>BNCR01000011.1:16572244-17172244 GCA_014656515.1 Oryzias celebensis | reverse complement strand
TATGGTTGTGAACCAGACATGGATGATTTAGTTTGGTTGATGAAATATTTTTAATGACTTAAATGTATATGATAACATTTAAATAATTAATTCCTTAAAATATTGAGTTTCCTTATTGTCATCCAATGCCTATTTTGATTTAATATTTGTTCTCTCAATTCAGCATAGATTAGCAGTCACACTAGAAAACAAACAGAACAAGGACTGGAGCAAACTGACTACAATGTTGCATATGAAAAAATTCCCTTTGAAAAAGTTTGTGGTTGCTATGTCCAAACTACAATCAGTAGTCCACCTGATCCGGTCTTTTCTGAATCCGTGTACAACTTTTTTTCCTTGTCTGAGCTGGCATCTGGCTCAAAAACTGTACAGCTGGATAGCTCCAATATTGCTTGTCATTGTTGATGTATTGCTAAAGTTAGCTTGGGGCTGTAAGCTAAATTTCTAATGAGCTACTGTCCCTCTGCAGGAACAATGTCCCAGAAAACCACACAGTATTCTTGATTTTGGCTAAAAACAGCATTATCATAATTAAAAGACCAGTGGGAACACTTCCAAAAAACAGCTAAAACTGTCAAAAGGACCCAGGAATCCCAAGAACTAAGTACTTCACTTTCAAAGGTTAATATAAATCACTTTGATGTTAGTCTGTATTTGTTTGTTTATTGTAAATTTATAGATATGTTATTTTTATCATAAAATGAGTTTTTAGTTTATATATAAACTTTATTTGTTTTTCTGTAAGATTTTTTTCATATTAGATTTCCGTGGCCTTCATAGGCAAAACAAAAGGCATACAATTCTGTAAATGTATTGAGTGAAAATCAAAGAATAAATCTTCAGTGGATCATTCCAGCACCACGGTCAGTTCTCTTCTGCTCTTTCAGCAGAAGAGGAAAGATTACCCAAACACAAAGATCCAGGAAGAAATATTCAGAAAAAGGTTACCACCTACAAATTGACAGTTGAGTAATAAATGTATTTCTAATGGGAATACTTAAATTTTTACTTTTCACAGATTCAAAAACTGTAAAATAATGGTATAAAAAAGGAGGAAAACGCACCGTTTCAAGGCAAACCTTCCACAGTTAAGTTTGTCTTAAAGACATGTTGCTCACAGCAGAATAGATACAATCTTCAATAAAACCTGCTATGAAAAAGGGCCAAAATGTCATGGCTGTATTGCTGTACTTCCATTAAATCTGAACTGATACCTTCACTATATGAGCATCTATCAGTGTACATAGCATTTATTTTTACCAGAGTGTCTCCTTGGCCAGTCTTGGTTTTCAAAATGTGAAGTGTTTTTAATTCCAGGCACATCTACAAACAGTTAAAGCTCGACTGAAAAAAGATCCTGTTGCTTGCTTTGCAGCTTCAACAGTGTATGAATGCAGATTGTTGTATTTTTTATTAAATCAATTAAACAAAATCAACTTTAAAGCTTGTCATTTCAATAACCCCAAATCTTGTTTTAAGGCCTTTTTTTCCATTTGCACAGATCTAAATACCATTAAAAAAAAGAATGAAGTTAAAGTTGCATTTCATAAAATCTAGTTTTCATTACAAGAACCATGTTCCAATTAAATAAATAACATGTAAAAAAGAACAATAACAGAGAAACCTTTAATGACTTTCAAGTACAAACATTCAAATAACAGGCCTGGACAAAAATGGCCTGGACAAAAATGATGGTCCCTCTATAAAAGATTGAAAACTATTTGACCAGCCTGACATGATTAACTCAGGTGTGTCCTTTAATTGACATCACAGGTGTTACCAAACTCATAATCAGTCAGTCTGCCTATTTAAAGGGAGACAAGTAGTCACTCTGCTGTTTGGTGAAAAGGTGTGTACCACACTGAACATGGACAACAGAAAGCCAAGGAGAGAATTGTCCCAGGACATCCGAAAAAAAATGATAGATAAACATCTTAAAGGTAAAGGCTATAAGACCATCTCTAAACAGCTTGAACTTCCTGTGACAACAGTGGCTCATATTATTCAGAAGTTCAAGACCCACGGGACAGTAGCCAACCTCTCTGGACGTGGCCGCAAGAGGAAAATTGATGACAAATTGAAGAGACAGATCGTTCGAATTGTATCCAGAGAGCCCAGAACAACCTCCAAAGAAATTAAAGGTGAACTCCAAGGCCAAGGTACATCAGTGTCAGATCGCACCATTCGTCGTTGTTTGAGCCAAAGTGGACTTCATGGGAGACGACCAAGGAGGACACCACTGCTGAAAAACAATCATAAAAAAGCCAGACTGGAATTTGCAAAAATGCGTGTTGACAAGCCCCAAAGCTTCTGGGAGAATGTCCTTTGGACAGATGAGACCAAACTGGAGCTTTTTGGTAAGGCACATCAACTCTATGTTCATAGACTCAAAAACCAAGCATACGAAGAAAAGAACACTGTCCCTACGGTGAAACATGGAGGAGGCTCAGTCATGTTTTGGGGCTGCTTTGCTGCATCTGGCACAGGGTGTCTTGAATGTGTGCAAGGTACAAGGAAATCTGTAGACTATCAAGGCATTCTGGAGAGAAATGTGCTGCCTTGTGTCAGAAAGCTTGGTCTCAGTCGCAGGTCATGGGTCTTCCAACAGGACAACGATCCAAAACACACAGCCAAAAACAGCCAAGAATGGCTGAGAGAAAAGCGTTGAACTATTCTAAAGTGGCCTTCCATGAGCCCAGATCTGAATCCCATTGAACATCTGTGGAAGGAGCTGAAACATGCCATTTGGAGAAGACACCCATCAAACCTGAGACAACTGGAGCAGTTTGCTCATGAGGAGTGGGCCAAAATACCTGTTGACAGCTGCAGAACGCTCATTGACAAATACAGAAATCGCTTCATTGCAGTGATTGCCTCAAATGGTTGTGCAACAAAATATTAAGTAATGGGTACCATCATTTTTGTCCAGGCCTGTTTCATTAGTTTTTTTTTTTTAATAATTATGTTAATCAGCAATTCAAAAGTGATGGCTGATTTTGATTATTTAATTTTCAATAAATCTTTATTTATTGTTACTTTTGTAAGTTTCAAGTGATTTCAGTGAGAATTGTGGGTTTTTCCTTCTTTAACTGAGGGGTACCAACAATTTTGTTCACGTGTGTAGCTTTAGCAGTTTCTACTCTACTTTTTTGATAGGTTTTCTAGGGAGTTTCTGTGGGAGTCTGTCTCCATTAATTCTGTAATATATTAAAGAGGTCAAAGACTGATGTTGGATGAGAAGGCCTGGATCTTTGGTCCAGTTCATTCCAAAGGGAGTGGATAATTTGGGTCAAATCTTCACATAGACCAAACAAGCTGTCCATTCCAAACCAATCCGGGACCTCCACATGTACAAATACAACATATTCGGAAGAAACACCGTTTTATGGAGAGTTTTAGTTTACATTTTATGTTTACATTTGCTGCAACTACAGGAATAGTCCAGTTATTTATTTATTATTTTTTATTTTTTATTCTGCAAATGGATTTACATTTTTTTCAGTCATTCAGGCAAATTTGTATGAGAGTCTCCAGATGCAGACTGAGTGGGAAAATGTCTACAAAACTTTAATTTAATCAGCTGAAAAAAAGATAAATAAAAATGACACACACTCATGTGGATGTGTGATTACTTTGAACAATAAGCTGACCAAAAAAAGCTTGATAGTTTCTCTTTTGGGACATGACCTTGTGTGGGATATTCTAATCATGTGAGAGTTGGTTTGCTCTTCTTTGGAAAAAAATATGGTGGAATCGATAAAAGTTCTCCTGACATTTTGTAGCATGGCATGGAGACATTTCTTGGTAAGCTGGGAGATTGAAATTGACCTACTGCTGATGTAGTGGCCAAAACCCTTTTCTGCACAGAATTTGTTTGCGTACTGTTTCCAGAGATACAGCATTCATGATACTTCCCCAGGAAACTGACCAACCAGGACACATACAGCTCCTGTTTCCAGTTGGACTGTGCTGTAACACTCTTCTATCCAATACTTTGAGGGGTTTAGTGACGCTAATTCTACATTTGTGTGCTTTTGCAAAAAGGAGAGATAGGCTTTGGTTTTGAACTCAGTGGTTAGAGAATCAGATGTCACTTTATAAATCATATATGCCTACTGGCATCAATCCCACTTGTTGAGTTTGTCTGGTCTTTTGTATCATAGCAGGCTTCAAGTTTCTAAATTTGACCATATTCTAACTGTATCAAAAACATTTGCCTGTGGGAAAACTTTACAAGCTGCTTTAATTTGGTTTTGCCATCGAAATAATACAATTATTTCAACCTTTAAAGACTTATTCCAATGACAATTGTGTTTTTGCATCTGTTTCAAACTGTATGGCTGGATGGTGCCAGTATTGCTGCGCTACTAATATTAGGTTGGGGTTGTGAGGGGCTGTAAGGTAATGGGAGAGTGTGTAAACAAAAGGATCATGGGAAATAAGAGAAGGCTTACTCTGTGCCAGCAATCCCACTCACAACTCAGATACAAATTTCTGATGAACTCATGCGGTTCAACAGAAACTATATCCTGGAAAGAAACAGACTGTTTTTTAAAAGACAACCGGGAATGCTTTTAAAATAGATTCAAAGATGACTGGAGTGAGACTTTAAACTCTTCAAAGGGTTTTCAGGTTTATTCCAACACTGGAAACCAAATGTTATTGTATACTGAACACATAATCAAACAATAATTAAGCCCACTTTGAGCTCATGCAACTTCAGGAAAAGGAGTAAGGCAGATCAGTTCCCCTTCTTCACACATAATGGTTTCTGCCACTTGGATATCCTTCAATTAATAGAGTTAAGGAATCAACAGTTCTCATGCAATCTAATGCAAATTCCTTCATAAATTTTAGATCCTCTTCTCCTATAATTATAGTTGACAAGTGCAAGATATTTGCATAGCCTAACCTTGTTGCATTGCTTCATCTGGGGCAGGCTCCATTTCTTTGCCCCAATTATAGCAACTTAAAACATGAGCTGCCATTCTGCAGAACCTCAGTCATCCTCAACCAAAGTCAGATTGGGATCAGTGGACATTAATACTCTAAATAGTAAAGCCAACACAGAAATGTTTCCATTCGGATTTGGTGCTCTGAGCAGAAATGATGGAGGCAAAACACTTGCAGTAAGTCATTTAGCGAAAATGACTGAGCAACAGAAAGGCAGCTAGCACCAGGTGCTTTATGTGATATATCCTTTTTAGGACAATCCATTTTGAAAATGCTAATAACGCTGTCATTTGTCTTATAAAAGCATTTATTTCCCCAGTCAACATGTTGCTGTCTGGCCTATGCTGAACGAACGGAGTCCTTCAGTCCTCATCGTACCCGTGACCTTCTCCCTCACATTGCTAGTTAACTGCTTAGGCAAGACCCAACCATGAATCCCTCTGCTGCTATGAAAGTCAGCTCAGACAGGCAACTGAAAGCTGTAATCAATTTCTCCTCCTGACACAACTAGGACTGTGGCTCACTAATGCACACAACACTGAGGAAAAGGAGGTATAAGTAACTTTCCTGGCTTGAGGCACAAAATCAGTTAAACTGACTTTCAAAAATCCGATAAAAATTCCACGATCAGCTTGTGAGTACCGTGGAAGCAGTGAGTTCAGACATGTCTGTGGGGTGTCAAGCTGGTGTTAAGTCATTTTTAAGAATTAAGAAGGGAGTTCTGTGTATCTTACAAGTGCATGACCTCGCTCTATCACTCTCTCCACTCTCTCATTTGTTTTTCTGAAGTAAAAGCCTCTGTATTGTATCTGATAGTCATGGTCTTTCTAAAGAGACTAAAACACATCCAGCACAATACACAAAAATACACATGCGGAAATCCCAGAGGCTATAAAAAGTAAACAGGATTAACTGGCTATCCTTCGCTCCACTGTAAACGGCCTGTAATGGTACCACTGCTTCTAAATCCCTCCATTTCTTTCTCCTCCTCCTCCCCCTACTTTTTCTATTAAACATGGAGGTTAATCCTTAGCCCCCCTTGTCCCCAGTGCCGTGGCCTGGGATAAGCTGTCAGAGCTGGGCTGCTGATACTCGGCTCCGCTCCAACAGCCATACATCTTCGACATGAGTGTGTGTTTTCAGAGCTTGCATTTCTGTTTCCTGACCATACCTGCTAGTATGTCTTCATTTTGTTTTGGGTGTGTACTTCCATACTTGTGTTCCGGTGGTTCTCTTTACCCTTTCTCCTTTGTTTCTTTGCTTGTTTTTGCTATTTAAATTGTTTCTCCTTTGTCTGCTGTCGATTGTAACCGCAGCTACAAGTTTAAAGTCCTACTCTGATCATTTTTTTAACTGGTCTTTTATTTTTTGGTCAAAAATACAATTGTCACTGCGCAAAAGAGTGGCTATGGCAGAATCTTCAATATTTCATTTTGCCACCTGATTTTTTGTTTTTTTAAATCGTTGTTGAGGTCATGAATGTAATCAGGCAGCAGTCAGGGATCAGGGATGCCGCCATTAGGAAATCGAGCAACAGCTGGGTAGTTGCAGCCGGATCGTTGGCCAGCAGCAGCTCTGAATGGACGATGTGTGAATGTATCTGAAGGGGGCCATCCGTATCAAGTGCCACCGGCCACCTGGAAGCCCATGGGTATATAAAAAGCAGGGCATTCTGTAACCCTAGTCATTCGCAACTTAGATTTTAAGCACAAATTATAATATTGTTGATCTAAACATTTTTAGACAACATGCCTCCCAAGAAAGCAGAATGCTCTGACTTCTTCTTATTCTTCTGAGCATCAACAGCATTCTGTCAATTTGCAGGTCTTGGAGTTGCTGTGGTGCTATCAACGGCATGATGAGTTTTGTGCAGCATCAATGCCATCTCCCCATTTGGACCAGTGGTGGCCAGGATAGCCAGATTGACCTCTGGTCATCGCTGGGCCCCTGGTCCATGTTAAGTCCCCTCGTCGAGCGCCCACGCTGCTACCGTTAGATTTCAAACAACTGGGCATTGGCAGAGGGACGGGAGCATGGGAGCAGGGTCGTGGCACTTCTGAAATCAGCTGATCATCAGGCAATTTGGGGGACCTTGGAGTATGGAGAGAAATAAGTATCACTCCGATTTGTGCGTGCTAATCCTTGATTAGTGCGTAATTTTAGGTTTGCGTGTAACTTTGGATAATCTAGGAGACGTGAAAAGAGTCTCAAATCTGATTTATGTGTAAATGCGGTTTTGTGTGTGCGTAACAAGCAATTTGTGCATATTTTTTTTAATTTGTGCATGTAGTTAGTTTCAAGCCGTCGTAATTTTAAGTTGTGCATGTGTAAATTGTATTTTTTTTTTATTTTGTAATTTTTGTACTTATACACAAAATGTATAGAATGAGTTACAAATCAAGATTTACGTAGCACTGGTGCTATCCAGTCATACAGCTTTGAGTCAGATGCAGAAAACAGACGTACATGGATCTAGTTGTCTACAAGTTGATGTATTGGAATGGGGTGGAGCAGTCACCTTCTTATTCACAACAATTTGAGTAAAGAAATACTCAGAAATAGAGTTTTAATCAAAAATGTTTGTCCTCCATCATGAGAAAAATGCCATAAGAACATGTTAAAAACACCAGAACCACAATTTTTGTTGGAGTGGTCTTTAACTTTGGAGTAGCCTACAGCAATGGAGCACACTGAGTAACAGCAGCTCCTGACTGAGAACCATTGATGAGAACAGACTGACCCATTCCTTCTGCTTCTCTGCGCTGTTTTACTGGGGCTGCATGATCTCCTGCTAATGACTACCACCCTCCTCACTGATGCCACAAATTCCACAAAAGTCAATGTCTTTCCCCTCCTAGCCCACTTTCATTCCACACAGCCGACCCAATTGCTGTGTGACA
This sequence comes from Oryzias celebensis, assembly GCA_014656515.1. Taxonomy (NCBI): domain Eukaryota; kingdom Metazoa; phylum Chordata; class Actinopteri; order Beloniformes; family Adrianichthyidae; genus Oryzias; species Oryzias celebensis. The sequence goes on along the minus strand of BNCR01000011.1, from coordinate 17,164,391 downwards.
AGAGGAAAAGTCAATATTGTTTAGCCGTAAGAGGAATCATAGGAAGGTGAAACAGTAGCTGGAATGACCCGTTTAGCATGTAGGTCATAGCCATTATGTTCTTCCATATTATGGGAATGAACACTTTCTAATAGGTTCCAGGCTCTTGCAAAGAAAGTTTTGAAGGACTAAACGATGAAAAAAAGTAATTACTTCACCTGAGGTCCTCACCTTATTTGACCCTATTTACACTCAATAAAAAAATGATGTAAATGAAGGCAGTAGAGCAGAAGGAAATGACTCCTTCACTGCATTATAAATATCCTTAGTCCTGCAAGGCAGCTAATTATGCCTTTTTTCCCCTCAAGCTTTTTTTTCTCAATGCTGACTCAGCGCTGGACAACGTTTGGATTGCACTCTTTGTTACCCTGCAACAATGCAAATAAAGTGCCATTACAATTTGTTTAAGTTCCCCATAACAAGAAGATTCCTACTGGGAAGTCATGTATCTAAACTAAAATGACAGAATCTCAGCAAATGTGATAACAATCTGACCATAACGAGTGTCAGAGTAAGGGTCTTGCATAACATACGATGAAGCTAGCGTTTGAGGGCTGTACCTGATTCTGTACCTAACTAGATTTTCTTCAGAAAGTAAAATTTTTTTGCAAGACACTTTTTTGACTCCCTATGCCACATACTTTAAACAGTCTGTGCATATTTCTGCACAAACCCTATTTAGATTATCGCAAATGAAGTGATACCACCCACTTCGCATGGTTTCATACTGTTTCCATAAAACACCAAATGCCAATTAGAACGTTTTGGTTGTAAAATTTGCAACCCTGCAGCTCCTTAAAAAAATCAACAAACCTTACCAAGTTTTAAAGACTGCTTTTTCCAGTTATTATAGGTTATCTCAACAAGCTTAATACCAAAACTCCCATAGATGGTGCCACATTATATTCCAATATGTTCCCTCATATCTCCAAACGTAATCAACCTACATGAATGAAACCTAATGTGGAGGTTGACAAAAAGATCTGTAAAAGGAGCAGCTATAACATAATCAAAAACAGCATTGCTTTCAGCAATCAGACTCTGCGTCTTTTAGGAATTGTAAATCTAGTTCAAAAGTACAATTGTAATGGCTGGTGGAGTTTCCATACTAACTTGTATTTAATTTTGTAAGACAAAACAGATTACACAGAGATCTAAGGTAGTTGTAGGTTGACTTTTCAAAGGAATATGTGTAAATGCTCCAACAACTGCTCTGAGTACAATAATAAAGTACTTATGTGATGCAGTTGATTTGTTTTACTCTGAATTTGCAAGAGCCCAAAAATGTAAGCATTTTTTAAATTAAATCCTCCAGTTAATTGTTATTGTATGGTAACTTCTGTCCACATAACCCATTTCCAAATTACAGTCAAAGGTGAACGCAGCATAGTGCAATCACAAGTCAAAAGAAAAAAAAAGTCAGAAAAAACAGGATACTTTCAATTTATTCTGAAAACAGATGTTAAATCAATGAGACTATAAAGTGAAAAGATTTTATATTTTGGTAAACATGGAATCTTCAGGACTGAAATAGAAACTGTCATGTGCTTGGTTAACCCCAAGCTTAAAAATGGAGATTGTAGCAGACAGTGTACCAACTGCTAAAAAAGCCTTCTTGAATCATGTCAAACACACACACTGCAAGCCATGCAAACTATTTATGGAAGCGCCGGTTAGGTGGCCAAAGGCAAAATCTCACTCAGAAAACTACACAAGCTTCTCTTGCTCATTTTTTTAATGCCACATGGGAATAGCTCACCAAGCAACCTGACTTTTTAATAAGTTTAACCCCCTCAATAAAGCTCAGAGCACATCACCACTAGATTGTAATTAGACAAACAACAACAATCACCAAAAATAATTACCTCAAACGTAAGATAGTGGAGTGCAGAATGAAGAAACCAGCTCAAATCTTATCCTAAAGCTCATTTGCTCACTAACCCGGCCCCTACTGGCTGCCGCCCAGCGAGTCTCCCATTGTCTCACTGAGTACATTTGGCTATACACTGCTGACTTACCGGGTCTTTAGCTTGCTGCGCTAACACGGCGTAGCTGGATATCCTGCTGCACCGGCATTTGGTGTGGACAGTGTTTGATGCAAGCGTTTGGCAGCCTTCGGTGGCCCAGTTTTCAGCGCCAGCCTCCCTGGAGGTGGAGAGAGGGGGGAGGGAAAGGGGGTGGGGGGTGTAGGACACAGAGAATACCTCTCAGTTAAATAAATATATTTTGAAAAGTCTCAAAACTACACATGGCCAGGAGGTAAGTAGAGTGATGAAACAAAGGAGCAACCCTCAAGAGGCGAAAACTTTTCACCATAAAACTAACTGATTCACCTAACTCAACCCTGCACCATTCGCTGTTGATCCATTGACATCCATTGACATGTCTTTTTAGCATTTGAGTGCTCTTTCATATCTGTGTTTAACCTCCTCTCAGTTTGATCCCATCTTCTCTTTCTAAGTGTCTTGAGTCCTTGATGGAGGGTTGCATGAGCCAACAACAACCTACATGGTTTCAAAGGTGAATCCGACTTGTACACAACTAAAAGGTCAACTGCTAAAAACCTGTTACTGAGGGATGTTGCTTCCATTTATTCACATTGTAAAACCTCGCTATAACTTAACTGTAAACATTCCCAACAGTAGGATATATGTGCAGCCGATCAATAACATCATTTGCCATGCTAATTGCTCTGGCAGTTCAAACTACAGACTTAACTTGTGTTTTGCCATGGATATAATCAACTTGGCCTTAATTTAAGTTTCTCCCAACAAGGGACACAACAGACAGAAGAGCTGTTCTGACGGGATCAGGCTTCGTGAAGGTTGCCAAATTCCTTCCAGAATGTCTTCCAGAAAGCTTTAGATGTCTGATTTTGTGATGGAGAAGTGTCATTAGATGTGCAAACTGCCGATATCTTGGACTACAATTTTCTTGGGCTCACTAATGTATTTAACAGAAATTGTAAGACATTTCTGATACCAGATTTGTAGTTTTTGTCATCCCGTCAAAGCAAAAACAGGAAAGAAAACAAACACATTTATACATGTAATGTTCCTTCGTTATGCATTGATTAGCTCCAATCCTCAGATTTACCAAAATTATAAAAAAAATAAATAGTTGAGTCTTTTTAGCACTGATTAAATAAGGTCTGTACTTTCACATCACTTCATGTTAAACATTAAAAACTATTAATCATTAATGCTGAAAGACAATGTCACGAAACCTGGAACTGAAAAGCATTCACCTGCTTTTTTATGAAGAAAACCCTGATAACCCTGTTTGTTCATTTTGTTTAGTGTACTACTAACTTCTAGGGAACAAAAGAAAAATACATTCAATCTTGTAGTAGTCAGTACTTAAAAATGCATTCTGATTCCCACAGATTTGGTGGAGAAATGAAATATCCTTCCCAGCTAGCAGTGATGAGTAAACTTGGTAGCTGATGGGAAAACAAGTTTCATGCTACATGAACACCGCCCTCAGCAACGTGTGTTAAAGCAACAGCTACCAATGAAAAGTTGATGTAAACGCCTGTATATGTATGTCTTGGGCTTTCACATTTAAAACTCTCGCATTCATTGTTACACACTTTTTTAAGACGCTCAAAATGTTTGTTCCTAAAATTCCTAAGGAATTGAACGCGTATTGAAAGCTAAACCAGTTGACCACTCAGGGACTCTGGTTTATTGGCAATGTATTTATGTCATTCATTTCAATTCACGGAAGTGCCAACCGTTTGAAAAGTGATCATGAAGATAAATTAGCTGGAAGCCGGAATGATACCTCCAAGTCTTTCACATATCAAAAAGAGTTGCACCGCTTTGACATTTCGCACCAAACCTCCTCCAACTGTGAGTACATGCACTAGTATTGAGTAATGGCACTCCAGTGTGAACACCACATGCTAAATATATGTTATTGAATGCTCATGTAATTCTCAGTGTACGTAGTGTCAACATTTTTAGCTTACACAAAGGAAACTGTGTGGTAAAATGTCCAAAACTTGTACCATCTCTATTTTACAGAATATACTAATTTTGATAAGAACAAGCCTTTGGAATAAAAATATACCTGTTAAAAACAACAAAAATACAAGTTAATTACAAATAAAGAAACATACAGTTTCAACCTGATTCGTATCTTCCTTTTTTAACTGAATTAATTTTTATTAGTAGTGGTAAGAATACAACAATTAAAGTGTAATAATATTTGTGCAAATAGATGGCATTGGATGGTAGTACACTAGCTGGACCACACTATGTCCAAGGTAGAGCTACATGATTCTCATCTTCACCCATCTTGTAGAATCATAATGCAGAATCAACTGGAAATGTGACTTTTTAGGAAGTCTTTGAAATGTGGTTAGGGAAAACTGTTTCATACACTTGAGGTTTTTAACACTTTATTTCTGTTTTGTATTTTTTTTTCAATATAATATGGCCACTATGGAAATACATGTGTAAAAAAAAAATGCAGATTGAATGTAGAAAGTTCGAAGGATGATGGAAAACCTGACCTGCCCAAGATGGGAATATTTAATCAAATTTTCCACTTCCTCTGTGAGGGGTCTGATTCCCTTCAAGTTCAGGTTCTCCATCAAAGGGCTGGGAGCTTAAGGGTTCTGAGCAGCACTTACGCTGTTCCTAGAATGTGCACTGTACTGAACAGAGAACTCAGACGTTGTTCTCAAAATCTTCTGGAGCCATTCTCTCAGTTTGGGGGGCATGACTTTTCCATGTCATACCTTATGCAGTGAACACAACAGTAAACAAATTAGAGTTAAACGTACCAGTCCATGTACTAAGAAATAATAATAAAAAAAAAAACTAATTCATTGATTTGTTCAGCCAAATTTAAAAGTGGTGCAGCCCTCTGGCAATGGCCACTGCTACATTTCTGTCAGGATTTCTGTGTCCCCGATTTGACCCAAAAAAAAGTGGCTTTTTTATTCACTAGAACATCAAGCAACAATAAACAAAGATGGAAAAATATTCCTTTGGGAATGACATTTTTATAGTTGAAATATTTGAACCAGAAATGAGATGGACATTTTCATTAACACCTCAGGAAATTATGCATGAGAAAGAAATGAAGAAAAAAAAAAAAAAAGAACGTTCCAATATGCAGACAAAACGAATACCACAAGATGGACAACAACACAGTTATGACCAATTTAAACATTATGGGGGAGAATTGAAGCTACACTATCTGATTATCAACAGTAAAAGCCCACATTAACCAGAAGCTGGACAGCAAAAGAAAACCGCAAAGCCAATTCAGTGCTGCACAAACAAAAAACAAACAGAAAAAAAGATAAATTATTAAGGCGTCATGTGTAAAATACTTGAATTGTAAATAGTGTTAGGTTCATCTCTACTATGAATAAGATATTCTATTGTTCTTTAAGTAATTGTTCAACAGTGAGATATTTCGGATTAAAACATAGATTTTTCTCTGAATAGTTATTTCCCTGCATTTATGCATCTTTTTTTTACAATTGATTTCATAGCTTGGCTCGTGTGCACATGTACAGAAACTCAGGAAACAGAATTCACGAGAGATCCTAGAGCGGAGTCGCATAAGAAAGGAGACAGCGTTTCTATGGAAAACAGACATAATAGTTCTCATGTTAGCAAAGCTAATGCTCTGACAGTTGTCACCACCATTTTTCATGTAGAACAGACCAGTATTACCCCATTTTATATGTATGTAGCTCTCATAAATAAATCAGTGAATGAAGACACATGGATCAGTATATTTTACACTGTATTCTTTGCACTAAAGACTTTTTGAACTATAAGGCGCATTAGGCGAGACAAAAGAGTCAGTCAGTTAGCTAAACTAGCGTATTCATAACTCCCAACCTTATTTGAAATGTAATTAAACAGACTGATAGCACTAAAACAAATGTTACTGTGACTATGCTAACTCCCAACCTTGTTAGTAACGTAAAAAAACAAAACAAAAACAACACTGTCGTTCACTGCTCCACGTTAGCTGTGTTATTGTCGTTACAAAGTCTGTAAATCCCAACTTTGTTCGGACACGGAAAATAAAAGACCGACGTAGCTAAAACAAACATTCCTGTGACCGTGCAAACTCCCAATATTGTTATTAACACGTAAAAGAAAAAAATACACACTCCTACACCACTAAACATTGGTGATAGCGTATCCGCAATAACACTTTAACATCAGTAAGCAAATCCAGTAATCTATATATAAACCGCCTTAAAGGGCATAAAGTTCAGCGGGACATCTCACACCTGTCCTTATCGAGTTTCAGAGACTTATGTTTTTCAACTTCTTGAATGCTTCACAACTACCTTCAATTTTCATATGTTTCATGTCTGTTTTAGTTATTTAAGAACGTTCCTTTCTCCTGCTTATTTATTAGAGATTCACTCCAACATAAAGCCTTGAAATGTTTTCTGAGTTCTGCTGTTTCTCTAAAGTTTGCTACTTTATAGGACACTGTGTGTTTTTAATGACAAGGCTTTCACCAGAAAACAATACATCATTCAAGACTAAAACTAAAAATACCTTTGTTATGACAGGCGACATGAACACAGTGACTGACTGACAAGAACGCCTCGACATACTTTTCTCAAATGTTTCCTTGCACATAAAATACTACGAGACATGCAAACACAGCCCCACCAACGTATAATTAATGTCTCTAATGAGATGTGAGGATATTCCCATATGATTGTTAGCTGCACATTGACTGACTATTGGAAAACGAGTGATGGCAGAGAACTTCAGGAACAGTATGACAGGTAGAGGTGGTTAGTGAGCACCTGTGTGTCACAGGAATGCATGAAATAAACAAGGAAGGAGTGACATTTGTTATCAGCGCTGCAGAAAGCCATCACGCTCACCGGTGAACATCCTCTCGTCGGAAAGCCAAGCAAAGTTTGTCACTCTTTAGAACAAGCACAGAAGCCTTTATTATGAACAGAATTAGTTACTGAAAGAGGCAATTTGAGGCTTAATCTTCAGTCTTGTTTTTTTTGCCACAAAGTTACTACCTTTTTATTTCATTTTCTAATTTTAAGTTCAGATTTTATGCAACAAACTGTGAGCATTTACTTGTACAGGGTTTTTATTTGCTACTATTCCACAATAGGAAAAAGAGGAAATCATTTTCTTTTCACACTTTAAGGTCTTAATAAGAGAAAATTGCCTTTCCTACTTAGTTTTAAGGGCTTTCTTGGAAAGCTCTCCCTGCTTTGAGAGAAAATTGAAGAGCAGTCCATAGAGTTTTAACATTGTTGATGCTTCATGCATACATGGATTGGAACCATGTACTGAGCACCAATAAAATGTCAGGCAAGTATTTCCAAATGGTTTTGCTTACATGAGTGAAATACTGGTCTATGGACTGCATTTGCATTAACGACGGTGCAGATGAAAGGCAGAGTGAAGTCAGCACTGGCTTATTTACATTCATGGAGATGCAATACTTGTGAAGGAATGCATGTCTTCTTCCCTTCCCCACTGACACAGATGGACCCAAACTACACGCAACAAAGCCATAAGGATATAAAGTATTCAATGCCAATCTGGCTGCAAAGAGGAAGTAGGCATAATGGGAAACTGTCTGACAGCTCACAACAGGGGGGAGCCACAGATTACACCAACACTTATAATCAAATATGAACCCTTTTGTCTGCTGAGTTTCAGGCTTAATTGACTGCTTATCCTCTTTTACTTGAGCTGGAAGTGAGAAATGACGAGGGCCTTCGGCTAAGTCATCGTCTTTGAATTCAGGCTTTTGTCCAAAGTACAGTAATTAAATCCAAAATAACTGTTACTGTGGTTTGATGTAAATGACACTGTATGACACAAGTACAATTTGTCATAACGTGAAAAAACAAGGCAGAATACATAAAACTCAACCCACAACACAGAGGGTCAAAACACAACACCTCAAATTCACAAAACAACACAAAACAACACAATGCATTATCTTATAACAGGAGTTTACCTGCAACTGAAGTTTGATCTACAAAGGAAGTTGCACTGCTTTTATTCTGAAATTTCCATCGGGCTAAGCGGCTAACAGAAAGTTAAGTCACAGTTGATGAGCTGTGTCACTACTCTATCTGTGTGCTGAACTCTGTTTCACCGCTCACCCCACAAGTCCGAACCGTACATCACTTCCTCGCTTCACCTACTTTGCGGCACCATCATTTCACGACAGTAAATCCGTGATCACAAGAATTTATGTTTTTCTTAATAACAGAAAGCTTCTCCAGACTGGATTACAGCACAGAAAAATTGTTGAAAAGATTGTTGCCCAAAAGCAACACTGTATAATTAATTTTATATTGTTTCATTACAAACAACAGAAAATCTCAATAATACCTGACAGAATGACATCCACACGGCTTGGAGTCATTCTCTCTATTTGATTGATTGCTTTTATTTTTCATATATGTTGGCGACAGGATAAGAGGAGAAGTGAACACATTTTACTCTGAGGAGATGTCACGGACGGCTAACATTAGCGGAAGTGATGTGATACCCACTACCACATAACCATTGTTGTAGATAACTGGATTTGCCGTCATGGGACATACATGACAGACATGCGGCATTATTATGCATCGAGTCTTTCTGAGTAAAGAACGGAAGAGGCCTGAATAAGTATGCAACAAATTACAAAAGAGGACGCAATGTTTTGCGATGAACTGCAAAAACAAGAAAATAATTTGATCAAGAGGAATCTTTACAGGATATGAATCACATTTTAGTAGAGAGAAATTAGGTTGGGAAAGGTGAAGTTTGTGATAAAATGGATGCTAGGAAGTAGCATGCTAGTTTGGTTAATGATCGATGTATTTATTTATTTATTTTTATGTTAATGTTTGATACTTTAATGTTTTAAAACATAAAACATATTTACGTATGCACATCGCTGCATCGCCCGCAGGTAATGGAAGTGTTTCCGAGGCTAAAAGTTGCTGCCAGCTGTGCATAATTTTTTTTTAAAGCAAGAGATTCTTCTCAAAATGTTTTCTAAATATGTGCTGCTAGTGATGAACTTCTCTCTTGGCCCCACGGACCCAAGGAAGCCCAGCTAGAATATGCAGCTCTCACTTTCTGCCGAGTAACATTGAGCAAACACTCAATAGTTGTTAAGGAAGGAGCAGTCAATGAAATAATAATACGATTTTTTTTTTTTCATTGGAAAACAGTTCTTGCTTACCTAATTTTATTTGTATGTGTGTTCGACTGTGTTTTTTATTTTTTTTATTTTTTTTCTCTACAGCACTTTGAGGTTTGTTTTTAATAGGCAAATGGGGTCAAACTTTATAACTACCCGAACAAATCAAACTGTCAGGTATTGAGCTATAAATGACTTGTTAAATAACATTTAACAGTTTAAAGATTTTTATTTTGAGGGTTAGAGTTAGAATTAGGGTTAGGATTAAGATTACGGTTAATTGGAAATGTTCCTCTTTTACTAACAGTTAATTAATAAGGAATAATACTAAAATATTAACTGATTTTGAAGTCCTTAGTAAGTAATTTAGCAACTGCTCCTTCATGATATATGATCAATTACCGTAATATAGTGCATTTAAGAATCATTAATACTGGTAACAGGTGATTTATAACTCGCTAACTAAAAGCTTGTTAGTTATCTACTGTCTATCTAAAAGATACATTTATAAATCCTTAAACTGTAAACTATAACAAGTCATTTATGACTAAATAATTAACAGTTTAATAATGATTTGTTAATAATGTTATTTGTTGTATGAGAAGCGCTTTTTATAAATAAAGTTTAATTTGATTTAACTAGCTATAATGAGTAGTTATAAAGTGTTATCAAAATGGCTTTGTGACTTAACTTTGTGAAGTTTATTAAGCATTCATACCATTTAATTTAATCAATTTTCTTTATTTCTGGGCTTGGGTGACAAGAATTTACAAGCTCAGTTATATGCATTCTTGTTTACAGGAAAGATAAAAAATATTTAGAAGGTGTTAATTTAACAGCAATGTGTTACCTGTTGCACTAGAAGGTGCAGTTCTTGCATTATTTACAAATTCAAATTCAGAGATAGTAAATATTTAAATATACTACAAGATCAATAATTTTCCCAGCTTTAATTTGAGCCATGTTTTGTGAATATGAGTTATAAAATGAGGTAGATAGCCCGATTTTTGTGGTTGATACCTGCTTGTCCTCCACTGGAACAGCAGCGTTTTGTTGACGTGACTCAATGCATAGCAATGGAGCCTGCGAAAGCACGTCACTGTGCATAGCAGCAAATGGGAAAAGGCCAATCCAGTAATATGTATCAATGCATGTAACATAACTACTGGAAAATGTTTTAGCGATTAGTGTTAGTTGCTCAGCCCGATCGAAAATTCAGACTAAAAGTAATGCAACTTTTGTTGTATCAGTCAAACTTCTGTTGCAGGTATACTTCTGTTTTGACATAATATGATGTGTTTTGAGTTGATTTGTTTTGTGTTGTGATTTGAGTTTGTTGTGTGACTAATCATGTTGTGTTGTGAATTTGAAGTGTTGTGTTGTGACCCTCTGTGTTGTGAGTTGATGTGTTTGTGTGGTGAGTTTTTTGTGTGGTGACTTAATTTTTTCACATGTTGTGACAAATTGTATATGTTGTGAATTTAAAATGTTGTGGTATGAGCCTTCTGGGTCACCGTAGATAACAGATGTGTATCAAATAATCAAATATAGTCCTGAGGAAACCACAGATATGAACAAGATTATGTTGGTAAAAAGGTATTAAATCAATCGGAAAGTAAATATCTGATTTCAGGCAAACTATGACAGTTACTCTTCCTGTTGCGTTAACTGTCTTTACCTTTTTATGTACATAAAAAAGTAAGAAAATAAATGTCCAATCATAAGCTTGCTTCTACCAAGTTGAGTCACTTGCATTTGACTGCAGGTGAACCACGCTGAGGGCCGTGTGTTGTGTTCACTAAACTTCACTAAAAAACGTTTTTTTAATTTGACTGCACTTCAAACAGCATCTAAATGAATCAAAAATACACTTAAAAAAAAGATTTTATTATTTGATGATTTTATTTCAAACAACAATTTGTTTTGGTGTCTTTTCATAAAAAATTAAAAGAGGGGAAAGAGGAGTTCCTTTGTTGATAGGCATTTCCATTTATAGTTTTAAATGTCATATAGATAATAAATATCTACATTGTATTCAATTCGGTAAAATAATTTACCTACATCGTATCGCCACAAAGTTAACCAAATCTTTGATGGAAGAATTTTTTGACCATGTATGGTGGTGTGTATTAAATCATATGAGAAGAAAAGATACACAACCCTACAAAACAGGCAAAAAAAATTAGACACCAATGTGTTTATCAGGTTAAATTCTTAAGAAACCCATAAAAGTGCTGAGGGGGAAAGAAAAAACCCAAAACATAGCAACAAAAAAATGAAATTGCAATGTGTGTAACCATATCCCAAACCAACAGTTTGCCAGCAAATGATTTATTTTCTGCTTTTAGAATTTTACACAAAATGGTTGTTGCAGATTGTAATTACTTTGCTTTTAACTGTACTTTCTTGAACACAAGTGTAGATGATGCTCTCACACCATATCTTATAACGCAATGTTTTGTATTTTCTCATGCAGTGGCAAAGCTGTTTTTTATGCAAACATACTTGAAAGACTTAAAAAAATGAAATAGAAGTAATCTAACTAATTTAACTAACCCCAAACCAAGCATAAGAAATGCTTTGAAGTAAAAGTATAACTTTAAGCTTTCACTTCAAGATAATTCATGGCTTGCTTGTATATATCCTTGTAGCCAATCTTCTGGGTTTTTGTGCATAGCATTAACTATAAAAATGAAGGCGGGAATCGGACCAGCAATCTTCCGATCATAAGGATGCCCTCCATACCGCTGCACCATGGCCACCCCATATGCCTTCCTCATACACTACATGTAAATGGTCCGTAGTATACTAAAGACCCCTAGGATATAGTACTACATACAGTATATGTGTCGTATATACAGACCCCCTAAACTCAATTTTTGGGGGTCTTGATCCAAAAAGGTCGTTTTTATAGTGAGGGGATTGAAAAGTGAAAAGCAATCAGCTGACAATGAACATAAAAAAAGAAACCTACATAATAAATGATCATTAATGTTAAAGTCTGTTGAAATAAAATCTACACCCACTGGCTACTTTGTTACACACACCTGTCCAACTGAACCAAATGAGCAAATTTCTAATCAGACAATTACATGGAAGCAATTGAATGCATTTATGCATGGAGACATGGTCAAGATGATCTGGTGCAGTTCAAACCGAGCATCATAATCAGGAGGAAAGGTGATTGAAGTGATTTTCAATGTGGCATGATTGTTGGTACCAGATGGGCTGGTCTGAGTATTTTAGAAACTGTTGATCTACCAGGACTTTTACCCACAACCATCTCCAGGGTTTACAGAAAATAGTTAGAAAAAGAGAAACTATCCAATGAGTGGCAGTTCTCTGGGTGGAAAAGCCTTGATAATGCCAGAGGTCAGAGAAGAACGACTAGACTAGCTCCAGCTGATAGAAAGGCAACAGTATCTCAAATAACAACTGGTTACAACTGAGGTCTGCAGAAGAGCACCTCTGAACACACAACACATCCAACCTTGTGACAGATGGACTACAGCAGCAGAAGATTACGCCGGGTACCACTCCTGTCAGCTAAGAACAGGCAACCGAGGCTACAATTCACACAGGACCATCAAAACTAGAAATAGAAGATTGGAAAAACAATGTCTGGTCTGATGAGTTTCCATTTCTCCTGCCATATTTTTATGGTAGGGTCAGATTTTGACATCAACAACATGAAACCATCAATCCATCCTGCCTTGAATAAACTGTTCAGGCTCCTGCTGGTGGTGTAATGGTGTGGGGTATATTTCCATGGCAAAGTTTGACCCCTTAGTACCAATGGATCATGGTTACAACACCACAGTCTACCAGAGTATTGTTGCTGACCATGTACATCCCTTTATGACCACAGTGTACCATCTTCTGATGCTACTTCCAGCAGGATAAGGACCCATGTCATACAGCTGAAATCATCTCAGACTGGTTTCTTGAACATGACAAGTTCACTGGATTCCAATGACCTCTACAGTCACCTGATCTCAACCCAACAGAGCACCTTTAGGATGTGGTGGAACGAGAGATTGGCATCATGGGTGTGCATCCAACAAATCTGCAGCAACTGTGCGATGCTGTCATGTCAATATGGACCAAAGTCTAAGGAATGTTAGTACCTTGTTGAATCTTTGCCACCAGCGATTAAGGCAGTTCTGCAGCAAAAGGGGTCCAACCCGGTACCACTGAGGTGGACCTAGTATAGTGACCAGTGAGGGTAAGTATTCTCCAAACTATTGCCTTCATCAATTCCTATAGAACCAATTGCTCAGAATGTGTTTATAGTAAATTACTTGAACAATAGGTGTTGGGACCAAATTCCACCATTACTGGAAATACAGAATCTGAAATAGGAAATTTTGTATTCAATCAAAGTTGATCGTTGTTGAAAATAAAGAATCACGTATTTGATAAGGATCAGGATTGTCCATTAACTTACACTAGTAAAAACAATATTTGGGAGAATGTAGTCACAGATAGTAAATATATATATAAACCAAAGATATTGTTTATGCCTTCAGTAGCTACAAGTGAAAAAATAAAGTAAGAAAAAAAATGTAAATGGCAGAGACAAAACAATTAGATGCATTTAGATGAAAAGCTTTTGAGGATGGCAAAGGAGTTTCACACACAGATACATATCAGTATGTTAATGACAGAAATGTTTGTTCTCCTTTAAAATAAAGAGGCTTTAAAGCCTTCAAAAGAAAGACTGAGGGGATTTAACATTCAAAGCATAAAACCGAGAAGTTAGTGAACAAATTGCCTTTGATTTTGTGGAACCTATGGTTTTCATGGTTTTTTTCAGAACAGAACACATCATCATTGTCTTTAACTGAGAGTTGGTGAATCACAGTGGAAACATGAGGGCTAATTAGTCATAGACAGAATGACAAGTGGGAAGAAGAGCATGTGGTAAAAGGATTTTAAGGATTATGGGGTAAATGGCCTCAAGAGGACACTGATTCAGAAAAACCAACGTGTTAAAACTCATCAGAATAATGCGGTGATCATGACGTGCTTGTGCAATCGAGCATGTGCTAATTTAGCTGCACCTAATGCATGCTCCATGTCACTGATGACAGCTTGATCATCAATTTAATGCGCTTCTATTCTTTTGAAGCCCCGAAAACAATAGCAAAATGTGTAGCAATACAAAAAACACTGTCGTAAGTGGAGAGGTCATCAATAATTCATGAGAATAAATGAAACACAAACATCATGGCACGTTTCAGTGCAATCATGATCACAATATATTTAAAAATGCTTCCTTGTGTGAAACAGCTGCTATAATAATTCCACTTGGAAATGACTAAATGAAAATTTTGGCCCATCGAGGAAAATCCTACCAGTCTGGGTCATTTATTTGCCTTCATTATATCATAATATTATGTTATACATTGTTACTTTTTATAACAAAGTTATTTTTTCATGGCACTACCTAAATTATAGGGTTTAAACATGTAATGCAAATGAAACAATAAAATGTGCATCTATAAATGTGAATAATCATAATAGTTTGGAATAATAACTATTTTATCAAAGCATAGATTATACCACTAGCCGCTGTGCTTGACAAGCTTCTTCCACAGTGCATGTCTTTTCCTTTTATTCCAAAAAGTGAAATAACATACGTACATTTCGTTACGACATTCTGGCTGTATTCTATCTTTTAAGTTCTCATGTTTTCTTTTTCAGCAACTTGGCAACTTAAGGCGTGGAACCGCTGAAGTGGATCAGCTGATTGAGGGGCTGTTACCAGGCAGCTGATAGTAGGAGGAGCTGACGTGGATAAGAGAGGGGAGACCGCTCAAGGACCGCAGCTCACTCAACAAAATAATAAACTATTCAAACACCCACTTCCATTGAAACATCTATGTAAACAAGCATGAATGCGCATTTCAGGCTTCCACATTCAAAACTCTCACATTCACACGCAGCTACGCAAGTTTTTGTGACGATTTTCTGGATCTACATGCAGGATGTGTGACCTATAAGCATGCGTTGCCAGATAAAACAGGTCCAACATCGACCAATCAGAAAATCAGATTTGGTAGTGAATCAGAGCGTAGCTGGTTTATCGGGTGAATCCAGACACAGCGATGAGCCTGACAACGTCTGTGTTTGTTTTTCAAATAACGATAAAGCAGGGCCACTCTAATGACATAATTGTAATCCATGTCAGCCAATTAACATTTAACCGAACTGTTTATGCCCAAATTGTGAGACATGCACCACTTTGACATTTGGCACCAAGTTGCCAAGTTTGGCAGTCTTATATTATTGCTCAAACCCCAGATGTTGGGTTTGAGTATCTGAAGCATTGCTAGATTACCTACCAGTGCTTTCTGGACATGGAGGAATTTCAATAAGCATCCTTTTATAGGGTAAAACTTGATATCAAGTTTCTAAGACCTGCAGCCGAAAAAACTGTTGTCACAGACAATGCCTCTAACATGAGCAGCATGATAGAGTTTGTATGTTGCCCTTCTAGTCTCCTAACACTGTTAATTTGGTTTCACAGCACACACTGCATCTCTCAAAAGCTGTGAGGATAAGAGAAAGACGCGCCGGTTGTTGCAGCGACAGCAGTACAACCGGCCATTTACAGCTACAAAAACTAAATCTGCTGCCAAAACACAAACTGTTGAATGGTGTGTAACCAGATGCAAAATTGTTCCTGACATGACTCAGCAGATAACCTACAATCTCTACGCACTTTTTTGTGATCTAGAAGCACACACTAAACATTTTAGCTCAATTACAAGAGTTTTGATCAAATATTATTTTAATTTCCTATGGAAGAAATCAAGCTAACAATCCTTTTTTATTTTTTATTTTATTTTTTTCGGGGGAAGGGTTTAAATTAATTTTATGTAACGCACTTACAATGTTACACACAAAGTGCATGCTATTTTAATTTTTTTTTTTTTTTGCTGTGTAAATGAGTGCATTTTTAGCAGAAACACTTTTGGCCTAAATATCAACTCTGTAATAAGTAGGCTTTCCCTTTTTCCACTGTCCAATGTAGATGTCAAGAAGAACATGATATGAGATTATGTGAAACATGTGGAGCACTGTAGGGCTTATGTGTCTAAATTCTATCTCTGCAGTGACCACTTGGACATTTTGTTGATGTGTCCATGTGATAAAGAAAGATTTAGAGAAAGACAGATTGAATGTCTCTAAGGCTTTCTGTTTGTGGTTCACTCAATGTGAAAATCAACCCTTTTTCCAAAAGAAACCAAGACAACCACAAATCAGAATAAATGTCAGATTTTACTTTGCTTCTAAGGACTTACTAGTAAATGCCTTAGTCGCATGCACCAGTACAGGGTTGACCTGTAGATTTTTGGGTTGTATGGGCCCATGGAGCGTTGTAGACACCTGCAGCACATGTTAAATGGAGCTAATGTAGGTCCTGCAGTTCCCTTGTGACTCCTGTCACCACCTTAAGGGACGTCGTGAAAAATGAACCTCTGATTATTGTGCTAGAGTAAAAGTATGGTAAAATGTTTGTACGGATAACGTCAGTTATACGAACTTATGAGATATGGATGATGCTATCGGACAATGCCTTTACACTGCACTCTTGTCATTTGTAAGGTGCACACAGTGGTTCCTTACTGACCATGTGCAAATGCCCATCCACAACGTGTGCAGGTGATACATCAATGTAAGTAGGATGACCACACAAACTATGCTCTATCTAATGTCTTTATTAGTCAGACTTTCAGCACGGAGTGCGCAACAGGCGCACATGGGACCCTTGCGCAGTGCGTAGGTTTTAGAGGGTTTGAGAAATCCATACGACATGCCTTTACCTCATTTACTTCACCCTTACTTACCTTAACATATTTAAGTGTTCACTACAACCTGTCACTTGCAGTAACCCTCGTAGAAAAAGAATCTGCACTAACATTTTTGCTCAATGGGCTAACAAAATGGCCTACGATCTAAAAATTGAATGCGAGCCACCTGCATGCCTTGTACAGGTTTGCCCATTTTTCACCCCAAGACAGCTGCCCGAAAGCGTATTTGTGACTAAGGCATAAGCAGTGAAAGCCAAAACCCTGCACTACTTTTGTCCAGAATGTATATTTTGGAACTAAATGTACATTTGAGGCTTCATAGCTAACTAGAGTCAAATATGGTCACTATACAACTATTAAGAACCAAAAGATTCCCATTTCCAGCAGTTCACTTCCCATTTTTCTTTCTCAGGTCAATTCCAGAAATCCACGTCTTATAAAAAGAATAAAGGAAACTGCTTTACACTTTTTCCCTCGACACATGAGAACTCTTTATCTGTGACCTCCACTGTCCCAATCTGCTGCTCTCTGGCATGGCCCTGGGGTAATTTATAAGCTACTTTCCAGGGATTATCTTTCCCTGTGGTGCACATGTTAGCTAGCTAACAGGAAATGCAGAAATAACAGTCTTGTTCATGACCATTAAAGGTCTGACATTGTGAGAGCTTACTAAGGACACTCAAAATAACTACAAAGAAAAAGGCTCCAACAGGTGTTCATTATAATCTTGGAATAAAACCACAGTTAAAGCTAGTTTTTTTTTCTTTTTTTAAAGGTTTGCAGCTTTGAAAATATGAATGTCTCTAAACTTGGATCCACTCTACAGCACACTGCCAAGGCCTGAATGAATTTAGCACATAATACAGTGCATTGAAATATGTAAAATATTTGAGAAATTGTTTAGGAAGCTTTCATATTTAACAATATAAATGAGTTTTCAGCACACACGTCACTGAATAACCTTTAAAACACTTTAAAAAGCACTAAAGTACTTACCGAGTGCCTTTTAAGCACTGCAGGTCCACGTAATGTAATCCAACTGTCAGGGGAAAGCCAGGTTTTAGAGTTTCCTTTTTCTAATCTTCAACTACTGCCTTTGACTCCTTAAATTTCTACAGTTTTCATATTAAGCTGCAGTTTTAGCTTTAAATCTCAACACTCTTTGGACAAACCGAAGCATCACCCTTTCCTTTTCAGTTGTTACATGTTGACGTCAGCAAAGATTTTGCTTCCAGGTGAAGAGTACAGCAGCAATCCAGAACAGCATTTAAATAATGTCTTCACCCATTTTACCAAGCAGAATTTTCCTCATATGAAAGCCTTCCACATGCATCTTTGAAGTCCAAATAGAGAAAAACAAATGCATAATTTTAGACTTGATTATACGACGAGAGTACATGTTAACTCTTAAAATCCCTTTGAAGGCATCCAAAAAAGCCTAAACCCGACTCCAAACCACATCGGCGCCCTCGCTGTGGACTGTTCTCGTAACTCTAATGTGCTGAGAGCCTCTCCATGTCTGCAAAGCCCAGTGGTCACAGAATGCATGTAAGCCCCATTGGCCGACTCCCTCTTGCTGTGCTGACTCGCTGTTTGACACAGTCTTGATCCCCTGTGTTCTGTCAGATGGAAAAGTGGAGCAAGCCGTATCAGCCTTCCACCCCCCACCTCCTGGTGGTGGCTCACACTCGCTAAGTGTGGTGGAGTGTGTGTTTCAGAATATGCATCAATGGGAAGGAATAAAATATGCGCTTTCTGCGGCATACTGTAAATGGATGTATCAGCGACCCTATGGGTGCTCAAACACTGTCTTCTGTTTACATCTAAAAGCAATCCTTTGCAAAGCTCCATTGAGTCACATAATGACACAACATAAGATAAGGGCTTCTGGTGTGTTATCTGCTACCATTTCATCCTTTATATCAGCATTTCATCTATAGGATGAAGAGGTTTACAGTACCCATTTATTGTACCATTTGTCCATCAGAGCTTGTTGAGTAATATCCGGTGCAGATTGTGAGGAGTCTTTTTTAGAAAACAGTTTACACAAAATACAGAATCCCTGAATGTAACACAATAGGTATCAAAACAAAAAAAGTCAAGTGTATAACTTGTTAAGCTATGTACTTGGTCAGAATATTCTAGATCAGTCAACTTTTGGCAGCATAAAAAATAATTGAGATCATTAAGTGTAACTTTATATTAAGGTTGGACCCCATTAAGGCCGAGGATCAGATCGGCTTGAAGTCCATGTGAGTCTAGCATGTCAAATCAAGGATGTCAGAGCTAGTTGCTGTAGTCTACTCGCCAAGCCTTTTTGCTCTGTGTGTTAGTAATGTTTGATAGTAAGGGTGGGGCGGGGCTCTTGACTACTTATCCGCACTCGACATGAACACCACTTGGGATTAGAAACAAGATTAAGTGAGCCAAAGCCCTTGATAAGTTTACTAAACTATACATTACATTTATCCTTAACCAGTTGGTAATATTGGCTGTGGCTCAGGAGGTCACTGTCTGCCAATTGGGACATCAGTAATCTGAGTCCTGGTTTGTGAGCTCCATTGGGTGGAGCATCTGTGGACTAAAATTCTTGTAAGTCAACTGACGTGTGAAAGAAATAAGAAATGATTTACTTTGAATTTGTTGACAATGGAATGATGTGAATAAGGTGGACACAATTTGTTGTTTTGACAGTTTTTTTTTTTTTTTTTTTTTAATCAAATGGCATAATAGTGAAGCTGGTTATAAAAAAATAAATAATTGTGCCATTTATGGTACAAGCACCACATTCGGCATGGCTGGATGTACCTTAAGATCCCATGTTACAAAAAAAACAGTCACCTCGAAATTTTTCAAGATTTAAAAACATTTATAATGTATAATTTAAACATTGAAAGTTTTCTGTAGGTTTTCTTCAAGTTTAAAGACTGTATTTTGTGCATGGACAGTCTATATTGTAGAAACTGAGCAAATAGCCAGTAAATATATTAGTAACAATTGATTGTATAGCCGCCATGATCACAAATGGCCATTTTGGATATTTCGAGCTTTTCTGAAACAGGGTGTTTGTGCCACAAAATGCATGATTTGTCTGAAATATCAATCTAACCTGCTCCTCTATAAAAGAGAAAAAGACCTACAAAAGTATATATTTTTGGAATCTTGATTAATCCTTGAAAGCTCTGATCTTAACATGCAACATTCATGATACATGCACAGTGGTGTTACCAAATAATTAAAACATTGTGCATAACCCTCCTTCTATGTTTTGTAAGAAAAACCTGTTTTATTTTAATGAGATCTGGACTACTGCACTTTCACCCTTTCATTATTTCAGACATTCAAATTCAAGGATTTTCCAATTAAACTTTAATCAAATAGTGCTGGTCAACACTAGTCAACACTGCACAAATTGTCACTTCTACGTGACATTATTTGCTAATTAGGTATCATGTGATGTGTTGAGCTTGTATTTTTGGCAAGTGTAAATCAGTGCGGATTAAAAGTTTGGGAACGCCAGGTAAAATGTAATTGTGCAATAAGGATCCAAGGAAAGACTGAAAAATCTGAGACATTCTTTTAATATCTAAAAAAAAGTATGCGTTATACCCATCATTTTTCAATAACAGAAAACAAAATTATTATTATTATGTCTCATCTGTAAACTGATGCTTTTAGGAGATTTTTCAATATTTCCTTGGATTCTTTATGCACAATAATATTACATTTTAACTGGGGTGCACAAACTTTCGATCCCCACTGTATATTGTGGCAAGAAAGCCTTCTTTTCAGTTGTGTCTGCCCATAGATTGTTGTCGTCTGTAGATACAATGATCATAAACCTAAAACGTGCTTTGATGATTACTTTAAACAATTGTTTTTTTCTAAAATATATTCTTAAGCTGGTCAGCTATGCATTCTTATGAAAGATTCTGTTCGATTATCTTTTGTTCTTTAGAGTGTTCCCAGGGATCTTTTAATTAAGATTATTGTTTTTAGCTAAAATGAAAAAAAAAAAAAATCATTAATCTTTTAGACTGTTTTGTCCCTTTCGGGGTCACGGGGCTGCCGGAGCCTAACCAGGCCACTCTTGGGTGAAGGCAGGGGAGACCCCTGAACAGGTCGCCAGTCTGTCGCAGGGACCACAGTTACAAACTCATGCACACTCACATCCACACCCAGGGACAATTTAGAGTAAACCAATTAACCTATGAAGCATATTTTTGGATGGTGGGAGGAAGCCGGAGTCCCCAGAGAAAAAACACACATGCGCGGGAAGAACATGCAAACTCCACACAGAAAGGTCCCCCATTGGTGTTTTTAAGTCCCCCAGCCGGGACCTGAACCGGAGGACCTTCTTGTTGTGAGGCATGAGCGCTAACCACTGCTGCACCATGCAGCCAAAAAAAAAAAACGGTTGTTTTTCTACAGCACAGTTTCTGCAGACCAGCAGTAGTTCATCAGAAATTTGTTTCTGAGTTGTGGGCACAGCTGTTGTCACAAAGGAACCCCACTCCCCCTTCTGATCAACCATAACTGAGCTCTGTTTATACGCTCTCCTGCTAGCTTGAAGCTCTTCACACCCATAACTTAACCTTACCGGTGCAACATAAATGGCAAGCAATACTGGAGATATCCAGCCGTAAAGGTTTGGAGCCAAATGCCAGCTCTGAAGAGGAAAAAGAAGACGTAGCGTAAATAGATCTATTCATCTACAAGTGGATGTATCTGAACAGAGCGGAGCAGTGAGCTTGTAGCCCGCCCAATATAATTTCTACGTAACAAATAAGATCTTTTTCAAACAGCAGTTTTTTTGTCTGCTCCTGATTCACAATGATTTGAATTAAAAACATATGCAATTGTAAGCGTAGTTTTTGTTTGTCTGTTTTTTTTGGTTGTTTTTTTTTTTTAAATACATGTCCTCCATCATCGAAAAATGCCAAAAATATATATATTTATGTATTTATATATATATATATATATATATATATATATATATATATATATATATATATATATATATATATAAAGTGACGACAAACTACATTGAAGTTTGTTCTAAAGCAATCATGTCAGTTGTCCTTGTCTGGAGTGGTTTGGAAAGACTCCAAATTGTGGCGGGTGACCTTTAAAACAACTTGAAAATGGATGGGGAGCAACCACTGCCCTCTGAGATCATTCATTTGTTTGGCAACTAAACACCTCAGATCAGCATCCCGCAATACTCTTGCTTGCATAAAAGCGCTTACACCTACTGATCATCATTTAATGAAGTGTATTTTTAGAAGTCCCCATCTGTTGCAGTACTTCGTTGTCCAAATCAATGTAGGATTGACTACACACTGACTTTTCTCAAGAAATGTATGACGTGGTATTGTTTTTTCTCCAAATAGGAAGTTTCCATATATCTGATTTCAGGGCAAACATCAATTTCCTTGTGGCCCTTATGCATAAACATGAGGATGCAAGAAAGTAAAACTTATTTTTACTTTCATGTGTGAGATAACGTGGGGGTAAGTGAGTCAACATGACATTCCAAACAGAAGCTTAGAGAGGGTCAAAAAATGAAGATGCCAGAGGCAAGGTCGGGAACAAAAGGAAAAACAAAAGAACCCGACTTCATATTTTCCTGAGGAGAGAAACAGTGCTTTAAAAAGAGACACAAAGAAAGGACTAATTCAAGGTCTAATTTTACGGATCAGTCACCAGGTTTACACATTTTCTTTCTCGATAAGGCTCAGATACATGCAGCATCAGTGTTAGAACACCCAAAGTGCAGTTTCTGGAATTCTTGCAGTCGTTTCAGATTTTTTTTTCAGGAGGCCTCAAAGACTTTCTTTAAATTATCCTTTTTACTTGGTAAGAAGGGTCTAACATTTAAATGAACTAAACACAAGCCAGTTTATTCGAGCCGGCGAAGCGATCGAAAACAGGTTGAGAGGTGGTTGAGGGGACAGGCACATGGGGAAAGGCAGGGAGGGAAGCTCAACTATTTGGGTGGGCAGATGGCAGCAACATATGGGCCTGTTAGGGGCAAAATAAATAAATAAACACTCACACATAAATACTGGGATGAACTGTGAGTGCCACAAACTGTTGGCCAGAGCAGCCATCTGAAAGAGAGCTACCAGAGAGCTGCAGATTTCTGAAAAGCACACCACAAAAAATAAATGAATGAAAAATGCTATTAGGATATCAGTAGGCATTGCAGATTTCAACCCCTTCTTTAGGAATCACTTAAATAAAAAGAACACATAACCTTGGAGTTTGTGATAATAATTAAGGGTAGAAAAGGCACATGCTGGGAATGTAATCTGTGTTTCAAGCATAGATGCATCTGTGCACACTAAATATAGTATCCATATACAGGTCACAGAGCGGAAAAGCTATTTTTTTTTCCACGTCTAAGCAGAACTTCCTCTCTGCCTCAGCTGCTGTGTGGTGTTTGCCTCCCCTTCACACATTCTCCACCTCTCCTCTGCCTGCTGCTCAACCTCAAAGCTCGCCGCTCAGTCAGAAAGACAGCCAGGCAGAGAGACGCGATATCTCCTAGCAAACAAAGGGATGCTTTGTACAACATGTTTTCTGTCCATATCAACTTGACGTTCTTGCCAAGCTTCAGACAAGATCTGTTGCCCAGCGCAGACAAACAATGGACGGGGACAGAACGACAAATATGGCTGGTACATGCTGCTTTGGCCTTTCAGCTGATAGGCTGTCTCTCTGTTAGCGCTCTACAGGCCTATGAGTTCTTTACTCTTGATCACAAAACTATGACAGAGTATTAGGGCCAGCATAAGAGAAAATAAAAATATGCTAATGAAGTCATAAAATTATGCGACAGAAGTAGAGGTGGAATGATTTGTTTTAACAACAACTTGATTCACATCACCTGTGTGGTTGACAATCCAATTCATAGGCTACTTTTATTCACTTTGAATGCCTTTTTTTTTTTTTCTGTATCAAAATATTATAAAAAGAACATTGTATCGCACTGCATGCTCACGTCTTTCAACACATTTGAAAATACTGTGGTAGTTAAATGAAAATTAAGTCCTACGTTTAGAAAAAAAGGAAAGCAATGTGTATAAACACACATATATATATGGATCGTAAGAATATAATTCGATTAAGCGTTATACCCTTTGTAAGAAGTCAACATTTTAAGACAGTTAAGTTACAAGAAAATAGTCAACACATTACAAAAGAAGAATTTTAAATTTATGATTCAAGAGGTTGTATTTACAAGAAAAATAAAATAGTGTTGTCATTTCATTTGAAAAATGTGTACATTTGGAAACAAAGGAAAGCAATTTCAGCAAGGTTTCTGAGCAATGTGGTATCCATCTGATTTCTCTGACTTAAACATAATGTTCCAAATAAGTCAACATTTTTAGAGTAAAGTAGCACAGTAAGAAAAAAAACACAAAAGTAAAATCGCAAATTTATGATTCAAAAGGTCTTAATTTTACAAGAAAAAAATTCATGCTTTTTCCCAAAAACATTTGTAATTTCATGAAATGAGTCGTACATTTAGAAAAAGGAAGACAAATTCAGCAAGATTCAATGGCACTGTTTTTCTGAACTGCTCTGCTACACATATTAAACTTAAGGTTTGATTGACTTTTTGCTTGTAAAATTACACGTTTGAATCCTAAATTTAAGACACGTATTTTTACAATCTTTCACCTTTATTCTCGTAAAAAAAAATGTTGTGTCATATTTGTGCAACTTTGTTTGCATAAAATATAACCTTTTTTTCCTTATATTTTTATTACTTTATTCTTATTTATTTGTCTTTTTTTCCTTATATTATGGCCCTGATACTCCGTCCACTAATAGTTACAAAATATCAAAACAAACAAACCAGCAACACAAAGCCTGGTTTTGGTCAGGTTAGTGCCCATTTTGTGTTTATATTTGGATGTTTTCCAAATTCCTCCCAGAGTTAGGATGATAGACATCACTGCCTTGTTGCCACTTCATATTCAGTCTGGCTCTGTGCCTTCACCATGTCTACGGATTTAATTTGATTGCAGCTGCAATCTGCAGCAAGTTAATTGACTTTCCCAGCATTGTTCCTCTTCTACCTTGACAGAGAGGGACTGTTTTCTGATAAGTTACAATAGCATATCCTCTCCTTGCAAATCCTAACCTCCATTGTTTGCGCTGGACACCAGAGAGGGTTGTTTTAGAGTTGGATTTGGTCATTTGATCTCGTAGGGAAAGCTGAGGTGACCAGAATTTTTCCATCATCCATCTTGTTGTCATAGTAAGAAAGGCCTGCTGTAATGGCCCCATGACAAATTCCTCTCTTACACCCTGTCAAAGTGACATATGTCAAATCTGTCTCCCAGAATTATGAGCATGGACAACTTACTGACATTGGCAAGAAAAATAATGCCACTATGATTTCATTTTCAATTAACACAACCGTGACACGAGTAGCAAAACAATCGCTCCTCAATCCAACACTGTCCAACTTGCAGTAGAGCATTAAAATTAAAAACTTTGCAACAAATCTAAATCAATTTTCAATTATAAGTTTGACTCATAATATTTGTAAAAATAGGATAAAATTCAATGCATTTCCTGCTCTTTCATAACCCTTTCCCTGAGAGCTTGAGTTTGTTCTGAAATGCA
The DNA here is from genome assembly GCA_014656515.1 of Oryzias celebensis. Classification (NCBI taxonomy): domain Eukaryota; kingdom Metazoa; phylum Chordata; class Actinopteri; order Beloniformes; family Adrianichthyidae; genus Oryzias; species Oryzias celebensis. The sequence goes on along the minus strand of BNCR01000011.1, from coordinate 17,138,715 downwards.
ATTATGGGTCTTGATTAAACAGGTCTTTATGTCGTTCGTCAAAAAAATAAACGAAAGGCCAAGAGACAATAATCTCTTTTCTAAACTAGCTCTGTGATAACAGACTGGTTGTCTGGTAGTGCTTGGGAGGGTGTGTAGAACAAAAGAATGGTCCTGAAGTAGAATCGTGGCATCTGGACACACTGGGCATCCATCCATTCATTTTCTAAACCCATTTTGTCCCTTTGACTGAGCCTAACCTGGCCATTTGTGGGCAAAGGCAGGGTACACCCAAGACTGGTCAGCTGTGTGTTGCAGGGACACCATACACACTCACATTTACACCTAGGGACAATTTAGAGAAGCCAATTAACCTACGAGCATGTTTTCGGTAGGTGAAAGTTAGCTGGATTACTCTGAGAAAACCTATGCATGCATTATGCAAACTCCACACAAAAAGGTCCCTGTTGCTAATTTAACTTGAACCTTCTTGCTGTAAGGCATGAGCGCTAACCACTGCGCCACAGGTATGTGATGCACATTCAAGAACAAGCATTAAAGTATGCACAGTTAGCCCATGGTGTTTACACTGGACAAATCGCAATTGAGAATTACTCCTCCATCATCAACTTTCAAGCGGTTGGCACCATCGTCACCAACATCGTCTGTGATTGGTCAAAGTTTGACCTGCTCAAACTTTTAACAAGCGTTCAATGGCCGTCTGTTTTATACGAAGAGCCCAAAAACTTGGGTAAGCTACACATGATTGCGAGAGTTTTGAACACGGCCGAAAGGCCAAAAACTGGTTGTAGAAACTTCTATAGCTACTAGAGTTTTGAATGCAGAAGCCTGAAACGTGCACTTATTATCAATTTTTTAATTATTAATTTGTATTTGGAAGTGGCCACGTGAACGCACATTGCTGAGGGGAGTGTGAAGGTAGATATGGATTTTAAGTCCAGATGCTACGATTCAACTTTAAGACGACGCCAACCAGATGAATGAGAACCTTCATTGTCATACCACAAAAGAATGGGTTTATCAGAACCTTTCGGAGTGACCTCTATTATTAAGTTAATCATTTTTGAGCCAATTTTCTTGACATAACTTGACAGAGATCAATGTGGTCTTAGTGTCAAAATCTGAGTTTGGTATGACTCTGAAGCCACCACTTTAAAGATTTCAAAAGACATGTCATAGTAGATAAGTTCAGAATTGTTTAATCTGTCATCTCTGGGTGTCAGCTTCTTAGTAGTCATTTATGCCCTGTCACAGTTCTGCAGACTGGCAAATGTGAGTCACTCCTGTCCTGATGGCAGATACATTTGGGCTTAATCTCTTCTACTTTGGCACTTACAACTCAGTTACAGCCTTGCCAAGTGTTATGTGGGCCAGACATGGCCCAAAGGTCATTATCTAGGTCTAACAGTTATAGCATGTGTTGTGTGGACAAGGAGTGGTCTGAAACAGATATTGGCAGCCACAAGCGTTTTAAAGTCAAGGTGGGCTCAAGCTCCCCCCAAGTCAGCCACGATTCAGGTTTGGTCTTCTTTAAGAGGAGTTTGGCACTGAGTCAGCACTGCAAGCTGCCAACTCACCGATTAATCCAACATATTTGGCTGTCTGAGAGTTCCATGTGTAAATATCATATTTTGTTGATCTCTATCTACACAAAATGTTTGACAAATTTACAGTTTAATGTAAAATATCAAAGAGCGGACATGGTGCAGAGTGGGAGCAGTCGACCTCTGATCAGAAGATCGCAGGTTCGGTTCTCGCCTCGCCCGCCAATGTGTCGAAATGTCCATGGTTAAGACACTGAACCCCACATTGCTCCTGGTTGTTATAGGTTGGGTGTTTGGCAGCATCCGTGTGTGAATGTGTGTGCGCATGGGTAAATGGGACTGCGACTGTAAAGCACTTTGGACGCCAATTACCATTTAGAGATTTGGACTGCCTGTCTGTGACATTCATGTTACTCGTTTTCTGATGGATACACTTTTGTGAACACGAGCAAATTTCTAGAAAGAACCAGGATAATTACTGACGAGTGAGCCTTCATGTCGGATCTCACTCCCCACCACTCCCTCTTGCCTGAAAGAACAGCCTCTTTCATGCTACTAAAAAGTTCATCACTATTATTGACAAACTGGAAAATCCTAATGTAGGTTAATGGTGATAAAAGCACAATCGACCCTGCTTGGTTTTTTTGTTGTTGTTTGATTGGTGGTTTACCATTCAAACGAGACCAATTCAAATCAGTTGTTGCTCACTTAGACATTAACACTTAAGAATGAGGAGGGAGCGCATCTGCTTTGCTCAAATTAAAGTAAATGTTCAAAGTAGACAACAAAGCAGGAAATTAAACTGACAATTTTGTGAGAAGATAAAAAAAAAAAAAAGAAAATTAAAAAAGCTGCTCGGAGTTCTGACTGACGTTACTTTCAACTTTCAACAGCAAGGAGAAAACAGTGTTTTTCTTTGCAGTGAATAATTAAAATAATGATAAGACCAAGGACTTAATTTGAGTGTTTGAGACTCTTTAATGAAATGAGTCAGACTAGTGAACCTTAACAAAACCTCTGACAGACAAGCATTTCTGCACTCCTGCATGCGCACGACATTCATTCACTCAGTCCAACTTACGGGTTGCCATAGTCCCAGACAACGCACTCAGAATCTGATGTTCCCTGTAAGATAGAGAAGAGGGAAAGGGAGGGGGAGGGGAGAGAAGATAAGCAGTTATTGCCAGTCGAGAGGATAAGTGAGAGAGGAGCGCCCTGCCAGAAGAAGAAGAGTGATGCTGCATGGGCGATGGAGAGAAGTAAGCAGACAATGAAAGAGAGGGATTGCGAAGGACGGCGGGAGCCAGAGACGGAGAAAGAGTCATTGTCGTGAGGCAGAGTAGCAAACAGCGGCGACAGCTGCAGGAGGAGAGGAGGTGTGCGAGATGTGAATTGAGAGCACTGGAAGGCACAAAAGAGGAGTTTTCACAGACATGAACACACACAATAAACACACTCTTTTGGGATATATTTCACATTCTTGAAGATCTTTTTTTTACGCAAATGGAAACAATTAGGAGAATTATAGTACAATTCGTGTGAAAAATTTGTTTCTTCAGGGTATGTGTTGCTGATCTGCGGTCTCCTAATTAAAAAAAAAAAAAAAGGCAAAATCAGCTTATTCTTTATCCACTGGTCTTTTGGAATTGAGTCGATTTCTGAGGGTCAAGTGGCAGCTGGAATGTGTAGTAATCAAAGCACAGAGAGGCATGGTAGCAAAACAAACACATTCTATGAATCAATGTGTGAATCAATCAATATCTTGAAGCCACTTGTCACCATTTGTTTCCCTATGATTCTTCACCAGGCACGTCCAAAGTCCGGGCTGTAGGCCAAATGCGTCCAGCGTTCTTATATGCACCGGCCTGCAGGCTCCTAAAAATCAATATGCGCTCCCTAGCGTTTTCTAAAAACTGTAAACCACTGTTGTGAGACCCTTCTGTGACACGTTTTAGCTCATTTCTGAAATAAATTTAAAAAAAAAAAGAGTTGACAGTGAGGGTCACCGCTTTCCAGACAAGTGGAAATTGACATGTTTTTTTCAGTGAAATATGAAACAACTGTCTGCCTAGTATGCCCTAAAGAGACTGTGGTTGTTTTTAAGAAGTTTAATATCAATGTCTACCAGACAAGAAGCCCGATCCACAAAGTGAACAATGTGTGGCGCAAAACAATTACAGTGATTTTGGTAAAATCCCATTTAGGTGCATTTCTTTTCTATGTGAAGACGAGAAGTATGTAATTACAAAAAAAAATAGATAATAAATAGATATTACAGAATTCATTTGCTTTTCATAAAATGTTGGATGAGAAATTCACATCTTTTTTTTTATTTTTTTGGCCAGCATAATAATTGAAGGATGATGTTTTGGAGCTGACGGTGGAAAATCCAAGCGTCCACAGCTCTAAAGAATGATTGTGCAGGTGGCTGAGTGCCCACTACTGAGATGTCATTCCTTTAGAGAGCTGACAGGGAGGAAAATAGATCTCTTTCTGTTTTACTTTGTTGATTATTCCTGAGCCTTGCTTTGAGCACTTTGCCTTTGAGCTCCCCCTTATGGCAATGGTGGAACAGAGCAGGGCTACAGCAGCATGGTCTCTGTGCGAGCTATAATAAGGGTCGTGTCCAGAAACTGGAGACAACTGCAGCCTGAGGAAACTTCTGGAATGAAACCGCTTCAACTTTGCTTTAAGAGAGCAGCTGGAGAGATGGAGGTAGCATGCACTCCAGCCAGTCTAAAGGCAAGGTCATCCATGTCTGAACATTTTTAAAAGTGTTCTCTCAAGAATCAGAACATCCATTACTGGACTTGAGGGGACGAGATGATGCAATGCTCACATACGCAGGATCAGAGGCATGGGTGACGCAGACTGATGGATGGCAGTGCTTTGTTCTTCCTTGCACAGAGGGAGCTGTGGAGCGTCAGATGTTCCTGGGAGTGCAATTCTGCTGTGAGTTCTGGTAGCATTCAGCTTTCAATCACAAAACATGTTTGCTTCAGCTGGCGTGAAACCCGTGCACCCCCACAGTGCTGTCCTCTTTAACACTTACACCCTGCGTATAACATTTTCAACTCTGCTGGATCCTTCTGAAAAGTAAATATGCAACTACTGCAATTCCAACGGATTCTTAAGTGGAGCAAAGCAGCTATTTAAGTGTTGCATATTAGCAAAGATGCTGTTGAAATTACGGAAATGACGTAAACGGTGAAGGAGTTACTGTAGTTTCAAGGGAGAGTGTTCTTTTCTGTTGCCAGCAATCCTCTGATTTGCCTTCTAGTTTTGACATTGACTTATCTGTGTTTTTATTTTAAAAACTGTTGTAGGACACATTTCAGAGCAACAGGTAAAATAATATTACATTTTAGTTTGCCACTTCAGTACCAATGGCCTCTCACACAGTGCTGTGCTGCTGCAGCATGAAATAAAATGGATCTTAAATAGAAGCTTGTTTTATCAGTAGAATCGTACAGCACATGGCGGTGATGTAAATGTGCAGCTTTTACGTGTCAAAAAAACATATGTAACCGATAAACCTCATTTCCGTGTTTGTTGATGTGCATGAACTCCAACCCCTAAGAAGGGATGTGCTGGTCTTAAAACTGAAGGGAACGTATTCATCTATTTTTCCTCAAATTCAGTTGGGGAATTTTTCTGGCTTTTTTAGTCAAACAACATTCATCAAATAAAGAGTTTGGTGTTTCTGATCGTGACTTGATTATCAAAGAGTGGTGGGAGCGTAAGAAAAATCTCGACTGCAAAACAAGTCGAAAGTGATTTATGGATACTTAGTTGAGATTAATTTCTGAATGTGAGGAAATCTAGCTATTTTGCCATTAAAGACAAAAACACATAAATTAGCATTAAGGATGCATGGATACCATGAAGAGTCTGCAGCAGGCATCAGAATTTAGAAATCCTCTTGTGAGAAAGTGTTAAAAAACGGAATTAAAATGGGAGGATAAAATAGACTGTTTTATGTGAAAGAAAATCTATCATTTGCATTTCTTTTTCTGGATAAAAGAGTAGAAGGAAACTAAAACATTAATGCAATTTGCTATAAATGTGACCCTCAGATTTGGATTTCCAAACACAGGGCTGTTAGTTGTACGTGCATCTATAGATGTGTCCGAGTTTAACATGCAGAACCATTAGATCTTCTTTGGTCACCTTTTATCTACAGAATGACTAATGAAAGCCACGTCTTACTGAGGTCATGAAGTGTGGCTCTCATTAAACTAGCACTTAGTCATTTCCAAGGATGATACCCCACAAGTCGTTAATAATAACACACTCCACTGTAATATAAACTAAATAGATACCAGGAGACACTGCAGTACAACTAAGTCAGAAAGGTCTGCATTTATTCAGGCATTTTAGTGAGCTCTTTGGCGCTTTACAGCATGCAGCACTTTCTGTTTCCTCTGAACTGAGGCAACACAGGTCGGCTGGGAAAAGAATCTTTTAAAGCCCCGAGCCCCGCTAAACAAATTTATTTTTCAGGCCAAGCCTTGCTTCATCTATGAGTCTAAATAAAATTATACATACTGTACATAAGATATGCAAACTTGTATAAAAATGTTATGCAAATGGAATAATTTATTTTGTGTTTGGACTTTGATATAAACAAATAAAATTAAATCCGGTGGATTTTGTTGAATAATTCCCCATAAAAATGGGAAAAACTTTAAGGGATTAGGAGACCGGTTTCCCTCTGTAGTCTCTAGGGTTTGTACTAAATAAAATAAGGTACTTATTTTTCTACTTTCTTAAGGTAACATGTTCTCCTAACTTACATTCAGCAGGGGCGAAAGCTCCAATTCCACCATGGGCTCACTGAGCTGCGGTTCTGGTCGCACCGTCACTGTCAGAATCTTTGAGTTGATCACTGCTGGATTACTATAAAAAACACAAGCACATGAACAAATTCATATAACTATGTACCTTCAAATTGAGTTAAACACGGAAAGAAAACTAGACCCTGATTTAAGGGCTAACAAGAAACCCAAAGCTCCAGCAGCTCAATAGGATGGGTATCCTATTGAGCTGCTGGAGCCCACCCAGCTGGGCAAAGGTGACGCACATCCTGAAGAGTTTGCCCATTGCAGCACCACACAGAGATGAATAACCACATTCATACACATCAGGCATGTGTCAGGCAATCAAGAATACATGTTCAGTGCGTTCCTGATTTTTTGCTTTTTTTTTTTTGCATATTGTATCCCCACTAGATTGTTGCTACCCCATACTAGCACATTTACCCACAGTTGGAAGAGGCTTGGTGGGAAATGTCAAAGTGGAACAAAACTTGCTAAAGGCTTTTACTTTCACAGCTCTTCACAGACTTCATAGAACTCCGGCGTACATAAACTACATCCATGATCCAATTGTTTTTCAACGGGTAACACTTCCAATAATTAAAAAGGACCCAATCCCTGGCACTACCAAATCAGAGTTCCTGATTGGTGAAATTTTAACTGTGTTAATTTTCCTTGAGCGATCATTGAATGCATGTTTTGTACGTAGAGGCTGAAAACGGACTGAAAAACTTGCGTAGCAGCACACAAACACAAACGTTTTGAATGCAGAAGCCTTAAACTCCCACGCATGCATGTTTACATAGACCCTTTATTGGAATCAGACACTTGAACGTGGGTTGCTGGAGCGAGTGTAAATGCAGCATAAGTGACAATGTAGATTCACCAATTAACCTATAAAGCATATTTTTTAACAGGAAGAGGAGAGCAGAGTGCACGGAGAAAATCCACGCATGCACGGGGAGAACACGCAAACTCCACACAGAAAGCATGAAGGTGTGATATGAACCATGCCTGTGAGGCAAGAGCGCTAACCACTCCACCACCGTGCAGCCCTCGAAAGAAACCATGACTTTAAATTTAGAAAAGTTACTTTTAAATAACTCCTAGGACTTCGTAAAGAAAGCACATCCTTAGTTGTGTCTTTGGGCTACATGCCTCATAACACTTTTACTCTGCAACAATAAATGTCAAAATGAAAGTTCACTGTAATTAAGAGTATGACTTTCAAATTATTGTGTGCCCTGGAAGACCTCATTTCCGATTTGGCATTTTTATTTTGAAAAAAATTCTAAGCTGCAATGAATGAAGAAAAAAATAAAAATTTTGAAAAGTTGAGCAGGACACAAAATTCAACAGAGAGGTTGACTGTTTAGCCTTTCAAGGGGTGAAACGTGACAATGTGTCGGCCTTGCTGCTTAGAATCAGTTTCACATTTAGATGAAACAAAATGCATTAGAATAGGTGTTGAGGCTTTCTAGGGCATTTTACTAAGTTATATCACAGTGTTCCCTTGTTTACAACAGGGTTTACGTTCTGAAAATAACCCGCATATAAGTGAAATCTGCAAAGTAGGATTACAGGTTGTAAAAAACCTCACACTACACACTTAATTTTTCTCAAACGTTAGCATTTTCACACTTTTCTCTTTGTTAGACTCTCAAAGTTCAAATCGAATTAGAAAATCTTTACAGTACAGAACAAAAACAAAGATATGGCAAACATGAGATAGATTGACAAACAAGCAAAACTGCTTTGAATAGAAATTTGAATGTGAAACAGCGAGTTTACAAAAGGTGAACTACAATATACCAAAGGAGCACTGTATTCTTCTGCTGCATGCTCGCAGTGGATGCAGTTTGTTAACCAAAGGAAACAGCTTATTACTAGAAGACAATCATTAAAAGTAGTATATTAACATTATTTTGTAGATGATATAATATTAGAGTGCATATAGCCAACAACCATGATTTATGTTTTATTACTTGCTTATAGCCAACATCTTTGAATTGGAAATGAAAAAGCATAGTGTTTATTATGGTTGTACAACCTGTGCATATTTATGTTTTATAAGACTGCTGGCTGAGTTTGAAAATAATACATAAAAGAATGAAACTGCCTGATGAGAGCTCAACATAGTACCTCACTTAAACCACGGTGCTGTACCTATTAACATTCAGTGGAGCTAGAGAGGAACAGGATTTTAACAGATTCAGCTCATCCACAATCAAGAGCACTGACCTGAATAAAAGGCCCGGGGCCTGCACAAACACAATATCACAGAGGACTTCGAACAAACCCACCCCCTATCCTTCCTCTAACTTCTATTTCTGTGAGTTCTGAGTAGGTTTCATAACCCATTAGGCTTGCTGTTATTCCCAGCCTTTCATAACCTTTCAAAAACACACAGCCAATGCAAAAGTTACCAAAAAACAACCAGTAAAGAAGTTTTTTTTTTTTTTTTCACCTAAGTAAGAGAAAAGAACAGGCAAAAAGCAGAGACACTTGGAGAAATGGAAGCTGGAATTGTTGAGTCCAAGCATGGCAGAAAATTTGCATAAAAGGGACAAAAGTGAGAAAAAAAAAGTCACATAAAGTGTTTATGTGAACAAAAAGTTTAAATATTAGAAAGAGATGAAGAACTTACTTTGGTGCCGGTAAGATGAGGCCCAAAGTCCTGTACAAGATGGCTCCAATGACATAATACATGGTGGTTTCAGATTCCATTTCTGTTTCTGGAGGAAAAGAACAATTTACAGGAAGTCAGCAAACAAGGCAGTGCAGTGAATTACAACAGCATTGCAAAAAATGGGTCCGTCCAATGACCAGGAAACATGCTCTTCTCCAAAAAACAAAACATTTATCAGATAAAAAGTTGTCCTTAAAAACAAAACAATTACAACAATGTATTTTTAATATATAAAGAGAGGAAACATTTAAACTTTGGAGGGATGAATATGCGTGATTACCATGTATTATAAGAAAATTGGAAAGTACTACATGCTTTTACGCAAAACAAGTAAAAAGAGCAGGAAATGCAGAGTATAGAATGAAACTGATAATAAAACAAACTCTGAAGGCTTAGTCGTTTCGTTTGTGAGGAGCTGCTGTCATCTGTGAGTTGGTTAAACAAATTTGTGCAGATTTTGTTTCTAAGTTTTGGTTTATTTACATGTGCTATTAAGCCTGTTGACAAATGCTCTGTTGACTACATCACAATAACAAGTCAGAAGCTGAGCGCCTGTGTGAGGCTTCTGACAGCTGCGTTTTACACATTCAGTCTAATTATGCTTCCAAGTCCAAAAAAATAAGCCAGGGCATGATCTGGTTTCACGCTTTGTGTGGGTGGGGATGTCAGTTGTGTCACTTTGAGACACTAGCAGAACACCTGCTGCTAACACAACATTTAGAAAGCCACGTTCAGTGAATGTGACGTTCCAAACTTGGGTTAAATGAAGCAAAACGAGTATTTCAAGCACCTTTAGCTTTTGTCTTTGTTCTGAACTTAGCAAAATGTCTTCCTTTTTTCCTCCATTAGTCTTTGTTGTTGTTTGCACCTTTTTTTTTCGTTTTTTCACAATTTTTAGTGGAAATTCTTCACTGTAAATGATCTAACACTATCTTCAGTCAGCTGAAAAGAAACAACTTGTACTGTAAATATCTCGATTAGGGTTGGTTAACTTAGCAGCAAAAAAGGTAGAATTCGTGTCAAAACATGCCAGCCTGATGTTTTTACCTCTTCTAGCCAACGGTCAAAATTAGATTGCATTTTTGATTAAAATAATGTTTTTGACATGGTCTTGTGGCATTTTTCTAAAGATGGAGGACATGCTGTATGTAAAGAAAATTAAGCTCATAATTGCATTTCTATTCTGGGTTTTTCTTTACTCAAATAGTTGGGATTTAGGAGCAGATGGAAAGAAATGCAGTTTGAAAAGGAGCCAACGTGTGGCGTAGAAAATATGCTGGATGGGCCACAAGCTCCATGCTCTGCTCAGTGGTGGGGAGAGGAAAGGGGGCGGGGTGGTTCCATGTCAATGGTCCCAGCAAGTGCAGAAACTATGTCCTAGAAAACGACACAGGCTTTTAGATTTTGGCTAAAATCGGCATAATCCTAATTAAAAGAATGATTTTAAAATAGATCAAAACATGACCGGAGTGGGATTTGAAAGGTAATCGTTTGCAGTAAAGATTGCTGTGAAAGGAAAAATTCTCAACAGGATGAAAAAAGTACGACACCAGGGTTGTCAGGAGGCAAAATGTTCAATAAATTTCAACATTCTGTGAGTTTGATGGAGTCTAATTGGACATAGTCTGCAAAAGCATGCAAATGAGGGAGTCCATGTATTATGGGTAAATGGTAAATCACTGTGTGAGCGGATGGCACCCCTGCACTTGGGGATGATTAATACAACAAAAGCACTCAGTCACAAAACTCCAATTTCCCACTGACAGACTTTTCGTCACTTTCCTCTCACTGAGCATCCAAATGATTGGTGGTCAACTGCAATCTAGCAAAATGGCAAACCACCAGTCACCAGCTGCAAAGTTTAATATGCCATTTATAAGGAAAAGATACGCTCAGAGTTGATGTTCAGCCAGAATTTACTGCTTTAATTATTAATGAAAGCAACATCAACACAACTCTTCTATAAGTAATTCTTTTTTTTTACTCTTCTAGAATTTTAATGGATTTTTAGAATGTATTACTACCCAAAGAAATTGTTAACAGTTAGTTTGACTAATCAGAAAAAAAAAAATTCTCAGCTGACTGATAATTAGCCATTACATTTATAAATTAAGATTATTGGAGTTAATTTTACAACAAGCCTATTCTGAAAATCTTCCCTAAAACTATTTAAAAAGCCAGACTTTTTGATTTCTGGTGTGGCTCGTTGTCACAGTAACATGTGAATGCAACGCATCGCTGAGGTGACAGACTTTACTGCGGTGGCAAAGAAAAGCGATTTGTATGCTGATTGTCATGATATGTTCAATAAAGCATCAGTTCAGAGCGAAAGTTCAACTCTTAACTGCGTGTTTGTCCAGGACCCCAGAAGTTTGTTTGTTTAAAAGAAGCCTGTGCAGTGATAGAGAACATTTGGGCTATGTGACAGAAACGTATTTTTTAAGTGTGCGTCAACACCCAGCGGCCAATCAGATTTGAGTATTCACCAGGACCAGTTAAAGTGCAGAAAAAAGGAGAAACACAATGTTCGTTTCTTATGGCTGTATATCAGCATCTTTATTTTCTTGGAGCAATACTGCAGACATTGAACAGACAGTTCTGCTTATCTTACTGTTGATATGTTTTGTGCACACAAATTACATGTCTGGGACATCTGACCTAATATTTTACAAATTAAAACATTTCATACAGTAAAAATGAAGGGAACGTGTTCTCTCTAGCATTTTCTTTTTTTTTTGTTTCAAAAGCAGCATATTATCATGTAAAATTGACCTAGTAAAATATTGTGATTAATCGTGAATAATTAGAATCCAATTAGCCTGATTAATTTTTTTAATCGCTCTAGCTCTAGAATGAAATTTAAAGTTTAGAACAGCAGGGTAGTGAAGAAAAGTTTCATTGAAGATCAAAAAACTCTATTCTACTATTTTAGAAAAGAGTTTTTTTTTCTTTAAGTCCCACTCTGATGAAAATGGGGTTTTCTGTGTTCTTGTGGCATTTCTTTGATGGAGGACATAAAGAAAATTAAGCTTAAAATTTCATTTTTTAGTATTTCTTTATTCAAATCATTGTAAATCAGGAGCAGACAAAGAAAAGGTTGAAAAAAGAGCTTGTTTATGACACGAAAAATATGCTAGGCGATCCACAAGCTACCTGCTCTGCTGAAACAAAGGGCTTTCAGCATTGGAAAAGGGAAGAGGTGGTCCTTTCCACAACTCAGAGGTGATTCTCTAACGAACTACTGCCTTTCTGCAAAAACTTTCATGTAGAAAATGACACTGATTTTTGATTTTGGCTAAAACGGCAGTCATTATTGAAAGACCACTGGGAACGCTTTTAGAATAGATCAAAAGTTGATCAGAGTGGGAGATGTCTGCTCAAATTACTTTCTTTAAATGCCTTTTATGGAGATTAGAATAATTGACACACTCAGAAACCACAGCAGATGTGTCGAAAAAGGTTGTTTTCGAGGTGACATCATCTAAGTGTAAGGTCTCAGGATTCCATCCTGTCAATTTTTGAAAATCTGTTGATACAAGGACCATATGACACCAAGACTTTATTTTAATATTTCACACCAAGCCTCTTCCACATGTGAGTACATGCACTATCAGGTATCAGATAGTGACAGTCCAGTGTGAACACTATGTGCTAAAGGCACTTTAAGAACTTGCGTTCTTGAACGCGTCTCACATTCTAGTTGTGTATGTAGCTTTAGGTTTTCACCTCCAGGCTCGGTGTTTTCTATGCAGACGTTCAGCTTAAATACGTATCTCTTTTGAGGAAATACACTTGACCATTAGGTCCTAATGACTATCCATGGAGTAATCTTCTACAGTAATTAGCTAAATGAGTTTCACTGTAAATCTCACAAATCCCTAATGTGGTGTGAATGATGACAGTTCCCCCCCAATAACATCTGCTCTTATTTAAAGTCACTTGTGGCAAATCCAAGCTCATCTGGTCAGCTTTAGGAAGCCCGCACTGACATTGAGCACAAGTTTTCTTCCACAAATTGAAATTAATTAATTAATTAAATAGAATTATGCCTTTGCCAAACTCTACGGTTGCATGGTTTAGGGACAAAGCCTACAGTTTAGATATATGTGGGTGAGATGTGGTGGACAGAGCGGAGTTTATCACCTTGATAAACCTGTGAAGAACAGTCCCAGCCTGTGCTCACTAAAGCAGAACATGAACCTGTGTGCACTGGCTCCAGCTTGTTCCTGTGCATCCACAAAAAGTGCCAGTGGATCGTTTTTTGAATGGGTTTGGGATTGGCTTTTGTTGTGGGATGAAGGAACCAAACAAACAGTTGTGCAAAAGCCAAATACTTCTTCATTTAAAGTCACAATCTGACAAGAGGTAAAGAGTACCAGAGGTTTCAGGTTATATGAGCACTTTGGATCGCAAAGTGCACCAATGTCATCAAAATGACAAAGGCAGACGGTGAATATCATCCTAAAAATATTACAGGGACTTTTATGGATATAAAGCAGTTCAAGCTACATTATAGTCAGGAACACCAAAAAAATGACTAAATGGTCGACAGTAAAGATTATCAAATTGGGCAAAGTTTAGTCAAGCATCTTAGGATGTCTTAAATACTAATCAAACGTTGAATTGTAGATACAAGAGAAGCCAAAAGTAGATGGAACTAGATGGAAAATAAAGGAATTAAGGGTGTTAGAACAAGTTGGTATGCGGTAACAGAGACAAAAACAAAAAAAAGCGAACAGGGACAATGTCTTAACAAAACAAACAAAAAAAGGTCAGGGTTGAGTCAAAGCAGAAAAACCTGTGGAGTTTGGCACAAAGAAGTGGCAGACAGAGAGCAGGAGGAGCTTTGCTCTTTTTGCCTGCAGCCTCTGCACTTAAATTTGGAAAGGAAGGGAGGCCCAAGAAAAAAAAACAAAAAAAAAAGGCTGCCAGTGCAATTTCCTGTGGGACATGACCTTTGCCTTTACTGTTGGTGGATGGCAACTACCACTGTAATGTTTTTATCGACAATAAAATGTGTATCTTTTACAGACTTTTCTCTCCTCAGAGTTTTTTCTCCAAACCTTCCTGAGTCATTTTTTGTTCCTAAAATAATGCTCATTATATGTTTCTTCTTGCTTTTTTTTGTTGATTTGCAAAAAGATTGTCTAAAGGTCAAAATCAGCTTTTTAAGGGTTTCAGTATGACTTTGCACAAACATTTTCTTTGCTCCAGCCCCTGAAATGACCTTGTTTTGGTATGGCACATTTCTCCTTGACCTCCTTCAGACCTCTAATGTCAGCAAATCTGGTATTATGACCATTTGAGCAGCCCAAAAGGGGAAGAAAAACAACATGCAGTAGGGTTGGTCGGTGAAACTCATAAGTGTGGCTGTGTAGAAAGAACAACACCACAAATACTTGAAACAATCAAAATTCTCAGAAGGAAGTAAAAGGTGTCAAAGTAATTTTTCATTCCACAAGAAATACACTATAGACAAATGGACACCTGTGACGTGAAGTAAAAGAGGACAGTATGCTAAACAAAACTGTCTAAAACTAGATTAAACACAAATATACTTTAAAATAAGGAATGTTGTCACCGGTTGGGAGTTGGTAGGAAAAATTAAAACTTTCTCAGCATACGTATTTGCACAACGAAAGACCAATTATGATCAAAAGTTTTCAATGGTTTTCTGTCAAATGTTCCCGCCACGTCTGGGTTCCTATACATGGAAAATGCCATAATATGCTGATTGACAGTAAGGTAAGGAAACTTCCTGGGGATCCAATGCTTTTAAGGGGATGTAGAAATACTTATACATGTTTAAAGGACAAATGTCCTCAACAGCCATTTATTTCACAGTCAAAATCTGTCCCAAAAGTTCAGAAACATTGTTGAGGATCATTTAGTGGTTTACTAGTCAGTCTAGAAATCCCAATTTAGAAGTAAAAACTATTTTTAAAAATAACTCTTACTTAGAACTACTTAGAAAGCTTATAGCTCATCCCCAAACAAGGCAAGAACGATAACATTTTACACAGAGTATTTAACTCCAGGCCCACATCACCTGCCCTCTAGTTGATTTACATTTAACAGACTGCTAATTTCAGCCTAATGAGAACACACAAACTATAATACTTGCCTGAATCAAATGCTTTTTTAGATCCATACAATAACATAGCCATGCTCACACAACTGATTTGGCAGCATGTTTGGCAGCAAAATTAATGTTATATTATGTTTATGTAGAAAGAAGTATAAAAAGTGTAAATCAATCCAACTATCAGAGCAGATTGGGTGTAAAAATGAAAAAACCTAAACCACACCAGCTCGTCTGAGTTACCTCACCTTCAGTCGGACTGGTGAAAACTTTTTTAGGGATGTAGAGCTTGTCCTCCGAGGTTCTGGCCCAGTCCTTCATTCCCCTCCGGCCTTTCATGGGGAAGTTGATATCACTAGAAACTGCTGATACAGGCTCTCTCTGGATGGTTACCACTGAGCAAACAAGAGATACCAAAAAGCTGTTAACGCCTGGAGTGACCGCTCAAAACAAGAGAGCACAAGAAGGAAGAGATCAAAACACCAAAAAGAAAACAATAGATACAAAAAAGAAAAGAAATGATGTCAACAAACACTGATTAATTAGTGCAAAGACATATTAGCATAATTTGACTCACTGAGGTTATTCGTCACCACCAGGAAACTCTGGAAAGGCTTTTGGGCTTCGCCAATGAGGTGAATAAAGTCTTCTAAAATCCTCATCAGCAGAGCAGCACCGGGAGCGACCTGTAAAAGAAAAAATTAAATGGAGTGAGCATGGTCATAATGAATTTAGAGTAGATAACGTAACAGCTTTGAGCATCTAAAATAGTCTATTAAAGTTTGTTGCAGGGTTGTTAGCCATAAGGCAGAAAATATGGTGTTACGATCATTGCCGTAGTTTTCTTATTTTGGGGCTGTTTGGTGTGAAAGGTCTGTTTTTTTGTATGTGTGTAGGTTCCTCATGTTTTTGTGGCTTGTGAACTGTACTCCTGTGGCTGCTCCGGATTGGTAGAGGAAATTTGAATGTTGAAACGTCCGTTGAAGAAGTAGGGGTGAAGTCCCAGTTTGTTTGTGTGTTGTTTTTCTCCTGTTGTGGTTAGGTTTAGGGAGACAGTTAGACACTGTCATTTATTTTCCTTTATGTTTGCAGGTTAGGTAGAGCATGTGACATTTTAGTAAGTCTTGTTTTGTTTATTATTTTGGCCTTTGGTTCACCCTGAAGTTAAATACTTAATTTCTCCTTTGTTAACTTTAAAATTGGGATAATAAATCCTTCTGCAATATCTACAATGAATTGTTTTGTTTTTCTTTCTGTTGATTAGAGGGTTCACTCAGTGACATTTGGGTTTCTTCTTTTTTCTATGTTATGGCCTGGACCCCTGGATCTAAGGTGCATAACATTTGTTTCTTTCATATTCATATTTTCTTTAGGTCCAAGTAACAAAGAAACAGAGCTCATCTTAAAGGCCCACTCCAGTCAACTTTTTATCTATTTTAAAAGTGTTTCCAATTATGATTATGCTGTTTTTAGGCAAAATCCAAACACCTGTGTCGTTTTCTAGGACTCCGCTTCTGCAGAGCGGCAGGAGTTCATTAGAAACTCACCTCTGAGTTGTGGGTGTGACTGATGGCATTAAGCAACACTGCCCCCCTTCCCATCACCCAAAACTGAGAGCTCTCCATTTACATGCTCTCCCACAAGCTTAAAGTTCAGTCTACAAGTGGATGCATCAGAATGAAGTGGAACAGGGAGTTTGTAGCCCACCCCAGTGCATTTTCTATATCACCAATTTATTTATTTTTTCCCAAAAAAATGTTGCTGTTGTTTCAAAAGAACTTGAATAAATATTAATAAATGTAATTATTGTCTTGATTTTCTTTGTATATGTTAGCAGAATATTCCCTCCAAAAAAAAAGGTAAAAACAAAAAAAAAACACTTGGTTTTTAGGGGAAGCCCTATGTTTGTGTTAAAGAAGTAGGAAAAGCCGAGGTTTCCAAAATGGAAGACATCAGCATGAAATCTCACACACCTGATGAGCGTCCTCCCATTTCTCTAGATTTTCTAAGTCCAACATGTGGCTGACAACCTGAAAGAATTTCTAAACACACACAAAAAGGGAAATGTCATAAGTCTGAAGTAAATTTCTGAGATGTAACAATTTCCTGCTTAGCTGTGCCCACCTGCACGTCGTCGGGAGCTGGGATGTAGGTTGCTCTTTTGAAGGTGTCCGTCACATTTCGTAGGATCTCCGTGGAGAAGAGAAGGTCGCCACTGTAGTAGCTCCTCCTCTGCAATAGTTCCAGGAGACTCCGTACGATCTGAGACATGCCCTCCCCAGCCAGGGTCCTCTGACCCTTCGCGAGATGCTCTCGTAACTAAAATATATCGAAAAGTCAAGATATTACAAACAGGTAGAAGTTTTAGCTATGCTTGATAAGAATTAATCTTTGGAAATTATCTAAGGTAGGCTATAAGCCAGGAGTGGGCAACTCCAGGCTTCTAGGGCTGCTGAGTCTGCATGTTTTCCAGATGTCATTGCCCTGCTCATGACTGATTACCTGGATCAGGTGTGTTCAACCATAATGAACAAGCTAGAAGAGGGCATGTTGGGGAACAAGCAGGAAAGTGGCCCTTGGGCCTCACCCCTAAACCATAAACACTTTGCAGAAAGCAGTCACTAGTAACCACTCAAAAAAAAAAACAAAAAAAAAAAAAAACAACGTCTTTACATAAAAGCAAATATCTTTAAAATAGAACTTGCAGTTAGACATTTATCATTTTGTGAAGGAAAAAAAAAGACAGTGAATATAATACCAATTGGCTAAGAAATCTAAGGTGAACTCTGTGATGTAAAAATATGTCCTGTATATTTGGTTGAAAGCTCCAGAGTATTTTACCATTTTTATCACACTTACAATCCTTGTTTTTTTATGGATTTAATTTTTTCCAAAAACGACAGTGAATGTAAAACTACGAATGTTCTCATATATGGATTAATTCTGGCCGTGCTTACTGATGTTGAACTAATTTTGATAAATACATGGTGCTCGGTCAAAGCAATTGTAAGTAAGGTAACACAGCTAAAGAGTGGTTTGGACTGTGTTTTGTTTCTGAATGTTACTAAAAAGGTTGGGAGTTAGCGTACTTGCATGGTTAGCATAGCCACAGTGACATTTGTTTTAGCTGTATCACCTTGTTTTTTTTTTTTTTAATAGGTTGCAGATAACATAGGGTGTTATCGTAAAACATGCTAACATGGCTAATGTGTAGCGGTGTCAAATTGTGTTTTATTTTTTTTACATTTTACTTAAAAATACGGAAGTTACCGTACTCACAGTGACAATTGGTTTAGCAGTATCAGTTCCCTCATGGGTGGCAAACAAGGTTTGAAGGTAGACGTATGGTGAATACACTAATGCGGCTAACGTGGCTAATGTGTAGCATTTTACAAGCAAGTTCTGGAATTATTGTAAATGCAGTTACAAAAGCCTGACTGAATAGAGAATCTCTTGTCTCGCTCAATGTGCTTTGTTGTTCAGTGAGCCTTAAATGACATACGATCAAAAATAGACTATTGATGTTGCTTCTCATAATCCAGTGGGTCCTATAGTGTGGCAAATGCTGTATTTATAATACGGTATTGCAGTCAAAGAGTAATATTGTTAACAACTTTTCCAGGTCTTTAAAGAGGAGATAATGCTTTACCTTGGCCATCTCTCTTGCTTAGAAAAAAAGCTGATCTGCTTATGAGGTTTTATCATCTACTGTACACATTTTCATTAAAAGATTCTGGAAATTAATAATAATCCTGGAACCCACGGGACACAATCCTGAGAACCAATATTGAATGGCCTTGACCTTCAATGCAGGAAGCTCTGATTTAAAACCAAGAGTAATTCTATTATGGAAATTACAGCATTGGCTCTGGCTTCTGAAGGCTTTTGTCAGTGGATTGAGTCAGTTGCAGCAGCCAAAAAAGTATATATATAAAGAAACACAAAATGGCTGCTAAAATGTTTAGGAACAACAATCATTTTATTTTTCAGTTGAAAAACTCTGTTTCTGCAGCTGTTTTATTTATTTGTATGTAAACAGTATCTGAGAAATAAAAAGCAAATATTGACGGACAAGGCAGAGAACATTCCTGTGGTTTAATGGGACACAATCTTAACTTTACCAGGTTTTCTGTCGACACACGTAGAAAACTACAGGTTAGTACATTATGGCAGGGGTAATGCAAGCCTATAAAAAGCTACTATTTATGCAGATACTTTGGAACAGCATGTGCTGCCATCCACGCTATACTTATTTTCAAAGAAAAGCAGTGCGTGTCTGCAAGGCGATTCCAGAAATAAAAGCCAATATTACAGTCTTAAATGTGGACAGAAAGTACAAGAAGGAGAGTTGAGTGACAGACAGAAAAAAACAGAAGATAGTAACAATCAGAGAAAATTAATTACAGAGTCCTGGTGTTAATGAAAGGCTGGAACAGAAGCTAAGGGTGCAATCAGCTCTGTCATGCATAATCCCTGACCCTTATCTCCTTCCACCATCATCGAGTAGATGGGAAAGGTTGAAGTTCACGGAGCAGGAAAAGAGTCTCCCTGATGAACACATTCATTAGCTGTGTTCATTAATTGATAAGTGTAAGTACAAAGCTGTGGAAAAGCTAATTAGAGATAGTGGCAAACCTTGAGTAAAGACATTATTCCTTGTCTATTTTTGAGCAAACTTCAAGGAAAAAAAGTACAGTTGCGGTTAGTGAAAACATAAAAAATATATATTCATAAACAAAACAAAATTGAAAAAAAATAGAAGTAAGATTAAGTTTTCACTTCATGTTGGAAAGATGGGACAAAAAAATGAAAAAGAAGTCCAGCAAATTATTTGATAAAAAAAAGGAACTTACAGATAAATGTAAATATCTATATTCAAGCGAGACGCATCTGGCGAAGCTCGGAGGACCCCAGAAAGCAACTCCATTATTGTCCAGCATACAATGACGACTAGCAGACCCTGAAACAGAATAAGAGAGACACAGACACACTTAAAATAAAATCATTTGACTTTTACTGCAAAAAAAAAAATGAAACATTAACACTGATCTTTAAGTCCCTATCAGGTTTATTCTGAAATGTAAGAAATACATCAATGAAAAGAACTAGAAATAACGATAAACTATCTCTATATCCTTCGATTGAAATGCATCTGTGGATTTCTACATTATTTATGGAGAGTTCTTCATTCTCTTCATTAAATCCTAATTTGTTGTTTTATTCAATGTTGGGTAAATTGCTTTTAAATAGTTATTGATTACTTTAGTTACTAGATGAAATTGTAGTGAAATTGCTTTACTCATCACCTATTTTAAAAAGTAATTCACTATCCAATACTTTACTTTTTTCTACTCACATACAGATTCTCAAGGGAAAACATCTTGCACAAACAAGACACCCTTGTCTTTCATTTAACTTTATATTTGAAGCAATGACATTGTGCAAAGCACGAACATCGTTCAGGACATAATCTTATTATTAACAATGATTTGATTTATACAATAAGTCGTGGTTGTTGATCCAACTTATTGATGGTATTGGTTTGTTTGCAATGATTCGATCTGATTCACTCACCTAAAATTGAGCCAGGATATCTTTGGCCAAACATTCAAACGGTGTGACTCAGAGATAAATACCTGGTACTGAACAGTACAGCTAAGTTTCCCAGATTTCTTGTATGTCTTGTAAGATAATTAAGTGTAAATTGAACGTGTACAAACAATTAAGTAAACAAGAGCTTAATGGCAAATCTATTCACATTTTAGTTTCGTAAAGTTCAGTCCCTGTTGTTTTTCCACATACAAATACAAATGGAACATTATGAGAAGTTGATACCACATGTACCCTAAAGTACACAGTCTTTCCACACATGGGCTGTACTGATGGCTTAATCATTCCACAGTCATCACATGTGGTGTTTGCTGGGACACTTGGTCATTTTAACGTAAAACCTGCTATGTCTCAATCCAAATGGTATTTTCCAACGTTGATTTATTTACAATTCAAATGATTTTATAGGTTGATTTGACAGATTAGACCTATAATCCTTCAGACAGATCATTCATTCATTCATTTTCTAAACCTGTTTCGTCCCTTTCGGAGCCGGGGGGGGGCTTGTGGGCAAACGCAGGGGACACCCCTGAACAGTTCGCCAGTCTGTCGCAGGGCACACAATAACACATCCATTCACACCTAGGGGACAATTTAGAGTAGCCCATTAACCTATGAAGCACGTCTTTGGACGGTGGGAGAAAGCCGGAGTTCCTGGAGAGAAGCCACACATGCACGGGGAGAACATGCACACATCACACAGAAAGCTCCCCAAGAGGCGATTCTGTTTCAGGTCCCCAAGCTGGGACTTCAACCGGGACCAATAACCATTGTGCCACGGTGCAGCCAGACAGATCAATCTGGGTGGATCGTGAGAATATAAATTGATTGATCAATTAGTCACCACACTCCTGATAACATGGGTTCAATAGGTAAAAAGCACAGGCATGGCCATCTTTTGCCACATGCTTGCTGGGGCTGTGCAGCCACGCTAAGTGCTTGGATCGGTACTCCTCGACACTGTGCAAAGCAGTTTATCGAAAGGACAGAACTTGAACTTAACTGAAATGTTCTCTTTGTTTTCGACAAATTGGACATAATGCAAATATCTCTAGTTGCAGAATGTTTCTTTACATTCGTCCACATCCATGTTTCCACTTTCTTCCTCTATCTTGCTTTGACTGACCCCCAACCCTCAGTAACTCCGTTTTTTTTTGTTTTTTTTTAATTATTAGTTATTGTTTTCTTTCATTTACCTGAGATAAAATGTCAGTGCCTGCTGTTTTAAAAGATTAATTTGCTTTGTTAGTCACCTACAATGGTTTTACAGCACAAAAACAGAAGTAACAAAGAAATGAGGGTTTCTATAGTCTGGTATTTGTAATTACTGTAATTTGAACTGTAATTTGATCCGTTCCTCCATTACTAATGAAATTACAGTAATTTGTTACTTTGTGACACGTTATCACAACACAAGTTCTATTACTTAGAAGAGTTTTGGTTTAGTTCTGTAATGTATTGTAATGATTCTTTTAAACCTTTGTATCTAATGTTTTATCTGGCTTGATTTAAAAATGTGGACTCCCTCACATATTGCAAAGCAGTTTGAAGCGAATAGCATACTTTTTATTTTATTAATTATTTTATAAATTATCAATTCACTTAATATTTTCATTTATTAACTCCTTCCCACCGCATGTCATTAATTCAGTATATGTCATAAAATTCAGGTCTCTACTTAATTCAGCATCACCTTGAATGGAAAAAAACACTGAATAGTATTTTTTTGTACATTTGGAAAACAATTCAGGCATGCAGGGGTTAAGCAAAGATTTAAGTTACATCTCCCGCAAAACACTTTTGTAAAAAAACGTCTGAAGTGGCCAAAACTTCTAGTAGTTTTACAGCTTGACTATTTCCCCTCGCAGATGCAAGAAAATAATGGAGATTGGAAAAATGAATTTTGAAAGTCGTTAACTATTTTTCACGCAGTGAGTGACATACCAATTAACTGTCAAGTTTCTCAGTTAATTAAATAGAGCACTTTGACTTAAAATCAACTGTAATTCTTGAACATATAATTTAGTTTTTGGCAGGTGATCTGTTATGTGTGATTTGACTTTGAAACAGCTGGCAGCATGTGCAGAAGCCCACATTCTTAATGGTACTTCTAAACCACATTTTGCCTCTGAGGGAAACGGGCAAATTCACAGCTGAACAATCTCTTCAGTTTTGTGTAAAATTGGACTGAGTGAAGCAAAAAGTTTAAATCTTCTAGAAGGACAAAGGACAGATTATTAAACTCTCAGAGTAGGATTCTGATTTGCTTGACTAACTAACTCCAAAAATGGTCTGTTTGGTTTTAAAAACTTGCTCTGCAGAAAGAGATCCTAAAAAAAGAACACTTGTCTTAAAAAGAAAACCACTAGGTAGTAAAAGTATTATCCATGTAGCAAGTATTATTTTCTTACCAATAAAACTTATGATACATACAGCCATAAGAAATAAACATTGTGTTTCTGCACTTTAAGTGGTCTGGGTGAATACTCAAATCTGATTGGTTGCTGGGTGAGAACACACGTCTTAAAAAGATGTTCCGGTCACAATGTTCAATAAGTGCAGGCTTCTTCAAAACAAACTTTTGCTTCATGATCTGGACAAAACCAAGCGGTAAGAGGTGAACTTTCTCTCGGAACTGATGCTTTGTTGAACCTATTGTGATGATCAGCAGATAAACCACTTTCCTTGGCTGCAGTCATGGCAATATTTCGTATCAAATAGTCCACCTTTTGTGAAAAAGGAATCTAAACCTAAAAATAACAAGAATAAATTACTAAAACTTGATTGAATATGTATTTGTGGCCATGTTATGAGCGAAACAGTGCCCGACGAAGTGTGCGTTATAAGAAAATAAAATTGCAGTGGACGCCTGATCTGGCGAAAGACGGTTGCTTTGTGGATTGTAGTTAACTAGCATTAATAAATATTAACGAGTTCGTTTTGTTTCATTAATCATTGACAGCCCAGGTTCTGTGCTTAACTGTAGTTCCTTTTGATTACAGTGACAAGACACTAGTGTACAAAGTGGGAATTAATCATTTTAGGCCAAATTGTGAACAAACTGAGAATACCATTAAAGTTGGCCCATTTCAATAACTCCTCAAAAACTAGTGCTAGCACCTTTTTTAACATAGATCCAATATTTTGTTTCAAAAATAACTAATGAAATACTTATCAACATTTTTTGAAATAAAAAAAAAACCTTAAGGTGTATTCACACCTAATCCGATTTGCACAACCAATTCTTGTGGTCGCCCTTTTCTTGCCATGCGGAGAATTCGCTGCTCGCCGCGTGGCCAAAAATGTGTTCCCTAAGCTCGCCACTTCAGCCGTGTGTGGGAGGAGCTACCAGCTAATGTTTGTTGCCTGATTGATGCATGGAGCTGCGTCTGTTTATCTCATTTACAATGAATGGAAGACACAGATGATGTTTAGGGATCAGGTTTATTTATTTGGAAGAACTCTACAAAAACACCACTGATCACGTCTCCATGTTTGGGTTCATGAAAACATTTAGAGTCTCCCGGTAGCTCCAGCAAGTTTCTCTCCTGCTGCTGAGTCTGATTGACAGCAGCTTCTGCAGGGTTTTTGTGTCTCTCTGGTCGCGTTCAAGTGCTTATTATTTTTTTATTTTAGTCATGCTTACTAAAATAAAAGCAAGAATAAAATGAGGGGACTTTTTTTTTAATTGTTGTCTCAATGAAAATAAGAAAACATCATAAAGTTCAGAAGGCCTGGGCAGACTGCTTTCCCATCCAGCAGGGGCCCTCTGTCTGCCCACAAGCTCCTCTCCCGCATAGTGAGCGTGTCCACTATAGCTGTGTAGGTCCTGCGACAGACTCTCTAGTGTACCTGCCTTCACCCAATAGTAACCAGGACGGGCTCTGAAAATGAATGAAAGTTCAGGAGAGCTATGGATCGATACACCTTATTGGATGTTTTCTCCCCGCTGTCGCTGAAAACGTCAAATGCCCAAAGTTGATTGTTTGAGGAGACGCAGCCACCTCCCCAGAGTTCCAAATTTTGTAAACCTCTGGCTATCCACAGCGGCCACTCAATTAGCGCTGGCCACTCAGTTCGCACTGCAGAACCTCAATTCACATCTAAACCATTGACTTTTCATTGAAATTGGCCCCCTCTGCCCCACGAATCCCATTCGGTGTGCAAGCATCTTTAAAATTGAACCAAAAATTAGAGAGAGACCTGGCTGCAGAAAACAAGATGGCGCCTGACATTGAGTAAAAAAGTAAATGATACAACTTTAGGCTGAAGGAGAATTTTTTTTTTTTTTTACTCTTTTCTTTGTGCTCGTCTCCTGAACGAGTGCAGGTTTCCATTCCTCTGGATACAATCAAATCTTTTATTTTCTTTCATTCCATAATCCTGGACTTAATTTTTCCACAAAGGTTTGAACGTCAAGAGTTTAAACAAGAGAAAAAAAGAGTGAAAATGTCTGAAAAATGTGGATAAAGTGTGTAAGGAGAAGTTGTACAGCCTTAAAACATCTGTAATCCTCCTTTGTGGATTTCTCCTGTCGTGGGTTAAATTTGAAAATGTTCCTGCAGTAAAGAAAGAAAAAACACTGCACATGGATCTAAGTGTGATTTGTGTTTGTACCAAATAAAACAGGCAGGCTTTGTAATGCAGCCTTTCCACAGGAATGACTGTTAAAGCCAAAAGTGGCCCACATTGCCTCCTTTTTAATCACGTGTGCTTGATTTTGAAGGTTTGAAACAAAAGTTGATAATGTTTGCACTCCTGTAACACAGATCCGCTCTTTGCAGAAGAATGTTTGTTATTTGAAATATTTATAACGAATAAATGGAAAATAAGCAAAACCATTAACAAGAGAGTACAGAATTGCAAAAGAAAAAGATTTTATTTAAGTTTAAATTTATTTTTTATTGAAGTTTAATGTAACTGTTTGGGCTGTTCGAGCGATATGGGGGCACTTCCTATTTTGGCTGACGATGTCTGCAGTCAGGTCCTCTTGAAAAATTACAGAGCAAATTCAATTTTTTTTTATGTCTTAAATCAAGTTTTTTCTTTTGTCAGGAGTATGTGGCAAAAAGATTCTTTTCAGTAAAAATGTCTGTTTTTATAGATCTTAGCTCACATAAAAGTATCGACTGTGCTGATTTTGACAAAAGCTTGCAAAGGTGTAGAGCAAAGAAAAATTAAAACAACTTCAAACCTGGTCAAATATATTGAATGTCTAAAAACTTCGTTTTAAGTCTTTGCACGAATCTAATAGCTTACAGTGTATATAACAATGGATTATTCCCCACACCGAGAATCTGAGCAGTGGGATGTGATGAGCTAATTTAGGACATCCGGTGACTAACCAGTGGCATTTGTTGGACACTTGTTGTAGACGGTTTCTCCAGCCGAGGCTCTTTTCCATGACATGGAGAGGAGGTGTTCATCTTTGCATATCTCATGAGGAGCTGTTGATGTGAAACACAAATTAAAATGTACCCCAGCCTTACGGGCAAAAAGAAAAATCGCACAACTACACAAAACTCTTCAACGAAGAGAAGAATAAATAAATAAATAAGACACTGAGGCACAAAAACAAGATACAAATCTCTGCTCTCCTGCAGTAGCTCCAATCCTCTTCCCTTGTTCAATTCTCAGTGCTCTCTGCCAGTGACATTGCCTCAGTGCAGTATCTCATTCCCTCTTCATCTCATCCCTTCTTTTTATTCATGTTTTCCCCTTCCCGTCTTTCCTAACCCTGATGAAAAAACAGAGGAGTGCTCTGAAGATATTCCAAGGGGGGAGACGAGCGCTGGCAGAGGCAGATGCAGAGAGATGAAGAGGGACAGAGAGCAAAGAGCAAAAAACGGGGGATGAAAATACCATATGATGTTCTCCTGGAATCCTCGCAGAAAATGTCTTTGTCTTTTGAAAAAGAGGTTTAAGAGACTTGGAAAAAAAAAAACACAAAACAACAAAGCTGTGGATGCTACTTTCAGAGGTTCATCATTTGTAGTTCCTCATTGACAATTCACTCAGCTTCAAACAAGGGAGAGACAAAACAAGTTGACCATTGACCACCTCATTCTTAAGCAATTAGAAAACTAGCAGAAAAAAGGAAACAGCAAGAAAATATGAAACATAAAGCAGAAAAGGGAAATTCTGGGTTTTACAGGGTGGAAAAACAGCTCACATGACAGGGACATGCAAAATTAATAAGATGAATTAGAGACAAAAGGTAGACAAGGGAAAAGAAGAGGACTTTACTCCCAAAAATCACGGCAGGCGCCCTCAGCGATGGAGTACACCAAAGAGCGCTGCTTTCAGTTTGCAAGACAGAAATGATGCAGATGAAAATGAGGTGTTTACATGTATTCAATTATAAAAAGGAATGAAGATGTTACCATCAATTAAAAGACACCAAAGGGTTTATCCTGTCTTAAGGTAATGTAGAGCATTAAAACCAGATAGAAAACCAGAGATTCACTAACCAGGGCACTTCTTCTCGTTACAAGACCGGACCTCCTCTGCTGAGCCGTCACACGGATAACCTTGCGGTCCTGTACCCTCACACATCCGAAAGCGCCGCTGCCACCCGGTGTCACACGTCTTGCTGCAGAGGCTCCAGTGGTTCCAGCTGCCCCAGTTACCTCCTGCAAACAAAATTATATGTATGTATAGATGTGACACAAAGACCCACTTTGATGAAAACTGTGGCACTTTTTCAGATGATGGAGTTATATAAGGAAAATGATTTCATAATTATTTTTTTTATTCAAATAGATGTGAATCAGGAGTAGTTGCCTTTGAAAAAAGATTGCCGTAGTTAGAGGTCACTACGGCAAGCTATGAGCACCATCCTCCACGCATCCACCTGTAGACGACTAGATCCATGTACGTCTTTGCTTTTCTTATCCGAGCTGGTATCTGGCTCAAACTGCACGTCATAATATTGTAAGTCATTTTTGTTGCACCAGTAATGTTAGGCTGTAAGCCAGCAGGGGAACATCTAAATAGATGGATGACGGGAGGGCTTAGTCCACTCAATGAGTCCGACACACTGCTCAGAAGTGAATTTCTAATGAACTCCTGTCACTCTGCAGGAACTGTGTCCTAAAAAAAAAGAAAAATGATACAGATTTTTGTTTAAAAACGGTATAATCCTTATTAAAAGACCTCTGGGAAACCGTTACAAAAGATGAAAAGATGATCCGAGTGGGTCTTTAACAAAATCTTTTTAAAAATATGTTTTATTGTGAGTTGAGAAAATTCAACTTGATCCAAATTTGGGTCGTGACTCATTAAAACCTCCCAGGCCCCCTTTTGTAAACAGACTTACCAAATTGGGTCCCAAAGCACAAATTACTCAAATGTGGACCATGAATCAGAGACAAGCCTGAGCATGCAATCTGAAAATGCTTGTGCTATGTTTGAATAATGCAGTTTTAGAGCATGTGAGGGTAAATCCTGAAGATTCATTTAAATATCTTACCGCTGCATGATGGGTTGGCGCATTCTCTGCTCTCCTGATGGGGGCCCTTACACTCAGCCCAGCCGTGCACCGATGCACTGCAACGCCGCTGCCTCTGCTGAACGCCTGGGTTACAAGTAACGCTGCATCTCGACCACGGCCCCCACTCCGACCACTGGCCCTCCACTTGACAGAGAATGAGGAAGAGGTTGATAAAATAAAGACAGAGGGATACATGATTATAAATATGCAGGTTTAAGAAAGAGAGTGAATACTGGAGAGATAAGTAGGAGGAAAGCCAGCAGAAAACATGTCACACACTAGGGAAGAAGGTAGAAAAATCCATTTCACAGTATTTGTCCTTATTCCAACAACAAACACAGCCCACTTCATGGGTCCACAGATATAATAAATATTTCATCATGTTGTGAAATAACTACTTGTTTGAAAGGGTTCACACAGAGTACATTTACTTTTTCTGTGCCCATAATGCACTTAAAGAGGTAGAAACACTTTAGCTATAACTCGTGGTTGTGCATAACACCAGAGTTTCAGCTCTGCTTAGTTTACACAGTAAGAGACGTAAACAGCTCAACCCTAAAATAAAATAAAAAACATGTTTTTTTATCACTTTAGTGAAAAAAAGCAAGCAGAAAAACAAAACTAAACTGAAGTTACAGTCATCTATCAGATCATCCACCCATTTCCCAAACCTGCTTAATCCTCTTCAAGCTACATTCACACTGCAGTTTGGCAAGCGACCACTTCCAATGAAAAGTCATTGTAAATGTGCCTAAAACACGTTTGACACCTAATCTTTCAAATATCGGAATAGAGCTGTGAAAGAAAAAGCCTGGAGCAAGATTAAATGCGTGTTCAAGAACTTAAGTTTAGCGGATTTAGTGCGTTCTTGACATCCGGTGTGACCGTAGCTTTGGAGTTACGGGGTTGATGGAACCCACACAGCTCCTGTTAGGGGTGAGATACACCCGAGATGAGTTGCTGGTCCATCCCAGGGCCATACAGCACACACATTCACACGATAGGGCCGATTTAGAACCATCAGTTGACCTATGAATCATGTTTTAAGACTGGAGTAAAAAAAAAAAAAACTGTAGTGTCTGGAAAAAACCCACATGTACACGAGGAGAACGTGCAAACTCCACACAGAAAGGAACCTGCTGGGATTTGAACCAGGGAACTGTGATGCAAAAGTGCTTTCCACTACCCCACTGTGCAACCAAACTTACTGCTAACAGGGGGGGTAATATTTTGCAAACCAAAACACTAAGATATTTAAATGCCTTCAAAAACTGATACATTTCTAAGGGAAGTTAATATCAAGACTCAAATCATGCATCAAAAGATTTTTTTCCAAATAACAAACCTTTTCCTTTCCTTGAGGGAAAATATGATTTCTACCAATACAACTCTGATCTTACAATCCAGGAAATAATGAAGTCATAGTTTTAATGCGTTCCAAATAATGGTCTTTAAAGTCAGACAACAAAATAAACTGAGATGAAAGATGATTCTTCAAAGAAATTAGTATCTCTTTTAGACTTCTTCAAAAGCGCATTGCGGATAACGCTTACGAGATTCAACTTGACCCTGAGTTAATGACCCAAAGAAGAGACATTTGATAAATGTCAAAATCAAGACAATAGCAAACATTACTCCAAATTAAGTCACTGCTCTGAAATAATGAGCTGCTTCAGCCATCTTTAAGCTCAAAGGCTGCACCCAGTTCTGCTCACTTTATGGCATCACAGTGGTAGTAATCAAATATTTCATTCATTATTTTCCATCTTTTAATGATTTAATATCTTCTTTTGAGACTGCAGTGAAGCATAGCGGATCCACCAAAAAATATTTGCTCAAACATAAACACCAGGATTTATTTTTCATCAGGACCTGGTGTCGAATCAAAAACCTTCAGTAAAAAGGGAAAAGGAAGTGCATTTTTGCAAATATATTATCTTGATTGGGTGGTCTGTTGTGCTGTGTGTGAGACGTGTGGATCATACCAAAACCTTGGACCAAACGTGTGCTGTGGAAGGATGAGATAACACACAGTCAGGTATGAAGTGTGTGTGCCAGTGTGTATGTGTGGGTGAAGTACAACCAATATGAAAGAAAAAAAATAAAGTTGAGAAAAATTGCCACAGTTATCAACTTCAGTTGCACACAAATGCACACAATTCATACTGCAAAGATACGTGTTTCATGCAAATTGGCACTTATGTCTACAAAAATTGTAAATCAAAATATAGTGGGTAGATATTTACTTTACTCTTAGAATTCAAACAGAAACATTTAGTATTCGTTTAAATGAAGCAAAAAAAAAAAAAAAAAAAAAACATAATAATTTATTCTGTTTTTGGCAAATCTCCTCTATCTGCCTGTAATCATATTTACTTGTTTGGTAAACATTTGTTTTTAAACGACTTTAATTCCTGGCAGCCTTTTTCCCAGGTTTCACTTGAGGACATCAAGTAAAATCACTGACATAAAAACAGTTTTATCATTTATGTACTTTTTTTTCTTTCATTCTGACTTGTCCGATTCACATTATTTGATAAGATAGCAATTATTTTAACATTTAGAATTTTATGATTAATCTCTAACTAATCATGGCTGAACAAGTCATTACAGAGAGACAAGAAGTTATTTTCATTTCAACACAAATGTAAAAACAAAAACAAAAAAGGAGTAAATATGAGTAAGGAGAGCTTTTCCAAAATTGTTGGATCCTATAGAAAACATTTTAATTGGTATTTGGGAACTAAACATGTTTATCATGGGTTTGATTTATTCACACACTTTGCATGTCCAAGAACTGCCCAAACATATTTCATCCATTATAATGTAAAAATATTGAAATGTTTTCAAGGCAGCCACTTCATTTAAACAGGATGAAACAAACTGTGAAGTTGAGATCTCAAAAAAAATAGATGACTTCTCGTGGTGTAGCGATAAGATCTAACCATAGCAATGATCTGATAGCAATATTTTTCAGTAAGGTGTGCAGTCAAGCATGCCACTCTGCTAAAGATCATGTTAAAAATAGAACAAAACAAACAGAACAACAACAAAAAAAGCTACTAGCTGGGATTTGTAATGCTGCCATGTAAAGCTCTCAAAGAAAGAACACATCCATAGATCCATGTGTAATATGGTTACAGAATTTTTTTTTTTTAATTCTAAAAGCCATTTTCTGTGTCTAACTAAATCTATACAATACAGCCTAGCCTCTTCATTTAGAGTTTAAAGCCCTCAGACATAAGGCATTGATGTCTTTGGGCAAAAAAATGGGCAAACTTACATGTGGCAGACAGGTGACCCTCACAAATATCTAAGCCGTAGACTACTCGGTGACCCAATATAGAGAAAATGTTCAAGCGCGTTTTTTTCTTGGCACGCTGCGGGCGGCAGGTTGAAATGAACAGTTACACAACATCCAACGATAAGTGAGAGGAGAGTAGCTGAGACGCAGGCACATTGTACACATTTTCCATTTTTTTCAAACAGTTGGCACTCCCATGAATTGAAAGCAGCGTCATCCATTTGAGCCAACCAAATTTGAGTCCCTGATTGGTCAAAATTTGACCTGGTGTAATTATCAGTGTGCACTTAGTGGGCACACATTGTGTACATAGAGCCCAAAAAGTGTTGTAGAAGCTTGTGCAGCTACACATGAACACGAAAGCCCGTAATGCAGATATACATAGACGTTTTATAGGAAATGTCCGCTTGAACGCACGTCGCCGAGGGTTTGAACGTTGCTATCCACTTCCCACCCACAAGACAATGATATGTTCCATTTTCACAATGTCTCTCAAAGTGGCTGCACAAGCATGCAAGACACACCTGTGCTTCCCTTAAGATGCAGCCGTTCCTCTTTATGAGCTTTCATGTGCCCAGACGATCCAAAAACCACAAGACAGCAAGCAGTTTAACTGTTTATACATGAAAACATTCTTTATACCTTTTTGAGATCAAGTCAACTTTTTCTCAAGCAAACGTAGGTAGTGTAAGATTTTTTATAGTACAACTGTATATTTATATTGTACAAAATAATACACAAATCCAAATATACCCAGACTTAATCCTATACAGCTTTCTTCTCCGTGGTCATTTGTGCCAAAACGATAATGCTAATATTTCCCACTGCAAAGAAAAACTGCCTTTGAACTCCCAAAAGCAGGCGGAAGTTATTGTGATAAAGAAAATGATATATACTCAAATTTTCTCAAGGTCCTGTGAGGAAAAGCTTGCCCTTTCTACCAAACTCCCCTCTTTTCATCACACCATCTTGAGGGACTATCAAGATAATTCCAGCGCTTTATTACTCATCCTTTGTGGTATGACTTTACAGACTCTTTTTGTGGAAAAAGCTGGAGGTACCTTTTAATAAACTACTGACCACATCAAAAAAAAATCTGCTTTCAAAAACAAAATATATAAAAGTAAAGTCCAAAGTATGAGTCAGGGGGCAAAATGATGATGAAGCTCCGTTCCAGCTTCAAGTTCTGCGGCAGCATTCCCCATCAAGTGGTAAATGATGGCGAATCCTTTGCCTTAGACTTACTAAATAAAAAGCACCTACTCTGCGATAATTTCTCAGGCACTGAGTGATTACACACCACGCAAGCTCACTCTCACTCGGACTGAAATCAATTCCAGAGGAAAAAAAAGCTATTAATCAGAAAGCACCTACCACTTTTGTTATGAACTCTGTGATGCTTTAATATCTCTGCATCCATTTATGTCTTTATTTCAGCATAGAATCCATTTACAGCCTGACAGCAGAGAAAACAAGAGCAATTCAAATCGCTTAAATTGACATTGTTTTGTACTAGTAATGCTTTCAGAGTAAGTGTTTTTCTGGTTGGACATTTTGAATACAAAATTGAAAGTACTGAAATTATAAACATATATTGCTTTTAGTCTTTGGAAAGTCTTTAGGAAATTAACTGATGCAAACTTTTTTTTTTTTTTTTTTTTTTATCTGAGTGAGTGTCTGTATCTAAAAAAGTTTCTTGAGCTAGACTCATTGTTCAAATCTTGCTTCAGGTCTGGTCCATTATCTGAGTCTCTGCTGAGACGTTTCACTCCAGTCTGAAAGATAAGTTTTAGCTGGATTGTCCGAGACGACCTGAAGAAGTCTTGTGGATACGGTCAGACAGAAAGGTTCCGTATCAGACTTCTGACCAGGTTTGGTGGTAACATGTAATCTCATGGATGATAATTGAAGTTCTTCACGGCAGAAGTCTCAGCAGTTTGAAACAAACCAACGACGGAAAAAGTATTCCAGACAAACTAGATCTTTTGTAAGGTGGTCATTTGATAGGATTCAAGTCCCAGTTAATCTAACATTAATATATGTCGAGCTAATGCAAAAAGAGATTTAAAAACCCACTCCAATAAAATCTGTATTTTTGTTGTTTTGAACATGTTCTTATAGCATTTTTCTCATGATGCAGGACATATATAACTAAAGAAAAAAGCTTTTTAGATTATTTCTTTTTTTAAATTGTGATGAATTAGACAAAAAACACCACCTGAAAAAGGTTGTAGACGTTACTTACAAACTACAATCTGCAGTCCACGAACTCCATGTTCCGCTCCATTCTAACGTATCCACTAGTAGACTAATAGATCCATTAACGTCCTCATTTTCTTTGTCTGAGCTGGTTTCCTGGTAAAACTGTACGGCTGGATTGCTCCAATAAATATTGCTCATAATTTTTGTTGGACCGGTAATGTTAGCTTGGTGGAGTGAGAGGCTCTAAGCTAGCGGTAGAGCATGTAAACAAATGGATGATGGGAAATGGGGTTGGGCTTACTCCACACCAACAGTTCCGCCCACAACTCAGAGACAAATTCCCAGTGAATTATTGCCAGTCTGCAGAATCTATGTCCTAGAAAACAGTAGTTCGCTAAAAAAAATCTAATCAAACGTGAAGGCATGGTAAATTGACAAAAAACAACACATTTTTAGCCTAAAAACAGACTAACAAAAAGAAAACACACAAAAGAACAGCTTATTTAAAAAAGTGAAAAAGCAAAAACAAACTAAAAAATAAATGCACCAAGAAGCATTTTTAAAGGGACAAAATAAAAACATGTAAATATAAGTAAACATAAAAGTCTCAAAATACATTCTATGTTTTAAATATGCATCAGGAGTTTGTTTCTACTTTATCAAGTTTCAAATTTGTTAAGAAAAATTTTTACATGAAAAGAGGTTTTAGCTAATTTTTAAAGGATCCTCTTCTTTAGGGTTAACTGGACTCTAACGGTTGGTCCAGAGACGATTTGTTACTTTCACAAGTGGCTTCTTCAACTACTGAAAAAGGAAATAAAAAGTTTAAATGTAAAGCACAATGTTAAACTTTAAACAGTAAAGTGATGACATTCATTTAGGTTAGTCTTTAACTTTTTAATGTTTAAACCTGTAAAGCCCAACATGTTAAATAATTGACAGAAAACAATTTTTTTTTTTTTTTTTTTTTTTTGTGGAACTAAGATGTTTTTAAACCCTTTGATGAAATCTACAAAAAAATTGCAATATATATTTTATGAGATTTAGATTGATGAGTTATTCTCACCATAAAGCTTTGAAAATTAGCAAAAACCTTTCGTACCAAAAATGTTTTTGTGATTTGATGGAAGCAGCCATTTTGAAAGGAGCAGTGGATGCCATTCTATTGCCCCTAGTGGAATAATGATGAACTACAGGCCATAAAAAATGGACCAAGTTATATCCAAAGGTTTTCTTTTTCTTCTAATCTGGGTAATAGGTAGGGGTCTCAGAAGTGCCTGAAATCAGATATGATACGCATGATTATATATATATATTATTTGTGAAGAAAACAAAGTTGAACAGTTTTTATAGCAGCGACAATGTCAAGACATAAATTATACATACAAACGCAAAACTTGCAATGGGAACATTAAAAAATGTCATGCTTAAAAGACAGGAGTGGCAGAGCTCTGGTGTTAATGAGGATGGTACTGACCAGGACACACCGCTATGTTGCAGAGTTTGGTTTGAATCTCTGGCCGTTCACAAGAGATAACCCCGCCTCCATCCGTACACTTCCTGGTTCGCATCCTGGAGCCCCGCCCACAGGTCACAGAGCAAAGACTCCATGACGACCACTCCTCCCACTGACCATGCACTGCAAACACCCGTGTAAATGACGCACATACACCAGACATGGGGGTTGACAAATGAAAATAAAGGGAGGGACAGGAGAGAAGGAGGAGACGGAGGCATCCCACGGCAAGCAGGGGGTTAGAAAATGAGAGAAACCAGAGATTTTATGAGTATGAGCACATTCCTGAATATACACAACAGGTAGCTTCCTGATCTACAAATACATTCTGGTTGCAAAGGAAAAGGCAAGTTGAGTATGATACAAGTACCAAAAGGGAGAAAATGGCGGTTAGGAAGAGGCATTCTGGTATCTGAAGTCATGCAATTATGAAGCTCAAGTCAAGACAATGTGGGTGTGGAAACATTCCTTTCAAAGTATCATCTTCAGCCATTCAAGCATTAAAAAAACTATTTTTCTGTCTTTCATTTACATTTCTGGCACCCTATTTTATTTTATTTTTTGCAAAAGATGAAGAAATTCAAATGAAAACAAAAAGAACAAATGAGCAATGGAGTGCTACAAAAAGAATTCGGATAAGAAACCTCTGATGCTGCTTGACTGAGCGACAGCTCATGTTGGGATCCATCTTCTTGATCTCTTTTTCTTCTAAATGCCAGGGGCAGATTTTGCAAGAAATGGGGACTCCAAACAAGGAAGAGATGGATGACAGAGCTGATTAATGAGTGTGAGGAAGAGACAAAAAGAGAATGTAGGAAAAGACAGGAATGATGTGAGAAATGAAGAGATTTGGGACTATAAACTTTTGGATGACTTTCGAGAAAGAGAAAAAAAATGGAGGAGAGTTTAAAATATTTAGGGAAAGAGGAGAGGACACCACTTTACTGAGAGGAAGCAGAAGGAAGATGAAAAAGGGGAGAAATGTTTTTAAAAGACAGAAAAAAAAGGATGTAGTGAGGAAGATGAGGGCCCAAGTGAGGAAAGGAACGAGCAAAATAAAGTTAGAGACAGGAGGATGAAGACTGGTGGTTCTGTGTAGAGCAAAACTAAATAAATCATGGTAATGAATAATTAAATGTGCTCTGTGAAGGGAAAGCTCAGTGGAGCGGCAGGAGAAGGGAGAGGGATGGAGAGGATGGTGGTGTTTACACTAAAAGGCAGAGGACAATTTACTGTAAACACTAAAACAGACCTATAAAGTTTTTTAAAAAAACAAAAAACATGACATCAGTTTGGTGGCCTCAACGAAAGGCCATATGTTTAAAAAGTTTATAGCATAAAAAACTCTCTCTCTCTTTATATATTTAAATATAAATATGTTTTAAGTTTTGGGAGATTTTTGATTTGTAACTTTTTTTAACTGGAACTGGTGACAGTAGTGAACTTTGGTAAACATTACTTCTCATGAATTTTTGGATGTCAGAAAGAATGTCATCCAGGAATCTTTAGGCCAGTAATTACAATAATGATTGACAGCAAATTTGATTTCTAACATGAGGTTTTTGTCGCCACAGAAGGCAAAAGCAAAAACTTTAAAAATCATTGAATTTAAATACTAAAGAAGTACTAAACTTACAGTATCTACAAACAAGCACAATTTATTTTAGGCTATGGTATTCAAAATTATGGAAGTCCCGATCCGTTTTTTTTTAGACCCATTCTGATTGCTTGTCATTTGATTTTGAAATTCTGATGATTCTTCCCAATCCGATACTTTTTAACACATTTGAAAATGGAAAAAAACAAATTAATAAAAAAATCCAAAATTTCCCCTAATTTTTTATTTTATTTACCTTATTTTAATCATTTTAACACTTAACAGAACATTTCTGTGAAGTAGTTTGAAAAATCAAGTAAAAATACTGTAACTGTCAACTAGAAAAACTGGGTAATAATTAGTCAGGTTACAAAATTTACTGACTGGAGCTTTAGTATCTTCAGAGATATTGAAATATTGAGATATTGATGTTGTTTCATATCTCGGTTAAAAAATCTTAAAAATGTATGTTTTCCAAAATCATTGTTGTAGCATAAATATAATGATGATTATTAATGTCACATTAATCTGCTCACATCATCAGTGCTCACATCAATGTAACATTTTTTTCATTTTGGTTGTTTTTAAAGATGATTGATTTTTTTGTCAGCAGCAAAGAGGGAGCTATTTTCCATAAAAAGAAACTAAAACCTGACTTTTTTTTAATGCTTTTGTAGGTCTGCTATAAGACAAAACAATAAGTACATCTGTAGTCAGTTTTTAATATTTTAATATTTCCTGATCCATCCAAGTGTCGTTTTCTGCTGTGCTTTATGGCAGTAAAGTGTTTCTTTTTCAAAGTTACTCTGCCAGAAAGGCTTCCCGTAGCATTATACCACCACCTCTGTACTTCACTGGTTTTGAAGTTTGCAAAGCTTTTCCCATATTATTTCAAAGATAAAAATTTCAATAACGTTCCTTTTATTTGTATTGGTCCACAGAAAATGCATTTGAATAAAAAGCCTTGTCTTCATAGGCAGCTGCAAACTGTAAAACCCTAATATAGTGACTTCCAAACAATATTATATTTCCTTTGCTGCATGGTTTTTACCCTGTGTTAGCATAGATGTGTCACTGTGGATAATGACACTCTATGAAATGTTTCAGCAGCATCCTTCCCAAACTATTTCAGAACTTGAGTTTCTGTACACATTTCATTCCAAGTATAATCATCTGTCTGTGGGCTCCCAGGGTGTTTCTGCTTCCATTTGAATGCAGGACCTTCAGTGAGGATTTTCACAAAGGCATGCAGGTTAGCAGTATATTCAAATAAATTTGTTTGGAAAAAACACTCAGAAAGGCACATACTGATTTGAATTATGTGTGACGTCCTCAAAAGAATAAGTCCTAAATTAAACTGAGTAATACTTTGTTTCATTTTGAAAAACCATAACAACCAGCGATTCTGAGAAGGAGGGAAAAATATGAAATGGCTGCCACAGTGTACGCAGCTGCAGAGAAACAAAAAAGTAATAATGGATAACCAGTTCTCACAGGCACATTAGTATATAAGAATAATTAAGACAACATTCTTAGATTGTTAAAAAAAACTCTAGTATGAGAAGAACACCACTTAAAAATACAATCCAGTGTTGGTACAAACCTTCATACAACTGCCATGCCTAACCTCAATCAATAAAAAAGGCCTATTTATAGATGAATAAAATACTGATAAGGAAATATATTTTCAGAAAACATTTAGCATTAAAGAATTGGAATTAATTTTATGTTTTGTCTAAGGTAGTTTAAAAACGCAATGTGAATAGCATCTACAAATAAGCAATGGTGGAACTAGAACATTATATATAGTGGGCGAGAGAGGGGTAGAAGACTTGAAATGGAAGGCCATTAAAATTAAAAGGATCAAAAATACTGACTTCAAACTGTTTTATTATTAATGAGTTTTCCAAAAACAAGATTTATCTCTTGCCATAGATTGGAAACAGTACGAATTCTGGCTAAAACCAGGGAGCTGATGGCCCACTTGGGACATGCATAGAGGATCCAGGGGCGTAGCAAATATTTTGAGGGGCTAAAAATTTCATTAAAAAATTTAGATTTTGCTATTTTTGCAATGCTTAAAGAAGCTTGTATTGATGATTTCTTCATCTTTTTTTAATATCTAAATAAATGGTTCACTCAGAGATTGGGGGGCAAAGCTTTTTGCTATAGTAGTTCCCCTCCTTTGCCCCTCAGTAGCTTCGCCCCTGCTGCAAAGTGCAGCCACAACAGGAACCAGACAGTATTAAAAATGTTCAACATTTAAAAATTGTATAAACCATATTTTCATACATCTTAGTTTTTTGGTACTTGTGCATTAAGTTTCTGCTTGCAACCATTGCATGCTTTAAATGAAGCTCAGTAAAAATGAAATGGAAATCTTTAAAATTAGAGAGGGTAAAAAAGCAACAGCTATAGTAGGACACATGAGTCATCATTGTTTATCTGTCCTACAGAGGTATGCATCTGCTCTTGAATCTTCCATGAGTTCATTGCCGCATGCTTAAATAAACCTGCAGTCTCCTGCTTGTATGGTAACTGGAAGTTTGATGTTATAGCATTTGACTGTGCGCTGACCCAACGGACTCCATTCATGACACACAATTGTTTCAAGTCCAGTTTTAAATGTCACTGACCATATAAACTGCATCCGCTTTTTTCGAATGGAACACTAGCTGTTATGGCACCTGATTTGAGTAATGCCAGCTCCATTGGACACATTGAAAGATATTTTCTTGTTTTTTTTTTTTTTTTTCCTTGTATAGGACATCCATGTAAAACGTATTTCTGATATTATAGGTCACATGATTTCATTGTTTTTTATTTTATTTTTACTTTGCTTAAACTAAGCATAGGTGCTTGCAGTGTCACATGTTCCAGTTAAAAACATCAGCAAATTCATTAAAGGACTTTCTAATGATTTAGTTGCACCCCACAAGTTAAATCAACTTGAATTTGGTGTGATCCCATTCAGGCAATCCCTGGAGTGCCCTGAAACCCCTCCAGAAGTGTGTCAGAATACATCAGAGGAGCGGAGGATAAAATGAAATAATAAACGAAACATAACACAGCAACCAATATCCCATCAAAGGAGCGGCTCAGGGTATTAATATCGACACGGAAAGGAAAATGAGGCGCTTAGACAGACAAATCGGGCTGCCACATTTGCATGAAGACAAGATTAGCATATGCACTGACAGGAAAGAAAGTGTTCCTTTCCCTTTACTATTTTTTTTATTTTAGTTTGCGCAGTGTATCATAAAAACCTCATTCCAAATTCACGAACATGCAGACGATGAAACTGCATATAGAAAGACCTAAAGCGAAGGCACAAGGAGACTGACAACACTGTCAAACGTGAACAGTCTGTGAGTAAATGGAAGAAACTTGTTAAGCACCGAAAAATAAAAACATCAATAAAGGTAGAATAAAGATGCAAAGATTAGTTAAATAAAAATTGTATTTTACACAAGGATGCCCCAGATTAAAAGGCGCATCATCAATCAAAAGTCTTATTTTTAAACATCTGTCATTAGGCGCACTAAACTGTAAGTTTTTTAACTGCGGTTATAGTAACTCTAGAAGTTGTAACATGCTATACGTTAGCTACGTTACGACCATTAGCATAATTTAGCGATCTTGTTTGCAACAGACTGATACCACTAAATCAAATATTAATGTGATTATAATAACTCCCAATCATATTAGAAACACGTAAAAATAAAAAACAACTCGACACTGCAACACATTAGTCATGTTAGAAGCATTAGCTGCATTAGCATGTTCACAATACCTGAAACTTTCAAGCTTTTTACAACGTGTAAAAAAACAGACTGATGCCACCAAGATAAACATTACAGTGATTATGCTAACTCCAAACCTTGTTCATATCACGTTAAAAACAACAGGTACAGCAACGTAAGTTAAGCATATTTACAATAACAACTACCCTTGTTATTGACACGTACAAAAAAAAAAAAAAACAGTCTGACATCATAACATGTTAGCTGTATGTTGGAAAGATGCTTTTAAGTGGGTCTTGTGTAAAATATGGTAAAAGGCCCTCTGTGTCAGGGACAGAACAAAAGAGCACAGCCAAGTCTTCTAGCTTTTCCCAGAAGACTGAGATCATTCACTCGTGATCCAGGTCATAATATTGTAAACATTGAGAAGGAAAAAAAGACAGCTTTTGAAAAAGGGTGAAAAAGATTTGTGGAAAAAAACCAAACTGCGAGCTGCCTCGTTATTTTAGGAGGGAGCTGGTGAATACAGAATTTAACCTCTATCGAAATCAGGCCAATCAAATAACTGCTGGACAGAAAACACTTCAGCATTTCATCCAGTAAAGACCTTTAATCAAGACAAGAATTATTTAGCATAAGCTGCATAAAGTCCCCACAGTAACTTGATTGTGTTGTGTGTCTCCAGGAGAAAAAGATTGACGCATTCTTCATGTTTTCTGCTGTCGTTTTGTTGTGAGTAAGCAGCACTTAGCCTGATTGGCAAACCATGTATACACATGAAACTTTTATTTCACTGGTTAAATAGGTTTTGGAGCTTTGGCAGCATTTTGAAAAAAAAGGATGATCACACTAAAGCTGACGTAAATCCAAGATTAATGATTAATGAGTAAAACCTATTAATGAGTACACCCTCTAAAGTATTATTTTAATCAGTAGCGTGATGAACAAAATTTGCAAACTTTCCACAAGATGAGTTTTATTAACACTTATTTAACTCCAAAACATAAAATTAACGTGAATAATGTAACTTAGATCACAAAATCTTGTTGCTTCAGAATTCCCCACAGGTGTTGGATTGGATTCAGATTCAATCACCATCACCCTGTTCTTCTTCAGAAAGGCAACAGTAGCTTTCCATGTGTGTTTTGGATGAATGTCGTGTGGGAAAAGTGCACGACGACCAAGTGCATGGAGTGATGGCAGCATCTACTCCTTCAGAATAGAGCCGTACATGGTTGAGTTCATGATACCATCAATGAAATGCAGCTGCCCAACACCAGTAGCATTCATGCAGCTCCACATGAGGACGCTGCCACCACCATGTTTCACTGTAGGCACCATGCATTTTTTTTTTAAATCCCCACCTTTGCAACGCCATACAGTTGTAAAACCATTAGTTCCAAAAACAGCGATCATTGTCTTATCACTCCAGAGTATTGAGTCCCAGAAGTCTTCCTCTTTGTCAGCATTTTTCAGCAAATATTTGGATGACTTTTGTTACAGTATTTTGATTTACATGTAAAGCTTTGCTGATCTTCTCGTAGTCCTCACCTTTTTTGTGTTAAGAAATTATTTTATTTTCTCAGATTTTGTGACATTTCTGTTCCACGAGGACCCTTTTCTAACAACATGAAATGGAAAGGGCTTTTCTTTGTTAAGTAATGCTCTTTTATAATCATCTGTGCCCTGGACACATCTTAAATGAATCATTAGACTCACCTGTGGTTGAATGCCTGTTCATTAGAATTCTGTCATCTTAAGTTTGGCTTTTCTCCTTAGACTATACTTGGAGTGTCCTCATTTTTGCAACA
Source organism: Oryzias celebensis (assembly GCA_014656515.1). NCBI lineage: Eukaryota > Metazoa > Chordata > Actinopteri > Beloniformes > Adrianichthyidae > Oryzias > Oryzias celebensis. The sequence goes on along the minus strand of BNCR01000011.1, from coordinate 17,096,308 downwards.
TGGGCTTGAATGAATTGGGGAAAATCACTTTTTTTGTGCGTGCAAATTAACAAATCGTGTTTGCAATCAATGGCCCACATTTGTGGGAATATTTTGTAGTATAATATCTCATGTAAAATTTTAATTCTGAAAGGGTACTAAAGGTTTCCTGAAAAATGTAGCAGGATATACTCATTTATGCTGAGCATTGTAATTCTAAAACTGCCACTTCTGCATTCAGTACAAGAAAAGAACATTTGCCCCAATGATGTATACATTTTTCACAAAAACTATATATATATTTACATTGTTCTCCTGATTGGCTGTATCACACTGTCAATCACTCTCCTCCATGTCATGACATGTACAGTATGGAATGCCTTCAATTTGCCAAATGTTACATACATTTTTGATAGATTATGTTTTGCATTCTGTACATCCACTGGTTCATCGCTACTGTGATTTTACTTTTTGCGGTCTTGCTATTTTGCTGATATGTATATATTTTTTTGTGCAAATGTTTCCAGTGCACTGTATTCTGCATCGTGATTGGCTGTTGACCTAGTCAGACAGTCTCCTCTTTGCCATATCTCCTAGATAGATTGCGTTCACTTTGCCAAATATACACAAATTTTTGATCACAAATTGATCTTTGTTTTTATTCTATAATTCTTGACTTATTTTTTTCAAAAAGGTTTGAACTGAGAGTTTAAACAAGAGACAAAAGTGTGAAAATGTCCACGTCTGTCAGAGAAAAGTGTATAAATTGTGTAGTGAAGAGTTTCACTGCCTCAAAGCAACAATAATAATAGTGACAAACAAAGACGACTTGTGTAGGGATTTTTACTTATCGCGGGTTTTTATAGAACATTACTTTCACAATTAACAAGAAACCACTCTATGTCAGTCAATTTAACAAGAAACCACTACGTTCTTCACAAGCCAATCAACTGTATACAGTAGTTATTCAGTATAATGCGACTCACCCTACTACAATGTAGATTTGATCTTTTGCGGATTATATTTAGAACGTAACTCCCACATTGATGTCCTAACATAAAAATCTCACAGAAACTTACTGTCTGGTTCTAAAGGCATTTTTCATCTCTGTGGCTACATTCACAATGCAAACCAAATGTACTGGAGATAAATTTGACCAAGATTAACAATGGAGAGACTTTGGAGAACGGTCCTCCATTTGACCCAAGAGAGTAAGGTCTACTTTCGCGACCATTAAATGAGCTGAAGCAGAAGGCTTGACTCCACACAGTCTGCTCTTCTAGACTTGAGTGAACAGATTTGACGAAACACAAGCATTACGTTTTTCTGAATTGGACACAAGCCAAAGGCAGCCAATAGAGTGTGGGTGTTAAGACGTACCTGAGCTTATGATTCCAGGTTCCCCTGGACAGGAAACCGTGTTGTTGCACATGCGTGTTTCCCGCAGGGCACCGCTGCACAGCGTCCCATAGGGAGAAGAAACACATGACCGCGTCCTCACTTGCCAACCTTGTCCACAAGTGAGAGAACACACACTCCACTGTGACCATTCCTCTGCTGCGGGATCACCTGGGGAGTGAGGAGGAAATGTTGGAAATTGGAATGTGAACACAACAAATGAATCCAATGTCAAAGGCAGATTAAAAATAGCAGGTCAACAAGGTGAATCAATTGAAATGTTTTAGCAACATTAAGATCAAGTAAAGATTTCTGCTCATGAAAAGTATGTGTACTAAATGTGCAGAAGTGCTGCGGCACAAAATCATCAAGTCGGCAAAACAAAGAAAGCTGCTATTAAATATGAATGACACGTTCAGAACGATGTTTTCTTCTCATTCTAATCAAACCAAAAGTTTGATTTCTCACTTCTACTGTTGTTTAACTTACATAAGCGTTTCACTTGGAACCATAGAGACAGGAGAACAATCGTTCTTCAATAATAAAACAAACATAGCTGTGATGTGATCAATACAGAATCCTGGGAGATGATGAAAGCACTAAGTGGCTGCAGTAATCAAACAAACATAATAGGAAATGTAATGACAGCAGAGGTTCATTATGTCCTTCACATAATCCAGTGTTGTGGAGATTGATTCAAGGCTTCATTGCAGAGTATTATTTTTTTACATCAAAACATTTTTTGGGGAGCTAATGAACAAAAAGAAAACATAAATGTCCATAAAAAGTCACAGACTTCCAGTAGTTAAGTCCTTTTTCATCCACAGTTGCTGAATTTCATTCATGTTTGTTGTCTTTACTCTTAACGCTAATGGTAGCTTTAAATGCAAAGCAGGAATAAGACCCCCGGAGGCTTTTTATTCTTGCTCTTTGAAACAAATTCAACAAAAGAATTTAACGCTAATTGAGACATGAACTGTGGCATTATGGTAGACAGGAAAAAAAATTCAAAGAAAAAACAAGTCAACAAAATAGCATAAAACCAGAAGTGTATGCAAATGTCACCTGAAGATGGACAGGTTTAGCATTGGGGCTAAAAAAACTGACAAATTTTACTCTGTACTCTCACAATGTACAACTCAAGGTTTTTTAAAAAAGCTAAAATGAATGTGGAGCCATTTAGATTGCATGCAAATGACAACGTATTCTAAATTTGTGGGTGATTTCCTAAAACTGACTGTAAGGGATAGCATGCAAAAAACCACAATGAGGATTTAGCAAAGGCTTTGAATTGTAAGTTAAATCAATGTAATGGAGAACAAATGCAAGAAATTGGATTCTGCCTGAACAAATAGTAATTTCTGGAGCCTTTGAAAATGGTCCGACATCTTTTACGCATGAGGTGCACGCTGTTGTCTGTGACATGAGAGCTTCGGCGGGACTATTGTTACAAACATGACATCTGACTAGGAGTGGCCCCGGTTGGCCTCAGCCAAAAGACCTGCTACTCTGAAGCCACATGTGGCTCTCCGGTTCAAGACCACTAAAAAGGTTTTAACTTTAAAAAGTAACTGTAAGGTAAAAAGTAAGTAGGCAGTAGGCATTCCTGTCAGGACAGGACATTTCACAAGTCAAACTAAAACCCCTTGACAGATTTTTGAGTGCCATGTGCTACAGAAGTTAAATTGCAAGTAAAAAAAACAACCAGAATTTGAACCCACTGAATTCTAAAACTGATTTTCTAGTTTTGAACAAGCTTAAGGTTTTTAAGGGACTTTGTACAAAACACAGTAAGGATGATTTAACTTGTTCTGATTTAACATTTGTTAACTGGATTTAGACATTTCTGAATGAAATGCACCAAAAACTTTTAAATAAAATTTTGTTTTCTCTTTTATTCACCACTGACACTACGCACCATTATTTTGCTGCACTGGGATGATTCTATGTGAAACAGGGTGTCTTTTATTTTGAACAGAAGTCATGTGATCCCTAACCTGACCCTGGAATAAAGCTAGTTTCTCATTATGTTTCATTCATTCCAAAAACAAAAAGTTTGTTTTTTCTTAACATAACAGTAACAATAACATAAATAAAATCAGTGCTTTCTTTTCCAAAAGGTGAATTTTCCAGGTCAGTGAGAAATTGAGCCATTGTCTCCAAGTGTTGAAGGCTGCAGACCTTAGATTGAGGCCAGTTTATACAAGATCTTTTAAAAACAATGCACACTTATATGCATTTATTTTCTTGAAGTGTCAAGAATGACAACCAACTTAGAAACTATTTAAAAGTTCAAAGACTCTTTCTTTTGGAGGCTGGCTCTGGACAGCTGCTTGTTCTGTGGTATTTCACCAGATTTGAAGGGAGCTGCAGCAGGAAACCCAGATCAAAGTAAAATTATCCAGCTTCTTCATCCTATATTCCACTCATTTTCAGATCATGCTGGCTTTGCTGTTCCTGAGAAACGGGAAGCTGATTCAAAAGAGCCTTAGAATGGGTTGACTATGGCCCAAAAATTTTTATCATAAAAACATTGTAGAGATGATGCTGAAATGCCTACTAATATGATAATTGTGACTGAAATTAAAAAAAAAAAAACTGTTAAATGTCAAAGAAAGGGAAAAACATTGCTTCCTGACATTATACACCAATTAGGCCAATTGTATTCATGAGAAGTACAAGTGATCGTAGAGAAGGAAAGACAGGAGCAACAGAATGCTTTGCACGGCTCATAAGGAAAAAGAAGGTCTGAAAAGGGTAAAATGTCACCTGTTTGCTTTTTGGTTCAGTTTTATGCACTCAGTGTTAACCCTGCAAAGTAATCTGGTCAAGTGTATTAAACGTAATCTTACTATAGCCTCAACTGAACTCTATTTTTACCATTCACCAGGTAGAATGAAAATACACCTAATAATGAAGTTTTACTGAACTTAAGAGTAATTAATAAGTGTTACATGCAAATCCAGTTGGTTACTTTTTAAAAATGGTTGCCTTTATCTTCCGACCCAAAGCATTCAGGATTGAACACAACTTGGTTGGGCTATTCTGCAAAACATTCCTTGACAGTAATAAAAGGCACATAAAGGAGCAAAAACTATTATTTTTTGGTAGATATTTTTAAACCATTATAAATATAAAACAATGAGGCTCACCAATGCTAATTAACAAGGACAAATATCAAATGTTTTCCTGAGTACCATTCCCTTAAATAGGCACAAGGACATCTTAATCGGAGCTTCTGTGCCTCTTTTCTTACTCCTGCCTTCTAGTTCCTTCTTTTTGTGTCCATTTTTCTCTCATTACAATTGACGATTATGACTATTTCCAACTGTGGCCGCCCACAAGCTGGGAAGGAATGAGAGAAAAGTCTGACAAAAACACTGCCTGACAAAAAAACCATTGGATTAAGTAGAACTGAATAAGATTTTCTTGGCTTGCTTTTTCTTCTGTTTTTTTACTTAGTGTTTTGTCCCCTTCAGTCGCACTTTGTGTTTATGTTTTCCGTTTTAACACCTTTTTTATGTGTGAAGCGCTTTGGTTATTTATTGCTCCAAGATGAAAACAGGTGCACTACAACAGAAAAAGGTGGTCAAACTAGGAACATTTTGGCCTCCACAAAAATAGACTTTTTACTTGAGCGACAAAGAAGTCTGCAAATCACTGACCCCAACCAAAATTCCAGCATTTGACATCATGACATTTAAATTAAAAAAAAAAAAAAAAACGTTTCAACAGCACTAAGTGGACATAGAGTGGAGAATCTGGTTTGCAGCTGCCCCCCCAAGCTAAAATAAAAATCTATATCTTAGTACAGCTAAAATTTGCTTTTTATTCATTACTTGATCTATTTTAAAAGTGTTTCCAGTTGTCATTAGTTTTGATTATGCCGTCGTTCTCTGGGACATAGTTTTTGCAGAGCACGAGTTCATCACACACCCCCAACTTAACATTAGGCCATAGGTCCAACAAAAATGGCGAGCAATATTGGAGCTATCCAGCCATACAGTTGTAATCCAGCCGGATCAGGAAAACAAAGACGTACGTGAATTTAGTCTTGGATATAACCCACCCAGTGCATCTTCTACATCACAAAAACGTTTTTTGCAAACAAAATGTTTTTTTTGTCTGCCTCGAATTCACAATTAATTGAATACTCAAAAATACTATTTTAAGTTAAATTTTTCTTATCTATGTTTTTCATCTTGAGAAAAATGCAACAAAAACATGTGACAAACACTATTTTCATTGGAGTAGGTCTCCAAGGAAAATTATGGAAATTTCTGCTTTCGAGTAGTCCAAAGTACATTTGTTCTTTATACTTAAAGTGGTTGTTTTCCAGTTCGGCTAATCTGGATTTAGAGTAACCATTGCTGGTTGGATTTTCTATGCAAGAATAAAGATTCTGTGAATCATTTGTGAACAAAAACATCATTTCTGGAGACAAAGAATTCGTGTAAACGTCTTGAATGTAAATGTGCCTTTAGAGAATGTTTAAAGACATGAGAAATGTACAATAAATGCTCTGCTTGATTTAAAACATTAATGTTTGAAATAGTAATTTAATAGCATAAATTAATGTGAAATGATACTGCAATGGTAAGCGCAAAAAAAAAAAAAAAAAAAAAGGTTTTGGTCTATTGTAGAAATGTAATCAAACAGAGCTGTTTCTCATTTTTGTTCTCCTGGCAACCTTCATGCTTTATCCCAGTTCCGTCATTGACAAACAGCAAGTCAAGGGATTCCAATTGTTTATGAGCTCTGCGTCCATTGATGGAGGCGTCATCACGTGGTAACAACGGGAATCAAATTAATTGCATGTCCGTTAATCGCATTACATCTTCATTAACATGCCGTGAGTCAGGGCTTAAGCTCATCACATACGCCTGGAGGCATGGAAGAATGTGGAGAAAGGAAGAAGGAAGGGGAGGGTGGTGCAGAATCCAGAAAAGAACCAAGGGTTTTCCCTCATGGTAGGGACCTCGTTTATTTTATTTTTTTTTTTGACAATGCGGTGGCTCTGAATGTGGAAACCTGTTTATATGCATATGATCGCCAGCTGAACCTAGCATTTGAATCATTCCAATTTGGTGTATATGAATATTGCAAATTCCCTCCATCCCAGTCTATCCCAGCTGCCATTCTCTCCATGTGATTTTTATTCATTTATCCATTCATTTTCTATACTGCCGTGCACAGGTTGCCTGTCTATCACAGGACCGCACAGAGACAAATGAGACCGAGCACACTTTTTCCTATGGTATTCAAGTTTAATGTATCAAGCAATGAATAATTCAATTTGTCTTTTCCACTCCTTTTAATTATGTAAGATTTAAAAATCTCCCTCACACAAAGCGTCACACATTCTCTGAGATTCATGCATTCAAATCTCCAAAGATGGCGGACGCCCTGAGTTTCTTCAGGCTCTCCTCTAGCGCAATTATTTATGAGGAACCGGCTATTTTCAGTTACAGATGCAGCCTAGTGAGGTCAAGCTGCTCTCGTTTGTGGACACTAACTCCTAACACTCACCTGTTTGTGCCTGAAACACACCTGGCTGGTCAGCTGATCGTGGCCTTTGGGTCTTCACCCGCAGGTCTTCATCATCATATTGCTCTGAAAATAAAAGACACAGTAAAGATGTATGAAATCGATGCCATTGCTCGCTTTAACGCTTTCCTAGAAACGATAACAACTAATTCCTAACTGTATCTATTTGGAGATTTTCAAAAAGTTCAAAAAACAAGTTTGATGAAAAAAATTGCTTTGGAACAAAAAACCATCATAGCGCCTTAAAGTGCCTTTGTTGATTTTTGTAAATGTCCGTCACATTTTAGTGTTTTTTATTTAACATTTTGGAGTGTCACTTTAATAAATAAAAGAAGACCAATTGTAACATTATTGTAATTTAATGACATTTGTATACTATCAAGATAAAAAAGAATAGAAACAATTTGCAAAACATATTGAATTTCTTTTGAAAAAATGTTCTCTCAAAGAAGAAATGCTACTTCATCCTCATACAAATGTAGTTTTTTTTCTTATTTTCTTTTTTTTTTTACTTTTTTTTTAAAAATGAATGTAGCTCCTTCTCTTTTTTTTGACATTTTGCAGAAAACCTTTTTATTGTTACCAACTGAAACAAAATCTGTAGGAAATTTGGAACAACACAATACAAAAGCATTATGTAAACACGAATTTCAATTATAATTTTACCTTTGATTTAATAATAATTGGCCATGGTTAATTTGTGTTGATTCAAAAGAAATATGTTTAAAAAAATCAGTAAAATTCAATCAACATCCAGGTTTTGATTTTTTTGTTTCTTTTCTTTATAAAGAAGTGTATACCTCTTTTTTTTACAATTTTAGAAGGAGTTTAATAGTATGTGCTCCTAGTTTATGGGCCAATGATCTCAGCATACTACATTTTAGCCTAAGATTGTTTTATTCTAGCAACTCAAGCCTCCTAAAAGGAGGTTCAGTGAAGGAGGTGATGAAGGTGGTTGGTGGGAGTGAGGAGGATAAACAGGAAAGTGTTAGATAAAGCTGGATGATTAACTGTAGTGCCCTCTAAAAGAAGCAGCTGAAAGACAAAAAAGATGGCCTTGGTTTTGTTTAAATAACTTTTCTCTTCCCATCAATATTATTGCATTGCCTCCACATGAAACCAATGTTTCGGAATTCATACAGAAACACAGTTCAAACAGTCCTCCATACATCACGTTTTATCTCAATCTATGGGCCACATCTAACCAGCAAAAAAGCCTCATGACCACTTGGCTCCCTTACTCTTTACTTGCTGTGTCTCCATATGCAGCTCGAAGAGAAGACTTCTCATTAAAAGGAAAAAAAAAGATCTTTTTTCTTTTGAAATGCACTTGTTGGTCACTCTCTGTTTTAATACAAAGTGATTGAGATACTTGCTGTCACGTTTGAACGTTTATCAGAAGCTTGGATGTCTGAATCTGTGACTATCTTTCTAACTTCACTGAACTATAATTTCCTTTGTGGTTCAGTCCACACGAACCCGGTGCTCAACTGCTCAGTTTGGTAAAGTTTGAAAGATATTCACAAATGGAGTCGTGGATGTTGGCATCTTCTGCAGCAATTATCAACCCGAGGATTTCAAAACTTTCATCCAAACGACTCAAAATAACATCTGCTGACAGATTGTCTCTATTTGATCAGCTACCATCAGCAGACCTGCACGGATGCCGCAGAAATATGTCATTTTTCTAACTACCACATCGCAGCGCGGGTGTCTGGGAATGTGAGTCTATCACAAAGGATCAGCCAATGAGCATTTAGATTCCACCCACTTTCACTGATTGAGAGACTCATTCTGCTGAAAAAGGTCATTATGAAATAAAGAATTCATTCTGAAAAACAGCAATGTGAAACAAAAAAAGCTACTTTGAAAATTACTGTTTTTAAAATCCAGATTTCTGAGAAAAAGCCATATAATTATAGTAATATTTAACATTATTAAAATGTTTTTAAAATGCTGTTATGAAATAATGAGCAGGTTTTAAAGCTGAACAAAATATGTAATGTATGAATGTGCAAGTTTTTCACAATTTAATGATCTTTTAATTCATTTACATTTCATTTATTTATTTACTGAGCACCTTCCACCACCAGCCAAGGAAGCCCAAAGTGCTGTACACAGGGAATTTACGACATATTTATTGGTTGAATGTCTGATTGCACAAGATCATAGTGATTTATTTCATTTAGAACAGTTTGGGGTTCTATATAAAGGCATCTGGACCTTCCAAAATGGCGTCCAGCTTTGCATACGCAACAGGCTAGTGTGCTGACTCTGGCCTCTATAATTCAGTGGTCTAAGGACCCACATTGCAACCTTTGGGACAGAACCCTTATTTCCCATCTACTATTACAAATTGAGCTGTCCAGCCACTGACATCATTACACTATGAATAAAGGGAGAATATGGTTTACAGTAACTATTTCTAATTTACTTAGATGATTCAGCTGTTTTTGTGTGTTTCACTTCTTTCAACTAATTGTTTTCTGCTGACAACTGAAGCTAATCCTGTCGGTTTGTTTTTTTGGAGTTTACGTTTGCATGATTTTGCAGAAACCACTCTATACGAGAACAGGAGACACATAGATAGTCACGGAAAACAGGCAAGAGCAAAAAAAGTGTCACTCAGGTTTTTGCTTCATAAAAGTCAACTTTGGGGTATTTTGGGTAATTTGCAAGTTCTTATCCAGGGGGTCAATAAAGAAAAAAAAAAACTTTCCTTTTTTTAATTTGTCTAAAATAATGTAAAGTAACTTACATTCAAGAACAAATGGCAGCAAATGAGGACAGCAGAGAAGGTCCTGAACATTCTCCAGTGGGTAAAGTACTGGAAAATCTGCTTATAGCACAGTTTAGAACAGAAATAGTTTCATTATGAAACCACTTAGACCTGAGTCGTTTGTATTCTGCTTGCAATTGACATTTATACACATATTTCCTATGCCTCTTGACTCTGAATACTGATCTTCACACTCATCACTGTAATCCTACTTAGTTTTCTAACTTAGTGATACGGATAAGCAAAATTTAAGAGAAGAAAATCATTAAAAACAAATAAGGACTCGATTAGCATTTGAGACAGATCATTAGCTTAACTTTACTTTCCTTCTAGTGCAATTGGTGCACTTTGTAAATTATTTTGCCAGCTGCAAAACAGATAGAACAAGAGGATGTTAAAGGTCACGTGTGAGATTTTGTTCCTCTTTTTTTCGCGAGTTTCCAATCCATTTCAACTGTGTGCGTTTGTGTTGGGAGGGTAAAGGGGCACTTTGATAGAATTGTTGACTGTCTTCTCAGCTCATTTTTCTTTAATGGGATGTTCTGAAGGAACCCCGTGCTTTTTGATGCAGCAGTCAGTGGGAGTCATTGAGAGTTCTCTGATGAGTGTCTGCTTTCTTTTTGTCATGGAGTGGCAGCCCTACTGAGAACTGGTGGTTTTGAAAGAAAAATGTGGTCACACAAGGCATAAAATACACTGCATGAATATTTCAATCTTAGGATGTTTTCCTCATCTCACTGGTTTTCTTACATCTCTTTGTTTCTCTCTGATGCACAAAAGGAAGTTTCAGATGGACACTATGCTCAGCACAAATAAATGTGGAGATCAATATGGATAAGCCCCTTAGAGCACTGACCTTTACGAACCCAACTATACTGTTTAATGTTCTGGATTGTGTTTAAATGGACAGATCATCACATACTTCATTAATCGCCCAGCCCTCTTTCACGCCTACTTTCTTCCAGCAATTTCAGCAGTTTCCGCAACTCTGGAGGGAAAACTCCACTATTTATGACACGGAAAGTAAACCAAAATTCCCCCCTGCATGTGACCGTTGCCTCTCAACCCTTTTTTTAATGTCCAATGAAGATGGCTGCAAGATGATTAGGCTGGTCGGCCCTAAGGTTCACGGCTTTGCAAAGCTTTGCATCGGCTGCAATCTATGTTACAAGAAAGAAGTGTATACACCACCAAAGAGAGAACACATATGTTGTGATCATGCAATGCTATTATCAAATATTAAATCATATTTTATTCTTCATTGCAGTTTTTTTTAATTCTGATTAAGAACTGACATGTAACTAGTTGTGGTAAATAAAACTGACTTTAAACTTCAATTTCTCAAGTTTTCTCTGAACTACCTTTTTTTTTTTTTATTCTTGAATGTCTTTTGTGAGCTGTCCACTGCTCTCCACAAGCATCTTTCTCCCTCCTCCAGCTCTGGATCAGCTGACAATGAGAGTCCTCACAATCGCCCATACCCCATCTTAGAGTTTGGGAGGACATTGTAGGCTATTACTAAAACACAGATACAGTACTGACCAGCCATCAAGTGTGCACTGCAATGGCCCAAGTGTCCTGTCTTGGTGATTGGGTCAGAAAGCAGCAGATATTATGCGCATAATAAATGTCAGACCAACTATGAAGACTGCTGTTTTTATTCCAGAAGCACCCCATTCTTGTGCTAATTATTTTCTCTCCATTGCACTAACTTACAGTTGGCAACCCATTCTACTCGCTAATTCTTCGTTTTATTACATCTGTTTGCATCTGTCGATTGTACTATAGCTTTCAAATAATCATTCAGTCCCAATTTAACATTGTATGCAATCTGCTCATGAGTGTACACAATGTGTTTTCTCAATTAATGGTCTTAAATAAAGATTTTGATTTCATTGTTTTTAGTTTTTTTTTTTTTTTTTTCAAAATAATCAGCATTTAAAGTTTTTTAAAGATAATGTTAATTTTACAACAGTTAGGATACATTTAAAAGTCATTTCAGCATTTACTTGATGGAATTTGAGAGCATCTTTACTTTGCTCATATAAAAAGGCTCAATGAGAATGTTTTTGACTGTCAAAGAAAGCCAGGTCCTGCCCTGGGCATAGCTGGAGGCATAGCTGCATCTGCTGGAGGGGCGCCAAATTACAATGATTAAGCTAAGGTTTAAGTTTATAACATTTTTTTTACAAGTTTATAGCAGTTGGACACACCACTCACTTAGTATAAAAAATAAAAGAAGTAATTAAAACCTAAATAAAATAACTCAAAAGTTTGATGGAATCAATAACTGCCTGTTGCAGCGCCCGTCGCTACCTGAGGCTGCCGCTGTCTAAGCTGGGGGTGCAGGGGCGGTGTTGCTGCTGTATGTGTTTCTTTAAAAATTTAAGGATCAAAAAGTAGTCCCCACGGAAAGCTTTCAGGTCAAAAAAAGGGAAGGAAGAGGACTAAAAACTATAAGCAGTGGTTTGTCTGTTTTTATTACATTCAACTGCTTGGAAATTCACGCCCCTCCCCGGGATTTTTTTCAAAAAATACTGTCATTTTTGGTCGAAAAAGATGAATAGCAGTAGCGAGGTAGCAGTGGATGCAGTTTGTTCTTAGCTTTAAGAAACAAAAATCCAGCTTGACAGGATTTGTTCAGCATAAGAAATTATATATTCACAGCATGTTCATGTCTCAATTTTCACCATCGCTAAGACTTTTCTCTTCATAATAGCACACAGGTGTTTTAAACCCAATAAAATATCCAAATAATCTTATCCTGTTATTCAAGAAGAGCTGTAATGAATATAGATACACTGTATTTTCTATGCAACCCATAGAAAAATATAGCTATCCACACTTTCTCCCACAAGAAAGAAAATGACACTTTTTCCATCTCTCTATAACAAACAGCTGCTTTCTAATACCCTGCTGTGGGTTGACTGATGTTAATTTAATTCAAAGTTTGTGAGACAGGATAAAGCCTTATGTAGACTAAAACTTAAATATTCCCCACATGTTTTGATGGAAAAAAAAACATGAAAGAAACGAGTTACACCTTCAGCCAACTTTAAGTTCGCTATCACACTAAAAAAAAAAAAAAAAATCAATCCAGGGCAACTTTTGTGTTTATGGAGGAGTGGCGTCACCCAAAATAAGTACAAACAGAAAAACAGCAGGAGCTATAGGATCAAGATAATCAGATGAATGTGAATATAAGTTTGGTGTTAATGATTCTAAAACCAAATTAAGATTTTCAAAATAGCATGTGTATGAGGTTGGATTTGTTGTAAAAATATTGTCTGTTCGTAAAAAGGTTTCATACTTGTAATGAGAAATGTGTGCGGCTGTACAAACATTTCATATCTGTAGAAAACAAACAGTCTGCAAAAGGTTTTGTAATTGTAAAAAGTTCTTGTCAAACTGTTTCAGAACTGTAGAAAAAATGTCTGTAAAAAATACTTTGTGTATACAAAATACATTCGAGCATGCACACTGATCTCCAATGACAGCCCAAGTTAAAAAGAAATCAGCCAATCAGCCCCTTTCACTATCACAGCCTATTAGATGCATGATATCCATGTCAAAAAAACAAAGAAAACAAGTGTCTTCATTCTACATGAAAGAAAAAAGAAAAAATGGTGTAGATTCCCAGAATTTTTTGAAACTAATGATAAACACTTTTTGTTTGCTTTAGTTCCAATGGCGTAATGAAATACATCAATTATCATAATTTGAGTATCTTTCATTTAAAGACCTTTTACTGATGGACAATACTTTTGCAACAAATATAACTTCACAAATGTGGCTCTTTGACTTTTGACTTCATACCATCACGCCCAGTGGCTTATATTTGATTGTTTCACTTAAATTTGATTAATTTTGAACTTTACTGAAAAGAGTAAATTGAAAAAGAGAAAAAAAAACTTGAATTGAATAACAGGATTGAATCTTACCAATTAAAGAGTTGTGAAATTTCCATTAACATCTTTTATGAGTGCAAAAATATGTTAATGTTAATGATAAACATCGAATACAATATAGAAAAATGTCATTCCGATTATTCAGCAGGCCATGTTTTTCTTAGCACCCTTAGTGTAATACAAATAACGATGGATGATACTGGATAAGTACTTGCACACTAGCAAAGAACCATAGCCCGAAAATACCTCGATGTATTGGACACACTCTTGACACACATGCATCTACAGAATAAGAAGTAAATATAACTAATAAATCAAGGTCATCCAATAAGCAGTTTTGAGCCGTTTAAAGCTGCAGGCTGGTCAAGGGGATTGTTCCAGAGCCACTTAGAGCGGCAGGTTTTTTGGTCAGACTGAGCTGGGATTTTATGCTTGCAAGGAAGACTGCATGCATTCGTGTTTGTGAGTGAGGCAGTGCGGAGCCTGCATTACCCTTATAAAACAGCTGCGGAAAGCAAGTCACCTGCACAAAACTTAGCTAAAAGGGAATGTTTACGGTCGACTTCTATTAGGCTTTTTTTTTTCTTTTGCTGTAGCAGTTTTGATTGAATGCAGACACCCTGAAAACATAATCACACAGACACTGAGATACACTCACACAGCTATTTCTATATATCAAATCTCAGCTTATAGCTCTCTGGTGTCGTCCATTTACTCTGGGGTCCATCTGGGAGAGCCCAAACTGATAGAAGTGCACCATAATGGACTTTTTATAAGCCACTGGACAGACAGAGCCACTCCATCTTTTGCTCTTTCTCACTCAGCTCCAACCTCTTTCCCTCCCAGTTGCAGATATGAAGAGAGAAGTTAAATCTGCTCTGTGCAAGACAGTGTCTGATTGGGGAGCCTGGAGGTCACTGCACCTTTCAAAAGGATCCAGAATCTAGTTTGCCAAGTCTCAGACTCCGGTTTATGTTCCGCAATTTCACAAGGTACGTTAGCATTGATACTCCATGGATGTTTTCTGTGACAACATATTAAATGGTAAATGGCCAGTATGTCACTACACCATTAAGAGTATATATACAAAGATATTAGCATACAAACTAATGTCTTAGTCACAACTGGCCTTGTGGGTGGAGACGGCCTGTCTGCGGGTAAAACATGGGCAAAACTGTCCGAAGCACGCAGGTGGTCCACAAGACAAATCAAAGTCAGAGACCACTTGTGAGCCTGTGGAGCGAAAATGTTAACGCACATCTTTTTGGGCATGCTGTGGGAGACAAGTTGTAGCTAACACTTGTACAACTTGCAAGGTAAGTAAGGGTGAAGAAGGTGAGATGCAGGCACGTCGTATGAAGTTTCCTAACCCTGAGCACTGCGCAATGGGCCTGTTAGTGATGTTCACCTTATAAGTGTGTGCTCCTTGCAGTTGCAGCCTGACTGTTAGAAAGTAGGAAATGTAACATTGGTTTGTAGTTTGTTTGGACGTCCTAAGGACACTTGGATACCTTGTGCATGCAACATTTGTGCCCAGTGAGTAAGGAGCCAGTACTCGCACATTACTAATGACATGAGTACAGCGTAAGGACTCCATATTACAGAATTATCCAAATGCCATAAGTGCATTTAACTTTTGTTTCCACTGAGCAGTAGGGTACAATAGAGTATAGTGCAGTCCGGTATTTTGAGCGTTTCCATTAGAAAAATGAACCCACTAGGCCAGACCAAGTCGTATGATTTTTGGGCCCCTGTTGGTTGTAGGTCCATAGAAAAAGGAAACATACCAGTTAGCAAAGAGCTACTGTTGGAACGCGTTGATTGGCGGAAGGTCATTCCGGCAAAAGAAAGCACCAAGAAAGCGGCTGTATTCCCTCTGCTCCCTGTAAACTTCTTTCAAAAAAATATGAAATGTTCTAAATATACAAAATATCAAAAGCCAAGTAGGAAAAAAAGAGTAGCTGGATGATTTCCGTTCTTGTTTTAGTTAGCTTCACCCCACATGCGCCATGACGGTCCAACTTTGAGTGGAAATGCTCACCTGAATTCCTGGACCACTCTAAAAGGAACCGGCGCGAACCGCTCAGTGGAAACAAGGCTATACATTCCATTTTCATTGACCCCTTGAGGTGGCCGAATGATCCTCAAGGAAACTTCAAGACACACCTGTTCTCTCTTTAAGATGTGGCCACTCCTCTCTACGACCCCAAAACCCAAAGCATCCACTTGGGTCAATTCCGTAAAGGTACATGTGACTAAGGTCTCATGTACTAAGATTCTGCGATTGCAGCTCTGTACATGGTGTCGACCGGTAAGCAATTGCCCAAGGGCACTTTGACACATGGGCAGGCAAGGCGGGAACCAATCTGCAATCTTCTGTAACTCGTAAGTATCTTCAAATGGAGTTACTCTAGGCCTAGGTTCAATGAAGAGATTGCTTACTGTCATTTATTCTACAATTTAGAATAATCCACCCAAAGACATCACACTGCTACAATAACTGGTTGAACAAAAATTGAATTATTATTTCAAATAATTATGAAAAGTTTCATGACAAAAAACAAGTGACCACCAACGTAAAAGGGATTTTCAAAATAAAACTGAGATCTGAGGAAAAAAAATGTATATTTCAATCAGGACCTGAGTCAAATCCTTCTTTTCTTTTAGAAGAAAAATAAGAACCCCCTGAGTGCACTCACTAAAAAACATTATTTTCTTAACATTATTTTCATTGTTTAGGTCATTTCCCTTTTTCCAAGAGTTTTACCTCAATGTACACAAGAAAATGTCCTTAACATGAAAAAAACGACAAGTTAAACTAGGTTACTGTGTAGTTAGCCTGCAACACGTGCTGAACTGAGGAGATTTCACACATTAATTACATATTTTCTGTGTTACCTCAATTGCTTTTTTTTCCCTGTAACATTTGGTTTCCATTTCATTTCTTTCTGTCGTTTATCTTTATTTTTTTAAATCAGGACATACACTTTACCATTGGATTTAGCAGGCAAATGAGACATAAAATGCGGTTACCACTCACCGAGATAACGTATTTTCCCACAATTTATCAAAGTCCCACGTAGTTTTTTTTTTTTTTTTTACCAGATTTATCATCTTCCCAGGGTACACACTAACTGTTGGAAAATAGTTTTTGGCAAACTTAATTCCAACATAGTTTTAAAACTACATTTTCGGTCTTTGTTCTTGACATTTGACCTCGCTCAGGTCTTTTTTTACTCTCCCTCAGTGCTTTGAGCACATGTCGAAAAATGACAAAGATCAGTACAATAACAGGATGATCACTCCTAACAAATCTTAAAGACCAACATTACAAAATATTGCCACCAGTGGAGAAACTGAAAATCACACTCTATAAAGTGAGTGTTAATAAAAATAAAAAAAAAAAAACTGTGAAAACTTAGGGTAAAAAGTAGGGTTACACTTCCGGTCAGTGGCCGACAAATCTTCCTCTGTACCACAGATGCCCCATTAATTCAATGAAATGTGTACAAAATAAGAATGTAGCATATTTTAATGAGCATGTGGTAACTACAAAATATAGAAAACAGTTCAATCTTTCTTTATGATTATTAATTGGTGTTTAATGATGAACCTACTAAATCTTACCTTCAGCAAAACTTCAGCAATATCACCGCTAAAACGTCAACTAAACCAGACAATGTTGCTTGGATAGTTACTTTTTTTATCCTTCATTGTAATTATTTTTTGTCATGGTGTAAAGTTCATATGTTTAAGAGAAGGACAGTCATTCCCTGCAATTGTTTAAGGACTGGTGTCACTGTAAGGAGCTCACTGTGTAATAATGTTAAGATGTGTACAATTGCCTCTCATTAAGTCAAATCCATAGCTCTTAGTCATAAAATAAAACAATGGGGCACAATATAAACCACACATGTAACAATACCAGGAACACAGGATACTCACCTTGTTAGCTGACAGTAGTGTCCAAGAGGTAAAAAATAAAAATAAAGAAATGAACAATGT
This sequence comes from Oryzias celebensis, assembly GCA_014656515.1. Lineage (NCBI taxonomy): Eukaryota > Metazoa > Chordata > Actinopteri > Beloniformes > Adrianichthyidae > Oryzias > Oryzias celebensis. Next base: position 17,078,692 of record BNCR01000011.1, on the reverse strand, counting down.
TCCCAGGTCCCAAAGCTCAAGTCAACTCTAGGAATTAGGACAGACTCTCCCTGCAGAGTTCATGCCACACTCAAGTATGATTGACCACCAGAGTCCAGTTGGTTGGGATTGTCTTATCGCTCCAACCCATGCTTTGTCATAGTTAATCACTGTGCCCGGCTTTCGGTATGGATCTGGTGGGATCATGAAATGTTGGAGCACAACTCTTCAAAGCCATCATGTCAATTAAGTAGCAACCTTACTGCATGTTGTCCTGCTTAAGACACAAGTCCCAACACAAGCAAAACCGCAAGCCACATTCTGCTTTACAAGACAGACCAAAGAGGCCAACATCTAGTGACACACTTAAGCAGTCTGTCTTCTGAAAACACGAATGCGACAGATTGCTTATTTTACATCATATGGTGGTAAAGAAGCCACATGCAATTTATTTTAACTTCTAGTACTGACATGTGATACACCAACAAATGGAGAATACTGTCCTGGAGTGTTGAAAATAGCATCAGAGATCAGGTCTCCATTTTTACTGTCTGAAATGTTTTAATTTGTAAAGTGTTAACTCCGATATCCCAGAAATGTCATTTGCGTGCACAAAACACATCAACAGTGTGATAAGCAGAACTGTCAAGACTTTTATGTCTGCAGTATTACTCCAAGAAAACAAAGATGCTGTTGTGCAGCCATAAGAAACTAACATTGTTTCTCTGCACTTTAAATTGTCTAGGTGAATACTTATATCTGATTGGCTGCTGGGTTTTCACCGCACAACAAGAAGCTCCGGTCACATGACCCAAAGGCTCTATATTATTGTGCAGGCTTCTTTAAAAAAAACTTTTTACTTCATCTTCTGGACAGAAACAAGTGGTAAGAGGTGAACTTTCTCTCTGAAAGGATGCTTCATTGAAACTGTTGTGACGATCAGCATTTACATTACTTTCCATTGCCACTGCAGTCGAGGTCATCGATAAGTTCTCGTGTTACCAGGACAACGGGCTGCACCACCAATCAGTCGGCTTTTTATTAGAAAACAGTCTGAACTGAAAAAACATTGCAAGAATAAAGGATTAAAATTGAATCGATTGGGTATTTATTTATTTTGTGAGTGACTGTTACAAGTTGAAAAGCATCCAACGAAGTGTGTATTTTCATAAACATAAGCCTGAACCATCAGACACAAAGCAAAAGACAGTCACTTCTGACGTGTAATTATTCTGCTTTAATAAATACTAATACGTTAATATTTTTAAATGAATTTCGAATTTTAACATGTTAACGATGACTGCTCTGAAATATACATTATATATATATATATATATATATTAATTTTTTTCATGAATTATGAATGAATGAATATATATATATATATATATTTATGTGTGTGTGGGTGTGTGTGTGTGCACATATATATTCATCAACAGTGTGTATATGTGCCCTATATTGCGAAAAATTGTTAAAAGGTAAATAAACAGAAGCATCAGAAATTGCAGATATGATTACGTTGGTTGTACTTGTGAAAGGTTTTCTAGTTATCGTCTGTGTATAAAAAGCATGATGAAAACATAAATCTTGAAAACAACAGCTGGGAATCCAAGACAAAACTACATGAAAACGTCAACTCAGATTGAAATGTATCGTTTTTATAAAACATTATGTTCTCTTTTCTTCTGTGATAGATATCAACCACTTTATTAAATTATGTAACATAACCATTTCTTTTTTTTTAAACCTCAGCCTTTTTTCCTTGGCCTGGAGTTCGCACATAAAACAGCCACAGTAAAAGACTGATTAGTGTTCAGCTTTGACTCTACACTGCTACGCTGTTACCATAACAACATCTTTGTACTGATGGCATAAGGAACAGAGGGAACACATAAAAAAGAGAGTAGTGATAAAGGCCAGCTGCAATGACTCATATGGTCTTTCACTTTCACATGTGCTTTTCTTGTTTTTTTTTTTTTCTTTAGATTGTTTACATCTGGCTTCTTTCCTTTAGAATTTTTAGTCTTTTCACAGTTTTTGTTATATAGATAATCTTAACAATCTTGGGCTTCATCACAATGTTCTTGTGATGATTTTATTCCTTGTTTGATTATCATTTATGCATCTATTGTGACTTTGGGAAAAAGCTACATTTAAATACACTGATGGATGCAGTATCACAATAATATGCAGTGACATACGTGCATTTTTTTATTATGCAGTTTCTTGGGTATTGTTTGTTTTCAAAGACTAAAGGAGGAAGAGTTTTAAATGGCTTTTAGTTCTGAGTTTAGTAGAAAAGACAGCAGAATGAGATCGACTCTCGACCTCAACCTGTCTCCTGTGTACACAAACACTTTCACAGCACTTACTGATACTCTTTCAGCTACCTTTCATCAAGGGGGAGGGGTCAGCACAGCAGGACAGAAGGCCGACGTTTGGGGACTTTCATGCTCGCTGCACACAGCCACGCACCAATGCGAACACTCTTACACACACTCACACAGTCAATCACAGACATGCTCAGTTGAGCTGAGCAGCAGCAAGATATTGCTCCTGTCTACAACAAGACAGGAGCTGAATCATTCCAGCGCTCTGTGGTTTTATTTTTACTTTTTAAAGAAGAAAGACAAGTGCACAAATGAACATACAGGAAACAGACCAATGAAAGGCAATGGAATAAAAAGAGCAGCTTCATTTGTCTCAGAAATGAACAGATACTTAATGGTACTGTAACTTGTTAACGGATGTTTGGGATGAGATTTTTGTTCATTTTTTAATTTATGTTTGGAATGAGATTTTTTGGTCATTTTTTTATTTTCAAGATTGTTCTATTCTCATGGTGTCACAGTTTTCCTTTTAATTCCTCTTGCCTATGTTGGCTTCCATTCCACTAACTTGTTTTGTTACATTTCTAACCATTATTTTTACTATGGTACAATCTGACACAGCTCCTAGCCTACTGTACCACCTGTTCTGTTTGACTGTTTAAATAATGGGTTTCTCTGTATTCTTTTATTTTTTCTGTACGTTTTACGACTATTCTTTAGGGACATCAGCTCTTCACTCGAGCGGGGCTAGCGCCCATAACATTACCGGTAGGGGTGTGTTATTTCTACCAATGTCTGTAATTTTCCAGGAAAGTCCACACATTAAGAACAATATGTTCCACAAAACCCTGGGTGTCAGGCAGTCTACTCTTTCACTCTAAATTACAAGGATGATTCCATGCTCTTTCAACAGACAGAGTTCATTCACATCCTCTCAAATACTCTACCTCCTGCCTGCTGGGAGTGATCAGACAGATATGTGTTCAGGAATCAAACATGAAAGCTGAGCCCAGATAGATATCCATGACAGTGAAAAAGACTGTATTTTCCCACTGTAAGGCACACTTAAAAGCCTTAATTCTTAAAAAAAAAAAGACAGTCCGCCTCATAACATGAAGCACCTTACGTATAGATGAATTCTGATTGTGCTTACTGATATGGAAGTGATTTTGAGCGGTACACCATGCTCTGCCAGAATGTTTTGCTGGGTGTTATTGTGAAAACGCTAACGAGGCTAATATGTAGCTTTGTCAGACTGCTATTTTTAAGTGTTACTAACAAGACAGGGAAGTTTCAGCTGTACCAGCCTTATTTTTTGTTTGTTTGTTTTTTAATGTGTTGCAAACAAGGTTGAGAGTTACAGGTATTGCTAACGCTGATGATGCGTAGGAGTGTCAAGCTGTAATGTAACATAACTTATGTAACATAACATTTATTTAGTCTGTTTTTATGTATGGCAAACAAGGGTGTGAACATGCTAACATAGCTAAGGTGTAGCATGTTACAAACAAGTTCTAGAGTTACTGGGAATTAAGTTAATATGGTCTGACTGGCTTATTTCTGACTCTAATGTTTAGCTTAATGTGGCTAATAGTTCTATGTGCCTTATAAATATCATAAATCCAAAAATAGACCATCATCATGTGCCTTGTAATCCGGTTTGCCCTATAGTGCGAAATATGCAGAACTCAAAACTCTCAACAGTCACTAGTAGTGAACAAAATAAAACGTTTTCAGGGTGTTCATCTGAAAATAATTCTTCTTCTAGCTTTACTCAATCTGTACTTCAAATATTATTAGAAGCCAGTGAACTTTTCTTTTTGTTGGAATTTATGTTTAATTACACTGACTTTTTATATACAAAAACCGAAACATTGGTTAATCAAATCCATTAATCTTTTTGAGATGACTTTTATTTTTCTATTTTTTTATTAAAATCCTTTTTAAGGTCTTTTTATTGCCAAAATTCATCACTTTGCTAAAAAAAAAAAAAAAAAAAAAAATTTCTTCATTTTAAATCACCTATTATTACAACTTATTTTTCATGACCAAAAACACTCAGTTTTACCCCCAAAATCTGATTTTTCGGATCAGAAATCAGAAAAATCTTCTTTTTCTCCTGTGTCTTTAAGACAACAGCACCTGCTATTATTTAGTGAAAAAACATGAATTAATTCCTTAGATCCACACATGTGGTTCACCTGCAGCCAACAGACAGAGAAATACATTTTGTTATTGTGAACTATTTTTATCTAGAAAAGAGTCAGGGCTTTCTAAACTCTTGGTTTGTAGTTCCTATAGTTATTTTTTTTCCTTTCTCCTGCATCAAAATGTGTTAGTTAAGATATCACGAGGAGAGAAAAGGTGTTGTGCAAAACAAAGTCCTGGATAAATAACTGATGGCAGCTTGGCCACAAGGCTAATGGAGAGAGCAATGCAGTTGTGCGCTGTGTGAATGGAGCTCCATGCTAAAAAGCTAATTTCCCTCATGGAGATCAGCTGGACTAATCAGAGGTTTGTATTACTCTCAAGGACAAGTGCAGGATAATGTAATAACCAAGTCACTGTGGGAATTAAAAAATAAAAAAAAAAAACAACTTTTAACTAATTATAAAAAAAACGAGAATTGCTTTGAAACCTGATTTCAAACCCAAAAATGAAAACTGTCCTGAGGTGAAACACAAGTGTGAGATTGACTTACAAATTCAAGATTCAGCTGAAAGTATTTCTCTACATTATATACCATAATGACAATATTTTGCTCAGTTTGAACTACAGCTTTTGATTTAGTTTATACAATAATTTTCTATCACAATATTAACAAAAAATGCTAAAGAAGCTTCATCAAAACAAAAAGGGTTTGAAGTGGAGCTTTGGCACAATTTCAATAAGGAAGATCTGCCTTATCTCAGGCATGCTGGGTGTTTTGTTATCCCTCCTCATGTTACCAATTAATCTCTACTCTGAAAAAATAGTTAAAGTACTCACTTTCTTCGCAATCAATCACAATCAAATCCCTGCCTTTAAATTCGTAGAAGTTTTTTTTTTAATCTGGATTCCTGACATTTCGATGGCCTACCTCTTCACTTTAGTGCAGTCTGACCTCAGTCCACAGTGTCTAGGCTCTGGGGTTTGATATGCTCTCAATCATCAAAATGCAGGTCTTAACTGTCACTGTCAATGCCAAAATACAAGGATATTTTATGGTAATATACCACTTTCTTAGAAGGCCCAAACTGTTATCCAATCTCTGTTCCATCCGCCCATATTCCCACCAGGAGCAATGTGGGCTTCAGTGTGTTGCCCAAGGACGATTCAACACATGGGCGAGACAGGAACTGATCTTCCAATCAGAGTTCACGTGCTCTCTCTCTCTTCACCACCGCAACGTGTTTTATTAAAAAAAAAAAAAAAACAGTCAGGTTTAGGCTGTAACAGTGAGGATCACACCATTCCACTCAGGTTTTGTTTCTGGGTTAAGTTTAACGTTTTCCTCAGTTTTGCCATCATTACACCTGGTTTCAGTTTTTGATTATTATACTTACTTTTTGTTAGTTAATTATTTATTAGTATTGCAGTTTAAGGTTTATTGTTATTTTTGTTGTTATGACAAAACAAAAAATAAAAACAAAAATATAGGGGAAAAATTGATGATCTATAGATTAGTGCATGTAAAAGTTTTCATATTTTGTGTTGATATTTTTGAAATGAGGCCTTTTTGTTTCTTAAAGATCCACTCCAATTACCCATGAATTTGTCGTCTTTTATTTTATGATGCTGTTGCTTTTAGCAAAAATCCCCAAAACATGCATCTTTTTCAAGGATATATTTGCAGAGTGGCAGTAGTAACTAAGTGGATTTATACATGTCCTACACCAACAGAAAATGCCACAAGAACATGTTAAAAACACCATGAACGCCATTTTAATCTGAGTGAGCCTTTCAGAAAAACGTGGCCTATTCTAGCAGTTCTCATCACTGGTATGTTTGTACAGACTTTTCCATAGTCAAACAAATAATTCTCAGCATTTTGTTTTCCTTCAGTGGTGACAAAAAAAAAAAAAACTGCACAAAAAAAAAAAAGCATGCTGGGAATAATTTGGCCTCAAAATCTTTTTTTTTTTTTTCGACCTTGGTCCCGTGGGAACAAGACTAAGCACATCCCCAGCATCCTACTGAGGTAAAGGGTCAACAAACTGACAGGGTTTTGCTCTCCTCCACAATGCCTTGTAGCAAAATAAGAATTTTACAGCATGTCCCAGCGGGAAGCAAACCCTCAACTCTACAGAGAGCGCCATCCGCTACTCAGTTAGCCGCATGATTACTTGGTGTATGAATGCACCATATGAGCTGTCTCTTTTGGAACAGACAATAAATGGATATGTTTTTTTCTCTATCTGCAGTTTTTATTTTCAATTTCCTGTGGCTAAATTTTGCATAAGTAGTGAATTTGACAAGGACTACATGAATAGATGTGGTAGTAAAAATTCATGGCAGACTGCAGCTGTGCTTTGATCGTTTCTTCCTGCTTTTGTTTTGACAGTGTCACTAGGCTCTTACACTTTGCACATATAGCCTATGGTTTTATTTATTTAACACCCTCAGCCACATTGACCCACTATTTGCTTGTTTTGCTCCTTTTTGTCTGACATTCTTGTTCTGCAACTCTTTCTGTAAAAATTCTTTCTTCTTCTCGTGTCTTACATCCCTCTCTGCACTTGACTTGCTGTTCCATATTTCCAAAACCGCAGAAAAACACATTTTTCAGAGAATGTCACAAGGCTGGATATTAGGCTTGTTCCAGTAAATTGAAAGGATTAAAGCACGTGTCTTTTTTAAATTTTGATTTATTTTTTCATTTAGCTAAATGAAAGCACATGCTGCATTGAACAATATCACAGTGGCTCCCCTTTTAGCGGTCACTTTTAATCAAATGAAAGCATGCTATTAGTTGTTTGATGCTCTCTTAAGTTTGAATAAAAATATGTCAATAGTTTTACTCAAATTGCTTTGAGGGGAAAAAACAACATCTTACTTTGAAAGGTTGCAGGAAATATGGAGTAAAATGAACCTTTCTGTTGGTCTGTTGATCCTGTCCCATGCAAACTAATATTTTAAACAGACGATTGTGAGATTATAATAAATACACTTTAACAGAAGTGCAAATGAAGTTCTGCTGCATTATAAGTGAATGGAACCGTTGTGTACCGATTGTAAGAATGTGGCTACAGTCCACATGATCAGTGTGGCCATCAAAAGGTTTTGATGGCCAGCAGCAGTCCTGGACTGCAAGGACCAGATTGTTTTTGCAATTCTTCTTTCTTACTGCCCCTTTGAGCATACATTTTTGCCCTGCCACATACTCAAAACTAACCAACATCTGCCCATCCTAGAGCCCGGTGAAATGAGTTTTTAGTGAACAACCTCCCCCGAAAGACTGATGACATTGAAGGGAGAGAAATAGTCAAAAGAAGGAATGAGGCCAAAATCTTTTATGGGGATCAAAAAAGAAACATCTAAATCCACAAACAAAATCAAAATACATGTCAGGGACATTCAAAAGAAGTTTCGAAATTATTATGGGATGGCCACACGACCTACAACTTTCACATTTAAGACGGCTGCAGAGAGACAAGGAGCAAACCGGTTTCCTGGTGCTTACAGTGGATCAAGTCGCTGAACTTTATTCATTTTCTTGCCCCACTAGATCCCTTTCGGGGCAGTGAGATTTCTGGAGCCTATCTGCTGCTATTGGACGATGGCGGGTACACTCTAGACAGAGTGTCGAAGGACCCATGGAGCTGGACCCGACACTCTATATGCCGGCTACCGAGAGAGGAGCCAGACAGAGAGCCGGAGCAGGATGGAAAAGCAGTCTGCTCTGGCCTCCTGAACTTTTCACTGAGACAATAATAAAAAAGGTACCCTCATTTTATTCTTGCTTTTATTTTTGCCCTCTCAGGTTAATGCGGGACAGAAAGCAATCAAACTCTGTAAGACAGAGACAGAAACACCGTAAAAGCAGCCATTCAGACGGAGTGGAGAGAAGCTTGTGGGAGATTCTAAATGTTTTCATGAACCCAAACATTAAGGCATGATCACTTACGTTTTTCTAGAACTTTTTTGAAATAAATCAACCTGATCTCTTAACATCATCCATGTCTTTCATGCATAGCAAATAGGATAAACCCAGACATCGCTCCATGTAGCTAACAGGCTAAAAACATTAGCTGCTAGCTCCATGTAGCAATTCAGGGGGTGAGTCTTAAACATGGGCTAGACGGTGGCGCAGTGGTTAGCGCTCTTTCCTCACAGCAAGAAGGTTCCCAGTTCAAGTCCTGGCTGGGGGACTTGAAACAGTGTCACCAATAGGGAGACCTTTCTGTGTGGAGTTTGCATGTTCTCCCCGTGCATGCGTAGGTTTTCTCCGGGGACTCCGGCTTCCTCCCACCATCCAAAAACATGCTTCATAGGTTAATTGGTTACTCTAAATTGTTCCTAGGTGTGGATGTGAGTGTGTATGGGTGTGTGACTTTGGTCCTGACTGGCGACCAGTCCAGGGGTGTCCCCTGCCTTCGCCCATGAGTAGCCGGGTTAGGCTGCAGCAACCCCGTGATAAAGCGGTTCAGAAAATGAATGAGTCTTAAACATTTCTGAGAATGGCGCAAGCGGATATGTGAAAGGTGCAGAAAGAAAAGGAACAAGCTTAGTTTCCTTGCAAGCAGAGAAAGCAGCAACACATTAGAAGAACTGTTTTGAACATGATTTACTGAGCAAAGGAAAAGGTGTTCCTGTCTCCAGGAAAAATGATCGGCATAAAAGCAAAGAGGATTTTTGATACAAAGCTTGATGACTCAAAGAAAAAAAGAAACTTTTACAGACAGTGCTAATCAGAACAGAATACAATGTTCTCATCATTTCAATAAATCCTGAAGTGTTTTCTGCATTTTGTGACTCGATTTCATCACAAAATGAACCCATGAACCATCACTATCCTGTCTGTGATTGAATAAATGCATGTCTCCAATAGGCGCTGGTCTCTAATAAATGTCGGCTGACAGTTTTTTTTAAAAATACACGCTCGGGCTACTATGGAAAGATATAGTAAACATGAAACCTCCGTTACCAAGAAAAAAACAAAAACAAAAAAAAAAATTAAGCTTACCTTGCAGATTCTTCAGAAAATTACATAGACCTGCTTGTCACACCCCAGGCAACGAAAACATAAGATGGTTGCTATGGAGATAGAAAATGCTCTATTTTGGAAAAAGAAAAAAAGGTGTCTTTCATGGAATTGTCACATTTCTGACCAGGGTGGCAGAGGCAGAGTGGTGTGTAGATGCTACTTAGCCAGTGAGAGTGTGACAGGAGGGGGCAGGTAGTGCCTGCAAGCCCTAAAAAGTCGCTTACGGCTTTGTTTATTTATTTATTTATTTTTGTTTTATGGGCTTCTAAAGATTAGTAGACTTTGTGAAAATTGCAATCAGCTCAATTTGCAGCCACCACATTGCATCTTTTCATCAAGTTTCACACCTCCTTGAGTGAAGAAAGACCTGCCTACCTTTTGCTTTTCACTCTGCAGCCTTTTCCTCCCACTGTGTCAACAGTTTTCATTTTCCCTTCATAAATGACATGCTTGTGTGTGCTTAAAATAGACTTGTGGAAAAAAATGATGTATTTTATCAGCTGTAACACAAGGTGAGTTTTTGCAAAGTTTGAAATATGATATTGATTGTAACTTGAAGCTACAATTCCCTTAGAAAACATATAATTTCCCAGATCTTCATGCAAGTCTTTCACAGACTTCTTCTCTGTTGCTTTGATTTAATGTCCTGATGTCTCTGTCCTGAAAATCCTGCGTCAGCCTTATGGCCCGCTGATTAATCACTCAATTACTTGTAGCCAATATTATCATCGATTTACGTTGCCACATTTTGGCCTTCCAGTCAGCTTGACAGGGAGCAGAACTCTCTTTTCTGCACCTCCATGAATGGAAGTGAGGCTGCATGCAGCTGCAGTGGTTAACTCTGTCTCCTCACATCAAGGAGGTCCTGGTTCAAATCCCAGCGGGGAGCTTTCACAGTCAGTGCACATGTTTTTTTTTTCCTTTTCTTTCAAGTGCTTTCCTCATGAATGTCAGGTTGATTGGTGATTTTACGTCGGCTTTAGGAGTGAGGCTTTATAGCCCTGTGATGAACTAGCAATCTATTCAGGCTGTACTTAGTTTCTTGCCTGATGATGTTTGGGACAGGCTCCAGACGACCCATGTGACTTTGAAAAGAATTAAGTGGATGTAGAAAATGAGGACGTGAATGATGAGAAGGAGGTCACAGGCCAGTAATGCTGAAGAAAGCATAAAAGCTCCTAATGCTCATTTTTCTGCATGATAATGTTAAAAAATAATAAGATAATTCATAATTTAATCATTTTTTGATGTATAATTTGAAATGTCACTTGCTTAAGCATTCCTTAAGTAACTATACAAACAAAATGTTGCAGTATACTGCAAATATCGTAGGAAAACTACACTTTTTAAAAGTGTTTGTCTATACTGCACATCTTCACAATCATATAAAGTTGATTGAATGATGTATCATGTTACTTTATTTATCAGCAAACAATAATTCTTACAAGAGAATGGAGCACCCTTTAATTTAGTGGAACAATAAATTCACACAGAAGTGTAAGTTTGATGTTTGTGTACATGTTTGCTATGTTTCTGATTAGCTTCATTTCAAAACATGTCTATCACCATTTAAAGTGGTACAGAATTTGTTTAGTACACTCTTAACATTTTTGGGAAATTAAACATTTCTCTTTTGAATCACGTTTTAATGATATTTTAGGATTTCTATGACACCATTAAAGTTGTAAATTCTGGCATCCACTACTTCTTCTCTTACATTTTTTTTCAAGATTCGTAGCAACACAATGTACTTTGTTTATATAGGCATCTTGAGGATTTAACTCTTGAACCATTTGTGCGATTAACATAATTCTAGCAGATTCTGAAGTGGAGAAAACAGCTATGGGCTGATGTACAATGTTTCGCAGTCGTGAAATATTTACGTAATCAACATAAATCAGCTGATTCTGCCGTGGCGAAAAGTGCCATTGCGCCGTTATGCAACGCTTTACATTAATAATGTGTTGCATTTTGGGAAAACATTGGTGAAGCAGATCTTTCGTCCTATTCGCTGTTAGATTCTACAATACTTCATAAACACCAGACTTCATTGTTTATTTTATTTTCATGCTATTTTTATACTGATGTGTTGTATGTATGGCAATAAATCAATTTCCTCATTGAGGTATTAATTAAATATAATTTTTTTTTATGTTCTATCTGTATGAATCAGCTGATTCACATTGATCGCTAAAAAACGGTCAAATAGTTACTGGATGTCAAAGACCATGTGTTATTTAGGTGTTAAAGGATGTGAACAACAAGGAAGATTACCAGGGTTCATACAGAAGACTTATATAATTCTATCATCACTATCATAACCAATGGTTTAATATTTCAAAATAATGAGGTACAGCCTATAAAGTAATGCAGTAACAATGTGGGTTGTAGAAGACAATTCTACCCTACAGAACAACTGAAACATTTTTATCCATGAGGGAATAAAAAAAATAAAAAGATATTAGGGGTGAAGGAAGCTATTTTAGATGGACATTAATGATGAATGAACACGATCTGTATAGACAGAACATCGGATTCTACACACCATCCAGACCATGAAAGAAGCATCATATCATATCTTAACTTATTTACCTCATAATTTCACAAAAAAGTTTACCATGAAGAATATCAGCTATCTGGTACGAGATCTCTCGAAGTCGACAACCATCCAGAATATAGTAAACAGATTATAAGTGGTTAGGGAATAGGAAGCCAGAAGTAAAACTGGTAGATATTTCTAAAACATTGTTATTGCAGCTCATTCTGAAGGCTGTACAACATAATTGTGTAAAGTGTGACCTAGATATTCCGATATCCTTTAAGTTTGTTCATTGTACCAACACCAGTACATATAAGAACGTCATATTTACAAGATAAAGACTCTCATCCTTTGCTGTAACTTCAGGGTAAAACGCAGGCTGTAGAGGTTTAAATGCTACTACCAAACGCTTGAAACACATGATAGGCCTTAACAGCAATTGTAGAAAAGACAACGTGTACTAACAGCATCTGAAAAAAACACCATATACATTATTCTTTACTCTCTATAACATTTTTGTCATCTGAAATGTGACACCCTGGAACGGACATTAGCTTGGAAGGATTGTTGGCATGTCGACTCTTGGGTAGTCCAAGGATCATTAGAACCATCACCGTGGTAATGACCCCTCAAGCCGGGAGGATCAAAACGGATGGAGCATCGTCCTAAGAAAAGCAAACAGCTCCGTTGCACTTCATTAAATCTAACAGCTGTCCGTGTGCTTCTTTTCCTCTGTATCTACAAGTGTTGCCGTGCACACGCAATTGTGTGTGTCTGTATGCGTGAATGTGCCTGGGGGAGAGGGTAATGAGCACCGCTGGGGCTAGTTTAAACAACCAGGGTTCACTAGTGAAGAAGCAAACAGGAGCGCCAACACTCCCGAAGGCACAGAGGAGAGGCAGAGCAGATTCAGTGCTCTCTAGTACCATAATCTCCCGCTCACGTCACCGCAGGACTCAGCAGGGTCTCGGATCTAGAACGTCGACCTTTCACCTTCCTACGAGTCCACTGGTTCCAAACACTTTGCGCTATCTTCACATTTTAACATCCTAGTTTTTCTGTGCCAATTAGCTTCTTGTGTTTGCATGTGTTAGGAGCATGAATGGAAGTAATCCTGTCAGGTTTTCTCTTTTCAACTGTAAGATTAAATTGATTTACGATGCTCATCTTGATGGCAATCTTTTTCTGACAAAGGATTGTCTTTATCTCAATAAAGGTCAAGCCCATACACACATTGGTTACACACCAAGTCCCACTGACAAACAGACACACTTTTACATGTTTCACACACAGCAGCCTGATCACCTTCCATCGATTTCCTCCTGGCCAACCTACTCTTTAGCTATCTTTTGCGTGACAGTTTGACCCAGGAGGCCTGTTAGCGGCTCCGCACACAACACAGACAGAGTCCTTCCTGCAGCCTTTTGGAAACTCCCTAAAGCGTTTATTGACCTGAGAGATAAAGCAGCTATTAATCCAACGGAGCTTTAAAAGCCTGCCACCGTACGTTTTTGTTTTATGAAAAGTGAGCGCACCCGTCGTTGGTAATGACACGGCTCTTCTTGACCATACCCTATTAAAAAAAATGAAAATCGCCATGTTTTGTTTTTTATTTGCATTCATATATTAAAATATATCAATAAACCAGGCAACACATTCATTTTCACATTTTTAGAAAGTGATGGGAGCATCTCCAAGCTGGAGATCTGTCAGAGTAATGACTGGAATGGTGAAAAAGTAACTTGTGTTTTCAATTGAAAAGACTGTCGGTAAAGGTCCTGATTCATCCAGGAGATGTTATCTTGAAGTTAAGTCAAAGCAACTGGACCTAAAATCTTCCTTTTTGAAGTGTTTCGCCTCTCATCCAAGTGAGATTGAGGAAGCTTTCAAGGAAGAAGGTTTTAAACCCAGTTGCTATGATTCAACTTCAAGATACTTCAAAATTGTGCACAAATTGGACATAAATCAGACAGAAAACAGTAAATACGCTTAAATGAATCCAATCCGGCTAACCCAAAATGTTAGAAACTATCAACAAAGTTAGGAACTTTTTTTTTACTTTTACAACAATGTCACTTGTAGACCCTCTTATTACCATCTATCTATTATCTGAACTTGCTGAGTCACTTTCGGGGTCACTGGGTCGCTGGAGCCTGTCCCAGCTTTTGTTGAGTGAAAGCAGGGTACATCCTAGCCTGTCACAGGAAGAGGCGGAGAAAACCTTCACTTGGATGAGGAGAGCATGCAAACTCCATAATGAAAGAACCCAGCAATTTCACAGTAAACATTTGGACCTTCTCACTGAGAGTGAAGAGGGGTGACCACTACACCATCATGCAACCCCCGTCTGATTGTTGACTTGAAAACTCATGTCATTCCCAAACGAAGGGAACGTTGCCAGATGAATTCAAGTAAACTGCTGTCATTTGACCAACATATGAATCATTTCAGGAATTTGTCTAAAAAATGCAAAATTATTTTACTGGATTTTATTTGTGAACATGTTGCAAAGCTTAATTATTAATATATATTTTCACATTTTACTATATGCCAACAGTGACATTATCATGTGATTAGGAGGTGTTGTTGCTCCTTAGTTGTCCTGCCTCCTACACTCTTGCCTGTCATTAAAACAAATTAGCATAACTGTGCTACTTCATCACAATCCCCTTCCAGAGGCAAGTTTAAAAAAAGAGAGAAAGGAGGGACGAGACAACAAGAAAAACTTGCACATGCCTGTTTCTTATAAGTGTACACTGACAGTATGCTCGATCCATCATTCAAAGCCTTAGCACAAATTCATCAAAAAGGAATAATACGAGCTGCATTAATAATCCATTCTGCTGGAACAACGTGGAGTAGTGAGGTCAGAGACGGACATGGGGAGATGAAGCCTTATGTTCCACGCCGAGAACATCAACGTGATGAAAATGAGTCTCCTGAGCCTTGTTACTGTTGACTTGGTGTTTGAGTCCACTACACTCTGAAGTGACACATAACTTGGTTAGAAGAAAATGCACACAAAACCAAAACAGAGGGTTAGTCTCTTTACTGGGCTCTTTATTTACTTTACTCTTTACTGTAATAAATAATATGTTTTTGGTGTTTTTTACATGTTCATGTAACATTTTTCTCATGATGTAGGAAATATATAAAGAAAATTAAGACTAAAATTGTGTTTCAGAGTATTTCTTTCTTCAAATCGCTGGGAATCAGGAGCAGATGAAAAAAAATGCTGCTAGAAAAAGCTTGTAGTTGTTACGTACCAACCACAATTGGCGGGCCAAAAGCTCCCTTCTCTGCTCCACTCTGATGCATTCAACATAAGTATTCACTACAAACTTTTCCACACACCATTATTTTGTTTTGTTATTTTGAAAGGGTAAATGATGGAAATAAAGCCTCACAAAACTGTCTCATCTGTACACTGATGCCTTTAGAAGTTTTTTCAATCTTTCCTTAGGTCCTCTATGCACAATAATATATCATTTTACCTGGGGTGCCCAAACTTTTTATCCCCACTGTAGCGTCAATGGTTGCACTGGTAATGTTGAGGGTGTGAGGGGCTGTAAGCTAACAGGAAAGCATGTAAACAAAGGGATGATGAGAAGGCTTCATTTTGCACCAAACACACCTTCGCTCTGCAGAGACTATGTCCAAGAAGGGGAAACAGTTTTTCTTTTAATTTGCCTAAAGAATGCATAATCACATTTAAAAGACTAACGGAAATTCTTTAAAAACAAATTAAAAAATGCATAATCAGAATCAAAAGACTACCGGAAATGCTTTAAAAACAAATTAAAAAGAAAAAAAATTCTGAGTGGGAATCTAGTTCTTTTTGAGTGCTGCATCAGAAGTTGTAAGGCTGCTATGGTGTTACCATGCCTTTTCTTCTGCATGGGTGTGTGTCTTTGTCGTGTCCTTTGTGAATGATGGGTTTGCTAAAGTGCTGCGAAAAGAGACATTGGTTTGCTCCAGCTTTGATTCATTGCCTGTGTGGGGAAAATTTGCATAGCAGGCAGACTCAAGGCAGATCTGGGCTCTCATTAGCCGGGTGGCTAGGTGCTTTGTCTTTATCAGCACGATTGCGTTTTGGCTCCAGCCACATGTCTTTCTTGGTAATTTTTTAAAGGCTTCCACAAAGGGAAAACTTGAACAAACCAGGTAAAAATGCTACAGATCATCGGTTCCACTCTGGCGAGTGTTTTCCCCGTGTGATCTGTGGTCACTCTGCAGTGTAGATTTCACCTGCCTCCTGTAGCCTCTTTCCCTCCCCGCCTGGCAGGCTTGATGCAGTCCTTTTGGGGACAAAGCTTGTTATAGAGGACATGCTGATGAGTGGCGATCGATACTAACTCCCAAACCGCAGCATCAGTCCACGAGTTGTGTGTGTGTTGGCGTTTACGTGCGACTTCTGGAGTATGTGCACGCATTTCTGTTGGTGTCTGAGCAACATGTTTGGCACCCAGGACAAACACCTGCCGCTGCTGCTGTCATTCATTTCCCAGTGCCCTTGAGGGTGTCAGCTCTCATTGCTTTGGGTGTGGATTCTTGGTGAGTGCACACCCATGTGACAGATTTACATATCAGTTTATGGGGGATTATATGGACAGCTTTAGAGCCATTTTTCTCTGTGAATATTTTACCATCATATAAACAAATATATTTCTCGGGCAGCTGTGCCGAAATAATGGAGGAATAGAGGAAAGGTCCTCACCATCTCTATTATACATTTGTATTACCAAAGGGGCTGGTACAAAAGTAGATTCTTTTATTGAAAAACCTTCCCAAAAATACCTTTCTCGTTCCACTTGACCACATTTAACTGGGAATTGTCTGCAGTGTCATAAAAAAGACTTACAGCAGAGTAGAAAAGAAAAGGAAAATGAGACTGAGATAGAGACTATGAGTGTTTCTTCTTGCCTGAGTCTTAAATCCACCACGGGTAACTGCTGGACTGTGACAGTAGGCTTATAACAGCCACGGTGTCGATAAATCCCAGACACATTTATTTCCTACAAGACAAAAAAGGCATACCTTGCTTTATGTCCCTTGCAAAATGAAAGGCAAGTGCATTATTTATGTATTATTAGAATCATACATCATAAACTTTTTTTGAAATTCATGAGCATGCATGAAAGGATTTTGAAGCTTGTACGTTACTTATTTAGGATTGCTTAAAGTTTTCCATTTCTTGATAAACTTTTTTTTTCTGTTGTTGTTCTGTGTTTGTTATATACAAACTCTAATCATTTGCATTTTGACATGCATTAATGCCTCCTAAAACATCAAGCAGAAATGTTTTGTGATTAAGTTCACTGTTGCACCATCACATTAGACATGCAGATTACCGTACCCACAAGAAAAAAAAAGAAAAAGGCAATAAAACACTAATGGTCCACTAACAGTTTTCTTTTCTAAAAGGCTAATGGGATCATCATTTAAAATTGCTCAGACAATTAGGCATTTACATATTTATTTGAAGAGCAAAAAAGTCAGAAAAACCAGTGAAACACCACAACCTCTCTAATGGAAAAGTCTGTAAGCGCCGTCAAACTTATGACTTCAACTAAAAATTCATATTTTTCTGTTATGTGACATTATTTTTCCCCAATATATCTTTCTTTCATTCTGAAACAATTCTTGTAGAACAGTCAGTCAATGATTTATTACAAAGTCCTAACAGACTGTCTCTAAAGTTTGACATTTAGGTTTTTTTCCCTTCAGACTCAACATCAAAAGATTTGATTCATCTTAAAGTACCGACCAACACAGAGTCCTCACCAGTCGAGGAGCGAGGACATTTGATACGTGTGTGTGTGTGTTAACATTAGAGTGGAAGGTCATTACAAATGAAAGGATCAAAAATTAAAATAGTTTTATTTTTGCAATGCTTAAAGAAGCTTACATTGATGATTTTTCTTTGAGAGTCTTGATGCAAATACTGACTCAAAAATCGCAACAGTAAAATCGTTAACTGTGATTTACCAGTTTCAAAATGAAAGAAAAGCATCAATTGCAGTACAAGGATGATTTAATTTGATACATCAATGTATATATTAAATAAACTACCTCAGTAATATTTTTTTTTGCCTATAAAATTGAATATTTTACACTGGCAAGATATTTCCATATGTTAGTCATTATTACTGTAAAATGATAGTTATCTTTTATTTATTTTGAAGTACTTTTAAAGCACATTTGGCAGCACTGTATCGCTTAAAATCTACTCTAGTGGTCAGACCACTGAGTTATTCAATAAATTTATGATAATGATAATGATATGTAAATCTGAAACGAAAAAAAAAAAAACCTGAAATAATAAGTATTATAATCAAAGATAACTCATTTTAAAAATTAAAGTGTTATTTTATTCTTTGGTCCTAAGACAGATAACAAAAAAGCTTAAACATGGCAGACATTTTTTTTAATAATATGTATACTATGAAAAAAAAGAGACACAAAAAAATGTTAAAATAATAGAAAAAGTAAAAACGAGAGTTTTAGGAAACGATTCTCTAAAAACATCCTAGAATAAAATGATACCAGAGTATAAGTGATGTTTTTTGCATAGTTTGGCCGTCGGTGCGACTTGTACTCGTGTTTAAAAAAAAGAAAAAAGAAAAAACTAGCAACAACCACTAGAGGGCACCGTAGGTGTGTGTTTCAGTATTTGCTATTGACAGCAAGGCAGAAGAAGAAGCACCACTTATTCTCACACCCCGTGTCACATACAATGAAAAATTCTAGTGATTTAGTGATTTGAAATAAGTTTAGTTGACATGTTAGCATGTTCTTTATGCTGTGGTCATCTGAATGATTGTTCAAATGTTGCACTAATAAACAAGATTCCTCCTATGTTTCATGAAGCTAAATAAGCATCAATGTGCTATGGGAGTGAGTGAGTCTATTTGTTATCTATTCCGTTATGGTGATTTACCTTTAAGCGTCCGTTCTTGTTCCGGTATTTTTTAAATACATTTTTCTCAAAAGTACAACTTCTATTTCTATATGTGATTTTTCTACATTTTTTTTTGCTGCTGCAACTAATACTCTGGGTCAACTTATATTCAGAAAAATGCAATAATTAAAGTAATAAATGCCTCAACCTATATGGGTTCATGCTTTTCCTGTAAACAGCTGTGTCATACTGACCACTGAGTGACCGTTGCATGTGACCTTGCTAACTTATTCTTCAAACCAGTCATGACAAGCTCATCTCCTGTTCTCTTGCTGCCTTTTGCTCCATTTTGTCAGCACACATTAGCATCACCAGTCGGTGTGTGGCAATTAAGTTTATCCCTGGGCAGCAAGGCCTTATTTAGAAATCATTACAAGACGAGGAAATTTTGCCCTTTGAGTATAACAGCAGCCCATGGGAGTGTGTACCTGTCTGTATGTGTGTTGCTGTGTGTTCTTGCGTTCTCTGTCATTCTGTTCCACTCACCCATGGCTCTTTGCTTCCAAGATAACTCTCAGCCTCAAATAATCTCCAGCAGTGCTGGAAAAACTCCCCTCCCTCCTTCTACCCCATATATTTCTCGCATGCCAAGAAGAGATAATATCATCTACATGGAAGAGCAATGGAGCAGCAGGGACAGACCGTGGTCAACAGCACAGTCTATGTTTGTGTGAGGTGCTTGCAGAAATGGCTGCCAGTGTGTGGCATTTTATAAAGTGTCCAACTGTGCTGCCTTATCCTGCTTCACCAGTGTCCTTGACTGGATGCTGTGTGTGTGTTGATGCTCGTGTGTTTGTGTGATGTTTAGGATCAGTGGGATTAGTGACCTCCCTCAGGCAAAGATTTTTTTATTCTGTATCAGTTTTGTGCTGTTTTTCAATATCTCCTCTTCTTGATGCTATCTTCTCGAAACTGTTTTCGCACAAACGCTGCAGTCCTGAAATCTTCCTGAGATGTCCGGAGGGGTGGCCTGTCAGAATGCAGATGTCTGCAGTGTTCACTCTGGCCTTCTCATGGACACACAGCCCTCGTGAAATGATAAGGTGCTGGAACTATGCTAGTAACTGAGCAGTAAATCTTCCAGAGAGGGTACAGTGAGTCACATTGGCACTTTTGCTCAGCCATCCTGTGTGCCTGTTTACACCGAGTGATGAATAATATTCTTATCCCTGAATGCATGGATAATAAAGGTTAGTTTAGGTTTTTTGCATACACTGTTGCTAAAAATTACAACGTCAGCATGCTGTCTGAAAATTTCTCCATTCAAATTTCTTCCTGCTTTTACATGGAAAGTGAAGTTTCTACCCTCATATTCTAACGTCTTTAGCCTCACTGAGAAAAACCATCTACTGCAATGGAGATCCACTAAAAATTCTTTTTATCAACATACATGTGTAATCAGTTTAGTTCTAGCTTTAGATGGTCAACCAAAGAAAAACTTCACTAAACTATTATTTGGTGGCGCCATACAAAAATTTTGACTCTTGGTTTAAATAATTTTACAGTTGAGCCAGGAATATATGAGTGTGTGTTGGTGTGATTGTGATTGTGTGGCCTTGTGACATACTGGCGACTCGTCTAGGGTGTACCCCGCCTTTGCCCAATAGTAGCCAGGACAGGTTCCGGCAACACCATGACCCCAAAGGGGATACAGCGGGTTAAGAAATGGATGGATAGATGGCACATGCATGAGAAATATATTATCATAGGTAGAAAAAAACAACAGTGTCACATACTGACCCCTCCCAGCATTAACCAGTCTGAATAAGTGTACCTCACTTGACCTGGTTACATCAGAAACAACATATTCTTTTCACCAGTGGAGTCATTAATTATATGAACAATTTATACAAACTAAAAACACCTCATTTTAAAGTAATGATAAGAAATCCATAGTTATTTACCACTATTGTTCTTTTTTTGCCCAAAAATATAAAATGTCTTTCATGAGCAAACCTAAATTTGTATTTGTTGTGCCAGAATTTTCAACATTATCCATGATGCTGACCTTTCTGGGGCTGCTTGTGCTGCTGATCTGCTTTCCTTTTTGCTAAAATAGGGCAGGTTGTTAATGAATATTCGGGTAAAAGATTAAGGACCAACAACACAAGATCTTGCAGCTTTGATTTAGTGCTAAATTGTTCACTTTTTAAAGGTTGATTCACTTGAGATCTTTTGTTTTGTTTAGTGACCATCAGAATAAGTGAAACGATCCTCCATCACAGCCCTATAAATAAATCAAAGTTCTTAAAGTTTGAAAAACACAGTTCTAACATGTGTCTTAATCACAGTTCTTTGATCATATTTGTACTCGAAACTTTCATAATTGAATGCAGCTTTCAGGAAATGCATATTGAACAGGATGTGGGTGTTTTTAGGAAATTTGCCATTGGATATTAGGATAAATAGCCTTTGTCTATCATGTAAGGTCTTGCCTGACAAACAGATTCGCCCCACGTCAAGCCAAATGAACACAAATGAAGTCCCTAGAGGAGATGTTTCTGGGGAAAGAGCTTCCCCACGGTGTTCATCATGAAGGACGTTGTAAGGGTAAAGAGGAGCTGTGCGTGACAGTGAGGGAGCCTTGCTGCATCATGCATCAACCGGAGACTGCACAAATCCACATCCCTGTACGTTTGCTCAACTCGAGGCATCAACGCTGAAGTGTATCTTGTCTTCATGCTCTGATGTGAAAAAATATATATTTAAATAATGACAGGAAATCTGTCATCCCCCTTGCTGTTTGCTATCAATAACCTGCTTCTGTCTGTCTCAGTTTGTCTCTCCAGGTGACAATATCATCAGCTTCCCTTTGGAAATGGATGGGCGCTGCACCCACTGCACATTCAGAAAGGCGTAAGATAACCACTGATTGACAACCACAATGACACTTTAGTATCATTCCACCTCAGAGGTGACAGGCCCCACTTGCTCTAAATCACTGTATGTTAGCACGGAGTAATTATACTGCTCAACTGAAGCTTCTCGATGGCTCAGCAAGTTGGACTCGGCCTAAACGTTCAGGGTCAGGAAAGCATGCATTTCATGCATGCAGATGAACATGAAGATTCTGACCAAAGGGATCAGCTTACAGTGGGTTTTTAAAAGGATGAGTTAACACAATGGGCCTCCTAATGGCAAGCAGTGCAAAAAAATGCAATGAAGATCAACAATACTATGGATCTTTCTAATTTTGGGAATGTAGAAGACACTATTTAAAAGGTACGGTGGCCCTGAAGTGCAAACACATCCGCAAATTGATCAATGGAAAAACATGTTAAATATCACAATGACTTTAAAAAGGCAAAATGAAAAATAAATTAAAGCTGCAAGCATCATTTTTTAGCCTTTATGTTGACGTTATGTAGCCTGCCGGCATTACCCACTACCGCCCCCTGCTGACCTGGCTGCACTGGATGAGCAGCTGCTACACGTCCCTCACTGTTCCCCTCTGCCACCCTGGTCACAGCTAAATGTGACAATTTCATGGAAAAAAAAATAAGTTCCTTTCAAAATGATGACTTTTCTGTTGGTTTGATCACCATAGCAACCATTTTAAATTTTGATCACCTGGGGATGACAAACAGGTTTATGTAATTTTTAGAAGGATCCCTAAAAGGAAACTTTTGGATTTCCTTGGCAACAGAGATGTTATTGTTACCCATCCTTACATTTCAAATCTGTTCATATAGCATATGTGATGATGTTTCGTTCCGCTTGAGCCAACAGGAAAACGTCACTTTTACAAGCGAGTTGCATTAATGCCATTCAAAATCTCCCAAGTAGCTTCCGAATGATACTCGATGAGTTAGGAGGCAACAGACCAAAATCTCTAGGAGGAGTTTGAATTTGTAGTAGGATACTAAAGGTGATGTGTTTTTTTTATTGTTAATTTTTAATTTCAAGATAGCGGCCTCTTTCTGAAGTCAACAAAACTTTGGTTGTGATCTTAACCTGGGCTTAACCTGGCGGAATGTGTAAAATGTGATTAAGATTGTTCAAACTAAAGTTTTCTTTTCCCATGTTGTGGGGAAATGTGAAAATTGTCAAATGGCACAGTTAGCCTAAAAATGGCCAGCAAGTCGAAGGTCCTGCGGTATTTCCATAACAGTTCCAACATTTATTTTCGATATTCCCCACACACATGTTTTGGTTATGATGGTGGAAATTATTATTATTTTTTTAACCCTCTAAAAGATTTTGTCTCCATTCATTTATCTTATAATTATTTTTTGTCATCATCTAAATGGTTATTAGTGATAGTTCTCATAAAACCTACCTATTCTGGTTTCTTATTGTTAAAGCTTTTTTAACGTGTCATTTTTATTTCTGGAAATAACTTTTGTTTTTTAAAATGTTTCCTTTTTAAATTTTTTTGTAATTATGTGGCGGCGTGTGTGTGTGTGTGTGTGTGTGTGTGTGTGTGAATCAGTCTTAAAGTAATGTGTTGGTTTCTTGAGTATAAAATGTAATTTTTTTTTCTTGTTATTTGCTTTGCTTTTTTAAATTGATGTAATCTTTAAAAAGCTGTCTGATTTCTTGATGTGATTTGGGCTTCTGGGCTGCCGTACAAAGATTTTTCACTCATTTACTCATAGGCCTTTTTCTTTGGAATCTGTGCAACTAGCAACCACACTGTACTAGTGCAGCAAATATGTGTTGAAACTGAAACAGAAACACCTCAACACTGATTCACTGGAGTTTTCATAGATCATTTCCTTTGTTTGTTTGTTATGGACATTTTATTTTAATGGTACACCTGCAACTAACTATATTTTTGTCACAAAATGTAGAATCTGATAACAAAAATTAACCTTTATTTTTCTGTGAGTTTGCAGGCAGACGTACACAGCAGCCATGTGCAGCTGCTTTCCTGTGCAGAGCAGTGAAATGAAAGAATCTTTTCATACAGGTGAACTGTTGCTCACCCCCCCACACATGGACGCTTAAATCGAATGCAGCGCTCTAAAGTGGGTGCCATGGCTTTGTTCAAAGCCCCGGTGCATGGGGCTTGTGTTTGAAAGATCAGTGAGCAGTGTCACAAAAACATGCTCTTTGGCAAACAAAGACAGGAGCAGAAGTGCACCAAAAAAAACAGTCAAATCTGTCACAGAGATCTGCATGGCTCAAGTTTGACACTGGAGTGTTTCTGAATTGTCGCGCAACTAACCTCAAACAAAACACAAACGCACACATGACAACGCATGCCTAGGGCAACTGGATCACATCACACCACTGTGGGCACAGGTGCACTGTGGGATGCCCGTCTATTTTCTGCAGTTAAATCGATCACATGCATTCACTGAAGCTTGATGGGAGTCAGTGGGCCACAGAGTGATATGAACTATGTTAGTGTGTGTGTGGTGCAGTAATATATCTCTGTATTTCATTATTATTGAATTGCTCTACCAGAGCTGCAAGATCCTTTGGAGACGCATCATAGCTCTGAGGCTTTTTGTCATCCTCTCATTCACATACATTCAGGGTCACTCCCTCCATCACCTCCCCCCACACACACAGACACACACAGGGCAGTCTCAGATGGTGGGAGTGGATGGCGAGGTCTTTTAGAGGTTAGCTAATTTGGCCCACTGGAGCCATAACCACTTCTCCTTCGCTCCATTGCTTCACATGTCGCTCCACACTTCCTCTCTCCTTCTTAAAGACCCTACTATGCCTTCATGATCGCTCACCTCTAACCATCAGACAATTTTCAGCGACCCAACTCTGTGACAGCCTTTATTTTTTCTTACCGGCTACAACTCTATGGAACAATCTTCAAAGTATGGGAATATTTATTTTTCCCATTTTAATGAATACAGGTGCAATTTTCACATATTTTCTTTAAGTACTTGTGAAGCACAGTTCAAGTTTTCTTAATTTGGTGCACAAAGATACTTTTGTTTGAGGAACTTATTTATATATTATTATATATTTACATATTTAAAGTACTATTAAAACCAAGTTTTCATCATAAAATGTTCACTTTAAAGTTAAAAATGCAGTATCAACAGAGCAGTTATAAATAATATAAATAATTCCCAGAAATCTGATTTTTGAATCCTTTTGATAGTTAAAAACACAATTTAAATGACTAAACTGAAAATACAAAAACCCCAGAATAAGTTCCATCAGCAGAAAACAAGAAGAACTCCACTTACACAGGAAAACTATGAAAGCATTGGCAATGTTGGGACTAAACTCTTATTAAAGCACTTTCTGTCTCAGGTATTCTCTTTTTAGAAGAAGAGCAAATTAAATTTCATTTAGAAATGAGGGCTTCACTTTTGCTGGTTTGTTGTTTTTAATTCTGGAGATCTTTTGAAGAAAATATGAATGTAGAAGATTAGAAAAGGTAATGATGGAAAAAAATTCTATGATTGAAACCAAGACTGTGAATATTAATATGCTCACTGAAGAACCGAACTTTCTTGTGAAACAGTTTTCTGAGTTTTTTCAACCTTTCAAAAGAAAATGCAAAGAAGGGGGACTTGTCCAGAGCTACTTGCAGTGAATTCAGTGGATGAACTGACAGTTTTTCTACATCTGGTTCAGCAAAGATTTACAAAGTTGACCAACGAGAAAAGCTCCCCCACAAACCTAACATCCAGGCTTTACTGGCAGGAGAGGATAATTTCTTTATGCCCGCTTTGAGATTGAACACACACACACACACACACACATCTGCAAGCACACCACCCCTCACACTCCAAGTACATCAGGGGAATCAAGAGTTCAGATCACTGAACCCACAGAAAGCTGCAGGACCTGTCGGGGTACCTGGCCGAGTGCAAAAAGCCTGTGCCCACCAGTTCTCTGCCATCCTCACAAAGATTTTCAACCTCTCCCTGCTATGTACCATCATTCCCTCCTGTCTCAGATCAGTCATTATCCCTGTGCCCAAAAACTTAGTATCAGTTTGAATATTGAGGTAAACAGACCTAACTCTGCTGAATTTATCCTGAACCTCCTCCTGCCACCTGCCCCTGGATTACAGGTTTCCTTTCCCAACTGCTCCCACAAAGTGTGTGTATGGACACCATCTATTTCAGCATTAGATTCCCACAAGGTTGTGTGCTGACCTGTCACCCATGTCCCCTCTGAACCTACTACCACACTAACCATTTTTAAAGACCCATTCTGAGGAAAATTCTGCGTTTGGTGTTTTTAACTTATTCTTGTGACATTTTTCTGATGAAGGAGGGCATATATAAAGACATTTAAGGTTAAAATTTCTACTTTCAAATTGTTTCAAATGCAGTTTGAAAAAGATCGTATTTGTAGCCTAGAAAAAAGGCTGCGCGGGCCACAAGCTCCTTGTTCTACTTCATTCGGATTCATCCACTCGTCGACAAATAGATCCATGAACGTCCATGAACAACAAAGTCAAAATTAAAAGACCACTGGCAACACTGAAAGAGGACAAAAAATACTGGAGTGGGTCTTTAAAAATACTAAAGAAAAACAGGAACAAGATTTCTTAAAAATATGTCATGACTGGATAAAATACTCAAAGTATTATAGTTTTACCTTCTATATAAACATAGGAGGGAAGAAATATAATGCAAACTTGTATCGGTTGTCAGTTGTTGGCTCAGCAACATTACTTGTCCAAAACTTTTCAGCTAAGTTGCTGAGAGCAGTTTTTTTCCCTGATGATTCAGACAAATTTCAAAATGCGAAACCACAGCAGACTGCGTGGGACAAATAGAAAGCATAAGACCTGACTCTTGGTCACCACAGAGCTACCTCAACATGGTCCAACAGCTTATTAGAACCTGTGACTGTTTTGTTCCACCAGGGAGTGGTACAAAAGTGGTATACAAAATTGCAGTGCATGAAATTGAGGAACTTTTTTTTTAAGGGAGTCTGGGGAAATTTCAGTGTGTAAAGGCTAAGGTTGAAAACTGTTTTTTGATGCGTGTGACCTTCAAGCCCTCAGGAAGTCCTGCATGAGGAACCCACACACTGCAAAGATCAATAAAGCCACATGGGATCTGGAGTACCTTGGAAAACTATTGTCAGTCAACACAAGTCCACATTGAATAAAAAAAAAAAAAGAACCAACATATTTCACAACAAAAAAAGAAATGGATTTCTCTTCAGATGGGTTATTTAGTGAGGGTCAGGAATAAAGTAAAATGACATTCTTAAATTTGTAAGCCATGTTTCCTCTTGCCTTCCTTTCATGGCACACACAATGCTGCGTTCACACCGGCCTCGGCCACATGAGCAATAGACCACTTTCAGTGAAAAGTCTATCAAAATGCATGTTTAAGTATGTTTCGGGCTTCCAAACTCATGCATTCTTGCGTCTCTCTAAGTCTGTTTTCAGGCTTTTCTTAAGCCTTTAATAGCAAACAATATCCATGAAAACGATCGTGTATTACCTTTGACACACAAAAAAACAAATAATTTAAGAAATAAAAGTTATTTTTGTGGACTTTTTTCAAGTAAAACGACTCGATCTCTGAGGCAACGCCTTTCGCTCCTTGTGGATGACATCCAAATCATGACGTTTACTTAGAGCTGTTCTCAACAGTGTGTCTGCTCGCGTCCACTTATGAAACAAACACCACCAAACCTTTTTAAAGATGGATGTGCATGTTGTAGAGCCTTATACTCTTGACCCACAGTCCAATCCAGAATTTCTATACACGAGGCGCAAAGTGTGTGGAAATGTAGCGTTAGCTGGTGCATTATATACTTCTACTGCCTCATTTCAGCTAGTTGGATCATTTACTTTTGAGGCTGGCATCTTCAGTAGGTTTGATTGTGGGGATGGCGCCAGCTCTGAGGTTCAGTCTCCTGGACAATCCACTTTGATACAGACCAAGGTTAACAAAACAGTCATCTGTGAAGTGGCGGCCACAACAAAAAGTTGCTGTCTAGTCTGTGGCGCTCCCAAAGATCAACTCCACCCATTTTTGATGAGCAGGCTCTTCTTTGGGAAGGCTGAACAAACACTGAAGTCTCTCGCTGCATAAAAAAAAATATATGTTTTCCACTTAAAAGATGTTGCAAAAGCTAGCCGTTGTTTTCTCTGCAGATCTCGAGGAACCACTTCTTTTATGATTTGCTGATGACCGCTAGCTCCTTACATTTGTAGCTCCTTTTCTTGAATCTTACAATGATGGTAGAAAGGTCTGGGTATTGGATGGGACACAATATATTTACTGTTTGATTTATGACATTTTTAATGGCATCAACCGGAATCTAGCTCATGTCCTAAAAGGCAATCCATTTTGATATAGAATGATCTGTGGAGGAGCAAGAAGTGAATATAGGACGATGAGGTATGCGTTTGTGCATGTGTGTGCATGTGTGTGTGTGTGTGTCTGTGTGTGTGCGTGGTGGTGTGTTTGGGGGCAAGGTTGGTCTTTTGGGAGAATAAAGAGGCTCAGTCCTGGCTGAGAGAGTCATAGCAGATAAGCAGAGAATACTAATTCTGTTGCCACAGTTACCCTGGTTAGTCTTTTCCACACACAGAATCTAAGCACACACCATTCCTTTTAGGAAAAATTTCCACATCGACTCTATCCCAGCATGCATTTACTCTTCGTCCAACAAAGTGCCGTGCACGTGCAGTTACACCTGTACACGAATGCACCTCGGCGTGTCAATAGACAGCTCTCGCTCAAACTGGAAAATGTAGACATTTCTCTCTGCTCTAATTATCAGGGAAGTTTTCCACAAGGAGGGAATAAACTAACTATGCGAGTTGATGTGTGTGAGCGTCTTTCCCGTGATGGACTGCTGGTTTCTGCTCCGTGCCAGGAGTCCAAACTAAAATCCCAGTTTGCTTCTTCTCTAATTCAATAGCCCTCACTGGACTTCGTCTCTGTGGTCCGCCTACACCTTTACATGGCCGATAGTCTACACCGTCTGCTGTGCTAATGAGAATATTCAGCCAACTTATTACACATAACTGACACTTTTTAGCACATAAAAGCACACAATAACTGCATATTTAACCACTGATTTAAAAAATCTTTGGTTAAAAGATTAATTAGGTAGATTGTGAGATATACAAATAGATCCGTGAGAATTATAAAATAATAAACCTGGCATCTGCATGAAGTTGAATCCACTGTTACAAATGTTTCTGAGTTTTATGTATGTATTTTGCTATCAAGTTACAACTTTATAACAATCCTTCAATTTATAGATTGTTTTGGGGATCACAATCTTAAATTTGAGGCGACAAATATTCCAGTTATTTTTTTTTTCTGTTTAAGCAATCACTGGACCCCCACCACATTTTCAAAAACTCACCAAAACATGCACCTATTCTAGTACCTGGTAAAAAAAAAAAGAAAAAATATATATATATATATATATATATATATATATATATATATATATATATATGATTCTGCAAAAACCATCAAAAAATGAATGCCGCCTAAACCTCAATTGGTAGCCATACTGTGGCAAACGTGAAATTACTTTTTAATTTTCACATTTTCCACAATATGGGAAAAGAAAACGTTGGTTCAAGTGATCCTCATGAAATTTCACACATGCCACCAGGTTAAATCTTCAATCACTTTGACCTTTAAACTTTACTATCAAATGTAAATGTAAATTTCTTCTCTTTCTTGTGTCTTATTGGGCATCATTGGGAAATTGGGAAGCTACTTGGGGAAATTATAATGGAATTTGCTGTTGTAGATCAGGACGGTGGTGGTATGGCAAGCTCACAAAAGTGACATTCCTCTGTTAAATACACAATGTTTTCTGGAATATTATGAAAATATAATACATAAAATCCTGGCTCAAGTTTAATGAAAGATATGACTTTCAATATGGACATATTATGAATGTTCATGTAAAAAAAACCTCTTGTTGCCAAAGAAATCCAAAAGTAAGCTGATTCTTCCTAAAATTACATCGACCTGTTTGTCCACCCCCAGGCAACCAAAAAAATTAAATGCCATGGAAATAGAACCAAAAGAAGAGCCGCCATTTTGAAAAAAGGGTTTTCCCAAATGATTTAGCTTGACCTGGGTGGCAGGGGCAGAGAGGGAGAGTGAGGGGCATGTGAGGGCGAGTCAGAAAGGGTTGGCAAGGGCAGGTGACACTTGCGGGTCATACAACTCTGCTTGCAGCTTTAAATACAAATTTTATTCTTAGTTTTAGGCAGGCTGGAGCTACCCTTGAACGTATGCTATACATCCATTGATCTTGCACTGTTGGCTTTGATTATCACCAGTTTTGCTGCCAACTAAGGCAAATTCGTCCAGTGAAGCGCAAAACTCTCTTCAAAAAGTCTTTTCATTTCGGTTTTATTCATCAAAAATTCAGCTGTGATTGAAATAGATGTAAGGAGGATTTTTAAGAAGGAAGTCTGCTATTCCCCTTAGTTATAATAGTCAGCTAACTTGAGTCCAGCTAATTAACAGCAAGAAGAGAAAAAATAGACCATTGTGGTTTTAAATAAACATAATTGTGGCCGAGGTTGTGATAAAGCCTTGATTTCACAATTAAATAGTTAGTCTGACGCTGATTTCAGTCATTGTTTGGTTTTATTGAATGGTTGTTGTTACTGAAGATTAAAAAAAGCAGTAAGTCTAATAATTACAGCTGCAGTTCTTTTGTGATCTATGGTATTTACAGACTGAAATAGAGAACAGAGTGGAATAACAAAAAGATTCACATCATAGACAGAAAAATATAGCAGAAAAAGGATTGAGGAGACACACATTTTAGTCACATTGAAAAACATTTATTTTGAAAGAAAAAACAACACTAAAGTGAAAAAAAAAACTGTCAGTATGAGAAATTAGCTGAAGAAAAATGGGGTTCAAGTACCTAATTTTGTTTATATTACAATACATTTATAATTAGATTTGACTTCATATTAGCCCTCATATCTACATTGGAGTTATTTGAAAGTAAAGTACTTAATTTAACCCTTGTTAATAATTAATTGTGTTTGAACTTGTTTTTATCAGGCTGAAGCAGAGGTTGAGACAAAACAGGGTCAATGGACTTGTTCTAAAAACTCTGGATCCTCATTTAGCTGTGATCACATTTCAAATGAGTCATGTCAAATTTGGGGGGTTTATGTTCTTAAAATTCTCTTACGTTGTAACACATTTCTATGGCGAGAAAAGCTTTTGTGCCACAAACAGTAACGTTCGTCTTTGACCACTTCACGATTAAATAATGGCTAAACTGACGCAGATGGTGTTTTATTTCACTGTCAGAAATGGGATTAAGGATTCTAAGATGATCCAAGGGGAAATGGAATAAAGTATAGCACATTGTTGTTTAATAAAAAGCTATATTTATCACAGCTTTTATATACTTTAATAATTCTAAAACAAGGAGTTTTGAAAAGAAAAAAAAATAATGGAGAATGTTTACATGTTTTCTCTGTCGAAGTGACTTGAATGAAGAAATGCTTTTTAACTGGGACAGATGTTGCAGGACAGCACGTGAACGCCAGCCTGGGTTGTTGTTGTTTTTTTAGCTCTCAGTCCATCAGCAGCAAAGTTTGCACCAGACACACCCACCTCTCACATGCACGTACGCCCGCACATGCACACAAATGAGTTACTCCATAATATTAACATGGTTTAATATTGGTTTTACATAGAATTGTACTTACAGTCAAGCTCTTCTCACCACAAACCTTCATACACATCATCACACATAACTGTTCACACCCGGAAACAGGAAGTGACTTCATGTGTCAAAATAGTTGCAAATATATGTTCCCTTTCTAAATGATTTTTACATTTCTAAATTAAGCTTATTTCTGTATTTCAAAATGTCAAATCCTGTTTAGAATATTTCTAACTGTTGGTGTATGATCAAAACATTTCTGAATTATATTTATATATGTAATGAATTCCAGGGCTACTGTTAGAAGATTTACGATATTCTATACTAAACACTGGAGAGACTACATGTCTCGGCTGACCTAAGAACACCTCGGGGGTCCCCCAGAAGAGCAGGAAGAAGTGGCCGGGGAGAGGGAAATCTGGGCAACTTTGCTTTGACTGCTGCCCCCCTTAACCCGGTCCCGGATGAGCGGAGGAAGACGGATGGATATACTTAAAGCGATATAGTTTACTTGAGGTTTACTTTTTATAAACAGCACAATATATACCTGAAGAAGTACTGAGTTACACTTCCATGGTCTATAGTAGACTTGGTATACTAAAAAATTAAACTAATACTCAAGAATACTTGAATCAACTTAATGTGTAAAGTACATTTTACTAAGGTAAACTACATAGAATATTTGAAACAACACATTTGTATGAGTATTTCTGGTACACCAAGCAACAAATGTTTGCAGAAACTCTGCAGCAGATTGTGTGTAGAAACAAAAGGCGTAGAGCATGTAGAAACAGAATAGTGATTAACTTATTAACTGTTCAAAAAAAGTCATGCAAAACACAAAATCCAAGTGTACCTCATGGTAGTTTAGGAGTTTATGTTCTTATAATTGAAAATGCTTTCCCTCTTTCTCACTGAACAACTGACTGAGCTGAGTGCTTTGCAGAGTCACACCAGCCAGCAGGCAGCAAAAAGTGCTACATGATGATGTTATTAAGTGCAGAAAAAGATGTCTGGCTACAAATAAAGTGTTTCAAGTGCAGTGAGTCTGCGGAAGGAAATTACTTCTGGTGGAGTGGATTTTTGGGATTGGTGATCTTGCAAAACCTTTAACGTCAAAGAAAAATCTACTAGATGAGGTGAAAAAAAGGATGATCCAACATTTTTTTAATTTGCTCTTTCAGACTGTTTTATAGCAGCCTTCCATCCTGGCCAGTAAAATACAGCATAGTCTAAACTGAAACTGTTCTTTTTCACTTAAGACCAAGCAGGAGTATTTTCCACCAGTTATCACAAATTTCAGAACTGTAAACCACTGTCCTCCAAAAATATGTTCAAAAAAAGTAAAATTCTCTAGCAAACCTGACAGAGGCCTCCACCCTCCTTCCTCAGTTAAGTTGTGAAGCCTTGTAATTAAATGAGGGGATAGTCAGTGTGATGGATGATGCAATAAATACCGGAGTCTGTAATTTTGCTATGAATGATGATGGAGAAGAATAATGTCATCTTGAAATTCTGTATAAAGGTGCTCCCTACACAGCAGGGCAGCATTTTCTCTATAATCTATGACAACAGTTAACATCCAGAAATAAACAAGCACAATAAGATTTTATACTATAATGTGAACTAGTTACATTAAGTGAGTGGACAGTATTAGCAAGAGGAAGTGAGTAACATTACAAAAAGCATACAGGTAAAGGTCTGGTCTTTACATAACCCAGCAGACATCAATCACCAGGACAAGAAGACAGCTGTGGAGCAACCATCATCCATTAGAGTGACAGGATGGTGGTTTGCATACATTCATGTATGTTAACACAAAATCACAGAGTTATAAGGTCGAGTTTGTGCACTCAGTGGAAGTTCACCTAAAGAAAATGTTTTTGGAGTGTGAATTAAGCCTTTATTGCTGAAATGCTAAATTCACACCAGGCTCAAAAAACACGTGTCTGAGCAACCACTTTCAATGAAAAACCTATGTAAATGCACGTTGATGCATGTTTCGGGTTTCCGTGTTCAAAACTCATTGCATTCAAGCGTTGCGATGCAAGTTTTGAATTCCATTTTTGAGCTCTACATACAAAATACGCTGCAATTGAACAGGCGTTGAAAATTAAACCAGTTAAACTTTGACCAGTCAGGGTCTCAGATTTGGTAGTGATGTACGGGTACCGTTTTTTTTCAAATGAAGGAAATGCCAATCATTTAAAAATGGATCATGGAGATCTCAGGAGTTGGGGGCCCATGTGGTGGTCCTGCAGGCCTTGGTCTGGGTGTTTGGCCAGCAGGCGGATTTCCTCCATCTACAGTACTTGCGTGTGTGTGTGTGTGTGTGTGTGTGTGTGTGTGTGTGCAGGCAGCCGCCGCTGCTGCTTCAGAGGGGGTCTTTGTGTGGGGACGGCCGAGAACTCTCCCCCTTTTTTTCGTTTTTACATTCCATCATCCACCTCAGCAAAATATAAAGACTCACCTGAACACAGGTGTCAGCTCACCTTTACACAAATAGTATACATTATGTGACAGAATGAAATGTGTTGATTTGTATGCAAAAGTGTGAACTGTAGTTGTATTGTGTACATGTTGACAAGTTTGTATGTGAAGGCTCTTGAAACCGACAAGTATGTTTGTAACATACCCCCCTTCCCTGCAATTATCCTCCAATTTCTTTAACCAACTCTTTTCCCCCTCTCTAACATCCGTCTTTTCTTCCCCCTTCTTCTTTTCTGTCCGGTTCAAACACAAAAAGGCACAAACATAATCAAATATATAAAGTTTGGCTTAAATCACAAAAGGGGTTTATACAAATATACATCTTGTGTGTCAAAAGATTCATGATCCCCGATTGTAACAGTAAAACTAGAGGCTCTCAGCTCATATCTGTTTGCTCAGCTATTGGACAGGACAAGTAAAAAAAAAATGATCATGAAGGAGAAATTAATAATTGCAGTTTGTGTCCAGCCAGAATTCTATGACACCAAGTGCTTCATTACTGGAATAGAGCTGTGATAAAAAAAAAAGCCTGGAGGAAGATTTGTAAAATTTGCACCTCTTTGACATTTCGCACCAAGCCTCTTCCTACTGTGAGTACATGTGCTAGTATCAGTATAGAACATAATATCACAAAAAGCAAGTTCAAAAACCCATGTTCACTGCTATCTGGAAAGCACCACACGTGCCTGGTGTTTACTAAGGTTATAAATGAACATTTGAAACATGTTTTACTTACACATTTGCGCTGCAAATGTGCTTCTCTCAGTCAAAATCCATTGGACAAACGTTAATTGCATAAACAGTTAAAGGGTTACAGTAGTTCAAAGAGCATGTGTTATTTGCCGTCGCCGGGGACAGCTCCGGTGCTAAAAGGTTCATTTTGATGCAGAAGCAAATACATTTTTGCCATGGAAATTCCTCTTGGCATGATGTTATTTTATTGTGAAGAGACTAATGGATCATTTCATATTGAAAGTCAGTTCAGATAAAGAAAATAGGGATCGTTGTGGCGCTAACCCCTTCATGCCTGACTTTATTTATAATTATTTAAAAAAAAATCCTCATTTGGCATCCAGGGGTCCCTCACCTTGAAATTGGAACCAAAAGAGTTCTTGGCTGAAATATTCTTGGCCATTTGTGTGGGAACTTAACTGTTAGTTTATGTTATCATCAATCAAACAAAAAATGCCCAAAAAAAAAAACAAAACAAAACAAAACAAACAAAAAAAAACAATAAAGGTAGCCTTCCACA
This sequence comes from Oryzias celebensis, assembly GCA_014656515.1. Taxonomy (NCBI): domain Eukaryota; kingdom Metazoa; phylum Chordata; class Actinopteri; order Beloniformes; family Adrianichthyidae; genus Oryzias; species Oryzias celebensis. The sequence continues at coordinate 17,043,382 of BNCR01000011.1, read as the reverse complement.
AGAATGAACAAAATTAATTTATTTGTGTGTATGTATATAAATTAATATACAGTATAATGATCTTGTAAATTTACCTCCCCCATGTGCTTCTTTTTTATGTATTTATATAAATAAAATAAAAAGAAGGATAAAGGGGAAATAAATGGTCCACTGGGTACAGGGGAATAGAGACTCCTGAAGGCCAGAATAACTTGTGGATCCAATTTTGTTGCATTACGTTTTCTGTCTTTTTCAGCAAGCTTGACACTTAATCATAACATACTTGAGCAGCTTAAAGACTGAAAGAGTCAGTCATTGTGCATGCTGTGAGATGACATGGTTTCTGGGGCTTGCATCACCAGAATATTACAAACGTCTGAAGAACTTCACCGCAACATTTCTGGGTCATTAATGTGGTGAATGTTAGCATTCGTGCTAGCTTAATATGTGCACTTCAGCCAGAATTTGGAGCTGAGGTTAAGTGTGTTTGCTCTTTAAGCTTTTAGATCTGCAGCAGGAGCATTGTGTATGTGTGATGTGTGCGTGTGTATTTGTTTGTATGTGTCCATCCTTTCAAAACAGATTAAACGCTGTACAGCTGATTGTTATTAGAGGTGCTCTCTTGGCCATTTCAAATAAATCAAGCAGCACTAAGTTTCCTGTAAGACCAGGTTCAAAAATAAATAACAACAATAAGGTACAGGAGTTAACAAGAGTTGATTATAAGATATTTAATAAAATTACTTAGAATATTTCTCATGTTTGGTTTATGATCAATATTTTTCTGAATTGTATTTGAAGAAGTAAATACTGTTTTTGAAAGACATAATTCATAATACACTAATCACTTAAAGTATCAGTTTACTTTTTAAAACATGGTTTCCTTCTGTCAGAATTGTGTCGTCTTTGTTTTAGTTGTGTTTTTATTATTTGCATTGGTTTATGTTTTCTGTCTTGTGTACCCTGCCCTGTTTTGATGGTCTCAAGTCAGAAAAAAACAATTTACACTTCATTTTATTTTGAAATGTTTTCATTTTCCTTGATAGTTGCGCTTTGTTTGGTTCCTGTCAGTTTGCACACCTGGGTCCTTTCTTTCAATTACCACATCTGCTTTCCATTTACCATTATCTTCCTTAAAGTATACACATCGTGGTTTTCTTTGTTCCCTGCCAGTTCCTCGTCATTGTGTTGCTTTTCCCGCATCGCCGCTGTGTCTCTGCCTCATTTCATCTTCCATATACCCTACACTAGCCTTGGCTTTTGTAAAATTCTAACAAAGAACAGCTAGTTTTTGTCTGGTGTCCTCTTTCTGTATCTGCCATCCTCCACCTGCAGTTCCCTGACACCCTCTTTGCTTCACTCTATAATAATGTGTGTGTATATATATATATCACCCTCCAGGGATGGGACCTCACCCCAAGCTGGGGTCCTCTACTAGAAGCTCGGGAGCTTGAGGGTCTTGCGCAGGATCTTAGCTCTTTCTAGCACTGCGCTTGTCTGGGCTGAGATGTCTGAGGTCTTGTGCTGTCCTAAAATCTGCTATTTTAGCGAATTAATAGGTGAAGAAAACTTGCCTACCTATTTTTGTAATTTGTGTCGAAAAATTGCTTGGGCGGACATTAATAATGTGCATCCTGAAAGGCTGTGTTTTCCTTTTTCTGCCCTCCTGCCCTCCTCTGGCTCAGCCATCGGGGTGTTTATCTGTCAGGCTGGTTGGTAAAGCCGTGAATGGAAAAAAGAGGTTGTGGAGGTGTGTGAAGAGGTGTTTTCATGGGGCTGAAAACATGACCACTGAAAATCACTGCAAAATTGGTCTGATTTACTGCTCTGTGTTTGTGGACTTTACCTACGTGTCCTTACAGATATGGATGACAGATTTCAGAGGGAGTTTAAGGTAGAATATCAGACGTTTGAAAAACAAAGCCTACCACATATGGATAAAGGCAAGAGGAATCACTAATTTGGAAATGCTTACAAGAATTCTCTATTATGGACTGTTTTTGTTGATACCAAATATTCTGCACTAAGATATTCTTAAAAGCCCTACTTTTTTCTAAAAAAAGGAACTTATAACCTGAAGCATCTGATATACTGGAACTATGGATCAATTCTGGTTGTGCGTACTGATGTCAAAGTGATTTTAAAAAGGTACACGGCATTCTGTCAAAATGTCCATCTGTTTTTAGTTCAAATTGTAAAGAAGGTAAAGGTTGTAAATATCATAACACTGTTAATGTAGCAGTGTCTGACATTTCTTTTAAAGTGTTACTTACACAGTTGGGATATATCATATAGTTACTGAAATGTTTGATTTAGCTAACTGCTGTTGAAGCGACTGCGAGGTTAGGCATTACTGTCAAAATACTAATGCGTCTTATGAGTAGCAGTGTCAGACTATGTTTTTACGTGTTGCTTACAAGGTTGGGAGTAATGTTGTTTTAGTGATATCAGTCTGTTTTTGATGTGTTACAACCAAGGCTAGAACTTAAAGGTATTGTGGCCACGCTAATGTGGCTAAAATGTAACAATGTCCGACTGTGTTCTCTTTTTTTATGTGTTACTAACAAGATTTGGAGTTAGTTTAGTAGCATTAACATTTATTTTGTTGGTGTCAGTCTGTTTTTTTTTTTTTTTTACTTGTTGCAAACCAGGTTGGAGGTTACACGTATTGTGAATATGCTAACACAGCTTATGTCTTACTTTTGTCTCACTTAATGGGCTTAAAAGTTTTTATTTGCGCCTTTTAAATGACATGGGTTCAAAAATTTCACAGAATGACCTATATTAGTTTAAATTATTAATCCAAGTACAGTTGTTTCCAAAAATGTTTATTTTTCTATGCAATTTTAAATGCACATACTTTGACTAAGATTAGCAGTACTTTATTCCTCCTGCTATTCTGCACAAGAAGCTGATCACAAGATTCTCTTTTTTAAGCTTTTATTAAAGACAAGTTTCTCTGTAAACAAATGTTCTTCATGCAAAATTAATAGCACAAAAATGTATAAAATAAACTTTTAAAAAGTACCAAAGTCAATGCTTTTATGTAAAGTGCGCCTAGACCAACTAACTACTAATCATTTTCAAGAAGCAAGAAGGAAAAATAATGAAATTTTAGAAAATTAGCAAGACAAACAACACTGCAAAATGAAAAAGGGAACAAAACAAAAATCCATGCAATGCATCAAAAAAAATAGCATGCCATTGGCAAAAGAAGACTTGCATATTAAACCCCCACTGTTCCTTTTCATTAAATCACACCAAACAAAAACATTTCAGCTCCAATCTTCTGTGTATTTACATGGTGGGAACAGGGACTTTGAAACTGGTTGACTGACAGCTTCCCAAATGTTTTGCCAATCCAGTTTTTGAAATGCGCAGAACTTTTGTTTTACCTCCATCGCTACTTCTAAAGACAGCAGAGAAAAGACAAAATGTTTCTTTGTTCTATAACAGAGGGAGCAGCAATATGCAACAACAACCCGTAGCATCAAAAGGTGCAGGTTCAGGGGCTGAGCGGATTGATAGAAACAATCATCACCCTCAACACAAGTTGTTTAAGGGGATGCCAACAGGCTAAAGACTTCCAAAAACTGATCTTTGAGCCTTAAATACAGCAATAGCACACCCTGGCTTCATTTTTCTCTTATCAACAAACATTTCTATTTTCTATGAATTTTTTTCTTTTCAAGAGTGATTCTTCTTTTATGCTGCACAGTCTGGAGTTATGTTTTATGACAAATTATTAGTTTCATAACCTTTGCTCATTTTTGAAGACATTTTTGTGTGTGATTGTTTTCATAAAACCATCTTTTTTGTTCCAGTATTGTTGGGAGTATGATGGTGTGGGCCGGAATATCTCTACTTGTAAACTGCTATAAAACACCTTTGCCATAAATGCCTTGGTCATCATGCTAGCTGCTTATTGACATTTATACAGCATTAGACAGTATCTGTTAGTTCACACAAATGTAATCCTTTTATTTTGGAACTTTAGCTCCAGTGTTGAAATTCTTTCGACTACCGTAACTCTTCAACCATTTATGCAATTAACGTAATTGCAGTGGATCGTCAGGCGGAGAAAATCTCCTTATGCTGATATCCAACATCTTTTTTGTATTGAAATGCGTTAGCAGTCCACGTAAATCAACTGAATCGGACAGAGAAAAGCAGCTTTGCATTGCTATGCAAACTAATATTGATACAGAGGCGATTCCAGAATCTGGTTTTCTCTGCATCAGAATCAGCAAATTCATGGCGATTGAGTAAATGGTCAAATATTTACAGTATGTCAAGATGTGTGTGTTATTTAAGTATCCCCGGCGACAGCTCCAGTGTTACAGGGTTAACCACTTGCTCTGATCAGCTCTGTTATGCCATATAAGTGAAAAACAGTCAAGGCTAAATTGCAGTGGGACTTTTCATAGACATGATTTAACCATCCAAAGAAAAAAAAAAAGCACTAAAAGATGGAGGCTTGTGGCTTTAGAGCTTCTGAATAAATGATGGTGATTAGGTTTTGTCTTCTAAAATATGAGATTAGAACAAAAGTTATCTTGCTCCACCACCGCCTGAAGTTCCGGGTTTTTGACAGCTCTGCTATTTTGGGGTAATTAGGACACAAGGAACCACTTTGATGGCGGTTTTTCACATCTAAAGGCTTGCACTCTGCACTAATTTTGGGCCTTCCAGCTTCTGTGCAAAGCTACATTTGTGAGGAATGTGACCAGACGATAATTAACATCAAAGCCGCCCAGTCAATGCTTTCCCACCAACAGCCCTGTCAACTAAATAACAGGATTGGTTTGGTTACCCAAAGACCCGGCTTTAACATACAGATTAGCTTAATCTGCCCTACTAGACCAAGGATTAAAGGGAAAGACCCAGTCCCATCATTCTTCTGCCCTATATTTCCAGTCATAACATTTCACAGATGGTAATCTACTCCTCTGACATCTACATTTCAGGACAAAACACATTCAGGCAGAGATTAGAACCTCACTATGATACTTCTGTCATGTGTTGGTCATGTGTGTGCTGGTCCTTTTTAAAGGCTAAAAAAAAGAGAAAAAAATGAGTGATTTAAAATACAATTTAAACGTTTTTGTATGCATCCAACTTGATCGATTCCAACCCATAATGTTTCTGATGACATAGAACAGTTGAAAAATCTTGGATGGTCTTTATTTAACACATCAATTTTCCATCTTCATATGTGAAAAGAAAAAAATCTACTCTCAACTATATGAATGCACAAAAATGTTTTTTGTTTGAATCCTTTCTAAGCATTCTGAACCAACGTGTTCATATACCCACAAACCACGGACAGCAAAGCACAACAACCGATGCTCTCAGAGCCACACCTCTTAGCCACAGGGGTGGTCTATGAAATATACATCAGAAGCAGAATTTCTGTCAGTCATAAATCTTTTTATGGAAGGTTTGAAGGGCCTCCTTTGAACTGTTTTGTTTTTTAATTAAAGACCAGCTTGAAATGCTGAAATTCGAACGATACATTCTCTGTGAAGTTAGGGATAGATGTGACCTCCCTAAAGTACCCTTAGCAAAAAGTAGTACACTTGAAGTACGTTTTATTAAGTATACTTGACTATGAGTACAGCAAGTAGACTATAGAGCATACATGTGTTGTGTAAGAAGTATATTCTCTGAATACACCTGGCAAAATTGGAATACTTTAAGTTTACAATACATAAATAGTATAGAAAAAGTAAACTTTGAGTATACTGTCTCACTTTTAGCGTACAATAATTATACTTGTAGTACACTTCAAAAAAACTACTTTTTGCGAAGGGTAACATTAAATGCCGGAGAAGACAAACTTCTATCACTTGGAGCCCTTTACAAAGACAAAATACTGTGTGCATAACAAAGAAATGAGGTTTTTAAAACATAGAGACACGCGCATTACCTTGAAAGTATTTTTGCTTTTTCAAAATGTGAATGCTTGTCTCACACATAGAGCTGTGATCTTATCCAGTGCACTTAAAGAGAAACCTCATGCTCAAGCAAGCACTCATTATCTGGCAGAAACATCATCCTACCTTGTCGGACATCTCTGGGAGCTATGGCGATTGCATCATTGGAATGCAGCTCAGTGACGCAGCAGTCATCAGGAACCAGTGAACCATTGCTGAAACTGTGCGGCGTCTCTGGGAGCAAGGGGATAGGTGGTGCCATAATGTTGTGATTGGGACAAACGCAGCCTGTTTGAGTCATCCCGCAACCGTCCCTGTCGGAATCTTCCTGGCTGTCCTTGTGATCCGGCCGCAAACACTCCTCAAACCATCGGCAGAGCACACCGCAGGTGAACTGACTAGAGTTCTCATTGTTGATGAGCAACACCTCTACCAGTCTCTGTTCTAGCAACTCCTTGGTTACCTGAGGCTCCTCTGCAGCTGGGTGTCTCGTTAGACACAACTGGACAAAGTTCTTATCAAACTGTAGGAAAGCATAAAGTTTGTCTGAGTCCGTTTGGCTGCCGCAGAGATCAACAACTTCCTGATCCCTGGATGTCTGTAAGTGAAGGGGACAGCTTTGATTGGCAGAGTGATGGTCAAGGGACAGAAGCATGGGGGAGTGTGTCTGGCAGATGATGGGGTGACGGGCAAAGCGGAGATAGAGCGAATACTTTGTTGGATCTGGATTTTCCAGGGACCAGGAGCAGCCAGGAGTCCTTGACGGAAAGAGCTCCCTTAGGGAGAAAGAGCCATACAGTACCCCTGTTACAAGGCTGGAGCACGGCGGGGAGATGGGTGAGGGAAGCCCCTCTGCCCTGCTGCTATCAGCAGCCGCATGGGCAGCCTCAGCCAAGGCAGAGAAGGGAACCAGACGAAGGTCAGACACAGCAGCCAGGACCCCAGCCAGAGCCAGGAGGGAGGACAGCACAGACAGACACACCCCACCAGCAGTGTTCATCCTATGACATTCGTCCTGTAGGGAGAGAGAGAAGAGAGGGGTTAAATATTAAATGCGCTGAGTTTCATCTTCAAACAAAATCAACATGAAAAAGAAGAAAAACAAAGATTTCTTTTCAAGACTAGACAGAAGAATAATGTGTGGTTGGGAGTGCCAAAGTGAGTGATGTCTACCTTGCCTCAGAGTATAACATCAGTAACTTTTTGACAGCAGTTTTCATGAAGTTCTCAGAGCGCATACACAAGAACTGTCAAAAACACAAACATTTCCCCGCTGGGCTGGATTAAAACAGTTGATGACTTGCTGTTGAGACATTCACTGTTGGGCCTGTTCTATTCTTTCCTGATGATATGTGCACACAAACACATGCATGCACACACACGCTCATCCTGCTGAGCAGACCCCCTAAGGCTCTGGCAAACTATTACCATCACTGACACAGTGAGGGTCCACCAACAGCCTGATTTTTTTGATTCACACAGCTTACACTCATAATACAGCCATCAAAAAAATCCCTATTTAGTGTTTTACTTTTAGTTTGAAACAGCTTTAAAATCGGCTGCTTTTTGATAGACATAAACAAAAACACATTTATAAAACGGGCAACGTTTGCTACAATCTCGCAAAACAATGTAAAAAAATGACAGATTTTTGCAGAAAATACCATTTCTGCAACTTAAAGTCTCACTTCCATCATCTTTTGATCTATTTTAAAGCGTTCCCAGTGGTCTTTTAATTATGATTATGCCGTCTTAAGCCAAAAAAAAAAAAAAAAAAAACGTCATTAGAAATTCATCTTTGAGTTGTGGGCGTGACTGTAGCTTACAGCCTCCTACAACTCCAACCTAACATAAATGTTGCAACAAAAATGGCGAGCAGCATTGGAGCCATCCAGACAAGGAAAAAGAAATTGTACATTGATCCAGAGGTGAACTTAGCAGTTTGGGGGCCCAGGGTGTACAGTCAGATGGGGCCCTTCTGCACTGTTTGTATTTATCATTTATTTTGAAAAATCTTTACCCAGGGATATGTTACATCTGTAACATATGTAATGTCTTTGTCAGGTTTTACTAATAAAGACACAAAAGTACTTGAGGTATGGAACAAAATAATACCCTATGAAGTGGCTGAATAAAAAAAAATAATAGTTCTCAAAATGACAATTTTCTGCCCTCCCTAGTGACTTTCCTCTCCTTTCTGTCTCTTCTTATTCTTGACTTTCTATATCTTTTTTCAATATTTCTTTGATTCTGTTCTTCTTTTTCCTGTTTTGTTTTTATTCTGCACTTTTGGAAGCGCAGCAACACATTGTTTGCTTTATCTTTGCTTTTTCCTGTTTTCACAGCTGGGTATTATCCCTTCTTTTTCTTTTCAAAATCTTGGAAGAGTCTCTCTCTGCGAGCTAACTTGATGTTGGAATATTTTATTGCTGCAGATTTACAGAGGAGGATGAAACACAGCCGCATGTGCAGTCTTATGCCGCTTTGATTTTTTATTTTTTTATGAAGGAGTCAAATAACGATGAAAATTATTTAAAAAATATTATGTCTTTAGATAGGGCCTACATGTAGAAAATTCTGTGAGAAAGCATGATTAGAGATTATCTTCAATTGTGTGTATTTATTTGCAATGGCTTCTTTTCCTCCAATCACTGCTCTTTGTCTACTAGGATCTATCAAGCTATCATATTGCAATAGAAGTAAATCAAATCCAGTGCCCTAAAGAATCAAAAGTGAGATAAACATATTTGCCCCTGAGCTACTTCATAAATAATCCATATTTGCCCTAATACTTGTGGCTCAAGCTTAATTTTCCTGCTGCTATGTTTTCAGTCTGTTGGTCCACTCAAAGCTGATTCGAGAGATCAAACTGAGCGGCATCTTCAAAGGAAACATTGTTTCAAACGGTACTTCACATTGAGCAACTAACTGAACATCTTTAACATAAAAAATGATTGCCCTCAAATATTTAAACCAGTCTCATGTCAAAGGATTCTCAAAATTCTGCAGAGTAGAGAACACACGGTCCAAAGGTTCAGGTGGAAAAGAGATGACCAGAGCCGTCACAAAGCGGCTACCCAATGACTTCAAAAATTGAGGCACATTTGTGAATGAAACTAATTAGAGCCACAGCAATTCATTGTGCAACCACTAGGGGGCTTGTTACACAAGCAAGAAATGTCCTGTTCTGTCCTGTTGTAAATCTGATTCAATAAACGCCTTATTTTGTAAAGTCAATGACAGCTGCTCTTGGCATAGTTTGCATGTATCTTATATAAATACTGTATTTAGTTTCCATATTTGACATTAAGATATGTGCAACAGAGGGTATGGTTTTGTAATTGACAGCCAACTGTCAACTTCTCAGCTCTAGATTGACCTCACTGTTACTGTTACAAAAGCTTTTGTGCGTTTTTCACACCTGTTTGCTCATTTTCAGAAAGATGACAAAAGGAGCAACAAAAAAAGCTTCAAATTCTTCAAATATAAACCAATGGATCATATAATTACAGCAATCTCATCTCTTTTTCTGTCATTTGTGGCTACAATGGAGCTGGAAAAATGGCTTGAGATCAGTCCAACACAAACCAGTGGGTCGTGTGATATTAGACATTTACTTGACGTGAAGAAACCCACTTAACAAATCATTGCAACTGATAAAACAACTTCTCAGTGGCTTCCATGAATGCTTTCATTTTGTATTATTTAGACAATTTAGACAATTTGCCTGTTTTTCCCATGTCGTTCACAAAGTCTATGTAAGTCGCAGAACAGCAGAGTAAGAACTTTCTGGTTTTACTGTAGGTAAAGTAAAGACAGACATGGCAATATAAGAGAGTGGGGGTGGAAAGGAAAGTGCATTAAAAGCTTTGGGATTTTACAAGCACTAGAAAAATATGGAGAGAATTTGCATCACTCATATAAAAATAGTCTTCATCTCATCTGGATTTCAGGGGTTCAGCTAAAATAAACACACAGCAATGCAAAGAGGATAACATAGTTTGTGTTTGCATTTAAAGACCATTCACTTTGACATACAAGCAAGCATAAAATGCATTTGCAACCCTGAGGGTCGTGGGAAGGTCTATGGATTTCCTACCCTAGCCTTCAGTTAAAGGTTTTGGTTTGGAGAGAATGCAAATACAGGTTTTATGGGTGTGTGAATAACATTTGTTACCACTATTATACCTGTCTGATTGTCATAAAAATACTGGAGACAATTCTGATGTAGAAAAAATTGAAAACAAAAACTTTTTCAAAAGTGAAGTTACACTGTGATGTAGGAGAGTTTACACGTCCTCCTCATGCAAGTTTTCTCCAGGCACTTTGGTTTTGATGATTCTAAGTGGTGCCTATAGTGTGATTGTGGGGTTCTGCAACATTTGGCAACCTGCTCAGGCTCAAGCAACCCTGTGACCTCAAAAGGGATTCAGGAGGTTCAGAAGATGGATATTTGTTAAGTCTATCACTGTGTAACACAAGGCAATTTGGGGAAAAAGCATTTTGTCAAGAAATTAAGTTTCAAATAAGATCAACGGGAAGCTCTAATGAAATCAATCAAATGTGCACAGTTAAAACTATCTGTTTTCCTCGCCTATTTTTTTGTTGTTGTTTGTTCTCTTACCAAGGCCAACTGAGTACAACTTGAACTGTTTCATATGTCTGCTCTCGGACAAAAATACAACTTTAAATACTATAATTCTTTTTAAAAAATGATGGTGTTGGATTAGAAAATGAAAAAAAAAAAAAAACTGGATAAATAAATTTAAAAAACAACTCCTACAAGCATAGCAAGCTCTTTTTTTCCAGAGGAAAAAAACATTGTATAACATCTTGATAAACTCTATTGTGTTTTTGTTTTTTTGTGTGTAATGTCTTATGTTGCACAATCAAGATTGTATCTTTTCATGTTTCCAGTGTTTTACTTTCTTCCATTTTTTAAAAGATGTGAAGTCGAATGCACATTTTCACTTTTAAATTCTGCAGAAACTAAAGGCAGCATTATTGTTGCTGCAATACTTTACGGCGTGTTTAGGCTGACGGAGGGTTACTATGGCATGTTGTGGAGTATGCTTAAGAACATTGTACAGCCCGGCATAAAAAGGAAACACCACTCGTTGCAACTTCCAGAAAAATCTGGCAAGTGGATCTTTCCAGACGGAAATCCAGCTGGCGACATTCAACTCATCCCAATGCAACAGTGAACTGTTAAATCCACAATTTCAGTGTGAGAATAAAATGACGTCTACATGAGCCAACTTATTTAGTTAATTTTTTTTTAGAGCAGTAAGCAACATTGACTAGTTATTGGAATTCAATATTTAACTCAGAGTGACTCTTCTTTAAACTGTACTGCAGAATGAATCATGCAAAAGCAAAAGAAATATGGGATTTTTACACATGAAAAGAAGTTAGAAAGTGTCAAGTAAATTGTGTTTGGGACAATGACCAATGCATATTCATAGGTCCACAGTCTGTGCAAGAGAAAGCCTAAAGTGCTGTCTTCTTGAGGGCATTCTGTCTCGCTTCACTCTAAAACAGCACTTCACTGTGGGCATCCATAAATATTCATCAGCTCTGATGTCTTCTTTCCTCCCTTTCACCTTGACATTAATGTTATCACCAAGAATGGAAAAATATGTAGACCCCTCGTTCCTCATCTCTCTTTTCCTCGCGCTGTCTTCCTGGCACCGTCTTCATTCTTTTATGCGGTAAAGTGACAAAATGACTAATCTTGTTTTTGTCCTCACCATCATGTGAAGCAGGACACTACTGAGAGTTCAGTTTTAAAGACCCACTCTGATGAAAATGTTGCTTTTGGTGTTTCCAATGTTCTCTTGTAGCGTTTCTCTCATAATAGATGACACGTCTACAGAAAATTAAACTGAAAATTGTCTTTCTTAGTATTTCTTTATTCAAATTGTTGTAAATCAGAAGCAGACGGAAGAAAAAGGCTGTTTTGACCAAAAGTGATGGGTGATGGGAAGTGGGGGTGGGTTTGAATTTTTAACAAATGACTGCTGTTCTGCAGGAACTCTGTCCTAAAAGACATTTTTTCTTTCATTTTGGCTAAAAACAGCCTAATCATAATTAAAATACCACCAGGAAAGCTTTTACAAAAGATTAATAGAGGATTGAAGTGGGAATTTGAAGGAACTTTACTTTTACTCATAATTTTCAAGTCTTAGTTTCAATGACAGTCCAGAGGATCCAAATGCAAAGTCACAGAAAGCTCTTCTCTGTGACCTGAAAATCGATCTTGTCAAATTGTTAAGTGCCTGTCACCTCACCCCCACATGTATGCTCTCGACTCACCTCCTCGCCTTTTATTCCCTCCCAGCCGAGGCATGAGAGGAGAGTAAAGGCAAAGCAAATTTGGCAATGAGAAAAAATAGAAAAAGAGCAATGAGAGTCGGGGAATATGTGTGCAGGTGATTACGTAAGTGAATGTTAGTGGGGAAAATGGGAGCAGGAAAGTCACCAAAGGTAGGCAACTGTGGGACTCAGCAAGTCAAGCTATAGAAACCACGAGGAAAAGGTTATTTGACCCAAGTTTACAAAGGATCAGCAAAAGGAAGCAACTATTAGATGGTTTTTCTGTCCCTCTGTGCTTTATACCTGAAAAACTCAACAAAAGTCTCTAATGTCAGTGTGGAACACTGAAGGACTTAAAAAAATCTGTTTACTATCTTTACATGCATTTTTCATATTAAAATAGATTTGGCATTGGACTAGAAGTTTGGAATTAAACATCCAACACCATGGTAACGTTGGATGTCTCTTACGATCTCTATAACCCTAAGGACTAGAAAGTTTGTTAGAAAATCAGGTTTTAAATATATCAAACCTTTTTATCATGTATTACTCATTACAGGCTAACTTTTAGAGTTCAAATAAAAGCATTAAGTGTATTTGCTTTTTAAAAGACTGCAAAAAAAAAAAAAAAAAAAACATCAAGGAGTTCAACCAAAAGGTCTTTCTGACGTTTCTTTTCACAACAACAGAAGATCTGATTCAGCAAACCAAACATAAACCATCTCTCGCCCTGGATATTTTGATACCTCAACCACAGATCTCATTGTCAGTCAAACGATCGAGGCTTGTTGAGTTTGGGGATGGCTCTGTCAGTCTTGTTGAGGAGAAGGGCATCACTTGAACACTTAGAGATCAACAAGGGGCCCTCTCAAGCACAAGTCCACAAAGTAATATGGTCTCACAACAGTTTGCAACAACAGTTTGAAAGCTGACTTTTAATAATCAACATTCAAGTTTTTTGCCCTCTGTGGCTATTGTTTGCTCTCACTCTCCCACAGATTAACACATCATAAAAAAAATCCTGTATTTGAAGTCGTTGATGTTGAATCCTCAGCTGTGTCCGTTCTCATTCAGTTTTAAACGCTGCACGGTTTACTCTTCCTGTGTTACATTCTGGAGAGCTTCCATATCCATCTAGGATGGTTACTCTTAGGCTACGTTCACACCAGACATTTGGCGCGCATTCTTGAACGTACATTTAGCCTATGGTGTTCACATTAGACTGCTGCTGTTTGATGCTAGCGCCACCTACAGTTGAAAGACGCTTAGTGCGAAATATTAAAGCGGTCTTCTCTTCTTCTCGTGACTCTTGCTCCGGGCAATTTCTTTCACAGCCCTACAGTATTCCATAGCTTTATACGGTGCAGAGGTAGAGTGGTTGGCCTCTGATTGGACAATCACATGTTCGAGTTTCGCTCTCCACGCCCTCAAGTATCCTTGAGCAAGACATTGAACCCCACATTGCTCCTGGTGGTTACATATCGGTGGAAGTGTTCTGCAGCAAAGCCGCCATCAGTGTGTGGATGTTTGAACGGGACTTCGACTGTAAAGGCCTTTGGGCCTTCAGTAAAGGAAGGAAAGGAATATATACATTTACACAATTTAACATTTCTAACGTTTCATTGGAAATGGTCAATACAAAACTAACCAAGATACACTTTTAAATCTTTCAGTTTGCTTTCTTCATAATTACTTTGAAAGTTGCTGTCTTTATAATTTTTTTTTTCATGATGTCATTTTCTTCTAATGGAAATCCGTTTGAGCTTTTATTACATGGTCTGAAAGCTTTTAAGAAACACTTCACTAGCATGTAGCATTTGTTCAATAAGTTCCACAACTGATTTTCAATGATGATAAATGCTTCATTCCCAGCAAGGTATTGATAATGGACCAATTCATTTCACATGAGTGAATAAATGATTACTAAGGCTGAGCCTAAGCAAACAGATGAGGTGGAAACTCTAAATCTTTTGCTGCAAAGTTGAGGGAATCCATTTTTCCAAAGATGACTTTCTAAAAGCAAAGACTTCTAAAACAAACATTTGTTTTTTTATGGATGATCTATTGACATATTGGCTCTAACCACCTGAAGTGAATATTCTTGTACTCTCCACTTTTAAATCTGCACAATTATGTGTCAAGCATTTCAGTTCTCTAAGATTTTTGAGTTTCATTTATTCATTTTTGATGACAAACTGGAACAAACTTTGTGTTTTTTAAGTTTACTTTTGTTGTCAACAAACTATTTACCATGTAGTAAATGTTGCAGGTTATATGCATTTAATGTTTAATCATTTTGATTGAATTGTGAAAACGAATTAGAAAAGTCAAAATTTCGACATGCAGCAACATTTATTTTACTGTATCAACAATACTTTTTTTTTGGTAACTAGTTACTTTTACTATAAAGTAAAATAATAACTAATTGAGTTCCATTTTGAATCAACTTGTGAGCAAGTAGAGGATATTACTTTTCTTACAGTAACGTTCCTTACACTAGTAGTTACCTTCTGTTACATTTTTGAACAGAATCTGAAGCTTCACTCTCACACAAACATTTTAACCCAAACTTAAATTGAGCCACTGAATTTTGTTTTTCTCACAAAACATAGCAGCATGTGTGAGGACAGACTAGTGTTACTACTTAAATCTGTTGGGTGTTGTTTTTTGCTTGAATCCAGACAGCAACAAATGGTACTGAGGGTTTAAAAAGCCTTACAAAGAACACATAGAACACATAGCTTTTTGTCATTCATGCATGTGCTTAAATATTGGTCTGTTTTTTGCCCAGTGAAAGATTAAAACAAAACTCAGACGTTTAAAGCTTTTGAAAAAAAGACAAAAAAAAAAAAAAAAAAAACGGTAACATTAAATTTCTTTTCCCCACAATTTCATCCTTTTTGTTAATGATTAAATGAACCACTGGTTACTATTGGGTTTGGAACAGAATAAAATGAAATTATTAGGTGTCACAAAATGTATCAAGAAGTTTTTACATTAAATATCTAAAGATGTAACAAAAAAATGTGCAAAAGACAATCTTAAATACAGAGTACTAATTAAAACTAAATTAGCTAAGTTTCTATCACACACGTACATCTCAAAACAGTAATGCATGTTATGTTTTGATCACTATCTAAACTCAAATTATATCCAAGCTGGCAAACATCTGGCAAAAGTTGGGATACACCATAAATACAGACTACTAAAAAACAAAACACTTCAGAATACAACTTTTTTATGTGAAAATCTCTATTGGAACTGGTTGAGAGGTTAAAAAAAATAAAATTCACTTTTATGTTGACTTAACATTTTTTTCTGAAAATAAAAGGTCTATCCTCGAGTTTCTTTAACCAACCCTTTCCTCTTTTTCTTTTGTGCCATTGCTCCTCCCATCTAATCCCTCTCTTTTCTTCCCTCTTCTTCTTTTCCGTCCAGTCCAACAAATGAAGGGACACAACCCTAATCAATATTAAGAAAGTTTAGTTCAAATTACAAAAGGGGTTTATACAAATATACACCTTGTATGTCTGATGATTTATAACTCCCGATTGTAACAGTAAAGTCTGTCTAACAAAAGAGCCTCTTGGCTCATATCTGATTGCTCAGCTGTTTGACAGGACAAGTTTAAAAAAAGTAAGTAAGTAATGGACATAGCAACACATTTAAAGGTGGTAGAAGGACAAAATAATTTCTTACTTTAATAGGGGAAATCTCTATATTTTTCCTTCTTTCCATCTGTTTTTTCATATCATCAAAAGGAAATAACTTAGTTCAAGAATTTCATTAAATAATAAGTGTTAAAAGTCCATTTAATTTTGGATGTAGGTGGCATTAAAATGGCTTACAAGTACCAACTCATCTGATTAAGAAGCAAGTCTACAAAATAGAAAATTACGCATTACGACAAGTAAAAAAAGGTAAGAAGCAACAGCATATTCTAAGTTTATGTGGCCACAGCAGGAACAGGGTGAAAAGGCCATGCAGGTGCATTCTACTGCTCGTGTGTTTGATGGGTTGTAAATATGGTGTGGGATCACAATGTGCAGACATGCATGATTGAAAATTCATCTATCGTGCCAGGATTTTTTCTTACAAAATACCTATGAATAAAAGACGCTTCTTTATGGTAACATGTGGACATGAACAAACGTGGACTGCGTGTGTCAGCCCTGGTCACAGTATTCTAGACAAACTATATTTGTAACAGTCAGATATACTCCTGTTGAGGATATCTCAAAGAGGACACATGCGCCAGCTACATGCACAACACATAAATACTGAATTTTGTACAAGTGCCACATGCACTGACCGAAAAAAAGCTTTTGCTTATACAAAGCCAGGACAAAAAGCAAAAAAAAAAAAAATGATGTGAACATCTAGAGATTTTTTTTTTAACAAAATTTTTTTGTCACTGCCAGGCAGAACAATTCCTCCAGTGGGTAAAACACAACCTAGAAAAAACAAAGTTTAGGAATTTTGTATTGTTCACATTTTCTGATTGATTATGACATGTTTGGACTAATAGAAATTACATTTTCTATGACAAGTCAGATTGAGACTGAGTGGTCCAAGGTCAGTGTTTCTGAAAAAAAAAAAAAAAAAAAAAAATATATATATATATATATATATATATATATATATATATATATATATACAATTATATGTGTATATACACAATTCCATCCATCCATCCATCCATCCATCTTCTTCCGCTTATCCGGGACCGGGTCGCGGGGGCAGCAGTCTAAGCAGAGATGCCCAGACTTCCCGCTCCCCGGCCACTTCCTCCAGCTCCTCTGGGGGGACCCCGAGTCGTTCCCAGGCCAGCCGAGAGACGTAGTCTCTCCAGCGTGTCCTGGGTCTTCCCCGGGGCCTCTTCCCAGTGGGACATGCCTGGAACACCTCCTTAGGGAGGCGTCCAGGGGGCATCCGAACCAGATGCCCAAGCCACCTCAACTGGCTCCTCTCGATGTGGAGGAGAAGCGGCTCTACTCCGAGCTCCTCCCGGGTGACCGAGCTTCTCACCCTATCTCTGAGTGAGCGCCCAGCCACCCCACGGAGGAAGCTCATTTCAGCCGCTTGGATCCGGGACCTTGTTCTTTCGGTCATAACCCAGAGCTCATGACCATAGGTGAGTATTGGGGCGTAGATCGACCGGTAAATTGAGAGCCTTGCTTTCTGGCTTAGCTCTCTCTTCACCACGACGGACCGGTACAGCGACCGCATGACGGTGGACGCAGCACCAATCCGTCTGTCGATCTCACGCTCCGATTTTCCCTCACTCGTGAACAAGACCCCAAGATACTTAAACTCCTCCACCTGGGGAAGGAGCACTCCACCCACCCAAAGAGGGCAAACCACCTTTCTCCGGTCGAGAACCATGGCCTCAGACTTAGCGGTGCTGACCCTCATCCCAGCCGCTTCACACTTGGCTGCAAACCGTTCCAATGCATGCTGGAGGTCCTGGCTTGATGAAGCCAACAGGACAACATCATCTGCAAAGAGCAGAGAGGAAATCCTGTGGTTCCCAAACCAGACCCCCTCCGGACCCTGGCTGCACCTAGAAATTCTGTCCATAAAGACTATGAACAGAACCGGTGACAAAGGGCAGCCCTGCCGGAGTCCAACATGCACCGGGAACAGGTCTGACTTAGTGCCAGCTATGCGGACCAAGCTCCTGCTCTGGTCATACAGAGACCGGACAGCCTTGAGTAAGGCTCCCCGGATCCCATACTCCCAAAGAACCCTCCACAGGACACCTCGGGGCACACGGTCGAACGCCTTCTCCAAATCCACAAAACACATATGGACAGGATGAGCGAACTCCCACGAACCCTCCAGTACCCTAGACAGGGTGTAGAGCTGATCCACAGTTCCACGGCCAGGACGGAAACCGCATTGCTGTTCTTGAATCTGAGGTTCGACTATTGGCCGGACTCTCCTCTCCAGTACCCTGGCATAGACTTTCCCAGGGAGGCTGAGGAGTGTGATTCCCCGGTAATTGGAACACACCCTCCGGTCCCCCTTCTTGAAGAGGGGGGCCACCACCCCTGTCTGCCAGTCCAGTGGTACTGTTCCCAACTGCCACGCAGTGCTGCAGAGACGTGTCAGCCAAGACACTCCCACAGCATCCAGAGACTTGAGGTACTCAGGGCGGACCTCGTCCACCCCCGGTGCCTTGCCACCGAGGAGCTTGTTAACTACCTCGGTGACTTCAGCTTGGGTAATGGACAGCCCCACCCCAAAGTTCTCAGCCTCTGCTTCCTCAACAGAAGGCATGTCAGCAGGATTGAGGAGATCCTCGAAGTATTCCTTCCACCGCCCGACAATGTCCCCAGTTGAAGTCAGCAGCTCCCCACCTGCACTGAAAACGGTGCCTGCAGAAAACTGCTTACCCCTCCTGAGGCGCCGGACGGTTTGCCAGAACCTCTTCGAGGCCAACCGATAGTCCTTTTCCATGGCCTCACCGAACTCCTCCCAGGACCGAGTTTTTGCCTCTACTACAGCCTGAGCCGCAGCTCGCTTAGACTGCCGATACCTGTCAGCTGCCTCTGGAGTCCCACAAGCCAGCCAGACCTGATACGACTCCTTCTTCAGCTTGACGGCATCCCTTACTTCCGGTGTCCACCAACGGGTTCGGGGGTTGCCGCCACGACAGGCACCAGAGACCTTGCGACCACAGCTCCGAACAGCAGCAGAGACAATGGAGGTGGAAAACATGGTCCATTCAGACTCAATGTTACCAGCCTCCCTCGGTACCTGTTTGAAGCTCTCCCGGATGTGGGAGTTAAAGACTTCCCTGACGGAGGGCTCAGCCAAACGTTCCCAGCAGACCCTCACGGTACGTTTGGGTTTACCAAGTCTTTCCGGGCTCCTTCCCCGCCAACGAATCCAACTCACCACCAGGTAGTGATCAGTGGACAGCTCTGCCCCTCTCTTTACCCGAGTGTCCAAAACACACGGCCGGAGGTCGCCTGAGACGACTACAAAGTCGATCATTGATCTCCTGCCGAGGGTGTCCTGATGCCACGTGTATTGATGGACACCCTTGTGCTGGAACATGGTGTTTGTTATGGATAAACTATGACTAGCACAGAAGTCCAACAACAAAACACCGCTCGGGTTCAGATCAGGCAAGCCGTTCCTACCAATCACGCCCCTCCAGGTGCTACTGTCATTGCCCACGTGGGCATTGAAGTCACCCAGGAGGACAATGGAGTCCCCCGTCGGGGCGCTTTCCAGTACCCCTCCGAGAGACACCAAGAAAGCTGGGTACTCCGAACTGTTGTTCGGCCCGTAAGCTGAAACCACAGTCAGAGACCTGCCCCCCACCCGAAGGCGGAGGGAAGCAACTCTCTCGTCCACCGGGGTGAACTCCAACACTTGGCGGCTAAGCTTGGGGCTCACGAGTAAGCCCACACCAGCCCGCCGCCTCTCACCATGTGCAACTCCAGAATGGTAGAGAGTCCAACCCCTCTCGAGTGACTGAGTTTCAGAGCCCAGGCTGTGCGTAGAGGTGAGCCCAACTATGTCTAGTTGGTACCTCTCAACCTCTCGCACAAGCTCAGGCTCCTTCCCTCCCAGAGAGGTGACGTTCCATGTCCCAAAAGCCAAATTCCATGACCGGGGTTTAGGCCGCCAAGGCACTCGCCCTCGACTGCCACCCAAACCACATTGCACCGGCCCCTTCTGAGCTCTCCTGCAGGTGGTGGGCCCACTGGGGAGTGATCCCACGTCAACCGTTCGGGTTTTACCCGACCGGGGCCCGTGGGAGGAGCCCCGGCCACCAGGCGCTCGCCTGCGAGCCCCAGCCCCAGGCCTGGCTCCAGGGTGAGGCCCCGGTAACGCCAATCCGGGCGACGTAACTCGATCTTTGATGTGCCTTCTCATAAAGGAGTTTGTGAACCGCTCTTTGCCTGGCTTGTCACCCAGGACCTGTCTGCCATGAGAGACCCTACCAGGAGCCGAAGCACCAGACAGCATAGCTCCTGGGATCCTCCGAGCACTCAAACCCCTCCACCACGATAAGGTGGCGGTTCATGGAGGAGTATATACACAATTATAATTGTGTATATAAAAAAATATATACACAATTATTAAATCAATTCTTGCTGAGAAAGTAATCTTGTGACAATTAAAAGTATAAATTATCATTTGATAATGGTGATCAAAGTAACGTGTAAGGCTGAAAGTTGCAGTTTTTTCATAAGTTTAACAAATAACCCAAGAGGCATTTTGAGGAAATTAAGTTCCAGAATTTAATCCCAAATTTGTGTATGTTTTCAGGCCTCGGAAAGAGTCTCAAGTTTGTACCTGTAATGGATTTCTATTTTCCTGGGATGCTTCCCTTTGTTTAGTAGGAGTGGAGGCTCACCTGAACATAATAACATTTCAGAAGAGCATCTCTAGTCATATACAAAAAAATTTGAAGTGAAGTATGAAAGTTTAAAAGTAATAAGACCATTCTATCAACCAAAGAAAGAGAATTGGAAACCACAAAAAAGGAAAAAACAAAAATGTTGCTTTGAGTAGTTAATGAAATACTGATTGCTTATTTACCACGGTGCAGAGGTAGAGCAGCTAATCTCTGATCAAAGGATTGTCAGGTTTAGTTCTTGCAGCTAGCCACTCCCCAAACCAAAAATAATTGAGCGGTAAAGTATCAAATTGCATCGTGCATACAGCCCGTTGAGTAATGTTTGTTACTGCGTGTGTCAGGCTGTTCTTTTTTAGTCCATTCAGAAATACACAAGAGGGAGTGAAAATGTACTGCATCCATTAGATTCTGCTGGACTTGCCTTTTGTGGAAGCACTATAATTAAAAAAATAAAAGCATTCGTACTACTGTTGTGTGTTCTAATAAGAAAGTGCTGCTTCACACTCATCAGACAGTGTTCATCTTGAAAACCCTGGTAAAAGCCATTAGGGTTAATCATTTTGTTGTGGTGTGACTGCACATGTGAAGGTGATGGTTTCTGTTATGTCTGTTTTGTCTTTGTGCAACATCTTTTTCCTTCTCTAGCTGCAGTGGATCAGGCTCCCTCTTTGAAGCAATGCCAGACACTGGGTTTTTATTTCATTATCTCCTCTCCTTTTCCATTTCCTCTTCTTGTTTTTATGGCTTGGTATAAAGGAGAAGACAGGAATGGAGGCAGAGAAAGCTGACGCTGCAGGTAGAGGCCTAAAAATTCCAGACTGTGTGTTTCTGTGGAAGTCGCTTGCATTTTTGTGTGGAAAACATGTCCTTAGCTTAGAAGAAAATCCTGCAAGATAGAGTGGATGCATAAAACGGAGGATTTACAGTGCCATCTCTTTACAAAAGTCAAATTTACAGATAAGATTTTTAACCAAGAAGCCAAATAATTTTTCACATGATTTCTTTTATAGATTAGTAAAAGCAAAATATTTTGAGCATATATTAAAAAAAAACTTGTATAAAGCACGTTTGATGTTAGGAAAGTGAAATAGATGTAACAATGATTTTCTCTGTGTCTGGATAAGCTGTAAACAGTTGAAGAGTTACAGTAAAGAGCTATATTTAGGTAAAATCTCCAATTGTTAAAGGTTAATATTTATTATCATAGTGTTCTGCAAACAGTCCAATTCAAACTGGAATTCATCCTAGGCCTGCATCTGGTTTTGACACTGACCTTCCCTACAAACCTAGACTTTGGCCTGAACATTATTTTATTTTAGTATTAGGGCTGGGCGGTTGATCGATTCATTTTAATTTGTTGTTTTAGACTATTTATGTTTGGGGAAATCAAGTGGACTGGAAACGACAGCAAGCAGAGAAGCTTTTTCTGGGAGGCCGAGAAAAAAAAAAAAAGAAGCTTTTCGTGTAATATTTACAAGCGCATGCGACACGTAACCCCCCAACTCCTGTAGCTTTTGTAAACTTCTCCGTGTAGTGTTTAGCTTAGACTGATGAAGCAGCAGGACGTGGTGGTTTTTAAATGGATCAGAACAGAAACAGAGGAAAAACCAGCTGGACTCACAGCACCAACAGTGAGTTTAATAAAAAGTCTTGATTTGGAGACAGTGATGCTACAACCAATGCTATGCTAATGAGCTGTACTACTTGCTGCCATGTTGCGACCACAAACTGGTTTAGAAAATGAAACATTGACCAGTGGTGTTGGGACATCAAACTTGGAGCATCAAACCACACGCAGCAAATTCTGCTTGAAGGTTTTAGCTGCCAAAAGTGGGACAAATTTGATTTAATTTTGATTCGAGAAGTGTTTCTCTTTATAAAAAAAGAAAGTTTTTACAGCTTGTATTTAGTTGAACTTTGGGTTAGAGTACATTTCCAAAGGTTTTGTTTAAAAAAATGTTTTTGTCAGATATTTTGTCATTTGTAATTTTTTTTAAAAGAAAGTAAAAGGTAGGGAGAAAAAAAAAAATCGCTTAAAATCGAATTTGGTTTGAAAAAATGTAGAGATTTTTTTTTTGTATGGCCATATCACCCAGCTCTATTTGACACGCTTCATATTTTACTCACAGAGGAAACATAATGCAAAATTCACTAATACTTATATTGTGTACCCGATGGACAAGAAACTCAATACAATATTGCTTCAACTTTGCTGGTTCTGTTGGGAGTTAAACCTGCAACTATTATTGCATATTAAATTTCATTCAATTTTCCCCAATATTATGATATTAAAGTGTGATAATATTGCTTTGTGTTTGTGACACACTTGTGGCTGTAGAATTATGTCTTGTGTTAAGGGGAGGTCAGAAAGAAATACAGAGTTTGAACACTTGCTTTAAATTTTAATCTACAGAAGTGGTATTTTTAAAGTACAAATAAAAACCTGTACACTCTACTTTGCCTAAACATATCTTGAAATGATCTACAGGAGACATCCTGCCACCCACCTAGCTAAAAAAACACAAAAGGACAAAAAACAAACCAACAATAATTAAAGTTGTAAGATCTGCAAATAGTGTTTCTGTTGGGAGAAAAGAAACATGTATCTCTTTTGGAGTACCATGCAATGTTGGCAGTTCCTTATAAGCAACAGCTTACAGTGAACAAATGGAGAAAGGAAAACAAAGACAGTACAATATTTGTTAGAAAAAAGTAATGCAGTCCATTTTTTTTTTGTCACACAAGGTGAAGTTAGATTTGCCAAAAAGCTGCTCAGAACAAAGTAAGATGAGAAACCATTGACTGTATATATGAACTGAACTGAGTGACCCCTCCCTCCTCATGTTCCAAACAGGAAGTACCCACTGGTTCCAAGACGCCAAAGTCACTTACTCCTCTTTTAAGAAATAAACAGCTATTACATTTGTCAGAATAACCCTCCTTGCTCTGATATCTTTTTTGGCACGTTCTTGCTTGTTTCAGCCCCAGACCTTTAGTAATATGCGTGTTTGTGAGTATCTGTTGTATGTTTGTCCCCTGCGCAGGCCTGCTCCACCATGGTGCCTGACTCCATCTCCTGATTGCAGCCTCCTTCCTTTTATTATTAGTTTTGTCTTGATTATGTCCCTGGTTTTCTTCTATATTATTTTTACTTATTATTTATTTATTTCATGTTATTAATGGACCAATCAGATGCCTAAATAAATGTAGGTGGTCTCACATTGAACATTCTTAAGGTTTGATTGACAGATTCACCTGATTCCACTTTCAGTGGAACGGGTGAGGAATTCTACCAAGCTCACTCCTGATAGGTCACAGTGGTTGCCATGGAAATTTAACTTAGACCAACTCGGATCAATCACTGCTTACTGACATCATCTGGCTCCAATTTGTCAGTGTCCATACTGCAAAAAAAAGACAAAACAATTGACTTAATTTGGTTGGAGCTAGAAGTCAGACATTTCCTGGGTGATATCGCTCTCACCAAGTCCAGTTCTTATATACAGTCAATGTGATTTTTTTTTTATAATGATGAATTTGAGGTTTGATGTATTTTTCAGGTGATTTTTTTTTTCTTCTTGTTTGGGAGTGCTTTTTTATAGAAATATTTCAGTGTTTCTTAGCAGGTCAATGTGAAAATAAGTCACACAAAAAAGTTTTTGCTGAACGACAACATATTTCAGTAATGTGCAATTCATTTGCAATGAACACATATGTAAAAATCAACATCTGCATTTCCACTGTTTTTTTTAGAAATACTAGGCAACTGTTATTCTTCCCACATCCTTCCTAAATAATCTTGTTTAAATTTGGTATCCATTTCCCAGAAGACACTGATCAGTGCATCAAGCAACATGGGATGTTTACTAAAGCTGTATTAGTCAGTGTTGGTGTTTTCATCTTTTGCATATGCCAATTTGCAAATGTGCATCTTGGGTTATAAAGAAATAACCCCAGATGTTCTTAACCTATTAACTGACTGAACAATGACAGCTTTGACAGTTGTTCCCCATAACAGACATGTGTACTAGACAGTGGTGGATGCAGTTCATTTAAGAAGGTTTTGTTGGTTAAACACTTTTTGAATGAGGCAAAAAAATTCTCTAATTTAAGGGCTTTTACTTTAAATATAATTTGGGATAACACAATTATCAATTTATCTCATACATTTAGGATTAGATTAAGTACGGCTTTAACTGTGTACTTCCCAATAACTAGTGATCTGCTACCTTCATGCGACAAGCTGTTCATGGGTTATCTAGTAGATTATATTTCCTCAACTCCATCAATTTTTGCTGCATTATGTTTTTAAAGAGAAGACTGTGACTATAAGAAAAGCAGTAGACTCTCAGTGCAATACCTATTACCCTAACTACAGACTCAATGACTATTAATGCCTGTAAAAACCATGTTACATTTGACCTAATCTCTTTTTCCTACATAATATTGTGCCCCGCGTGTCATTATTGTCCACTGTATCCTGCACACATCTCTCTGCCCCCTCCCCTGCTTTTTTTTTTTTTTAGCCCACTCGTCTCCTTTTTCATTGTCATTTAAAAATCTGACAGAAAAAAAAAGAAACTTTCGTCCCTCATCTCTCTGCCTTCTCTTTCAGGTAGAGCTGATTATACTTCTTCTTTATTTATCCAGACCTGTCTTTCAACGGGGGATATTTTTCTTGTCCGCTTCACTTCTTCCCTTTGCATTATGCCCTGACTGAAATGTGAAGAACACTGGCAGAGGAGTGCAAAGAAAGGGAAAGAACAACAAGACAAAGCCTCTTTCTTGAAAGGTGAACCTTCTCATCAGGTGCAAAAACATTGGGCTAGGATTTTTTTCAGTGAGGAAGAACCCTTTCACTTAGACAAGCCTTTGAAGCAGCATAGAAGTTAAGGAGATAGATTCGGAAGATTTGACCAAGACTGATGTGACACAAAAGACATCCTCCCTGAGCATGAATTCTTGAGTGATAAAGCATGGCTTCTGCTAAGAGTGAGAACATGAAGTCTGAAAACTTTCATCTAATGCTATGTACACACTAGGTATGTGATGTGTGTTCAAGAATGCGCTGAACGGGCATTCCTGAACCCACTTTTAGAATATGGTGTTCACATTGGACTGTCAGTACCGGATACTACTGCTTGTACCTGCAATTGGAAGAGGCTTGGTGTGGAAGTGCAAATCTTGCTCCAGGCTTTTTCTTACACAGCTCTATTCCGATATATGGATGACTTGCAGTCATATAGTTCTGACCGGGCACAAACGGCAATGACTGATATGTCCTCCGTAATGGTTGGCCCTTTCGTGAAACAAAGAGGACGCCATCCATCACTAACAAATTCAAGTTTCTGATTAGTCAAAGTTCTTCTGGTTTAAATTAAGCAAAGAGCAATAAAGATATATATGATACAGATAAGTTGGCAAATTTGACCATGTTACATGAAAATATAGGTACGATGAAAATATTATATACAGCTACTATTTTTGTGGCTAAAAAGCTTAAGCCAAGTTGTCTTTCTCCTATTTTTTTTCAAACCTGTATCATAACGAAAAACAACTAAATCTTGTCACACTGGCTGTATAGCTGAAGATCCCATAATCAATCAGCTCATGCATGCTGATGAAAAAGTTCTGTTGAGTCCAGGTACTGTTGGACTTCAACAACTCCTAAACACCTGTTCAGATTATGGAATTGATAATGACATTAAGTTTCATGTTGGTAAAAGTATGATTATGATTTCTAGAACTAAAGACTAAAAATCTGACTTCCACCTTTCCAATGCTATGCTTTGCATGTTGTGATAAAATAAAGTATCTCGTGCATTTTATCACTGAAGATATGACTGATGATTCTGATATGTACAAACAGCATTGAGTGTTGTATGGTCAAGACAATGTCCTCTCGTAAAAGTTTGGCTTTTGTTCAGAAGGCATAGAGCTGACTTTGTCGATGGCTTTTTGTTCTGCTTTGTACACAGCACATCTTTGGGGGAACCATAAGAAAACCAGGTTGAGGAAGCTGCTGGTGGCATACAATGATGCCTTAAGAGTGCTCTTAAGAAAGCCTAGATGGACGAGTGCAATTGAGCTGTTTGTCTGTAACAGAATGAATACCTTACATGCTCTACTGCACACCCAAGTGTGCAGTCAAGTTCATGTGTAGGCTGGATTCCACTAAAAAACACTATTTTGTCCAAACACAACATCAAGTTTAGTGCCATTCGCTTTGGATCTAGTACCTGGAAACACTACGGGAGCTGCCTCTTTACTCCACCGTTAAGTATTTTATTTTATGATTTTTTAATATTGTGTTTTTAAGTCATGTATTTTCAGCTATTTCATTCTTCTCTTTTGTTTTATTTTACCATTGTGTTTTTTTTTTTCTTCATCTTTTGCACTGAATGTGGTTATGATTAAGTGTTCATGCTCACTGATTGGACTACGAGTTCGGAATAAAGTTAATCTATTTTAAATTGTAAGAAAAAACAAAAATTGCAACTCACTCTGGAATAAAGCGTTGGAAATTGTATGTTTTTGTGGACGTTCATGTTTTTATTTTGTTTATTCTTGTTCTCCTTACATCTTCAAACTGAAAGCATCCCTGATTTCTGCTGGTGAAAAAATAACAAGACAAAAAAAAGTTTTGACCATCTGCTTAAAGGCAGGAACTTTTTGAAGATTAGAACATTCATGGGTTGTGATGTAACACAAACAACATAAATGAACTTAGAGAAGTAATTAAAAACTCTTCACACCTGTTAATCCTCCAGGAATCTCAAAATGATTCGTCTGCAATTCAACCCAACAGACACTTCGACTTTACAGTTTCAATTAAGAAGGGATATAAAGGAAGCACGAAAAGCATGAAAGGTAAATAAGAATATGGAAGGATGCAGGTCACAGAGGTGTTCAGCAAAACATGAAAGATACTGAGATGCAAAGAGGGAACAAGGGAAGGGATAAGAGGCAGTAAGAGCGACTTAAGTGGAAGGAAAGTGGATGTAGCCGCTAGTCCCTGCTTTAGGGCTGAAGTTTATCTGCGACACCAGAACAGCATCGGTGCGCCAGGAAAGCCCGCCGACCCGGTGCGTTTCAGGAGGCAGAGCTTGAAGCACTCAAGCTAATTCTGAAGAGCAGATAACACAAACACCACATGCAAACACATAGCACACTGCATGCATCAAGTCTAAAGTAACACTCCAATCATCTTTTGATCTATTGTAAAAATGTTCCCAGTGGGTTTTTTTTTTTATACTATAGTTGTGCCGTTTTTTGCCATAATCAAAAGCATGCGCCTTTTTCTGGGACACATTTTCTCTAGAGCAGCAGGAGCTCATTAGAAATTCACCTCTACGTTTTGGGTGGGACTGTTAGCGGGGAGTAACTCCACCCCTGCTTCCTGTGATCAATTTGAGTACACTCTCTCCAGCTAGTTTACAGCTCCTCACACCCCCAACCTAACTCTACTGGTGCAACAAAATAACAAAAATGGCGAGCAATTTTGGAGCTATCCAGCCATATAGTTTTGAGCCAAATGACAGCTCAGATGAGGAAAACAAAGCCCAGTGTACATGAATCCAGTTGTCTGCAAGTGGATGCATCAGAATGGAGCAGGGAACCTGTGGCTTACTGTTGTAGTTTCTACAGCACACCTATGCATTTTCAAATGGCATTTTTTTGTCTGCTCCTGAATAAAGAAATAATCGAGAAAGCAAAATTGAGCTTCATTCTTGTTACAGAGATTCAACATGAGAAAAAAATGTCACAAGAACATTTAAAAAAAAATGTTTTCATTGGAGTGGGTCCTTAAAGGATTTGATGAGAAAAAAAAAAAAAAGTTCTTTCAACACTAGATCTGCCTCACGAAATCAGTGAAGTCTTCAACTGCAGTCTGGAAACCATCATTGAGAATTTCCCCAACAGGTCCATTGGAGAAATCCACATGTATCATATAGTTTTAATTCAGAATAAATTAGCAACAAATAAAATAAAAATAAAAAAAACATCTAAAATTAATTTACAAGAATCCCAATAAGACTAGTTTCTTCTAAATTGTCAATTACTTTCTTGGCAGCTGGCCTGACTATTTAAATGAAATCACAATAATTACCAACACACCTGGTTTCCATTTTCTCACCCTCACTAACAAGTCCCACACTACAACTTAATAGAACAGTGAAATATCATACCACATTTGTCTTAGAGCCAACTCTTAAGCAGACCTGCTTAGTCATGGAGTTCAATGTTTGTTTTACTCATGATGTGTGGACATGTTAACAAGGTAGAAAATGAGATTTTCACTAGGAAGAGAGGAGGTGTGTCAGGCTTAATGACCATTTCCCTAAGGCCCACTAGTTTTCTTGTTGATCACCAACTGGGAGCCATCAATGCATCATTGCCTTTGCAACAAGACCAGTTATCTTTTTTTTTTCCATAACTATGATTCGTTACTGAATGCCATGCAAAACTTGACTTGGATACAGTGATTACGAAGACATCGAAATGATCTTATTTTTTTTGTCTCATTTGGGGAACAAATAATATTTTTAAGGGCGTAAGGCAAAAGTGATGCACCGAGTGTGATCAATACCATAGGAAAGTATAATTTAATATCATCCTATTCCACCATCCTTCACACTCAGTCCATTGAAATCTATTCACTGGCTTGGAGGGTACTCTTGACTGTGACAGGCAGCCTGTCGATACCACACACTGGTCAAAGCGGGTGGCTAATCCAGCAGCCAATCAATGATGAGATAAGGAGGAACCGGCTCTTGGGGTTGCTGCCTTAAAGCGTTTTCTTGTCTTTTGTTTCATCTGGCGTGCCGAAATAAAGTACACCTACGGTAAAACAAGATGGGTGAGTGTGATTCCTGCTGTGAAAACAGAAATAAACAGAAGAATCTGTCCTTTGCTTTTTTTTTTTTTTTTTGTTGATGCAGTAAGCATCAAGAAAAGCATCAAGAAAAGCTGAAAACAAAAATGCTCCATGAAATGCTTCAAGAAGTGCCGCAGCCTAGATGCTCTTTTTGTCAACCGATGCACCTTTTTGCTGCAAGCTAAGTGACCTGGTGCTGTCAGCTCTTTGTCTGTTACTTTGGTCCCTGACTAACCTGACTCAGCACTGGCCAAAGGAACAGAGACAGAGAAAATGAGTGTTTGTGTGCGTGTGGTTGGTTATGCACCAGAGTACAGGAATCAGAAGAGAAAAGGTGCAAATATTACAGTTTTGAACAGTCCTGAAAGGCCTGCTCCCAAAGGAATGTATGTGTGTGTATATATATATATATATAAAAATATGGAGAGAGAGAGAGTCACAAATTGGTTGTCATATGACACAAACCAAGTCAAATCATGTAAATTAATAAAAAAGAAAAGGAAGCAACCAATCCGGGAACCAATCCCTAGACAAATATAGACTAGGGAAGAATATGTGCTCGTTTTTCAAAATCAAAGTCCAAAGACATGATTCATTAGTTTATTGATGATTCTAAATTGCCCCCAGGTGCAAATGTTAGTGTGGGTTTGTGGCTCTGTGACAGATGGATGACCCGTCCAGGGTGCATCCCTCTTTCGCCCAACAGAAGCAGGGACGGGCTCCAGCAGCGTTGTAACCCCAAAAGGATTTTAGTTAATTTAGAAGATAGTTGGATGCATGATTTGGTTAAACACTCACAACATTTTAGATGCTTTTGATTCCTTCTGTAGATGCCCTTTGCTTCTTCTTTCTTTATTAAATTCCCTGGCATGTTATGGTCTCATGCTGGTGCACGCACTATTCTGATGTTGCCAACACATCTGCCAATACAAACTGTCTGGTCCAATTTGAGAGGTACACTCAGTAGAATGTGTCCTTTTTTCACTCCAATTACAATTTTGCCAGGTATATAAAAAAAACAAAAAACAACTATATTTAATACTTTTTTGAAACTGTCAGAGAACAGGGTTCTTCTTAGATAAGAGTGTATTTGTGTTTGCATAATTTATTTAGCTTATTTGGTCTGACCATAAAAAAATAATGTGTTTGTTTAAAAGAAACCATCTCAAACACAGGTACAGTACATGTCAAAGAAATAACGTGGAGATAAAAAGAATAAACTTCTACTGGTGTTTCAGGTCACAGCATCCCATTGATCTGAATCAAGTCCAAACGGAGAAGAAAGGCTAAACTAGATGAAATTCTAACAGATTTTAAAAAGTGAGCTCAAGCATTGGATACTGTAGAAATCAGTTGATCTCTGGTATAAGGGCAAATTTTTAGTGCCCTTTATGTCTGGGAATAAAGTTAGCATAAATGATTAAATCAAAAAAGTGGTATCATTATGAGTCTAAAGAAAAGAACAATAATAGGCATATTGTAAAATTGAAACTCTGCTAAATGATGTAAAGTTTACTTTTTCTAAACACTTGACACTTATTAATAACGCCCTTTGCTTTGTGACAGAAAATCTAACATCTAAACTTCCATCCGTCCATTTTCCTAACTACATCCTTTTGGGGTCACGGGGTTGCCGGAGCCTGTCCTAGCTACTGTTGGGTGATGGTGGATACACCCTGTACAGGTCACCAGTCTGTCGCAGGGTTTTATTTACTAAACTCAGACTAACATTATACAGGAATATGTACCAACATGTCTCTTTTAAATTAAGCTTCTATAAAAATAGATCCTTGTATTACTGAAAGACCATTTTTAATTGTTTTCATTAAGTCTTTGATTAAATTTCTATGGCACAATCATGATTTTTCTGCTTGGGTTTTATTATATATTGTTGTCTTTGTGTACTAACTATATGATGTGGTTAATGGTGTGTTGTGTTTGGCTATTAAACCTAAGACACAGTTTTTTTAAAGTGCTACAAGCGCAGTAAATGTATTTACAACACTGGCGTAGACATTTCTAGCTCAGCATGTTTTTTTCCATCATAATAAAAAGCTTGATGGAAATGGCTACAGTGCAAACAACAATATGTGATACAAAAATAAGCTTGTTTTAATGTTTGGTTTTGAGTCAGTATTAAATCGATACAAAGTAACAACATCATATCCTAATTTTCTCATTATTTGTACATTTAAAAAAGTATGAACTATTCTGAAATGACAAACTTATTCATTTTTATCTTGGTTTGCCGTGATTGACCTTGTTATCCTTGTTTTTAAGGCTTTGCCTGAGCTAACTGCTCTCCTGTCATGTGCTACATTGCTAAATGCCAGATGCTTTGGTTGCAGATGTTTTTTTTTTTTTTTTTCCTTGAATTAACATTTTGTGGTAAAAATTCAAGTGAACCCTAAAGACTGGAATTCATCTCAAACACTTGAAACATTTTCTTTTTTTGTATTTTCCGCACCATAGGGTGTACTGGATTATAAGGTGCAATGAATGGTTTATTTTTTAACTGTAAGCTCATTAAGGGACATTATAAGGCATATTAGGCCAGACAAAAGAGTCAAGCTAAAAACACACTGGCCTCGGCAACTGACGTTTGAGTGGCCGCTTTCAATGGAAAGTTTATGCAAATCCCCTATGAGGTAAGATAGCTGTCAAAAAGAAAGGTATTCATAAAGAAAAAGTTGTATTCATAAATACAAAGTTGTGCACAAATTTATATTTTGTGCACAACTTTGCAGAAAAAATATGAATACAACATTTAGTTGTACGTTTCACATGTGTGTTGTTTTTGTTTTTAATACGACTTTTCTTTGTCTTGAATACGAATTTCCCCTGTTAAATCGCTGTCAAAAACACCTCATGTAGTCACAGGCATAAACATCGAGTCCCGGAACATCGATTCTTCCAACTGCGCATGTGATAACGTTTTTTTATTAAAATAAAATAAAATTGAACTTTTAGGAATTTTATTGATACCATAATGAGAAAATTATCTTGACAGCAATAGCTCTGTAGAAAAGTAGATAAAAAAAATAAAAAAAAAACAAAAAAAAAAACAGCGCTCTCCAGCCGCATTTTAATGTTTTCAGCCTACAACAGGCGATTGTATAAACACTGCAGCAGAGGGTGGTTTTAGAACCAGAAGTGGTGGAAAACAGGCTAGAAAGACATAGAAGACGTACGATTCTACTCATTCAGTGTAAAACAAAAACATGTCTGCTGAAATTAGTTGATAATAAGAGGATAAAGAAACCAAAACGGCTACGCTAACTTGGAGCTAAAATATGGTTAGCCTACTGTTGTGGCAGTAACAACAAACAAAAAATAAAATTTAAAAAGTCAGTAGGATCAGAATACCCAACTGTCTTTTTGTTTCTAATTTTTTAAACTATTGTTATGGTCGGGTGCCAGTTAGCCTGCTTTAGCTCTGAGTTAGCTTAGCTGTCTTTGTTATTTCCATCCATTTTCTTAGCCCGCTGGCTATCTCCACGGTGCTGGCAGAGCCTGTGGTGGGTACAGCCGCCCCTCCTGTCCCGGGTAGCTGCCCGGATAAAGGGGATCCCCCACGCTAATATACTGCTGCTTGCCGGTGTTGTGCAGAGGTATGTTTCCTCTGTCAGAACCTTGTCTGAGACTGAGGAAATCAATTCTGTATCTACACTTATCTAACGAATCTATGCACAGAATGGCAGGCAGAACGGCAGCAGCAAAGCAAACCTCTGCCGCATTTATTTTCTTTCATCATTTTCTTATTAACATCTCTTTTTTTTGCCCCCACTTCCGGGTATGTTTAATTGTTTTTACGCTCCACTGATGTTGCCTGGCAAAAAAAAAAAAAAAAAATATATATATATATATATATATATATATATATATATATCAGTCAACAAAAAGGTACGAAATAAAAAGCCTGGAACAAGAATTAGAAGATTTGCACGGCTTTGCTGAACCTCTAGTACCTCTAGTACCTAGTGTAAGTAGCTCTAGAACCTCTAGTAGAAAAACTAAAGAAGAAGAAGCCCCCCTGGCCATTCTGTCCACTGTGAACACCACTTGCTGAATACGCTTTTAAAAAAACCGCTTGATGCTCTTTTTTTAATGCGCGACACATGCACGGTGTGAACTTCATGGTGTGAAGTCCATCAGACAGTCAGACTTTACTTAACTCTCTTCACAAAATCTCTAGAACTTTTGTTGTAACAAGCTACATGTTTGAATATTCACAACACTTGCAACTCCCAATCTTGTTTGGCACAAGTAAAAATGAAAACTGACCGAAACAAGCATTACTGTGACTACATACTCCCAACCTTATTAGTAACATGCAAGACAGATACTGCTATAATTTAGCCGTAACAGCTTAGTCAGACAAACCCTCAACCAAACTATTTAACAGAGCTTTTTACCTCTCAGAATCACTTATTATATTAAACTAAAACAATAATATGTAAATAACATTTCTATTGTGTGTTGTTACAAAAATGTGGCTAAATGTAAACTGCAAAATACATAATTTCCTGTTCTGTTAATGAACACTGGAATCATCTTGTTTCTGCTGTAGACAGTTGTTTTGATTAATACTACATTTTAAATGAACTTTTTAATTGTTTTAGTTCTCTTTCACTATGACAAAAACTGCAGTTGTTTAGCTTTACTCTGTAGCTACATTTGAAAATAACTGTTTAAAAATCTGTTTCACAGTGCATAGTAAGTAAACTAGGACTTGATCCAGGTTCATCTTTGCAGAGTTGAAGGCTTAGTACAGACTCGTCTATTTGGCCTTGCACCTGCAGCACACATGCAGCATTAACAACAGAGCCATGGGAAGCCAAGTTCACAGCTGGCTGGAACCAGCTTGAACCTTGATGAGACATATTGCTTTTTTTCCCTCTTTTCCTACATTCTTTTTTCTTTTATGCATAACTAGTACATCATGCCCTCAAGCTCCAACATGTATCCAACCATGAAAACAGGGGGAAGAACAAAAACTTTCAATTTTTCAAACATGTTACTTTTTCATTGAAAAACCAAAAAAGCCACATTATTCAGAATCAAAAGCGAGCAAGGCAGTGTTCTGTTGTATACCAGCTGTGAAAGCTGCATACAGTTACTATAATTATGTTGTTTTGTGGTCATTCAGTGCCAAGACAGCAGTGCAATTCTGAAGGCAAACCACTGTGATTCAGGTTTTGTTGATAACAGCAGAAAAATCAGAACGCCAGAAAAAATTGGGAAAAAAACAAGATAGAAGTCTACATTACATTTGGTCCAAAAAGAAAACATAAAAGAGGTTATCAAATTTGATCTATGACAGTGAGGTCCAAGAGCGACTGCTTCCTTTGCCTGAGGCTAAATCTGCATCATCAGGGAGGAAGCTTCTAAGTCATTTCCGAAAAACATGTAACCTGACTAATGGCAGTTGCGTAAATTGCTCCAAGCAATGAGTTGCAGTATTGTGTTATAAATTTGTTTGCTGCTTTTCATTTTCTCTTGATGCACTTCATGATGTTCTTACCCCGTTATGCTTCAAACTCGTTGCTCATTTCTTTGACCTTCAGTGATTCAAATATTCCTGCTCAGACGATAGTTGTTTTTTCTTTGTTTGTTTTCTGTTTAGTTCTATATAATTTTTTTTTTTTTTCAATAAAAATGTTTTGCTTGAACATCTTTTTTTTCCACTAAAGAAAGATTCTTTCATATTTGTATTTATAAATCGGGATAAACTTTGAACAAACTTCAAAAACTGTGCTCTTGCTGACTTTTTGTCAACAAAATGTTCTAAATCAGAAGAGACACTACTTTGTTCTCAAGACATTTCACTTTGGATTGGCATAAAATTTTCCAATTAAATTTTATAGAGTGCAACCTCATGTAATGAAAACTAATTGTGCATCAATCAGCAGCATTAAAGTCCTGCTGAGAAATATTGTTTCCATTTTCTTTGTGCAGCTGAAACAGCTGTGATTCACTTGGGGCAAAGCAAGTTAGGGGGGCATTTCTGAACCTGGAAGGAAGGCTTCATATTTTGGACAGTTTTTCCTAATTTGCAAAAGTAGCGAGACCATTTTGTGCATGTTGGCGTTGTGGTGCTACATTATGTTGGAGTCAGAGTCTGAAGCTCATAGGAGGTCTCTGAATGGACATAGTCAATTCAATCCTAATTACCATAATTTTTGCACTATAGGGCACAGCGGATTAAGCCCTAACATCAATAAATGCTCTATTTTGTAACTGACGTCATATGAAGTATAATACGCACTGAATGTGCATTAAGTGAGAAAAAAAGTATGAGTTCGTCAATCAGTTCGACTTTATTTACTGCATTCAGAGTAACTCAAGAACTTGTTTATAACCCTCTACACACTAACCGTATTCAGAATGCCTGTAATTCCCAACCTTGTTTGTAAAATAACAGACTGATGCAGCTAAAAAAAAAACGTTATTATGACTACGCCAACTCCCAACGTAACACGTAAAAAAAAAACATTAAAAAAACCACGTAAAAAAACAGTCCGACACGTGAGATGCGTTCGTTTATTGACAGTAACCCCCAACCTCACGATCGCTTCAGTGTTAATTAGCACAACCAGAATTATTTCCATGTGCTCTGGATTACAAGGCACTTTCTTGAAGAAAAAATGAAGGCTCTCAAGTGTTCCTTTTAGCTCGGAAAATATGGCAAGTAGAAGATTTTTTATCTTCTTGCAACTTGCATTGCCTTGTTTACATTACTAACGATACTTTTAACACCGGAAACAATTGCTGTAAAGTTGTACAGCTGGAAAATCCATATAGGTACAATCAAAAATAACAATTCTAGCAAAAATACTGTTACGTTTAATGATATTTACATTATTTCAACGTTATTATAACAAACATTCTCAACCATACTATTGGTTAGAACATCTTTTGTGTCAGTTGCATCATAGGAAAAGGTGAAAAGCATTAGAATCTCTTCTATTTTCCTTGCACAAATAGCACACCCAGTGCAGTTTTGAAAATAAACGGTATAGGACAAAAAGACACTGACCTTTAACGACTTGATTTAAGAGCTTTACTTTTTCAAACACTCACAATCTAGTACACTATTTGTGCAGAAGTGGTTGTTGGGTTATGGGGCCGCTCCTATTTGCCCAGGCTGCTACAGTTGACTCTCATCTGTCTTCTTTCACACGCTTCTTCAGGAAATGGCCTGACCAATCCCCTAACACTTCAGAGAGGAAAACTAAATAGTTATTTTTTTAACTTGCATAATGTATATGTAACAACTTCACTCGTCTGATAAGCTCAGATGGGCACAATGGAAGTGAAAGCAATGTGTTAAAGCCTGAATGCTGCACCTCCACATTCTAATCTCGTTAATATTATTGACGATATAAACTTTTAATTTGCACTTAGTATGTAAGCCATCACCACTCA
Organism: Oryzias celebensis; assembly: GCA_014656515.1. Lineage (NCBI taxonomy): Eukaryota > Metazoa > Chordata > Actinopteri > Beloniformes > Adrianichthyidae > Oryzias > Oryzias celebensis. The sequence goes on along the minus strand of BNCR01000011.1, from coordinate 17,006,466 downwards.
GTCCCTTCATCTTTGTTTTATCATTCTTTGCACAAGTCTTCAGTGGCACACTTTGCGAAATTGAACATAAGGAAAAAGTGGGGAACACAAAATCAAATCCAATTACAGGCGTGATGAACCACATGTGTGCCCCTGGCGATAAGCCTGGACAGGTTCCCCAAAAGACAACAACAGATGAACAACAACACTGATTGAAATGGCAGGCCTTCAAACAACATCCACTCCCATTGGAGCAGAGCTAAACAAACCTCCCTCCCATTGGGATGGCAGTAATGGGCAAGGCAGAGTAGTTTTGAAAGCTGAGGAGAAAGCCGTTTCACATATTTATGTAGACTACCTAATGTAGTCGGGCCTGTACGAAGAGAACGGCGGTGATCAGGAGCAGGTCCAAATACATTCACTTTGCAAAGGGAACTTTCTTCTGACCTTACTCATTTCAGGCTGATGCCCTCTCAAAGTTTACTCATAACATGTTTCACATTATTAAACACAATTCCAAAAAAAAGCTTTTACAGCTTGTACAATACTACCAGTGTTTAACACTGAAGCTTTCGCTCCAGTGTTGTCGATTTTTGAATTACCCTCAACTAACACAATTCCAACAGATTCTCAAGCACAAAAAAGTAGCTTTTTTGTTAATATACAACTCTATAAATTATTGAAGTGTTAACACAACCAGCATGAACCAGCTGACTACTGTGAAGTTTTGAATTTCAGCGCAGAGCCACTTTTCCTTCAGCTCCAGAGACAGCTCCAGTGTTAAAATGTTAAACCTCCAATCAACCAACTATAAAGTATTTTACAAGAAAATAAAAATAAATAAATAAATAAACCAATAGGAGACCTTTCTGTGTGGAGTTTGCATGTTCTTTCTGTGCGTGTGTGGGTTTTCTTTGGGGACAAAAACATGCTTCATTGGCTGTGTGGCATGCTTGTGTGACTGTGGCCCCTGTGACAGACTGGGGACCTGTTCAGGGTGTGCCCTGCCTCCCTCCCGAAAGGGACAAAAAACGAGTTTAGAAAATGGATTAGAAAAACTGAAATAAATAAATAATTGTCATGTGAAAGAAAAAGAACACATACCGAGACAATGTTGCAATCACATCCTGACTTTTCCTAAAGTGGCGAAATATCCCAACAGAAAGTACAGCAGATGTAATTGGTTCCTTTGGTTAGTTATATTTTTATTACTAATCCTGTTTATTTTTCTATCGTTTGGTCCCAGTGTATTCACTGATTTAAATAACGCTGACTACAAAAATAACCTTTTTTTTTTTTTAAACAGGAGTAGTTCACTACAAATGCATGTATAAAATAATACAAGAACTCTACGCTATGTCATTTTGCCAGTTAGTGACATTATTTTGTTCAATATGGGAGTTAAAAAGATTTCTTACATGCGATTTATATTAGGTTCCCAATGAACTGCTGCATAGAAAGCCAAAAATTGAGTTCTCTTGGGTACAACATTGATACAACAAATGAGGCATAGGTGAATTCCTATGTTATAGAGAATTCATACAGACAGAAGAAGCTTCGTCTTTTAAACTTTCACATTTCAGAGGAAATATCCGTGACAAATGAAATTTTGATATTTGTACATTAACTGTGTTAAATGCTATTTAAAACCAAATCAGTTCCATATATTACTTTTCCTGAGGAGTAAAATACACGAATACATAGAAAACTGAATCAACAAACTCAATTTAATTTTATAAATTTCTAACTTGCTCTTTCCAGTTGAATCAGCTGGATTGAATTTTAGACACTAGTGAGTTCTGTCACATATGCATATTCATTAAGAAGTGCCTCAACAGTGACAGGGAAAGATCTGTTAAATCCATATTTAAAACTAATAATTTTGGAAATGGATTACTTTAGGGAGACTGTTTGCACAGCACCGATTGTGTGTGGAGCACTTCAGGAGACACTGTGCAGTATCACCAGGGGATGTGAGGAAAGCTCGACTCCTTAATTTAATTGGCAATTATATTAGCGCTTCAGCTCATCTGAGTACAACATAGCAGTCAAGTCGAAAATAATCATGGACTCAAACCTAATATGTAAATACTCCCAGAGGGACACAACATATTCACAGAGACACAGAACGCCAACACAGAGTTACAGTCTAACAGTGGAACCAGACAAGGGCGGGATTAGAAGGTGAGATTAAGGGTTCCAATGGGTTGACCAAATTTAGCAAACAGATTAATTAGAATTGGCAGAATACCAAACTGATGAAAGAAGTGATTTTGCAGTTTCAAACTTTTTCACCTTTGTCTTATTCATGTGTGACACCAAAAGCACAGAAAGTATGACAAGAGACCCACAAAAAAGGCCAAAGATGAGGTAGGGAACAAAGAAAATGGAAATAAGGTTTGGATCTGCGCACTATATGAATAACCCAAAAGACGTGTGTTGTGTGAGTATGAGAGTGCAGAAAGCTTCATGCTCAGAAAAGTATAAAGACAGTGACACCATGTATTTAAAATTCATATTTAAAGTTCTGAAAAGTGAGGACAATGGAATGACAGGTGCGCTCAACTCCTGCCTGGCTGAGAGGGACTTAAAAAATGGCCTCTACTGAGTTTTACTGAATTGTGAAATTTCTTTCTTTTTCTAAAGTAAAAGAAACATAGGGGAGGCATCTTGAAAATAAAAAGGGGAGAAGTGCCCTTCAAGGTCAGAGAGACAGAAATGAAAAAGCTGTCTGATTGTTGAATCGCAACAAGGCGAGAGCCCTGCCAAAATCGGGGTCGCCGAAAAGCTTCTTCAAAAGGGGACAGTCGGGGTGGCAGCAGGTAAAGCTGGTAAGCAGACTTATTACACATCAAGTGAGTAAAAAAGAAAGGCTCAACCTTGAACGCCGTCAAAGAAATGTGGAGAAAAACAACAAAAAAGGCGTTTTTTAAAAGGGTATCTGAAAGCGTCACCTCTCGCAAAACACATTAACCATAATAACATTAACTGAAATAACAAGAAGACTAAAAATGGAAAATAAAAGGAATTTAGATACGAAGGAAATATCCTGTTCGACAGAAAATGACAGCAGTCTTTTTTTGTCATTTCCCCCCTCTGACATGGACCTTTGAGCAAAGAAAAGAGCATGGTCGAGGTCACCGGCTTTCATGCCAATTTGGCTTTAATAATGAGGCAGAAAAAAGAGGAAGAGGAAGAGGGGAAAGAGAAAAAGAAAGGAGGAAAGTGGAGAAAGGGGGGAGTTCTGAGAATTAAAAGGAAGCTATTGATGTCTCTAGCTCCAAGGCGCTCCTTTTACCCAACTTCTAATTCAGCATTTCACACACAGCACACAGAGGAAACAAATTAGAGGGGCAAGCAAAGGAAAAAAGCTGGAAAGCACAATAAATTTCTGCTGTGTACACAGAGAACCTGCTGGAGACTAGGTGAGAAAATTGAGAAAAACACAAACCAAGGGATGTTGCGTGTAAAATAGTAAGTGTTCCAGACATAAAGATTAAACAAAGGGATTATGTTTTATTACACCGTTCTTATTGGTATTAGGATTGTGGTGCAGCACAATTAAATCAATCTTTTTACTTAAAAGAATTCATCAATCCGAGGACTCTTAACTTTCCTTTCAATGGAGACTTATCTAGAATCCGCTTAGAGTAGAAACACACAAATACAACTAACAAAGATCCAAGAGTGCCATTGCCAGATCTCATGAGGAATTGAACTGACCAGTGAGATTTTCACATCAAATAGTTGAAAACGCGCAAAAAAAATCAATGTAAAAATGCAAACAGTTAATGATAAACATGTTTGCCTCTTGAAGGACTTCACAAAGCTCAAAAAACAAAAAAACATTTGGACCTTCTGATAATGAGAGTAAGCTATGTGTTTGTTTCAGCTTAATGCAAAAGCATCAATGGAATACAATTAGGGACTGGAGTAGTGGTCAGCCCTTGCTCCTCAGAGTGAAAAGGGATTTATTCATCATGAAAAGGAATCATTAATTTTAACCAAAAAAGAAAAAAAATACTTGTTAAAAAAACAACCGGCCGCCAAATTGTGTCATAATACTCACAATGTTGTTAGACTACATCTTTCATTTTCAACTGGAGTTTAAAAAAAATGCTCGTCTATCTTCATTTTGTTTTAGCATATTTTATCTTGAAAAACGGGCATTTGGTGAGCTACCTTAATAACTAGCCTGTAGCTAGGTTGTAGCTAGGTCATCTCATCCCAGTACATTGTGTCTTCAGAAGGCTAATGTACTTTAGAATATCAATGCCGCAAAAAGACTGAGCTGAGAATGTGCTATGCTCAGTTACACGAAACATGTTTAAATACAGAGCAGCAGAAGTCAGATTACCAGGCATTTTTAGACATTTTTTTTACATTTGTAAAATTAAAATACTGAATATATAATTTATTGATTTTTTTCTGATTTTATTTTAATTGGTTGTCACTCTAGTGGATTTGACCCAGAACAGTTTTTGTCATACAAAAATAAAACTCTAAATTAACATGCTTTCAATAGAATCCAAACTTTTTTCGCCAAGATATGATAGCGGAGGTGAGTCAGGTGTCAGGGGATTTGCTTTTGTTTTAACCAACTGCTGTTATCTTTTTCTCCTTCTCTCTCTCTCTCTCTCTCGCACACACACAGATAAACCCACAAACGTTTGATTTATGGCCGGTTACTCCTCACATCGCAGATTAATTTCCACACATTTTATTTTGTCCATGAAGTCCTTTCATCTTAACAGCAGTACACCCAAACACAAACGCACACCTGTGTCCATGCAGCCGTGCTCACACTCACCTGCACATGTGCGCACAAACACACACATTAACACACAGATTTATGACCACTGCAAATCCCCAGCCCAGCCTGATAGCACTGACCGCAGACATAGCGAGACAGAGAAGGGTAATTTCATCCACTGAAGGATGAGTAAATGCTGATAAGGCTCTGCTCTCCTTCTCTCCCCTTTTGTCTTCTCTTCTCACATCTCGTCTTACACCTCTCTTTGCCTCAGTGCCTTTAATCTCCTCCTAGTCTCCTCCTTTACTCCCTTTTGTTAATGCCAGGGAAGACATCATACATCCATGCTTCCTCCTCAGTCAGTTCACCCATTCTTTGGATTGCAGTCTTTAAAACGCAGTACGGTAAGATTTACAGTTTAACGCGGGAACCAGTAACTCCTTATTTATCGCTCAAACAGAACAACAGATCCATGTAAAAAGCAGGCACATCATGATGTCTGAAGAAGGATGGTGAGGAAAAAAGAACAGCCTAGTTTTTTGTTTTTTTTTTTTCCTGTGAAAAGGGAATTTATTTGGGTGATAGTCTTAAAAAAAACTTTAAACTATACAGAAAACAAACAAAAAAATAGAAAGTTCCTTGAGGCCAAGTGAAATGTAAGCATGGTTTAACAAGAGTAATACAACTTTTACACATACGTGTGCAATGAAGTTTTAATTTCTTGTCTAATGTTGATTTTTTTTCAATAAATGAATACTCAGAAATGCAATTTTAAGCTTAGTTTTCTTTTAATATGTCCTCCACCATGAGGAAGAATTCCAAAAAAGCATATTTAGAACAACAAAAAACATGATTTTTATTGAACTGGGTCTTTACCTTATATCACAACTGGAGCCTGTTGGCAGAAACACTGTACACTGTCAACTTCACTCATCTGAGGCCTCTCTTCCTGCTTCTCGTCTCAGTTTCTTTTGTGAGGATGTTGCAAATACTTTCATACTCACTTTCATGTCATATTCGTTTAAAAAAAAAAAACTATTTTGACCAACCTTTTTGACAATTAATCTGCAATAGCAATTACAGAAATGGTATTTCACAGGGACGATGTTCTTCCATGGAAGAACAGGAACAATGAACATTGGTGAAACTTGTTTGTAATCCTTCTCTGGGGCTAGAGGCTGGTCTTGAATTTTTAGGTTTGGGTTGTATTATTCAAACTGCATCCAAAAAAAAAAAACAACAACAACAATGAAGAATATGGTCAATGGCAAAATATGAACTTATGAGAGGTCCTAATATCCAAAATGGTAACAAAACAGACAAAGTTCAGTGCAGAGTTGAGTTGCTGTGTGTTACTGTTTTCAAGTGTTCTTAAGAACACTTCTGAGAGTGTAGTGAACTTAAACACCTGAGTTAATCAGGGGTAATACCTTTCCTTTATCTAACCTCAAGCATTTTTTTTTTACCTAGATAGCAAGATTTGGATTCTCTGGGGATTTTTATTTTGTTTGTGCTCAATGCCTAAAGCAAAACGTAGTACACCTGAAGGATATTTAATAAGTATTTATGAGTAATAGTATACGTTTAGCAAGTGTGCCAAAGATCATATATGTTTTGTGGAGGAAGTATACTAATTGGTCTTCAGACCAAAAGTGGAAAATTTCACTTTCACAAAATATAAATAGTATACAAAAAATAAACTTCAAGTATACTGTCTCACTTTTAGCATAGACTAAGGGTGTATTCACACTGGAAAAAAGAACTGTTCTGGACCGAGTCCTCTTAATCTGTTCCGGTTTAAGTCCTAAACCTTGTGTTAGGTCTGTATTCAGATTCTATTCACTGTAAATCTGTATTCAGATTTCTGTTCCGGACCAAAGCTTGTAAACAAAACCATGTGACATAAGATCTTTTCAATCATTGACCAGCAGTTAGGGGGCGGGTCAAAACAAAAAGAGAAAGATACAAGTGCTGCACAATGCAAATCCTTGCCAGCATGGTTCACTTACTCAAACTTTTTCTTTCACTGACCAATTTTGAACAGCTGAATGAAGTCCAGGTTCAACTCTTTTTATTGCTACTTTGGTACAGCGGAGGCAAGGCAGTTACTGGAGACGCTACGGCTACGAGGTATGCTAACTAGTGTTTGATTATTTTATTTGATTATTAGCATTTGATCATTTTAAAGCGAACTGAAGTTCAGTCTGATTGGAAATGAACCAAGACTCCCTCAAAAGATGGGTCAAAGAGTTTAATAAATAAATATAGAAGTGGTTCCTGGTTCCGGACCAGGGCTCACTTGTGCACATTCAAACTAAAACTTCGTTCGGATTATTGGGGAAAATGAACTCTGGTTCACTTTAAGCAAACCAAATGTGTCCAGTTTGAATACACTTTAAGTATACTTTTAGTAGAATTCAATAAACTACATTTTGCTAAGGGTGCTCATTTTTCGTGAGCATGAGCTCCAGGGTTTGCAGGAATCTATCTCAGCTGTTTTGGGGTAAACACAACGGCCATCTGTCTACCAATAACATGGCCATTTTAGTTTTTTGTTAAACTATTTTGGTCACCAGTGTTTCAACCCGTGTACAGCACAAACCTCACTCTGATATCATAAATCTACATTTCTTTTCTGCCTTGCACAGAGGTGTCTATCTCCAGTCCTAGAGGGCCACTGTCCTACTTGTTTTGCAGTTATCCCTGCCCTACCTACTGCTGATTACCAGAATTGGTTGTTCCTACAATAAGAAGCAGCGAGGGCAGGGGTGTTTAAAAAGGAACCAAGTCAGTGGCTATTGAGAAATCTTGAGACCCCCAGCCTCCCACATTGGATGACTGTGGGATGATGTGTTGCGAATTGGTTTCAGGCAAGGATAGTCATGACAGAGAAAGCCATGTTGTACATTTAAAAAGATCCATCCTTTTTGTGTCTTTTTTGTGCTTGCAATGTGCAAAGTACCCTGCCTTTATGACTTTCCCTCACCCAGTTTTCCAAGTCATTTCAAAGATTTAAGTTTGAAAAGAATTCAAACTAAAATACATCTAACATAGTGGGCTGTTCTCAAACAGTGGTAGGAAATCGTGTATGTTTCCCAATGTGTTTGACAAGCCAAGAAGTTCCACAAGTTTATGGTTTAAATGCTGGTGACCTCATAACAATTATATCTATATATATTCGGGTATTTTTTAGGTAGTTTTGGGTTATTCACAGAAGACATGGAACAGCTGGACTGTGTGTTTATGTTTGATTCCGTGCCTTTTTGTGTGTGTTTGTGTCTGAGCAATCCCTACTTCTCTAATGCATGTTCCCATTGCCAATGCCTGCACAGACTGACCTATTTTCTATTTATTTCACATTTCTTTTACTTGTTTTTGTACCAACAGTGCATGCTGTCACAGCATTGACATTAGACATGTCTCTGGCTACTTTGTCTCGGATGTATTTTGGAAAAGCAAGAGGAAAAAACACTAACTGGCCAATGATCTGGTCATTTTAGTCAAGTACATTTAGACATGAATTTTATTTTCTGTGCCTTACCCAATCAACAACAAATGGGATAATTAGCGTAAACTGTAGTACTAACACAAGGATAGGGTGACAAATCAAAACCTCCTTTTTCCTACAAGGCGTAACCATTCCCTTAGCCCATACTTGTACCAACTGAACACATAACAACTTACACACACATACACAACAGATGCAGTCATGCACTTAAAAGAATGCACATTTCATTTGCTACTTCTATGCCTACCCCCAGCTGTGGCATTAATGGCAACGTTAACATCTCAGAAAGGTGCCTGCTCAGAAATACGCAAACACACACAGGCATGAACATCCACTAATCTACTTTCCAAGTTCCCTTAGGCCAATTAAAATATCTCACAGCTGGGGTTTACCTTTAGGATTAGATTTGACATGAACATCCTCAGACAGACATATATGCACAAACATGTGCAGCCACTTGGTGATTTTAAAACAGCAGTTTCCTTTTTAAGATTGTGATATACGGGTGTACCTGTAAAATTTAATGAAGCAGACAAATACGATCGTCATGTCAAAGCGCCCGGGAAGATCACAGCTCAGAAAAGTGACATATAGAAGTATAGATGCAGATGTGTGAAATTTAAGATTCAGTGAAGTTACAGTTTCACACTTGTTCACACTGCATAAAATAACCCCATTCCAATCTCAGTGATGCTTGGTATATTTATGAAAGGGAAAAGTCCTTGATGTTTAAATTATATGTCTTAAGTCTAGTTATATAGGTGAAAAAGTCATACAACCAAGGCAGTGATTATATTTACTACTGTAGTCAAGTTGGGATGTTTTAAATGGTAGTGATTGATAAACATTTCTCTAAAAACCCACTTGAATGCCTTTCCGATGGAGCACAGAGGAGCTACTCATGGCTCAAATCTGGCTGTGAAGTACTGAGCTGATTCAGCTAAAGAACTTCAAAAGAAATGATATGCATTCACACACATACTGGACCAAGTCTACACACATTTTTATGTGTCATCAGTCCATCTTAAGAACTCCCTGAATGCCTCTCAGGGTAACGGGGCTTCCAGAGTCAACCCAACTGGTTTTCAATCCAACTACCTTCGGCAGTTCTTCAGTCTGGTTCAACAGGATGGGGTATTTTTTAGCAGTTGGGCTGAAAGCCAGAAGCCAGCTTTAAGTCAAAACATAAAGGAGTCCTGGTGCAGAGCAAAGCTATGAAAAGCCTACTTGAGATTACTTAAGGAACAGACTTGGGTACATTTAATTGTCTCCTAAAATGACTCAAATATAGGGAATCATGGGCCTGTTTTTTTTACCTTCATATTTTCTCAATTTTTGGGCTTTAAAGGGCAACTCCAATTCTGACTTTTTCTGTTCTGTATGCCTTTTTAAAATTTGTGCTCAAGCTTTGTTCCCTTCTTTGGAGGTACAAAAAATAAGTTGAAACAAAGAGGTATTAGGATCATTCTGCTCACATCAAAGTTTGTGAAGTATTTGACTAACTCAGGGGTTTACCAAAGCTTTATCCACTGATTAGTGATGCTGGTGAAACACATTTTTTAGCTCACTTACCACCCGCTCTGATCAGTGAATGTCAAATAATTTGATGCAGCAGTTTCATCAACGAAAAATGAACACAAAAATATTTATCTTGATGAGATTAAATACAAACTTCAAAAAGCCACCTTCTCTGAAATATCAAAGTCTATTTTTGCAAGTCATAAGGTGATAATGGACGGTGGACTAGTACCAGCCTATTTACTCTAATGCTCCATCAAGTGGCAGTTTTTTTTTCTGCTTTAACAAAGATACAGAGACTGAATTTGAATTCTCAGTTACACAGCAGTGGTGCAGAGGCAGAGCGGTCAACCTCTGATTGGAGTTTGGGTTCCCGCCTTGTCCGGTGATGTGTCAAAGCATCTTTGGGCAAGACGCTGATCTCCACATTGGTCCTGGTGGTTATAGGTTGGCACTATGTACAGCAGCAGAGCCACCATAATTATGTGAATGTGTGGGTGGGTGGAATGTGACTCAGGACAAGAATTAAAACTCTGTGCTAAGTTGGTAACAAAATGGTAGTATAGTAGTTCAGTCTAAAAATGCAAATGTAGGTGCTTCATTTTGGACATGTCAGCCACTTGTATTTTATTCAGTTTACTGTACACTTCTAGCCAATTATTTTCCCTTTCCAGCGATTGTGTGCAGGTTCATGTAAGAATGGGTGAACCTGTCAGGATGCACACAGCTTAGGTCTAAATGCCAGAGGGAAAGCAAGCAAAAGTTTGGCTGTACTTCTAAGCAAAAGATTCAAATTCCATCAACTGATGGATAAGAGTGTATGTAAAATACGCGTTAACGTCAATCTGAGCGAAATAGGAGTCAAAACAGTGCCGTATGTCAGAAAGAATAAACAATACTGTATCTGAAGCAGTCAAGCAGTCTCCTTCCCCCGGTGACACTACTTGTTATAGGAAAACATTTAGCACCGGTTTGAGCACTATTTTGGCACTGTAACCGTTTCAAAAGTAACACTTTCCTAGTTCTTCTGGCAATAAAAAATAATAATACTTGTGCTTAGGGCCTTAAAGCAAGGTAGAAAAGAGCTATATAGATAGGTACACGTCATATACCACTGGACTCATAACTCAATTTTCTTATAAGGTTTAAAAATATAGCAGTCTAAAATATCAGATATTATCAAAAATGAGCAAACATTATTTTGCTTTGCACATTTGCTTGCACTGTTAATTTTTTATTTTTAATTTTTTTTTTATGGTGCTTTCTGTATGTGCAGTAATTTAAACAGGTGGGTCGACATGAAAAAAACTTACAATAAAAAATCAAAGATGCTTCTTTGAGTATTATATTTTCATTATCAATGTTCTTTGAGCTCAGGTGATATTGTGAAACTGTCAAAGTTGTACGCCTAAATGTGTTTTTTTTAATAAGCCCAAACTAAATTATCTTTCTCATTTTCGGACCCACTTATTGATTTCAAGGGTAAAAGGATTACCAAGATCCATTCTGGGAACATAGTGGAAAAAAAAACATGGATCCATACATTAACAGCTGTAAGCCATGACTCAATTCAAATAAAGTCAGAGGTATTGGAATCATTGCCCTTTAAAATAGTATTGTTTTAATGGCATAAAGCTGCTTTTAAACAGGGACTCTTAATTCACACTTTTTTTTCAGCCCAGAGTGGGGAACAGACTCCAGCACCCAGATATGCTCAAAACACTACTACGAATTCATCATATGTGCGTTAATGTGTGTTTTTCTGTATGTAAAAAAGAAAGATACTCCTGCAGCACAAAACCAATGAGCCATGTGAAAGGCAGCTTGGCAAAGCCTACATCTCACAATTTAAAAACAGAAGAGGAGTGAAACTCCTGACAGCCGTCCCCACCATTCATTAGGCCTCCACGTCACTTCTTGACTCACTATAATGAAGGACGGATGCAACAGAGGAGACAAAAACCCTGCAGAATAAATACTTCCAGCCAATTTAAATCTCTTTTCGTAACTCTTAAAAGTGAAACATTTTACAGATTATAAATATGAACCCAAAAACCTTGCACTGATCATATATGCAGGCCTAGGATTCTAACCAGGAACAGAAGGCTATGTAGACAAAATACACCATTTTAAAATAAACTATTCTTTATTCATACCTATTTTTTTTTAAATCATTCTTGAACAAAACTGATGTAAACATTTAGAGTAAACAAAATGGCTTTAATGAATGATTAAATACACCAGATAATATACATTCTGCTTTTGTTTTTTACTGTTTTAACCTGGTTTTGTTTTTAAGTGTTGAATAGACCCTCTCTGTACTTGTAGACACATTTTACTCAGTTGTTCTGAACCAATAATTTGAAAAAAAAAACATTTCTTTTAAGGAAAATATCTAGTTTTATTATAAGCATAAAAAAACAAAAGCAAAGTAAGCACAATTCGCAATACTTTCGGTAAAAAGTGGCTATAAAGTCTATAAAACAGAATGAAAAAATAGTAAAAGAAAAAAAAAAAAAGCAACATACCCTATTTTCCACAATGTAGGCTAAGACGCTCTTAAAAAGTTTTATTTTTTAATATTCAAAACTGCATTGCACCTTGTGATCCAGAGCGGCTTTTGTATGAAGTAGTTCTGGTTGGGTTGTTACAAGTTGCCAGTAAAGTTGGGTGTTTTTGTGATATGTTAACAGGACAGACGTATAGCGGGGTTGGACTGTATTTTTAAAGCCTTGGGAGTTAGCTTAGCCACAGTAATGTTTGTTTTAGCGACTTCAGTCTCTTTTTTTTTTTTACGTGTTTCAAACAAGGTTGAGAGTTACAGCTAATGCGGCTAACACATCTAGGACTCAGCGTACAGCGTACATACGTATGTGAAAACATTGATCACAAGTCAATGTTGCCAGTATGAACTGTTGATCATGATAGAAGACAGAATTGATCGTTTAACTTATAATCCATTTGCAATTTCAGCCGAACAAACATCAACAAGCACCAGAAAGAGGCAAAAAAAATATATCCAAATAATTCAATATGAGAACCCCGAGCCCCCCTTCAATAAAACAACCTGCTTGCTTGTAGTAAAACCTTGACGTGTTTGCATTAGCGCATTTTTCAATCATCTTCAAAGCAAAGAAGCGCTGTGGAGGCCTCAGGCTTTGATCAGATGAAAGTCAAAGTCTAAACCTGATCAATCCCTGCATTCCTCTCTATTTCTTGGAAAAATACAGACTAACAGTGACTCTTTTCTTCAGGTAAAGGTTCAGTAAAAATAATAGTCAACTTCTGATGAAGCTGTTCAATCTAAGAATATGTGGTTTTATGATAAAACTAAGAGGGAAGAAAAGTGAAAATGTTTAGGCTCTGTATGCATCATCTATATTTGCTTTTATTTGTTTCCAGTCTAAAAATAAAACCATACATCAAAAAGTATGACTGAATATGAAAAGAAAAAGCTATTAAAGAGAGAGAAAACCATCATTCCCTACTCAGCAGGTGGAATTTTACTTTTTTATTAACTTAAAAGTAAAATGCATACACAGGTTCTTCAAGTCTCATCCTCGTGCTGCATATTTGCCTCCTTTTTGCACAGCTGAAATTCAGTGCCAAGAAATAATAAACCAGAACTAAACAAAAGATGTTCTGTATTCTGGAAGCATCCAATAGTTTCCTGCTGGGGTGTGTAGCACATTTGGACTGAAACATATGGTTAGCTAAAAAGAAAAAAAGTCACTTTTTTTTTCCTGTCTCCCTGCCTGTAGCCAAGATACAAAGACAGCATTTGCAATAAAAACAGTCATGAATGATCCCCCCTCATGCTGAAACCGCTCCGAGTGGGAGGGATAGATTTGGAGCCACTATGGCTGGAGATGATGAGCATACTGAAGAATAGAATGTGTCTTTTTATGTTAATTCCCTTTCAGGTGAATAGAAAACCACACAGGCAACCAAATCTCATAATGTGTTCTCACATACTGCCTTCTGCCCTCCATCTGGGTGAGTTTTATCCTCCCCTTTCCCTCTCCGTACATCCAATTCCAGCTTTTAAATAACTTGTTTCTGCACGGATGGGCTGAATTCACGCCCATGGTAACGCATGGCAGATTTGTCTTCCGGAATGAATTTTCATGACAGAACATACATTGCTTTAATGAGTTTTTATTGCGTGCCGATAACCCCATGATGCCAGGGGAGAGGCATTTGGTTTACAAAAAGCAGCAACTAGTCCTTTCTGAAAGCAGCTGTCTACTCAGACATTTGCTCTAATATGTCTAAAAAGCCTTGATTTCCAGTATTTTAAACTGAATTTTGCCACCAAACCCCGATCCCACTTCATTATGTCTAAAAGCTATAGAATTTCATCATGTGGGGTAATATACCAAGCTCATTTTCATGTTCCTCCGATACTTTTGGGAATGGCAATTAGTGTTAGCCTCCAGGGAAAATACATAAAAAGTTCATAAACAATTATCGAAGTCATTATCTGTGCGAAACATTAACATGTATGAACAAGTTTAAGTTGATATTTGGAGATTTGCAATCTACATTCTATACAAAATTTTGTGAATGACACCTTCATTCCCACTTTTCATGAAAACAAGCTTTCATATGTATTAGAACTCCTCTTCTTGTATTAAATGTTCCTTTACAATTCAGTGTACTTTGCTGACGGTGGCTTTAAAAAGCCTGCAGAATTTCACACATCAATGCGTTGGACTTACAAGCCAGTCCTTTGACACTCCTTTGAGTTAATTAAAAGCACACATTTTAAAATATGCATCTAACTAACTGCCTCAAGCAGCAAGATCATTGGATATTTAAAAAATATCCATCAAGACATCAAGGGGAAAAAAAATAACTGTTGACCTCTCTAAGGTTTATCTTTTGGTGCCATTTTCAGATGCCTGTAGGTCCTGCTTGCATTTGATCACACCATATTATGGTTTGATTACATTGAAACATATATTTATGTGTTATTTTGTTGTTGTTTTATTTTAAAAGTACACATGCAATGTAGGTGAGAGTGTGAATGTCTTGTTTGTTCATATTTTTTATTTTTTCACCCCAGACCTTTGCAAAATTGTCCACTAAATAATATCCAGACGAATCTAATCTCAACTAATTAGCAGGTATCACCTCAATAACAACAGATAATTACGATAAATATCAAGAAAGATAACTGAAATGTAAAGTTTTTCTTTGAAACAAAAAAGAAAAAAAAACATTATCTGAAGTGTGCAGATGAATCCAAAATCAACCTAAGAGATTAGTGAAGAAGCTTGTTCTGCTCACAGTAAAATGGTTTAAATGTTAAAAAAAGGAAGAGCAAAAGAGGTTCTCATTTATGTTATTCATAAATAGTTTATAATTCTGTCTCAGCAGTCCAACTTAAGTTAAAAGGGATTATTCTGTCAGTAATGACTTTCCTGTATTTTATTTTGGTTGTCTGTATTTGCATTGCACCCTGGGCAGCAGGAAGTCCTTTTTTTTTCAATGCTTTATTTGAGTTCACAAAGTTTCAAGGCATACAGATCTTCAGAACAGAATAAAAGGCACATCAACTACAGAATAATAGTCATGTTTGGGTACAGAATTATGCTCGATGCAAATGATACACATAAAAACAGAAAATTCATAAAATTACAATGGGAAATCCTGACCGTACATAAGACAAGAATATTAGTCTTCTTTAATTATTTTATAGTTTTTATGTGCTTCAAAACGTTTCTTTTTGTTATTGATTAATTTGAAGGTTTTGCAATGATTGTCTGCCAAGTATCTTTTAAAGGCTAAGAAATTAGTTTTTTTATCGCTCTATTTACATGTATGAAGAAAGAATTTGGCTAAACTTAAGAGATTGTTGATTGTGACATTTCTTTTTTTTTTTTTTTGGCGTCTGAGCCAAATATAATATCTTCTCTTTTTAGGGGTTGGGTTAAGATTGGTTTGGTTGATAACCAATAGTGGAGGTCATCCCAAGACATATTAAAGTACACACAGTAAAAAAAAAAAAAAAAATAGGTAATCTGTTGTTTAAGTAATTCTCTAGAAGAAAACAGATTTGTAAGAATTTTGAAATTAATTTATTTTGCCTTAGGGCTTAAGGGGTATGACAGGAAATGTGGTCAAAGTGGAAAGACGCCGCATTAGGCTGTTCGAGTAAGACTGATGAAATAAGTCTATTCCAACTATTTAAAGTTTAGGTAATTGAAGATCTGAAATTTGCACTTGAATGTTTTGAACAAGAAATTTAACATGTGTAGGAATTGACTTTATGACCCTAAACTCTAAGTTGTTGCTTTTAAAGTTAAACTCTAAACAGAAGTTTTCATAAGACTGCCATCTGCCCTGATCATTTAACAGAAGTTTTATGGACCAAATATTCTTTTCCATCCAAGTTTCAAAATACAAGGACTTGTTCCTGTCCAAGACACATCTATTATTTCATATGGGAGTAAAATTGTGCGTGTACATTAGTTTCCAACACAACAGCATCTGTTTGTGAAAAGAGGATAGCTTTATAGGAAGTTTATTAACACAGATATCACATTTGAGTATAAATTTCATTGTTTCCATTTCTTCAAATACCCATTTGGGAAGACAGTACCAGATACCATTTTGATTACTCAGGAATAGTCTCAGCCAATTTCTTTTTAGAACCGCATTTCAACATTCAAAATCAATAACGTTTAAGCCACTATCCTTGAAGTCCTTCACCAGTTCTCCTGTCTTCATGTTATGACTCGATTTTCATATGAAACTAAAGTTAATTTGATTTATAGCTTTGATGTATTTGTCTGCCATCGAGTATACTGGATTTATGCACAGAGCAAGTGACTCCATTTTGGTCAGATCAATTCTACCAAAAAGTCTGAAATACCTCTGAAGCCATTTATTCAGTTGCAATTTACACGTTTGTTTTCTATGTTAAATGTTTCTCCAAGTTTGATATTTTTCATTATATGATATTTCGAGATATTTTACAGAAGATTTGATATTATAAGATTCAGTGACGACTATCATGTGTTGCTAGTAAATCACATTTTTGCAGATTTAAGTTAACCCTGATGCTTTGGAAAATGTGTTAATGGAGTAGCAAATAAGAGTAGCAAGATGGAGGGCATTATGAATAAAAGGATTACAAGTACGTATATTTCTAACTGTTTCGTTATTGAGGAGGAGCTTTCCAAAAAATAAGTTCCTCTTGACATTGCATAGAAACAGTGTGGATTTTGTCTAAATTGGCCAGCATTGACAAAACTGGAATACAGGGGTGTAAAAAATAATTTGAGGAGCTCAAAATTATTATTATTATTATTATTATTATTATTAATAATAATAATAATAATAATAATAGGCTTTATTTATTGGGTGCCTTTCTGAGCCTTCAAGGTCACCTTACAACAAAAAAAATTATGGTGAACACATAGCTAAAACCAATTACAGGAGTAAAATGCCTTTAAAATACACTGATCAGGGTTTACAAGAAATAAGCCATCCTGAATAAATGGTTTTTGAGTTTTAATGCAAAGTGTGGAAGAGATGCAGTATTCTGAATGTCAGAGGGGAGAGCGTTTCAGAGTTTAGGGAGCAGAGTGACTAAATGCTCTGTCCCCCATGGTGATGAGATGAGTAGTGGGGACAGCCAGTTGGGGCAAGTGAAGACATGAGGGAATGTCTGGGTATTGAGATTTGGAGAAGATCTAACAGGTATGGGGGAGCAAGGTGGTGGATGGCCTCAAAAGTGAGAAGGAGAATCTTGTGGTTGATCCGGTGTGTAACTGGGAGCCAGTGAAGCTGGTGGAGCAGAGGAGTGATATGATGAGTGGAGGGGTTTGGGTGATTTTGCAGGCAGCAGAATTGTGAACCAGCTGAAATCTATGGAGTTTTTTTTGTGGGAGGCCAAACATAAGGGAATTGCAGTAATCAAGTCGGGAGGAAACTAGGCTATGTACAAGAATGGCAGTAGAATGGGTACTGAGTGATGGACAGAGAATGCAGATATTACAGAGGTATACTGGAAGTTTGCTGACCTGGTGATGTCATTAATATGAACAGTGAAAGAAAGAGTGCTATCAAGGATGACACCCAGAGTCTTTACTTGTGCAGAGGGGAGGATGGAAGAGTTGTCAAAGGGGAAAAATATATTGTTGACTTTATTGAGAATGGACTTGGTGCTTACATATAGAAGTTCAGTTTTTACACTGTTAAGTTTGAGAAAGTTTGAGGTGAACCAGGATTTTAATTCCAGGAGACAATTAGTAAGAGAACGAGGAGAGAGAGTAGAATCGAGGTTTTGAGGAGATGTAAAGCTGGGTGTCATCTGCATAGCAGTGAAAGTGAATGTTGTGCTGATGGAAGATATGACCAAGAGAAAGGAGGTAGATGATAAACAGCAGGGGCCCCAGGACAGGTAACTGGAGAACACCTGCGGTAACGGAGACTGTAGGAGACGTTAATGTTTTTAGTTGAATAAATTGAGTGCGGTCGGAGAGATATGACTGAGTCGGTCCAGAAGGATCGTGTGCAAAATGGTGTCAAAGACAGAACTTCAATCCAGTAATAATAAGATGGATAAGGAAGTAGTGTCAGCAGCTTAGAGGAGGTCGTTTGTTATTTTGAGAATGGCCGTTTCCGTTTGCTATGGAGGGGACGAAAACCAGAATGGAATAGTTCATATAAATGATTAGAGGTGAGGTGGGTATGGAGTTGAGCAGCAACTGTCTTTTTAAGACCTTTTGAAATGAACTGAAGATTTGAGATGGAACAGGGGTTACAACTGCTAACTTGAGAGAATGTGGAACAGTTCCAGTGGTAGGAGAAGAGTGAATATTATTGATGATTAAAGGCGGCAATGACGGAAATTTAGACTTAACTAATGCAGTGGGATGTGGGTCAAGTTGGGATGATGTTGTTTTAGACTTATAAATCAGGTCAGAGATCTGTTCCACTGTTGATAGGGTGAACTCTGTAAATGACTGATGTGGGGCGGCCAGAACTCGGGGAGGAGGATTTGAGCTTGAGGTAGATTTCAGCTCCTGGTGAATGAGTTCAATTTTTGAGGAAAAGTATTCGGCTTCCCTACTACTGATGTTGCAGAATGATGTTGCAGATGAACAGGAAGTAAATTCTGGGGTACAGATAACTCAGAAAGTAGAGAAAAAAAGGGCTTTTGAATTGCCTTTCTCTGAGTTTATTAATCTAGGGTAGTATGTGGCCTTGGAGAAGGAGATGGAATCTTTATATTGAAGCCTTTGATTGGAGTACATCACTTTGTGCACAGTGAGACCAGTTTTTTTATTTAGTCTTTCAAGCTGTCGTACTTTCACCTTTAATTGCCTAAGAGTAGGGTTAAACCAGAGGGCAGTGTCAGTGAAGGAGACAGACCTAGCGGTGCAAAAATGTCCAAGAGATTATGAGTTATTGTAGTGAGTAACCAGTTCTTTGGGGATGGAAAGACCTTCAGTGCTGGGAAGGTTGCTGATACTTGTGGATAGGTTTTCCAGATTGAAATCCTTAATTTTACGGTAGCTTGTTTCACGAGGAATGTTTGATTTGGAGAGTGAGAGGCTTACAGAAGACAGTAGCATGTGATTGAAGAAAAGGAGAGAATCTGCAGTACAAGAAACTGGCGAAGCACCTTAACAACAGACAAGATTGAGTACATGCCCCGTGGAATGTGTGGGGAAGTTAAGATATTGATGGAGGCCAAAACTGTCTAGGCAGGATGGAAAGTCTTTGGTGAGAGTGCTCTTGGCATTGTCCATGTGAATTTTGAAGTCCCCTTAGAAGTGTTATGTTAGATGAGAGTGTGAAAATATGAATTTGGAAAGCAGAAAAATCAGAGATGAAATCCTTGTTGGGCTTTGGTGGGCGGTAGAGAGTGCCGACAATAGTAGGAGTAGGTCCAGAAATTTGACAAGCTACTGCTTCAAATGATGCAGAAAAGTCACAGGCGCTAGCCTCCAAGACTCACGATAGATCATCACGAGAATTGAACAAATCATGGAGAAGTCGCATCGGTCATCGAGGTCAAGTGATGTCGACTTAAAAATTGGGGGTTCAGTGTGTGTGTGTGTGTGTGTGTGTGTGTGTGTGTGTGTGTGTGTGTGTGTGTGGGGGGGGGGGGGGGGGGGGGGGGGGGGGGGGGGGGGGGCTCCTCCCTCTTGCTCCGTGTTGGGACTGTTTTCTTGTGGAAATAGAATTATCACATTATTACGTAGAAGTTCATTTTAATCTACTCAAAACAGCAGGTCGTCTAACGGCAATGACTCCAATCATTTTCTCCAATTTAGATACAAAGTTGTTCTAAGACAACAAACTGATGTCAATAAAATGCTTCATTCTGCAGAATATTTATAAATAATCTTTGTAAAACGGTTTTCATGTTTACCAAGCTCAACATTTTCTTATTTTATAAGAGATTTGACAGATGTTATGACTTCATATAATGCCAAAAATAGCACTTATGTATAAATGTGCTCATGTGAGACTGCATTATTACAGTGTCTTTAGACGTTAGTCTTGCTAAGAACATTTATGGTTCCATAGCACAATTCAACATATGAATAAAATCTTGAATAAAGGGTGTCCACTTTGCGCTAAATGTAAATCTTCACATCAAGACTGGAAAAGGACGCTCAGATGTCAAAAATCCTGCAGCTTAATCGCAGTGAGGACCCTCCAAGAAGAGTGGGATTAGTTAAAGAAGGGATTAAAGGCACATCCCTCTCTTAAGAGTCCAATCAAACATATTCGCTCTCATCTCTTTCATCGTGTGTTTTACTCATTTTATTCTATCAGGATGAGCTGCTAATTGATATCCTGACATTGGGTGAAAGCCTTTCAATCACTCGTGTCCACTTAAATAAAAGCAAACCCTCACAAAATTCACTCAAATTCCATTAAGCATTTTGTTAACTCTTAACAGTAAAACAAAAACTCAATTAAGGCCATGTATTTACCGATAGCTAAGTGTTCCAGCAAGGACGCTGCAGAGGGTTATTAAAGCAAATCATTTCTCTGTTGATGTAATTACCTGCAATGAAAACCGCTTATTTACAGGTACGTTTATCTATTAACTTTGTCGAACTGCTTTTTTATTTTGTTTTCTGAGAATATGAACTGTGAACTCCATTAACAGGATGTTGACAGTAAATAAGCAGAGTGATGGAAAAGCTGTAACCTGTAGATGACGTCTGCTCTACGGCTCATTTCAAACCGCTGCGGCGGGTAACTGTAGCTTGAGTTAAAACTTTGAAACAGGAATGGAGAGATAAAGACTTAGTCACATGCACCCATATAAGTGTGACCTGTGCAGGTGCTGTGGGTTGTAAAGAGGAGGAGCCACTTGAAAATGAAACGTACAATGACGTATATGTAAGGCTAATGTAAGTTGCTTGCACTAATGACATACGGTTGATGTTATCATGCAGTGTCTTTTCGCCACATTCTCGTCAATAGTGAGGTGTGTGCACTGGCTCATTACTGACTGTGCACATATGCCACATGCACAGGATGTGCAGGTAATATGTAAGTGCCCGTAAGACAAGGGTGTCCAAATAGAGGCCTGGAGGACAGGTTTCTTACATGTTGTCCAACAAATCAGCCTTTGAAACTCCACTTGGCTAAATACACCTGATCCTTCAGATAAGACAAGGTTTTTGGAAAACCAGAGGCCTGGGGTTGGACACCCTGCCGTAGGACATCAATTGGATGCCTACACAAACAGAAAAATTACCTACTTCATCCTTACTTACGCTTACGTGTTGTATGTGTTTTGTATGACCTGATGCTTTCAGTGGGCTCCGGGAACCCGGTGACCCCAAAAGGGACACAATGGTATAGAAGATGAACAAATGAATGTTTTCTGATGAAAAATGCAGCTTTATGGTCTAGCACCTTCATTTAAAATGTCCACAAACATGACCCTTTGTTCACACCTTGCTTGGATTGTAAAGAATTGTAATAAAAAAACATATGTCCACTTTTACTTTGAAATGTTAAGAAACCATCGAATGAAACTCACAAAAGTTAACTCAACTATTTTTTCTTAACTAATTTTCTAGACTAATTTTTATTTAATTATGACTGAATAATAGATGTTTTAAGGAGCAGTGATTCAAAAGCAAAAAAAAAATCAGTTTCAATCCTAAATTCGGCAAATTTTTTGTAGCTGATTTCATTGAGCTTACAATATATTTCTTATTATGATCTAAATGTGGCATACAACCCAGAGATTAGCTTGCTCTCATCTCAGTTATCATGCATCCGTCCTAAATGCTATATATAAGAACGCACCCGTGCAGCTGGGGTCACAGGCACAAAAACTGATAGCACAGGAATTATTATTATAATCACTCCAGTTTAAGTCCTCTCTGATGAACAAGGGTAATTGGATCATTTAAAAAATATCCTGATGGTCTGGCCTTAAACCCGGGTGAAATATTGTTTGAGGACGGAGCCTAATGGCTCCAAATGGGGAGACAGTAGTGACATGCTCTGCATGGTAAATATGTGTCTCTCCTTAACTACATTCTCAATCCATTCACATGTGACTAGCTGATGCAATTCCACAGGGCAATGAAGATTGAGAGCGCAGCTGCAGCAGCACTAAAAGGTAGAACCATCTGTCAGAGGTAGCTGATAACAGGAAGTTTTCACGTGTGACTGTTAAAAAAGAGTTTTGCATCAAACCCAGTGAAGGCCTTGAACCAGTGGTTGGGAGACTGCTCAGCCATGGCAAAGCCGCTTTATATTCATAGCCATGACTCAAAATCCCAAAGATTTAACATTTTAGTTTTCTTTTTATTTGTTCTCTTAGATCCCACAATCACTGTTCATCTCAGTCATTTCATGTTTTACCTATTCTTCATCTTAAATATTGGCATTAGTCCTACTTTTTGGATTAAATTAATTTAAGTGGAAATGTGTTTTCTCTCAAAAGGCAACACATTTTAATGTGACGGAGTACAAAAAGGATATTTCTCAACTGCAATCGGTTCTATGATGAGTCAGAAAAAAGAAGAGTTGAAATCAGAAGATTTAAATAATCGTATCCAACACCTTTTAAATATGTTATTCTAGAAAGAAATTTTATGTCAACACAACTCGAGTCATTGAGGAGCAAAAGACAAACTCTATTTTGTCGAAAAGAAGTCAAAGATCTGTCAAAGGCTAAGTCCAAACAAATTATTGAAGGAGTTTGATTTTTAACCCTTGGAGTTGAAAAATAACATCCCTCAAAAGCAAGACAAGCTAATAGTTTTAGAGGTGCTGGAAGTCAAAGTTGCTCATTAACTTGTTAGGGAGTGTATTCAGACTGGACACATTTGGTTCACTTAGAGTGAACTAGAGTTCATTTCCCATGAAGATCACTAAAACATTTTCAGTCTGAATACACTCAAGTGGAACCTGGTCTGGGACCAGAAACTGCTCTCTGACATATCTTTTGAGGCAGTCAGTCAGTCTCCTCAGTCTGCATAGGCTCCGTGCTAAGATCATAACAACTGGACTAAGCAGCCACCATAGCCGGGCATTACAGGTTGTAAACAGAGAAGAAAGTTAGCAGTCATTGAAACTCAGTCGGAAGAATGCAGGCTCATTAAAACAACTTTTAATGTGAAACGCAGTGTTTCTCACACTGATTTCCCGACAATCTATGCCATAAACACTTATCAGCATACCTTCATCGCCATCGTTTCCTCAGTAACCGCCTTGCATCATGCGTCTGCCGTACCAAATTAGCAAGAAGAGTGTGTTGAAACCAACGTTCAAAACTGGTCAGTGAAAAAATAAAGTTTGAAAAAGTGAACTAACCTGATTGCAAAGCGCAGGACTTTCATTTTTCTTTCTGTTGTTTTTTTGACCAAATGCCAATGAAGACATCTTAAGCCATTTGATTTCCATGTTTTGGCTTGGAGCAAATGGTCTGATTGATAGCCGTCTGAGTAAAGACCAAACGGAAGGCTGAGGACTTGATCCGAACCAAATTAAGCGGACTTGGTCTGGACCAAAGGACTGTTCAGGTCTGAATACACCCTCAAACTCCACAATCTCTGGATCTACATGAGAAGCTAACATAATGAATCCACAAGAGCATTTTATCAAGTGAACTGTACCTGGAGGGCACTTTTTGGAACCATTTCTTTGGTTTGTCTTTCACAAAGTCTTTTTTTTGCTAAAGACTGCAGAACACAGAGCATGTTTTGCTGTGCTTTCAATGTTTTCTGCACAGATGAGAATCTCTGTTAAAAAGATGTAACTGTCATCAAAGGCAGAACTTTTTCACTCTCTTTACAGAAAGTGAATTTGGCTCAGAGCACAGGTGGCTTCATGCATTTTCTATATATAATGGGAAGTTAGAGCCTCAATTTCGGTTGTTTTATGTCACAAGAACTTGTGAAAAACATCCATGAAGATGAAAATCCATGTATCAACAATTTCAGCAGTCTTTATTAGTTTCAAAAAGGTAAAACATTGTAAAAGAATAATGAATAACACTGTTATTTTCTTCATCTATATGTCTTACTGTCTTTAAAAGGACCAGAAATCAAGTGTTAAGCTTTTCATTTGAAAAACCTTTGCCAAGATGTATCAAGGCATAGCTAAACTTAAGGTTTTTGCATGATATAGATATTTTTTCTTTAAAAAGGTGTATGTTTATCACATATTGGGATTAGTATGCATACATTTTTGCCAATGCAGAACAAAGAGAGGGTAAATCACTATTTTTTGACTTTTTATTTGTATTCCAACACATTTTATAGGTTTTATTAGATATTGCAATTTCTTTCTTTTTTCTGGAGTTAGTGATGCATTTTTTTCTTCTCCTAAAGCTAGAAAAAAAGGATTCCTTTAATCTTACTGCTAGTTTTTTTGCAAATCCTTAAATGTATTGCTGCCATGTTTGTGTCTCAGTTTGTGTCTCAGTTTTCTTACAAACATGAGTGAAAATAACAGAAAGCTGTTTCTTTTCTGTACTAGTGTTACACATCACCAAACCAGAAGTTGCGATGTGCTATTTTGGCGCTGTGATTAGGCTGTATTATTAGAGCCATGATATTAAGTTGTCGCATTTTGAGGGGGCGGGAGAACTAGTGACAGCACTGAAGCAAGTGTTTGACATAAAAAGCGACACTAATGCTAATTCCTCCTGTGCTAAAGAAAACATTAATCTTTAATGACACAAAGGTCTTCTGTTGAAGGGAGGGGCGGCTTCTGCTTTAGGACCAATGAGAGCCTCACTCAGCTACTCACGGTTTTTTTTCCAAATGAACTTTTCTATGTGAATGTTAGTGAGATCAAATTTCCAAGCAGGAAAATTAGCAATAAGAAATCAAACAAAAACAATAAAAATGTCCCCACTTGTTTAGGTCCACAACCTACTGCTACATCACAGCTCCAGTCTTTTCCAACTGCATTGTTTTCATCTGCTCCCCATTCACTACGTTTTGAATAAAGGTGTTTTCATAAAAGCACTTTTTATTCTTCATATATGTCCTTCATCATGAGGATAAATGCTACAAGAATGTGTTAAAAACATGATTTTCATTGGAGTGGGTTTTTCAAAGCACTTCTCGCAGTGACATTTACCAGCCCGGTGAGGTATTTTCTTTCCTCTTTTTTTCTTTTTTTATTAGGAGGGCTTTATCACATGAAGATTTCTGCATATACATGTCTGGATCTGTTCAAACGCAGGGCAGCGACTGAACAAGAGATTTAAGGAGGGCTTCAAACTGCAGTGAAATGAGTCAGAAGAGAGGATTAGCAAGGGGTTATAAGCCTGTTGTAGGAGTTAAGGCCTTTTTAGTTGAAGATCAGACGGAAGGAAGCACTACAGCCGAATCAGACCTGCAGTTCTTCCCACACGGCACTTTTCTTCTTCTTATCATCACTGCTATAAATGACTCTTGGCTTAGAAACTCTGAGTGCATGAGAGGAAAAAAAAACATGTGATAATTGCTGAGCAGTAACTGGTATTTTAGGAATGGACAAAACAAAAGAAGAAAGTCATGGGTTGTGACTATTGTGTACACATGGACAAAACTGGTGGGTCAACATCACAGCAGAGGAATAATTTGCACAAAAAAAAAACAGAAGAACTTATGAACTAGTCGTACATGATGGGCATGCATACAAAAGAAACATTCATTAATCCTGAGGAGGCAAGTGTCTGGCACATAATTACAGGATAAATGACACTGGTGTCAGTGTTTATGCATGTTTAAAGCCCAGAGAACAATATCTATCAGGAAAACATAATGAATGTGTCTTGTTACCCCATTAGCTAAGACAAGAAAGATCCAGCTGGCTGCTCTTCTTACTCACATCAACATGCGTTTATGCCTGCTTTATCACAAGTAAAAAAACAAAACTACTCGTGCTTTTTTCCGGACTTCAGGAAGGAATGTTAGATTGATTGGTGTCGAAGCCCTGCAGCTTTTTACTGGATGTACAAACCATAATGAGTTTAACAGACACAGAGATTTGCCTTTTTTTCCGATTAAGCTTGCAGCAGCAGCCCGCAGAGCAGTCAAAAACAGCTTCTTGCTTGACAACATAATATACACGTGCGCTATCTGGGTTTATGATGCTTGTAAAAAATTAAAGACTGCTGAAAAAGTCTGTAATGAAAGTGGATTGGGTGAATTTGAAAACGTGCCTTGTGATTGATGGATGAAGCTTTAAATAAGGGAAGCATCTTTCAGGGACACCGTGTGTCGTCTTAATTTGGATGAGCTAAAGATTTGGTAAAAGATAGACTTTTAAAAATGGATCAGGTTCCTCTGCCTGATTTTTCAAAAGTAAATGCATGCAGAGAAATGTCTAATTTGGAGCAGACAAATCCAAATGTGAAGCCTTAATCACAACTGCCTTTGCATGTAAATAGGAGCTGTCAGCAGGCGAAAATGGGCAAACTTGTTTGGAGCATGGGAAATATAAGTTATAGACTGCCAGGGAAACCTTTAGAGCAAAGATGTTCATGCACATTTTTTTCTGTCGGCGTGCTGCAAGCAACAAGTCATAGCGAACGCTTACACCACATGGAAGAGTAAAATCCCCCCCAATATCTTGTTTACTAAACAAGGAGCCCATTAGCGCTGTTCATGTGATAAGTCAGGGCTCCTGGCGTGCAGCCTGACTGTTATGCTACATTCACACCAGTGTTTTGATACTCATTCTCGAACACGCGTTTGGCCCATGTTGTTCACACTGCACAAGCAGGGAAGGGCATTTCCTTCCTATTCGTTTACTATTGTTTACTACCGCATGACTGCTACCTTCAGTTGGAAGAGGCTTAGTGCGAAATGTCGAAGCGCCGTAAATCTCACAAATCCTGCTCCAGGCTTTTTCTTTCTCAGCTCTTTTCCGATATGTGAAAGACTTGGTGTCATAGAATTCCGACCGGGCAAAAATCGCAATTATTAATTTCTACTCAATGATTGATTTTTAAACAGTTGCCACTTTCGTTAATTGGGATGCCATCCATTTAGAGCTAGAAAATCAGAGTCCTTCATTGGTCCAAGTTGAACCTGGTTTAAATTTCAACCAGCTTTCAATGGTTGCTCTTTTGTTTTAAACTCTATTAGAATGACATTAGCATGTCAACTGGTGTTGACATGTCAACTGATGGTGTTACAGCTGTAAGAATATCTGCACAGGGATATCTTGAATATTTGTGCTTTAGTTAAAGATAAATGAAAATGAATCATGTATACATAGAATTAGAACAAATTATTTGGAACACAGCTTGTATTGATAAAATGACACTTTTAACCACTAATATTAATTAGACTTAGATAAACACTATTAGAAATTTCAAGGCAGTTCTGAAAAAAGAAAAGAAAATCATTCATCTCTGCCTCCAAAGTAGCTGCGACTCAAATTTCCAGGAAAAGTCTCAGGTTTGTGTATTTTTTATGAGCTCAGGGAGGATTTTTAAGGCTTTTAGACCCCATGACTACTCAACACTGCAGTTATTCTCTACATCCTTGACGTATTTTTGCACTTCAACACAATGTATAGAGAAAATATAAACACAGAAAGATTTTAAATTGAAGTGATTAATAGATTAAAGTCTCAATGAACATTGCATAAGTCTAATATGTTTAATAATCCATGTGCCTTGCAGGCAGCCTTGGCAACACACACTCATATGAAATGCACATGACTAAGAATAGCTGCTTCTGCTATTACATAATGTTTTAGCAAGAAAGGCAAAGCAGACAATCAGCCATTATCCATCTAACAGAAATTGATTTGTGAGGCAAAAATTTGTATTCTTTTCCACCTTTAGAAGTTCACGACTGTTCATTATTTCTGTTTTTTATTTTTTCTCTTTGAACGAACGATAAGAAAAATTGAACCAAAAAAATTGGGTTTGACTGTGTCTTTGATTAAAATGATGTAATTTCATGATTTAAATCATAGTTGTTTATAGACAAAAACTGAAATTACAACAGAAAGTAGTTCAGGAAAATCAAAGCGTATCATTATTTCAAGGCTGGTAGTATTTTATTTGCTATTCAATGCAAGCAATTTCACTAGATGAAGAGTTATTCATCTTTTTGTTTTTTTAAATATTTGTATTCATTTCTTAGAATCATGAAAGACATGAAATTTGTATTTGAATGGACCATTCAATTCTCTTTTCTTTTCCTTTTTCTTGGATCGTGACCAGGTTTCAGCCAGGGTTCAGCTGTTAGAGAATTTCTGTACATTTCAATCGACACTATAAAAACACACATGCTAGAGAGCTACCAACATCCAGAGCTATCACAATAGTGTTTGCAGATGCAAACCTTCTCTGTCGGCCCTAGGCTCGCAACACTTTGTCAACGGCTCTGCCATTAAAAATGAAATGTTGGATTTATTCCATGTGAATTCTAAAGATCTGCACAAAGCAGATTGCAGTGTGGTACCTGTCACTTCCACCTACTTAGCCATTGCTCAGTGACAACTTGAGCAAAGAAGGTGCTTTGACTCTACAAAGCAGGATGCTCTTTCTGTGCAACATATAGCTGCCATCAATGCCAAAATTGAGAATACCACTGAATCTTTAAACTGCAGAACACCAAAATCATCACGACAGAAAAGACTTCCTTTTCAAAAGTATCCAGCGATAAAAAGATTAGAGAAAGTACAAGAAAGCAGGCTGCAGAAAAAAAATAAGAAAATGTGCAAGAAATGGATGGAAGCATAATAGTATTAAGAGTTTAAGAACAATGTATGCATACTGTAGCAGCAATATTATTATTTTATTATAGTTTGTTGGTAAAAATTATTGCTCTTTTTTATTGTTCTGTCAGGAAGGGAATCCAGTGTAAAATCATTGCCAAAATAAATATAAGAATCAGACCTATGGTATCCATACCGGATCGGTCGAGCCCTGGGTTAACAACGACCGCCATTATTACTATAATTTTATGGCCGTGCTTGTTTTTTATCTGTTTTATTTTAGTGTAAAACACTTTGTGTTATGGTTCATAGGAAAAGTGCTATACAAATAAAGTTTGATTTGATTTGATTAGATACTGTGTGTCCATGAGACCGCGTAGAAAGGTAGTAAAGCTAAAAGCTTCGGAGCAGGATTAAAGTTGTTCTATCATGGTGGAGATGGGAAGAGAAATGGAGTAAGAGTGATCCTAAAGATGGAGTTTGTTAGGAGTGTTGTGGAGGTAAACGAGCTTCAGATAAAGTAATGAGTCTGAAGATAGAAATGGAAGGTGTGGTGGTTAATGTTTTAGTGGGTATGCCCCACAGGTAGGATGTGAGCTCGAGGAGAGAGATAAATTCTGGTTAGACCTTGATGAAGTGATGATAAACGTCCCTAGAAGTGAGAGAGTTGTCATTGGCCATGACAGGAGATTTCAATGGCCATGTTGGTGCAGGAAACAGAGGTGATGGGCAGGTTTGGAATCCAGGAGAGAGACATAGAAGGACAGATGGTGGTTGATTCTGCAAAAAGATGGAAATTGCTTTAGTGAATACATTCTTTGAGAAGAGGCATGAGGATAGGGTGACCTACAAGAGTAGAAGCAGAAGCACACAGACAACATCTTGTGTTGATAGTGTAATCTGAAGGAGATCAGTGACTGCAAAGTAAAGGTATGTGAGAGTGTTTCCAGACAACATAGGATGGTAGTGTGTAGGAGGACTCTGGTGATGAAGAAGATGAAAAAAGAAAGGGCAAAGGCAGAGAAAAGGACAAACTGGTGGAAGCTAATAAAAAGGAAGAATTCTGCATGACTTTTAAGAAACAGTTGAAACTGGCTCTGGGTGGTCAGTAGGTACACCCAGATGACTGGATAACTACAGCTAATGTGATCAGGGAGACAGGTCGGAGTGTACTTGACATCGGGAAAGAAAGTTGATGAGGAGGTTTGGGGATGAAATGAGGAGGTGTAGGAGAGTCTACAGAGTTCAAGGCTAGCTAAGAAGAGGTGGGACACTGAGAAGACTGAGGAGAATAGACAGGAGTACAGGGAGATGTAGCTTAAAGTGAAAATAGAGGTGTCAAAGGCCAAACAAGGGGCTTATGCTAGGTTGGGTAGTAGAGAGGGAGAGACTGACTTATACAGATTAGCAGGTCAGTGAGACCGAGATGGAAAGGACATACAGCAGGTTAGAGTGATTTTGGTTAGGGATGGCACATTGTTGGGTAAGTTACTTCTAAAAAATAATTGATTACTTTACTTAGTTACTGAGTCAAAATTGTAGTTAAATTACTTTACTCATTACCTATTTGAAAATGTAGTTCTCTAGCCATTACTTTACTTTACTTCTTTCCACTCAAACAAATTCTCAAGGGAAAAACAGCTTCATACAGACAAGATCCTCTTGTCTTTCAATTAACAGGGCTCCTTGGACTTCTGTGGTGAAATAAAGATGAATTAATTACATTTAAAAACTATGTTTTTTAAACAATTACATGACTTTATTTGAATTCAGACAACAGTGTGAAAATGACACAAAAAGAAGTTACAACATCGGTGGTCTATGCCACTGCTCAAAGTCAGATGTTGAAAAAAACTGTTACACTAATAATCATAATTATCAAATCTGAAACAAAGTTAGTCTTTTGAAAACACAAAGAACTATTAAATGCCATCATACTGATTTAGGCAAACCTTATGTATTCCATTACAATGAGCTGCAGCAATGAGCTGCAGCAGTCTCTCTCTCTCTCTCTCTCTCTCTCTCTGCATCTGTCTGTTATGCAGTTCTGCGAGTCTACTGAACTATGCACCCCCCCACCCAAACTCATAATGGCCACTAGTCACATGCAACTCAGAGAGAAAAATAAAGTAAGACAGAGTGAATTCATACAGAAAAAAACTGCTCACTAGGAGGGAGCAGGCTTTTGTCTTTCACAACAAAGAGCGGCTTTAGAGTCGTTTCATTCGTATCCGACACATCAGTGCAAGGGGCGGATCTCTGCTCTGTTTATATTTTATGACAGATTTTATGATTTTTGTGCAATTGCCAGGATGAAGCCCATTGGGACAGCTGTGTTGTGATACTGGGCTATATATAAAAAAAAAGAATTGAATATATGTGACCCAAAGAAATCTATAACTTTTGGCCTGGATTTTTGAAATGTTCATTCAAAAACATGTTAATTAGCTAATTGAAAAATTTGATTATCTTTTTTTATATGAATTTACTCCTAAATCATTTATTCTATGCTGTAAAAACGGTTCATATTAAATATTTTTGGGGTTTCCACAGTAAACTGAATCACTTTTTTTCAGACAAATTTTTTTTCTAGATGAAGACCAAAGAGGAGGTTTATGGATGTAGTGAACAAAGACATGAAGGTAGCTGGTGTTAGAGGATGCAGAAGACTGGGTTAGGTGGAGGAAACTGATTCACTGTGGCAATCCTGAAGGGAAAAGCCAAAAGGAAAAGATGATATATATATAAGTAAAAATATAAAATTAAGTCTATGGCATTTAGAGGCAAACAAAAAAGGCACTGAGTTTTGATCCTAACCAAAGCTGACATTAATGATTCATTATGCTCTGAAGAAACGAGCAACAATCTGATCTTGTGACTAAAAGTTGCTGATCTTTTTAATGTGCTCTTTAAAAAAAAATAAAATATGAAAGGGTGTTCCTGGAAATTTTAATCAAGAAAATGGAGTTAGTAGTTATTGTCAGAGTTTTGTGCTTTAAGTCATTGGGGTTTTTTGTGACGATCAAAGATCATCAGAAGTTGGTGAGAAAAGAAATGAATTCCATTCAAAAGATGAGAAAGATAAAAAATGAATTACTTTTCCCAGCATCGCACCTCTAAAGCCAGGGAGCTTTACAGAGCAAGTATCAGACGTGTGAAGACTCCACAAAGTCAACACTGACTCACTATAGGAACTTCAGAAAGATTAATAAAACAAAGGGCACATATATACTGTAACTAGAAGTAGATGTGAATAATCCATCCTTAATATTCCTTTTTTGGTTTTGATCAAATATTTGAATTTGAAACACATCTGAAAATGCTTCTTACAATTGTATGAACCACATTTCTAGCACAGCTATCAACTTCATCATGTGTACCAGCATCACAGCCTCTGTTGATGCTCCAAGATTTTGAAGATTAAGATTAAGACAGGTTAAAGCAATGCATGGGAGCACCTTGTGTTTGAGGGGTTCCATTTGATATTATTATTTATTCAACATTCAGTTCGTAATCAAAAGCTAAATTTTATTTGTATGACATATTAAAAATAGTTTTAATAATCGTGCTAAAAGAAAACAGTAAAATTGAATACTTGTTAGTGTCCAATACTTGTTAGTACTCCAATAATATATTTATATAGTAACTTTTATCTCTTTACAATATGCACCAGGAACATGATTTTTACTGTTTTTTTACAGAAAAAATATCAGTTCCATGCAAACTTAGAGAGTTTTTGTAGAAAAGTCCATGAAATGTTTGAAAACCATGAAGAAATTTAGGGCAAAGACCAACATTTTCAAATGCTTTTGACTATATGACAGGACAGTAATGGGGTTAAAACAAATGAAAAAAATGATTTTCACAACCCAAATTAAAGATGTTAAGACTGGTGATGGGGAGGACTTGAGATGCACGATGGGAGGACCTAAAATGATCCAAATCAGCTGGAATATGGGTGGTTCTGAAGACACAGCAGAATTATTAGAAAGAGATTAAACCTAAACTTGTCGGTTTGTTGGTGGTTGTCCTGCAGGATGGGTTAGGAATGGATAGAGGGTAATTATTGCTGAGAAGATAAATACAATTTGTGATGAACAGGACTAAACTTTTGATCAGCTGGAGACTCTGTGCTGGCACCAGCAGGGGGACTTTGTGGTGCCAAAGAAGACCGTCAGATATACTCACTGTTAGGGTACGTCATCAGTGACAAGACTTAAAACTCAAGACTTAAAAGCCTACTCTGAGAAAATATTATGGTTTAACATATTTTGTGGCATTTTTCTGATAATGCAGGACATGTACTAAGGAAATTGAGCATAAAATTGTATTTTGAGGATGTACTTATTCAAATCACTGTGAATCAGGAGCAGTTAATAAAAAAGCTAATTTGTTATGTTGAAAATGCACTGGCGGGGGTATAAGCTCCCTCTGAGGCTCCGCTCCAATCTGATGCATCCACTTGGAGAGAAACATATCCATGTACGTCTTTATTTTTCCTGTCTGAGTTGGATTGGATAACTTTAGTTTTGTTCACCCTTACCAGTAATGTTAGGTTGGGAGTGTGAAGGGCTGCTGCCCTCAACTCAAAGGCAAACTACAATTTTTTCGAAACTACTGCCGCTCTGCAGAAACTATGTCTTGGAAAATGACACGGTTTTTAAATTTTGGCAGAAATTGGCATAATCATAATCAGAAGACCACTGGGAACTCTCTGATTGATGCTAAAGTCATTGGATACACAACATGATATTAGATAATATTGTGGAAAAAAAAAAAAGTTGTATTAAATTTTTCCAACAAGTCTTAATTTAAACTCTTGCTTCCTCATATAAGTCTTAACCAATGACAGAACAGAGGTTTAACAGTTACAATAGGACTTGAGGTTAGTAGGCTTGACTTGGCAATGAATCTGCAAACTGTGTTGCAGCATGGCGAAGCCTTTTTACTGAACTCCCTCCCTCCCTTGCTAATCTATCTATCTCACACAGACAAGACAGACCCAGTGGATGTATCACTTTCCAATCATCCTCCTGTGCTAACCTCACTCAGAAACAAGAGGAAAGAATAGAAAAAAATGTTGAAGGGAGAAATAGGTATTGATTTGATCAGATATACTGCTGTGAGCAAGTTTGGTCATGCACGGTGCCTTAACACCCTGAAATGGAAGGAAGAGAGGAGAGGCAGTGTGGGCGGACTGTTAAGACAGTAACGGCAATGAAAAGGGGACGAAGCTCTCATGACTGCAGCAGGCAGCGGAGAAGATGTTGCAGAAAAGACAGATGCTGTGCAAAGGGAAAACGTTTTACACCCATTTGTTCTCATTTATACTGAGAACAAGTCAAACTGTGAAACTTTAAGCCACACAGTGAATAATGGTAACCTTAAACTGTACGTGGGTGCAAATACGATTACCTACAGTTTTTCTTTGCTTGGAACAAGCGCAGATTTCCCGGGGGTTTCTTTTACAGAATGGCAGTCTCATTGTGTTTCTTGTTCTGCCTAATAAGCTTCCAGCTAGCCAGGTCTACAGTAAAATGTAAATTAAACACAGAAACAAATAGGTGTTCAATGAGCAAATAAACAGGTGTATTGTGTTAAGTTGCTACTGAGAGTTTGTGTGGTTAGGATGATTGAATTGCATTCAAGTAGACATTTTACTAATAGAAAAAAAAAATCTCTTTCTAGCTTTTGTTTGGCAAAAAGTATTTGAAGCAGTTTTTTTTCATTGCAAAGACTTGTTCTAAAAGAATGTTCCAATTTTCTAAACTTACATTTTAGACAATTTTTCATGGCAACTTTGTCCTCATCTTAAAAAAAACAATCCTTCCGTTTAACCCTTCAACACCGAAGCTTTGGTGGAGTGCTTACGTTCTCTCGTCTACCGTGACACTTCAACCGTTACATATAATTAACGTCATTCCAGCATTTTCTGGAGCAGGAAAAAACAGCCCTGACCTGATGTACAACAGTTCTAATACAAAACTGTTGCTAAACTCTGATATACGATATGCTGCACAGTAATTTTAAAGTGCTAATCCACGTAAATCAGCAGATTCTGACAAGGAGAAAACTTTTTTGCGCCGCAACACTTCATATTCGTAAAGAGTTGCATAATAGCGCAAAGCTGGCATGTCAGAGTCAGCTGACAGACCCAGTGGATGTCAGCTGAATATATACAAATAAAAAAATTCATGATTATGCAAAAACCAATAAAAACAATGACATTAATTTACCAAGTATCATAAGCCAGAAAAAGTAGAGCAACTGCAGATTAAAAACATAAAAGTTTACAAGAGGCGACTATATTAAAACATCCAAATTATTTAATTAACTAGTATCTAAAAGTGCTTTACCTTATAGTGGTGAGAGTTAAAATGATGTTCTTTTAAAGGCAAAAAAGAAAAAAAACAAGTGTAGAAATGCAAAAACCATCAGATATGACCCACTCCATACAGTTTATAGGGATTTGAAATTGATCGGGTCGCAGTGGTCGCTA
This sequence comes from Oryzias celebensis, assembly GCA_014656515.1. Taxonomy (NCBI): domain Eukaryota; kingdom Metazoa; phylum Chordata; class Actinopteri; order Beloniformes; family Adrianichthyidae; genus Oryzias; species Oryzias celebensis. The sequence continues at coordinate 16,971,030 of BNCR01000011.1, read as the reverse complement.
GGTCATCAGAAGGGAATCGCCTCAATCACTGCAAAATGTGACAAAGTTGATGACATCAACAGTGAATGGAATTTTACGACAAAACTACAATCGCTGGTGTTTGTTTACTTTCTAATGCAAATATAACTTTAGCTTTATTTGATTAAGATATGGAAGAGGTGGCAAATCCTTTCAAATTTACATTTTATTCTTTTTTTACAAAGTATCTTGTAGTTATAAAAAAATAAAATCTGTTGTTCCAACTACCTTGTCTTGTCTGCACCATTAATTAACCACAAATGTATCCATACAAATGTAAAAATATTCAGAAAATCTTTGCATATAAAAAAACACCAAGTTTTATATTTATAAATAAAAGAGAATCTCAAAGATCACTATATAATACTGAAAAACATCTACTGAATATCTGGAGACAGTAATTGGCTTGAAAAGTATTAACCCCACTCAGACGTTTGTAGCGGTTATTGCAGACATGAGGAAATGAAACCGACCCACTAGTATGAACTAGACCACACGATTGCTGTAGGAATGCAACACGATGGATGCGATGTCCCATCACTAATAAATATAAAGCGGGTATTTTGCTAATGTGGTTAAATCCTCTGTCCGTTCACTTAACTGATTTCAAGAGAAAACTTCAAGAGAAAAAAATTGCAACCACATTTAAAAAAAAATGCTCATTTGATTTTACTCAGTGGGCTAAAAGAGCAGGTCAAACTAAAGTGAGTCTCTGTGTGCGCCGTCATATCAATAGCATGTTTGTAACAAGGCTGCACCAGCTGTTTTTCTACATCACAGTCAAAATATGTTAACCTAGATTTTCCAACCACACTTGTGGGGAATGTGATGATTTTTCCCAACAGACAGGAACCTGGACAACAGTTGCAACCAAAAGACAAGATCATTTCTAACAAACATCCACAAAATTAAGTAAAACAGTAGAAGATGTCACAGAGTTCATGCATTTTCTCTTGTGGTCTGGTATTCAAAGATAAAACTGGTTCAAGAACTGTTGACTGTTGCAGGTAAAGACAGCCCAGGATCCCTGATGGTTATTTTCATTCCTTTTTCAGCGAAAGGCTACACAATTTCCCTCCTAAAGAGGTTCCCCCCCAATTGGAAAAAGGGTGTGGCTTCACAAGAAATGGCCCAAATCTAACTTTATGAAAATGTCACAAACTGCACTGAGTTTTCAGATTACAGTCATTATCCCATGGTTTTTATCAGTGACAACAGTGATGGCAAATCTATGAAATTGAAATGTTGTAATAACCTGCATTTAGCCTTTAGGCATAGCATCTGCATCTAAAACATATCTCCCTTCGTATGTGTGTGTGTTGGGGGGCATGTGTGTTGGAAATGTCTCCCACTGGCAGTTTGAAAGCCGTATCACTCGTTATAATTGCTGCTTCCTCTCATCTCAGTCAGGGGTCAGTGCTTGTGGCCTCGTTTTCCTCATGTCACCCTCCAGCTCTGACAATGACTCACTCTCGGGACAGCCTTGGGCATGTACAGCACGCCCACAATGGCACATGTACACCACATGTTTAATCCTGTCTCTCTTTGAAGCTGCATAATCGTGAGGGAGAAACAAAAAAAAAAAAAAGTCAGCTGTCGTCACTGAACAGCGAAGCATAAATGATCACAATAACTGGTTATTTAATGAGGCAGTGCCTGTGGGTTCTATCCAAACCTTAAATCTTTATTTCTGACAGAATAAAAATATCCTACGGGGTTATTTATTTACAGGTTCATCTTCTATGAGGAGGTGTTTATCAGAGTTTAAACTTGTAAATTCTACATATTAAACAACCAATTAAAATCTAAAAGCAACACAAAGCACCACAACGACTTGGGTAATAAATTCAAAACAAGTGACCCATCAGCTACATTCTCATAAAACCTTGAGCCCTTTTGGTTTTAACCTACTTTCACAACTCGCTTTAAATCACCATCAGCTATGATAAATACTGATAATCATAAGTGCCATCACATCTGTCAAGAGGTATTATATGTTTCTGCCAGAGCCTCAATAAAGGATATTATACTGGACTTGGTGGTGTGCGGTCGCAAAAGCTGTAAATAAAGCTATAAAAGCAAGAAAGGTGAAGCCTTATTGATTAGTACCTTTTTTTTTTTAAAGGAATAAAGATAAGTGTTGTGTCTAGTTCAATTTACTATGTCAACAAATACTGCATCATGAAAAATGGGTACTTTTTGAGCAGGTCCAAAGAAAGCTATTAAAGTTTTAGTCACAACTGTTCTCATGGGTGAACATGGGATGTCTCCAAGTGAAAACTGGGAAAACCTGGACTAGGGACTCAGGTGGGCCACACAAAATGTCAAGGTCATAAAGCACTCAATAAACCCCTAGAGAGAAACTGTTCATGTACATTGTTTTACCTATGGACATGCTGCAGCATCAGGATATAGCAAACACTAACCAAAACGCATGGGTAAGTAAAGGTGAGGTACGTGAAAAGCAGGCAATCATATAAATGTATTATTATTTCAACCTCCCCAAAGCCTGCAGACTGTGGCAAGGAGTCCGTAAGGGGATTTTCCAATGATAAGTGAATGCTCCTAAGGCACTCCTTGCGGTACAGCCTAACAATTAGAAGTTACAATCACCTCATAGTTTATGTGGGCATCCTGTGGAAGTTACGTAATACCTGCACACCCTGTACGTGTGGTCATTGCTGCAATCATTAAGGAAACAACATATACACCTTACTAGCGCATGTCATAAGGGCACTGTTGTCTAACAAATACTTCACGATACACTTACCACACAAACAATGATACAGTCCATCTTCCATGACCCCCCTGAGATGGCCGCACAAGGCTTGTACAACCCAAAAACTTGCAGCACCCGTACGGGTCACCCCCTCGTATGGCTGCATGTGACCAAGGTTTAATGTCAACCAATGGTTGCTTAAAAAAACAAAAATGAAAAACAAGATTTCTATTCAAATTCTAAATTATGTGGATTCCAGAATAACAAGAAAAAAAAGCACATCTCTATTACTTTTCCTGTTTCCCCCAGTGTTTGAAAGAGATTGGCAGCATGTAATTTCACTCTAAGACAGTCTGTTTGGAAAAGACTTTCACGGAGGGAATAATTCCTTTAAGCTTGTAGGGCGTTGTTCCATGTGGAGAACCTTTCCAAATCTCTCGGGTCTCAAGTGTGCTAGTTTTAGGATCAGCAGCTAAATTGGGTTCAGGAGAAAGGTGCTGATGGTGTTGAGACAGGAGATTGGGCTGCCATGATACTAAATGCAAGACGAGAATTAGAATGCTGTCAGAGCCAAGGAAGAGAAAAAGTGCTGTGAGCGTCACCAGGGATTCTCTTTGTCACAGGAGCACATATTGAAGCAATAATAAGGTATTAATGGATTATTTAATGTTTCCATGCATTGAATGTCTGCTAAAATTCCTGTATCAAAGACAGACGTGTGCTAGAGATCATGCTGGCTGGCTTTCTGCTTTATAAAATGATGTTGCAGCTTCTTACTGTAAATTGGGGAGGTTTTAAGACATTTAACAGTCAACTATACATTTTAGGTTTCATGCATTTCCCTTTTGCACCAGAGTGTCAAAACAAAACACTATCCACTGATGTTCCAAGAACATTTTCATCATCAAAAACAGAAAAACTGTTGTCATTAATGGTGCACCATTTGAACAGAGTGGTAACGAAAGTGTTCATTTAAAAAGAGCAACGACAAAAAGCTGAGAAGAGATGCTGAGAACCTTCCAACAGATATGCGTCTGCAGAGCACATCCCACTTTGGGACTTTTGTTTATTCATTCTGTTAAGACACAATGAATGATAAACGCCCAACGCGTACGAGAAGCATCAGAAATGTATTTCTGAAACAAGATCCGAGCCACATCTGAAACTACAAGGAGAACCCACATACAGGAAAACACTTCAAGGAACTGAAAGAGTACAACAAAGGATTTTGTTTAAAGGGTTAGGGTAAAAAGATAAAAAATACATAATCATTTCATATTTTACAACCCAGCATTGGATGTAATGCAGGTAACACCGTGTGACATTAAAGGGAATCGTGTCATTTTTTTCTCTGATAATCCTTTCTGACATTCAGTTTGCTGAATTTTTTATCCAGGGTTGATTTTTACCTGTTATCTTTTCTTTTTGCAGCCTGAGTTCATATTAAACAATCATGTAACCATATAAATTAGGTCCCTGCAAATGGAGCCACGTGTGTATGGACAGAAATTAGTATCAGTCTGATTTGGGCGTGCGTAATTTTGATTCGTGCAGGTAACCCTCCCCGCTGGGACACCTCCCCGCTCTGGTCTGGTTTCACGACGGAAGTTCTCCGCGGCGAACGTGAACTCGCAGAGGGGTTGATTAGCCCACAGGTCCAGCGGGCAGCGGGACCTGCTGTCTCCGTGACTGGTGACCAGCGGTCGGGAGAGAGCCCTGTGTCTGAGGCGCTGTCGGGGACGGGGCTGCAGAGATGAACTGTTTAAATCTGGAAAATGTTTTTATTTTTAAAGGACATGTGTAATAAAAACCCATATTCAGACTTTTTTATATTAATTAGCCGGCACATCTGTTTTAGAAAGATGGAAAATTTCAAGTTTCACCACACATCATTCACCGTCTAAGTTCAGAGCAGCTGATCAGAAAACTCTGATGACCCAGCATTCCAGTAGCATTTAAACGCATCACTTACGCACAAATCTGGGAGACGTGAAAAGAGTCTCAAATCAGATTTGTGTGTAAAGGTAGTTTTGTGTGTGTGGAACAAGTGATTCATGCATATTTTTTTAAAGATTTGTGCGTGTAGTTAGTTTCAAGCTGTCGTAATTTGAAGTTGTGCATGTGTAAATTGTACTTAGTATTTTTTTATATTTTGTAATTTTTGAACTCATGCACAGAAGTATTTTATGAATTACAAAGCAATAATTACGCACGCACAAATAGAAAGTTACGCTCAAATCAAGAATTATGTATGCACAAACCTAAAGTTACGCACAAATCAAGGATTACGCATGCACAAATCTAAAGTTATGCACGAATCCAAATTACAGACCCACAAATCGGACTGATACTAATTTCTCTCCATACATGGGATTCTCCTGCTCTCTTCCATATATTTTTCAGCATGTAAACACTGCTTCATACTTTTAGCAATTTCAGCAATCTTGGTATCAAAACGTTCAGCTTGCTCAGGACATTACTGCTTCTTCTTTTGGTATTCATATTTTTTATAGTTTTTGAAATATTGAGCAAAATATACCTTATAGAAAATGAATGATAAATTCTTTAAAAACTTTGTACACTTTGAAATCTATGAACTTCTGCATACTTTTAGCTAGAGAAACCATTCAAACTTTAAAATGTTCAACAAAAATTGAGCAATTTATGGTGTATTCAGATTTTTAAAACACCTTATGTTTTTAATGGAAATAGAGTTCAAGTTTTAAGCAAATTTTAGGACATATTCATTTTTCAATGTACCTCAATGGATAAATGTTCAGGATCTAGAATGGATGATGTGGATGAGTGGAACAGTTTGATTTTTTAAGTGAAAAATTTTCCCAACAACTTGCCGTTCCTCAAATAGCGTTTGTCACGTGGTTACGACCCAGCATCGTGAGGCACAAAGTCTGTCCATCTCAGACTCTTCAATGTGTGTAGTTTAGTAAATGACACGTAGCTGCACTCATGCAGCAGATGTGGACTTTGGACCTGTTACCATGGCAACAGCACTCTCTTTTACAGACACACTGATACATGCTTTAAGTAATTCCAGGGGACCTTTGACACTTTCAATGACACATGCATGTTTTTATTCTCTGTTTGCTGTAAATCCATAAAAGATCCGCTTTATTACATGGGTTCAGAATAAATTCAGTTTGTATCAGTGTTGTAAATAGATTAACAACAAGCCTTTATAGTTGCATCAACTTATTGGGCTATGTTTTCATCTTTTATTGTAATTTTCAAATAATTTGGCAATAAAAGGTAATATTAGTGTTATGCTGGCTCATTTGGCATCTACCGAGGTTTTACAGGCTAATCTGGCAGGTTTTTTCAAGGAGTTTTGAAATTTTACACAATTTTGGGATTTTTTTTCAATAAATTCTTTAAGTTCTTTGTGCACTTTTAAAACCTATGTAATACTGGTATTAAAACGTTCGCCACTTTCAGGACATTTATGCTTGCACTTTTGGTATTCAAACCTTTTACGCATTTTGAAATTTTACACAATTTTTGTGATTTTTCACAAATTATTTCAATTCTTGAATTTTCTGGAAATTATGCAAGTTTAGTATTAAAAGATTCAGCACGTCCAGTACATTCTTGCTTGAACTTTTGGTATGTAGTTTATCTGATTTTTCAAGAAATTCCTCAAATGCTTTCTGCACTTTCTGCAACTTTAAGTTCTTTAGCAACTTTTGCATTATGCAAATAGCTTTAGCTTTTTCAGCAAATCCCTTCAAGAATTACAGTAAATTTCTTCAGCATCTTCAGTGACCACATTCAGCAAAAAGTATTCACACTAGCATTATTTCAGGTTATGCAGATTTTCTAATTCTTCCATTGCGGCTCTTCTGTTTTGGAAAAAACAATGTTAATGATTTGAATAAATAAAAGGTTTGTAATTTTAGTTATTTTATTCTAGTTTATTAAGTTTAGTTGTGGTTTATAATTGGAATGAGCTTAAAGAACAAAATACTCATCTGACGCACAACAGTGTCACTGTTGCGAGGCAAATTTCTTCAGGTATAAAATTATTACATTTAAAATTTGGATTTTACACCTGTGATTACATCCGATTTTACTCCCAATGTGTGCCGTCTCCTTTGCACAAGCATGAAACAAATGGATTTGTACTGAGTCTGGTTTTTTTTAATCTATATATTTAATATTTATGTATTGCTATAGCTTGAAATAATCGTTAAGGGGTTAAGTTAAAACAAGTCAGAGCTTTTATTTGTTTAAATATCTACACAAATATTTTGTGCCATGTCCCTAAAGTTGTTCATTGAATTTGTTTAGTTTAGTTTATTTTGTTTATTAAAAAATAATAAAGTTTAAGTGTCAACACAGATTTATTATCTGGACACAGAAACACAGTCTCAAAGATGCTCTTAGTGAAAGTAAGCATGTTTCAAGCCATCAGGTCAAGGAGAGGACTCACTATCTTTGCCTTTTCCGGTCTTTTAAGCCAAATCCCAAAGATTTTTCACTCTGTCTCTGTTGCCATGTCCTCAAGGGCCTTCTTGAGCCTAGAGCCTGTGATCCTGTTGATCCTGTGGAGACTTCCACTGGATTAACAGGATTCTCAATGGCAATACTTGATGTAGTAACACTCAGTAAGGAGCTCTTGCTTTTACATTTAAAACAACCTTGTGGTGGAGGCTTTTGAAAATCAAAGCAAATATGGTGGTGTTTGACTGCTAGTGCAGTAGGGCAACATTTAAGTTCACGGTTCATGGCTAGATTTGAGAGAAAATTCTTTAATTTCCAAAATTCTGGCTGTGAAGAACATTTCTGCAGTTATATAGTCAGCTGATCAAAAGCCTTGTTAAGATGAAAGCTGTTCCAGTGATACTTCAATCTCACATTATGTTGGATATAAAATATTTGCAGAACATAACTTAATTACATTTGAGCTTTGGCACTCAGATAAACATGAGGAAAAATAGATTTCTTATTAGCAGCGTTATTGTTTTTTTTTCATTTTTTATTGAAATTTGTTTTCTTCAATTTACTAATGTAATTACAATTTATTATCATAGGACATTGGGAGTAATAACTAATGTAGGATCCAGTAAGATTTATTCAGATGAATCTTGACCATTTTGATTAATTTGTTGTCTGGTATACATTTATTTAAGTGCAGCGTGATTGAGTGTAGATGTTTTTAAGTGTCCAGCTCTGTGTAATTATGTAGACATCTTGCACCTGACACCAACAGTCTTTTGACCATCCTGTATGCTCTATTATCATCTAACCCGCTACGTTACAAAGAACATCAAGGGAAAACAGTAATAAATGAGTAAACAGAACCAAAGAGGCACAGTATTTTTATCTAGGAAAGATGCTGGGAAAGTGCTGGGTGTGGAGGTGTGTTGAATTTGAACTGAATTCATACAAATGGCGTCAACATATTTAGCAATGAGGGGTGTCAAATTTAAGTTTGATGTATTTTTCCTTTTTGACTATTTGCCTAAAAATATATGTACATTTTTCAATTAATGGAGAGGAATGGGTCGCACATTAACAAAACAACAAAGGCAACATTTGAGTTCCAGTGAAAAAAAATGGTCCGCCTGAGCCGTCATCTGTTTCATGTGTTCCATCCTTTCATGCTTCTCTTGACACCGATTTGCGTGAGTTAAACTCATTAGCTGCATTTACTTGGACACAAGTAATCGGAATAAAAGCCTGATCAGAATAAAAGTGTGTCATGCAGACACACTCTTCACAAAACTCTGACCTGAACAGACTCATTCAGATCAAAGTATCCTTGTGATTGAGATGGAGGGGGGTTAAGCCGATTGTTGATTCAATCGTGGTGTATGTAAACAACTTGTTGAGAATGTGGTTCATTACTGCGCTGGTTTTTACGTCAAGCATAGACTGTGTGCAGTTCGGAGGAGGCTTCAGAGCAGGAACAGGACCGACCGGCTGCTTTGCGCAAGCGAACCTTGTCTCAGAGTATAGCAGCTGAACTCAGCAGCTTTTTGTCAGCGAGCAGGGGAAGGTGCTGTGTTACGGTTTATGCTCTGGAGGAGGCTTTGGAGCACAGTCCAACTGGCTGCTTTGCACAAGCGAGCTGCCTGGCTACAGAGAAGCAAGGCCGAATCCAAATTCTTCCCTCCTCCTATCCCCTACATTTAGTCCTCCAAACGGAGAGTTATGGAAAAAGTGTCTCCGAATTTGGATGTCACTTCCACTCGATGACATTATCGATAGTTGCCGGTTAACGCGTTAGCTTACGTTAGCGCGGAGCTTCCAGCGCTTGAATGTACATAACAATTGCGGTTCTTTAACTTTAAAAAGGCTATGATAAAACAAAAAGTCATTACTTATTAAATTTAAATGTAAACTTCTGTGCTTCAGAGCGCATCCATGTGAAGAAATGTGTTTCTCTTCTGCTGCACAGTGTGACGTGGAAACCATTTTTTTTACAAATAAAAAAACTAAACTAACAGGCGAAACAAGGAGAACACTGATCAGAGATGCAGCCAGGAGGCCCATGGTGTCTCTGGCTGAACGGCAGAGATCTACAGCTCAGGTGGGGGAATCTGTCCACAGGACAACCATCAGTCATGCACACATCTGGTCTTTATGGAAGAGTGGCAAGAAGAAAGCCATTGTTAAAAGAAAACAACAAGAAGTCCTGTTTGCAGTTTGCCATAAACCATGAGAATGACCCAGCAAACATGTGGAAGAAGATGCTCTGATCACATGATACCAAAATAGAACTTTATGGACTAAATGCAACGCGCGATATGTGGCATAAATCTGCTTCTCTTCAGCAGCATCAGCAAATCTGGTTAGAGTTGATGGGAAGATGATTGGAGCAAAACATAGTGCAATATTGGAGGACAACCTGTTGAAGTCTGAACAAAACTTGGGCAGAGATTCACCTTCCAAAAGGACAACCACCCTAAACATAAAGCCAAAGCTACAATGGGATGACTTCAAATTAAATATATTCATCTGTTGGAATGATACAGTCAAAGTCCAGACCCAAAGCCAATGGAAAATCTGTAATCTGAAAAGTGCTGTTCACAAACGCTCTCCATCTAATCTGACTCAGCTTGAATTGTTTTTAAGGAAGAATGGGCACAGATTTCAGTCTCTAGATGTGTAAAGCTGGTAGAGACAAACTTTAAAAGACTTACAACTATACTTGCAACAAAAAAGGTTTCCACAAAGTACTGACTCTGGGGGCTTGTATACTTCTGCACACTGTACTTTTCAGTTTTTTATTTGTAAAAAATATTGAACTCTTGTATGATTTTCTTCCCACTCCACAATTGGGTGCCACTTTGTGTTGGTCGTTCACATACAATTCCAATAAAATTTATTTACGTTTGTGGTCATAATCTGAGAAAATATGGAGAAGTTCAAGGGGTATGAATACTTTTGCAGGCCACTGTACTTTTTTTTTTAATGTTTTTGAATGCCTAAAGCGCATAACAATCACAGTCCCATTCACCCATTCACACACACTGATGGCAGCTCCGCTGACGAACACTGGCGCCAACCTATAACAACTGGTTTTAAATGTGTTAAAATAATCCCACTATGAAACAGTATCAGCTGAGCAACTCTGAACATCATTGCAGGGCAGGATAACTTTTGATTAATACGTGGTGAAATGTGCTCCTAATTATTTACTTAAGAAGTGTACAAAGAAGCCTTCAGACTGTTCAGCATAGGGCTGCTGTGTCATGGAAAGACTAAACAGCTTTCAAAAATCAAATTGCAAATGATGGCTCTAGTCCAATGTTCCAAGAATTCAATAACTTGTCACTTTTCTCTGTGCCATTGTACTCCTGTTATAAGCTGCCAGGTCCAAACTTCAAGAAAAACTGAAAACACAGACAGAAGTTATCAAGAGCTGTAGCGTATTTTTTTCTGATTATTCGATTGTGTTTCGTTGAAACAACTTTTCCAAGAAAGGTCTTTGTAACTAACCCAACCAATTAAATGTGTTACATCTGCTAGCTTTGCTTTTCAGTTCAACACATCGAAACCTGTCAATCACAGCAAAGACAGCTTGCTGAAGTGATTTAAAAACCTACTCCAATTACAATTGTGTGTTTGGTGTTGTTTTAGATGTTCTTGTGGCATTTTTCTGCTGATAGAGGACATATATAAAGAAAATTAATCTTAAAATTGCATCTTAGACCATTTATTTATTCAAATCCTTATGAATCATGGTCATCCTCTTGCAGGTGACAAGATCCATGTTTGTTTTCTTTATCCGAGCTGTTATCTGGCTCAAAACTGCTCCAGTATTGCTCACCGCTTTTGTCACACTGCTAATGTTAGGTCAGGGGTGTGAGAGGCTGTAAACTAGAGGGAGAACACATAAACAGAGAGCTGTTCGTAACGGGCAGAAGATGGAGGGCAGCAGGTTGCTTCATGCTAACAGTCCCGCCCACAACTCAGAGGTTAATTTCAAATGAGCTACTGCAAAAAACGATGTTCCCGAAAATGACAAGCAGAGCCCGAACCCTCACTTGTACATTTCCTGCAGCACGTTACCCTGCAGAGAAAATGAAAAACTTAGCAGTGAAGTGTCCATGCTGCCTTTAGATCGAGAACAAAAACATTAGCTCACAGAGTCTGTCTTGATTAGTTCCCATGTCATGGTTTATAAATGCACACAACCAGTACAAGCAGGTATGCACTCCTGAGATGGATGTCTCCACAGCAACTCTGAACTGTCAAGGAGCGCACCTGTCAGACCGTGAGTCTACCCACAATGCCTCTGGGCTGGAATTCCACCTGTCCACACAGCGTCCTCCAAAAACCGCAGCTTTGACATATCAGAAGACTTGTGGAGCTGCATCACACCCAAATACATCTTTGACGCACAGCCACACACTGCAATGACGAAAGAGGAAATGTGGCAGTGCGTACAATCACAACATCTTATTCTGGAAGCCTGTGATTTTTCCTTAAATTCGATTCAAACAGGCAAGCTCAGAATATGCCATGCCGGAGTTTTATTCACAAAAACAGCCCGGGGAGCTGGCAAGTCTAATTTAAGTGAAGTTCCTGGTCTTACTTCTGCATTGGTTGTTTTCTTTCTTTCACAGAGAATAAATGTATAAATATCAGAAGTTGCTGGAACTCAAAGATGCCCTCCTTTTTAAAAAAAATCTGGTTTGTGTCAGAACCAGCATGCCAAAGTTGAGCATAGACGTGCAACACAAACTTCCCAGTATTTCATTTTCATGTCTATCTTCTCCAACATGTCTTTGAGTGCATTCAGACTGGAAAAGTTTGTTCTCCAGAGCCCGCTTTCGAGTGGTGGGGGGTGTGGATTTCCAACAAGCCCACTCCTGATTGGTGAGAGTGGTTGTCATAGAAACATTCGGCTCAGAATGACCAGGATCAATCACTGCTAACTGACGTCTGGTTCCAATATGGCAGAGTCCCAAAAAAAAAAGCAGCGACTGAATTAAGTTCATTTAGTTGGAGCTGGAAGTAAAGCATTTTTGATGACATCACGCTCACCTGGTCCAGGTCTCATACAGATTTTAACCACCTTGATAAGGTTAAAAAGTTAAGGTGTAATTCTTATCCACTGCAAATACACCGGGACCAGACTGAGATGACCGATCCTGTTGTTAGAAGTTGCAATGCTCCCTGTGACCTGATGGGTAATTACAACCTCAGCGTTTCTTACATCAACCATTTTGAAGTCATATATTCTTTTACAAGAATGTTTTGAAGAAACCCGTTGCAAAATCAAAGTTAGAAATATCAAACTGGTGCCAGGTCTCCCAACATTCGATCCCAAGCCAGTGTGTTTCTATTCATGGAAAAGTTTAAAATCAGTACCACACAGAAAGATGATTCTGCCTTTTTGTCACAACTTTATCTAATTTAAATTCAACTTTTATAGATTTTCTTATGTAGCTTTCATATTGAAGCTCTTGTGTTAGTTGAACTATTGTAGCATTTATTGAACCTGGGTTAATACCACCTGGATGCAGGAGACTGTGAATTGGTGTGTGCACGTGATCCGAGTCACATGTGCCGATATCAGACCCCATTAAGACACACCACAAAGGCGTCTGGGCTCTTTCAGAATGCCTCAGCAGAGCACAGCCTTCCACTTGTTGGCTCGCAAACACAAAGCTTCCTCTTCTATATGGCGCAGTAATGGGGGCCGAATGGGTGTGACAGCAGGGCACTTTGCTGATGATGAGGCCAGACTGCTAAAGCAGATGAGTCTGTACCCCTTTGAACACTCAGTTAAACATTAGAACTCGTCGCCTGCCTTCGTATGAGCTCCCAGTCGCAGCTGTTGGGTGTACTTTGGTGGAAATAAGAAGGTTAGGCACTTTATATTACAGGAATCATCTAAATGAAAGAAGAATCTGTTCAGAGGAGGGTGTTTCAGTAGAAACATAGAAGGAACCAAACAGGATCTGAAAAAGGTTCAGAGGATGGGTGTGAGCTGAAGGAGAAGATCCCTTCAGCAAACACAAGAGCGCGTTAGTCTCATTCCAATCATCTTTTGATCTATTTTCAAAAGCGTTCCCAGTGGTCTATTAATTATGATGATGCCGTTTTTAGCCAAAATAAGAAAAAAAACATGTTTTCTAGACATCATTTCTGCAGGAGTTCATAAGAAATTTACCTCTGAGTTGTGGACGGAGCTGATTAAACCTGTCCCCTTCCCATCATCCATCTGTTTGCACTCTCTCACGCTAGTTTACGGCCCCTTGTACCCCTACCCTAACATTACTGGTGCAACAAAAAAGGCGAGCAAAATTGGAATTATCCAGCCTTCATTTTTAGCCAGATGGGAGCTCAGACGAGGAAAATTCAGACGTACATGGATCTAGTCTAGTTTTCTATAAGTGGATGCATCAGAATGAAGTGGAGCAGGGACTTTCTTGCTTTCCACAGTAGCTTGTTCGTCACCCCTACAAGTTTTTTCCAACTGCATTTTATTATCTGCTCCTGGTAGAATAAAGAAAAACAAAGAAATTCAATCTTAAGCTTAATTTTCTGTATCTATGTCCTCAATCGTCTGAAAAATCCTACAAGAGCATGTTAAAAACACCCAAAAACACAATTTACATCTGCGTAGGCCTTTAAGTCCAAGAAATCCTCATGGGCCACCCTACACTCCCCTGTAAAACTGAAGCTTTCTATGCTCCAGATCAATACAATCTACACGCTTTTGCTTTAGCTCAATCCCCAGGGGCCACACATTATGAAAAACATTACATAAAAAGCATATTACTGCTGAGATGCAGTCAGTCACTGAACAAAAGCCTCCACGTATAAATGTACAGCTGGAAGCACAAATTGCACAGTCATTGACCTGCAAAATCTCCTCATTTATTTCAGCACAAAAACATTTAATAACAGGAAAAACATTGTTGTGCGTTTGCATTCTGGCAGTTCCTTATTCTGATCAATACCACTCAGCAATGCAAATCATCTTGGCAATTTAAGGGAATTCATTTGCTTTGTGGATTGCCCCCTACCCCCAACACCCCATTCTGCAACCTGTTTCCAATGCAGCTTCATCAATTCACTTTTTCTTGCCAAAAAGCATAATTAATTGTGCAGTTACACAGAGTGACTCTATATGGCCCAAGGCTTTTGTTGCCAGTATTTTAGCTTTAGCTTCGCCCAAACCCAGTCATGCTTATAGAGGCGCCCCAAACCAAAGTGGCACTCAGTGCAAATATTGACACAGTCGCCCCGGGCCATGCCAAAGAAATGCCATTGCAGTGAAAGAGGCTTCTGCGACTCCAAATGAAACATGGCAGAGCAAGGGAAGGAGGGCACAACGCAGAAGGTGAAAACAATTTGCTCTCATTCACACACCCCCCCCAACTCCTGTTATGCAAGGACTGCTCTTTGCACTTCCTCTCTCATGCTTTCACACTCATCCCTTGATGTTGTTGGTCGACTTTAGAAAGAATGACAGCAGAGATTTTAGATTTGACTAAGAATCTTAAGCCTTATTGTCAGCGTTATGTGGAAGGAGCTCAACAAATCCCACTTAAAGAAAGTAAGAGCTGGCTTCACTGCTTTGCCTGGTTTTTATTTGAATAGTGCGCGTGCGGGGGTGGGGGGTGGGGGGCACAAGTAATTACGAGCTTTTTAAATTCACTGTCTTGTTTGGATGAGCAGTAAAGCACAGTGGATGCATGTGGATGCAACATAAAAAGGTGGAAGGAAGAGGAGGAAAGTAAAGGCAGTGAAAAAGTGTGTGTCTGTGTGCGTGTGTGTGAGTTTGTGTGTGTGTGCGGGGGAAGGGGGGGTGCACATGATCAAAAGGGAGGGGAGTGAGGGCAACAATGGCCCAGCCAGAATGCAGTGATCCAGGCAAGACCAAGCTGTCGCCTGGGCTTTAGCCCATATTTAAACAACATGCATGTGTACACACACATTAACACAGAGCTTAAAGACCTATTTGAATGAAAAGGGTGTTTTGGGTGTTTTTAAATGTGTTCTTGTGGTCTTTTTCCGATGATGGAGGTCATATATAAAGACAATTAAGCTTGAAATTGCATTTATGAGTATTTCTTTATTCAAATAGTCGGTTAAGAACAAATGAAAAATGCAGTTTGAAAAAAAAGGACGTAGCTCCCTGTTCTGCTCCATTCTGATGCCTCCACTTGTAGACGACTAGATCCATGTACATCTTTATTTACCTCACCTGAGCTGCCACCTGGCTCAGATTTGCACGGCTAGAAAGCTCACATATTTCCCAGCATTTTTGTTGCACTGATAATGTTAGGTTGAGGTTGTGAGGGGCTGTAAGCTGAAGGGAGAATGTAAACAGATGGATGATGGTAAATGGGGTGGGCTTACTTTACGCCAACAATTCTACCCACAACTCAATTTTTGATGAACTCCTGCTGATCTGCAGAATGTATGTCCCAGAAAATAACACTGTTTTGTTTTTTTGGTTAAAAATGGCCACTAGAAATGCTTTGATAATAGATCAAAATCTGATCGGAGTGGGACTTTAAGCAAGCCACCATTCCACTCGGTAGCATGATTTCTCCTTTATTGCTGGGTGCATTGATAAATGATCTTTTTTCAAGAAAATTAGGGATCTAAGAATGAGCAAAAAGGAAGGTATGGTTGAGGTTAAAGTGCACAACATGTGTGAGGGAGGGATATTGAAAGAGAATCGACAGAGAGAGATTTGGTATCCAGCGTTGGAGCATGACATGTGGGTGGATATTGAGGGTGTTATTAGTGTCACATTTACAGGCCTTATAAAACTGCCACTGAGCTGGGTAGTTTTAATATATCTTCAGCTGATATGTGTCACACTGTCATATGTGTTGCACCTCCAGCAGCTGCTCAGATGATGGTGCAGCGATATCGCAGTCATCATCGTGCCGTCTCATTTCTCTGTTCTTTTTAACTCCCCTGCTGTGTTGCGGTTTGAACTGACGGTTACCCCCCCTGTGTTTTTGGTGTTTTTTTCGACGTGGATTCAAAGAAATACAAATACTATGGTAAAATTAAAGCTTGTTTTCACATTTTTTATGTTGCTTATGTCTGATTTCTACCAAGGAGTTCACAACTAGTTATTATAAAAAACTTGTCTTTCAGAAATTCACACCTCTCCTGATGGAACCCAAAATTACAGCTATTTACTCCCTGTCTGGATCAGCAGGGATGTAAGTTCATCCAGCATGTTTTGGTTTTTTTGATGGTGGGGCCAGAATGAGGAGAGTGTGATGATTTAAAATGAGGCCCTTCAAGTCAGCTGTGGACCCTGGTGCAGATAAGAGTTAGGCAATTTGTTCCCAAAGATGATCAGCGTGCTTTTCATGAAAAGGTGGAGTATCCTCAGAATGCCTTGGAGAACAAGCAAAATGAATCACTTTTATTTTATTTTATTATATGTGTCACTTTTAATACAATTTTTGAAATGGTCACTACAGTCCATAAATAGCAAAATTGTACATTCCTTTCTCTACCTTAACCAACTTCAACTGGAATTATTTGGTGTTGGATTTAGCAATCATTTATAATGATGTATTAAAAAAAATGTTTTAGTTTGGGGCAGAATGATGGTGTAGTGGTTTGAGCTATTTTCTAACAGCAATAAGGTCCTAGAATCCCAGCTGTAACCTTTCTGTGTGTAATTAGCATGTTCTCCCCTTGCGTGAGTAGATTTTCTCAAAAATCCGCTTTACAGTTTGACTGGCATCTCTAAAATTGTCCCTGGATGTGTATCTGAGTGTGATTTGATTGATTGTGTGGCCCTGCAACAGACTGGTGGCCTGTTAAGAGTGTATCTTGCCTTCGCCCAACAGTGGTTGGGTCAGGGTACTGAAGCTGTATGGATGATTTTAGTTTGCTAATCTAGCCAAACTCCTTACTTCTTACATCTTAAATATGATAACATCTTTTGTTAGTTTAACTTGAGCAAATTTTCAAGTCTTCTGAAGTGGAATCATGGACTCAAACTCTTCTTCCTTAAAATGTTCCAACACTCATCCAAGTGGCTGATGAAGCAAAGTGGAAAAACACGTCCAGTTATCATGACTCAACTTCAAGACTTCACCTGGATGAATGAGAACCTTAACCAAAAAATTTCAGTGGAAAGTGGAAAAAGTAAAATGAAAGGTTGCAAAGTCGAGCTTGATTAAAAAGGCAATGAAGAAGAGGAACTACACACTTCCTCTCAAAGGCTAAAAACAGAAGCAGCTAGAAAAGCTCACATGTAGTTGTTAAGTGGATTGTCACACAAGCAAGTCCCTATTTACTCCAATATAAAACAAACCAACTCCACAATAATGCACACACTGGGGCTTCTGCATCCCCCCTTCACTTCCGTGATTAGATGTTACATCCAAGAAAATTGTATGTGGGGGATTTTCATGAATATCAACACACCACTGATTTTTTACTCTTGAACAGCCGTGTTAGAACAACACACAGGGATGTTTATTTCACCTGTTGGCCAACTTCTGAAAAGGGAAGGGTAGGATAACATTATCTGTCCAAGATGGCAATCACCACTGAGCTAAAAGCAGGTTTCAAATTAATCCAATACGTGTGATGAGATGGTGAATCCCTTTCAGGTCTAAGGTTACAGCCAGTAGTGAAAGAGTCAGGTCAGTCCAACAAGTTTGGTGACATTGCAACAAAAGACTGGAAAAAGCAAAAGGCTGGAAAAACTGGCTTCAAAGAACCAGACAGTCACATGTCCTCAATCTCCTGCTCTCTACCTGTGTTGTGAACGCTGTCCATGGTGCTGAAGCTGTTACTATACCAAAGCTGAAAAGGTTTATAGATATACATCATCTGCAAAACCTGGCTGTCAAAATGATCAGAAGGCAAGATATGGCAGCACATGCTGATGGTGTTTTATGAAGGGCAACATCCATGTCACAACTCAGGGCAACAACCAGAAACTGTAAAATACGAAACTCTCCATTATTCATGAAATATTCATGGAAAAGTCATGCATTCAAAACTAAGAGCAGCTAAGTGAGAACAACTGCTATAATATGAGGGAAAGTGAGGTATGGGAAAAATTAAAGTATAGGCAAGACTAATTTTATATAATTGTAGCAGAACAGACACATTGTCTCAGATAGTTGTTTGAGGTCAAATCAGCTGCTTTAATCTCTTAAATGACAGTTTAAAATGTCCTTAAATGACTCAGAAGTGCTTGAAAATATGAAGTGCCTAAACTTTGAGAAAGACAGTAAAAATAGTTGAAATCCCAAATATCAAGGGTGAACATATTTTAATGCAAATTAGCTTCACAATTTAAGGATTTATAAATGTTTAAATGACAAAGTAAAAACATTCCATTATGCACAAAATGTGTGAAGTTTTTAGTCTTTTTGCTTGTTTTTAAGGAAATGTTTTGCTTTGCAAATCTGTTACAAGGGTAACAAACAAATTCTTGCATCCTGATGGGATTTTTTTTAATCAACTAAATTTTCATCACATCCCAGATTAAAACTGGCCAAATATCAATTCATCATTTTGGAAAATACCAATGCCAAATAGAAATAGTGACACTGGCAGCCACACTAAAAGCAGGAAAAAGTGTTTTTGGACTTCATCTGTTATATCTCCTGAGGTTGAGAACATATTTTTGTGTTATTTGCTCCAAAAGAGAAAAAAAAAAAAAAAAAAATATATATATATATATATATATATATATATATATATATATATATATATAAATTAATATTAATGTCAAGTTTTTTGCTCCCGTAGTGCTTCAAGATGATTGTTTTGTTTTGTTTTTAGAAATTATGATTTGCTGTTTTAAGCGTGAACTTAGACTTAAGTTAATCCAAGTATTGTTCTGTTTTTTCTGGTTTTTCTTCCTACAAAGGGTTGATTCATGGTTTTGACTGACAATTACTGCACATTTTTACGTTTATTGATACTTTGTTTCCCTAAATGAAAATGCACTTTTTCTTATATCAAATGTCTTTGCTTTGAAACAGTTTTCTTAAAGGTTACAAGCAGAATCAATAGATTAACCATCCTGTTATGTTCGTTTCTGTGGAACAGCATTTTGTACCAATCCCCTGTTCAGTGGTCACTCGATGTGGGAGGAGTTGAGAGAGTACCTGTCAAAAGTCATAACAAAACCTGGATTCTCAAAGTTCAAAGATAAGGGTCAAGACAATGTGTGTGTGTGTGTCGCAATGTGCACACATTGACTCATACTTGTATAAGTGAGAAACACTTGTATGTTGTCTTATCTGCAAAGACACAAATAGCATCTGATCTTTGACTCTCTAGCGTCTATTTTGACTCCTGGCTCAAATTGACCCGAACAGTAGCTTTGAACATGTGTGTTTTAGTTGTGGTGGTCGTAGGGTTATTATCTAAACAATGTATTTTATATGTTGAATACACGAAATAAGCCAATGAGGAGAAGTTTGTCAAAATTGGTCAATTGACCCAGAATCTAGCAGGAGGGTTATAGACAGGGGTCTATCTACAGAGATGCAAATGAAACTCAGTAAAATCTTCTTGGAGATGCGGTGGGAGTCTCCAGCATGAGTTCATAACATGTTTGTTGGTTATGGAATACATTTTGTGGCTTTTCTAGGTCGTCGTTTATATCTCAAGTGCCAAGATCAGTCAATGTTGGTTTATCAAATGAAAGGAAATAGGTTTGACCGTCAAATGTTAATGGACTCGAAGCGTCCTTGGATATTTGGAGGTAATTTTTATAACACTACAAGGATACTATTAAAGCAGGATGAAAGCACGACTGTGTTTCAGATCTTCGAAACGCCGCTCAGAAGGGAAAGCGCACGCACTGTAACGCTCAACAGATGGGTGGAGGAGACAGGGAGAGCGACCGCCTGGAGGCTCCTTCCACTCACCCCCGTCATCCCCGCTCATCCTTGCGGGAGCCACCTGCTTGCTGCAAGGGGCAGGCGCGTTAAGAAGCCCCTCGTGTCTGGCTCCGAGCATCCACACTGTAAATAACACGGAACGGAGTGGGATGAGATGGATACAGCAACAGGAGGCGGCACTGCGGCAGACGCGTAAAGCGCCTCGCCACAGATCCACGCGGGAGCACGATCAGGTAGCTTTCAAAGCCCTTTCTGTTGCGTGGTGAGGTGCCAGGACGGATGTTAGTCAAGAGCACCCCCCCCCCCTCCTCCTCCTCCTCCCCCGCACGGTGCATTCTGGCTCTTTAACATTCATGGGGGGAGAAGGCACCCACTCACCCTGGCGCGCAGAGCAGCCTCGGCCCCTCTGAACTCAGAGCTTGTAATCAGGCCACGCAGGAGACGTCCTCCTGCCAACAAGCGTTTCCCGTCATTAGCGGCGGGGTTTGAGAATGGCATCGCGCACACACTCACGTTGAAGGAGAACAGCATCATTGTGCGTAAGCAAAGAAACCTAAAGTGTGCGCGCGGAGGCGCGCGTAATGCTCGCTTTTTTTTTTTTTTTTTGGCCACTGCGCAAAGTTCCAAGTCTGCCAGCGGCTTCAGGGGCGATCATACAGAGAGCTGTGTTCCCCACTGAGAGAGTCGGTATTCGCGGGGGCGGGTGGATGATTGTGTGTGTGTGCGTGTGTGTGCATGTGTGTTGGAGGGGGGAGATTGGGGCTCTGCTGTCCACCTGCGCTACACTAATGGCCTGTTTCCTAACTGCTCAGATGTACCTCACTTGCAACCAGGTTTTTTCAAAACCTTCCCAACGCACGTGCACGAGCAAACTCACTAAGTCTTCTCAAACTAGCCCGGATATAAGGCCGATCTAGGAAATCTGTGGAGTCAATCAGTCCACAGCAGCAGCAGAGATGGCGCAAAGACAGGGTCCGGCAGGGGGGATACTGAGTTTGCGGATGGAGAACGTTTACCTGATCGCTGTCAGCAGTAGTTATTTGAGGCGACGGCTATTCCCCGATCGGTTCCGTGGATCCAAATTAAGTTTCCCATCCATGACACGTCACAGACGTGGAGGGAGACTATCATTCATCCCTGCCCGCTGCTGCGCGCTGTCTTCTCTCCCCCAGTGTCCACGGCGAAGCATCCCACTTCTGCGAGTCCCGCACGCAAGAAGCAAAAAACAAAGGAAGAAAAGTGGGGAAATAAACAAGAAAATGCAAAGAAAACTGAAGACGCCAAAGCATAAAGTAGCAGCCGGTCAAATGAAAAGGAATACAATAAACTAAATAAGAACAGAAATAATAGAAAGGATAAAAATGAAATGAAAATATAAAATGGAAAAAGGGGACGCTGTTAAAGTAGATGTCCAGTTCTGTGACAAACATAAATCCACTTCATTTAATCTCCATGGCTTGGTGCGCACGAGCGCGCTGTATATTCCAAAGAGATGCGTTCAGAGTCACTGGCACCGCAGCAGCAGAGTGGAATGACGGGGATTTTTCTAATGATGCCCAATACTCCAAGTCAGAGGAAGCTCCTGCTCCTGAAGTGGAGGCTGGAACAGCGTGCGCGTAAAAATGAGCACAGAAATCACCAAAACGTGTGTAAGATTCCGCTTTCTGGCCCCTCGTGCCTTTCTCCGCCTCTCATGTGACAGACTGAACAGGGTCTGCGGTTCGGTTCTTGCTCTAGCATTCGGGACGGGGATCCACAGGCAGCGGCTCGCGCTCGGGCATCTGGCTTCCCTGCAGTCGCTTCAAGAGCGGAGAACAGAGATGCGCGCTCCCGCCACCCCATCCACCGGGGATCCGTCAAGCGCGCTCACAGGCACCCCCCTCCCCTCCTCATCCTTTTCACATCCCTCCATCCTTGCTCTTCCAGCCTCCAGTGACGTCAGCCCGCGCAGTTTCCAAATACAGCACATAATGTCAAAGTGGCATAATCTTTAAAGGGTCATTCTGCACATTTGAGGCGTGGCATTTCAATTTTGTGTTTTGTTTTTGCTCAAATAGCAAATATTCTTCCTATTTCTACAAGTCATTAAATAAATCACAAATCTTAAGAGTCAGATTTATTATCATTTTAAATTTACATGATCATTTCATGGAATTAGATACATATCTATCTATCTATATGAATAAGAAAGATAGTCAAAGGAAGCAGATACAAAACATCGTAAGATTTCATAGCTTTGTATTGAGATTCCATAAGGCACACATTTCAGAGCAGTCAAAGACAGTTGATGGTCTGATTAAACTTGGGGCGCCAAGCTGCATATATTTGCATAACGATGAGGACAAAAGTGACTGTACATTTGTCAACTCAAGTGCTTCTTTTGACATGTTAAGTGTGGAGGAGAAACTACAGGAGCGAGACTCCACAAGTGTTCACATTGACTGCTAAAATCCCAAATTTTGTAGCTGCTGTTCAGGCAACAAAAGTTTTACACCTTAAATACAGTTACTCTATGTACATTGTGGAGAATTTAGTCTGTACGGATTTTTGTCATACTAGTCAGCATTCCAAATGTTTTTGAATGTTCTTTTTTGAAGATCATGGCAGAAAATGCTATTCCTTTAAAGACTCACTCTATCTTCAACTCATTTTAGAAGCCTTCCCAGTGCTGTTTCTTTTTTCTTAATTCACAACTATGATTGCCAAAACCAAAAATCCTGTGATGTTTCTGGGACAGTTTCTGCAGAATGGCAGGCGTTCATTAGAAATTCACATCTGAGTTGTGGGCGGGACTGCTTGTCCTCTTCAATTTGCTGAAAGCTCTCCGTTTACACTTTCTCCTCCTAACTTACAGCCCCTCACACCCACAACCAAATATTACTGGTACAACCAAAATGGCAAACATTACTTGAGCTATCCATAATGCATCAGAATGGAGCAGAGCAGGGAGCTTATGCCCACCCAATGTAGCTTCAATGTCACTGTTAAAATAATTTTTAAACTGTATTTTTTTTTAATCTGTCCCCGATTCACAACAATTTGAATAAAAAAATACTCAACAAGGCTTACAAAGTTGTGTTAACTGCTTAGATGAGAAGCTTACATTTCAAGACAACTACAACTGTTGTAGAACAATAACGGATTTAATACTATGGAAACTAAAATGCACGTAAAGACAAAATGGTATTTGTTTTGTTTACATCACTTTAAGATGAGTTACCTTGGTGTTTTTATGAGCCATTGTCAAATGTTTCCTTCCCTCTTAAAAAAGACTTTTTTTCTTAGAAATTGTTGTTTTGCTTGAAAATTATTTGGCCAGAATTTAATTAATCTGCTCTGAATGTGAAGCAAATGCGAGAACAAAGCAGACAAAAATGCAGTCTGCCTATGACTTCAGCAGAATTTCTCCTTTATTAGCTCAGAACAAGCAATTCCAACCACTTTTGCGCTTTTGAGCACTGAGGAACAAAAAAAAAATCACCTTTAATTCACTTACATGGAGATAGGGATCTCTCCTTGCAATTTCGAATTTTTCATGAATAATTTAAAATAGATTTTGATAAGGTTAACTCATCCAATGAAAAGCACAAAACAGATAATGCCTTCTTTATCATCTCCTCTACATATGAAGTGTCGGGGCTGGAATGCAAATATTAGTTGCTACTGTTCCAGCAAGACTGCAGCTGAAAATCCCAACAACACAGGAAGTAAACACTTTTTCAACATATTATAATAAAACACAACAATGTTTAGCATAGATAAGATAACATTGTCAATATTAATCATTTTAGTGTCATTCAAAAAACTGAATTGTTGGCATGAACTTAGTATTTAAATAAAATAAAAAAACATTACAAAGGTTTTAATTTACCACATTATGTCTAGAGAAGCACAACATAAAGAAATTGTTGTTCACAAGAAAACTGTTTTCATCTATAATATAAGCCAAATGGCACGGCACTGGCTTTATGATAATTGTGTAAATGGCCTGAGATCCTTCTGTGTTTGCTGGTTTCTGAAAATACTTATTTTTGTATAGCTTGCAGCCAAGTCAGCAGGATTGACAGCTCAGTGTAGCTTCAAGCGCATATTTTTAGTGAAACACAGATGAATGCTGCAGTTTAGGATTGAGCTCACATACACACAGATCAGAGGAAGGTTCAGCACCATGGAGAGCTCTATAAAGTTAAATATTCATCAGCACATTCTAATTATAAGCTTAGAAAAACAAAAACAAAAAAACTGTTCTCATATAGACTATTTTTTAAAAATAGATATTTTTGTTTTACTTTACAAATTGCATGATATATACATATATATGAACTGGATAACACATTGCAGAATTCTAGACAAGGAACTCTTCATGGTTTTGAAATGAGAGGTCAAAAGTTCACGGTCGTTCAAAAGTGTAAATAACATCAGCAAATCACTTGGCTCAAAACATAATAAAGATCACAAAAACATTAAAAAATCAAAACAAATAATGAAAACAACATCACATTTTAATCTAAACAGAATTCAAAAAACAAAACAAACAAAAAATTTTGAAAACAAAAGTAAATTCCAGAAACAAAAGTAAAGTGTAAAATAATGAAACAAGAAAATCCCAAAAAACTGGTAAAAGTAGGTTTATGGGACATCGCTGATTAGACAATAACATTTCAGTTTTGAAAAAGACGAAAAGTAAAAAGATGTTTTATCCACACTGTGGCAGAGAGTTAATTGAACAATCACCAAAATGTTACAGTGGGTGTGGCCTGAAGTGAATAGAAATATATTCAGTTGAAATATGATGCCAGGCCAAACAACTTCTGATTGAAAAGGTCAACAAATGTCATCAATCAATGAGTGATGTCCGATAGAACCTAACTTTTCTGATTTCTTATTTGCTTCACTTTTGAATATTTCTCTTTTGATTTTTGGAACTTACTTTTGTTTTCTGAAAAAAAATCCTTTTTAATTATTATTATCCGTTTGAGTTTTAGGAATTGTGCTTTTTCTTTAATTTTTGCTTTGATTTCTAAAATCTGATGTATTTTTTGTTTGTTTACTATATCTATCTATCTTTATACACATACACTTGCATTGGTTGATTTGAATATGTGATTTGCATTCCAGGGCCACCATAGATGTTTTCCAATGAAGTCATTACAGACAACAAACATTCCTTTTTGACTAAAACAGGAAATTCAAAGTTTGTGATACATACTGTATTCTGACTGTAGTTGAAATAAGTCAGGATTTCAACACATTAGTCACATAAACAACGTCATAGAGAGGGACAATGACATCAACTGTCCAGAAATGTCATGTCTCTTCTCAACAGAAGACACTGACAAAAAAAAAAAAAAAAATTCTAGTAGGAATTTGCCAAATTGCATTCACACTTTCCAATGGGACTTAAAGTCACATTCCACACTAACAAACCTCATTGCTTCACTTGCCTTTTAAAACGAGTGTTGAGTAAAAAACAACTTAAGATGACGGAAGTTTTGACAGGCTGACAGATCTTAGCAAGAACATTGTACAAATATATTAATCACTGACAATTTCATCACTGACATTCAGAAAATGTTCAGAAAGATATAAATGAGGAAGTTCCTTTGATGCAAAATTTATAAAACACATACAAGAATATTAACACCTCAAGTGTGTTTTCATCAAAAGATAGGCGTGTGTGCTGAATACTAAATATGACAACATTTATCGACAGTCCTGGGAAATATGAATGAATAGAAGAAAATATTTCATAATCAGAATTTATAATCATAGTTTATAAGCAGAATATCATGAAGAAATGAAATATTTTAAGGAATTCTCTGCTTACAAACCACTACCTGGCCCTGTTATTTTCATCTTTCTTTTTGTCACATTTATTCTTACAATAATTCAGAATTTCTTACCAGTATTGTGGGTTTTATAGCTAGTGAGTGGCCTGTCTTGCGGATTTAAGGGGAAGTTGGATCAAGGTTTCCATCATCGAAGCAAGTGTGTAGAG
Source organism: Oryzias celebensis (assembly GCA_014656515.1). Taxonomy (NCBI): domain Eukaryota; kingdom Metazoa; phylum Chordata; class Actinopteri; order Beloniformes; family Adrianichthyidae; genus Oryzias; species Oryzias celebensis. Next base: position 16,944,959 of record BNCR01000011.1, on the reverse strand, counting down.
TACATGTACCGTGTACACATCAGCACAAGTTCATGGGACCTTTTGACCTGACTCAGCTGACATCTGCCATGGCCAGAGGGGATATTGATGCACGAACACCAAGAGAAGGAGAAGCAGAGGTACAATTTATAGCTCACTGAATCAACATCAAACAAACTGAATTTCTACCCTTTTCTGCACTTTCCAAATCAATAAAAAGAAAACAAAAATCCAAATTGTTATGCATGTATTTTCTTTCCACTTAAGTCATACAAAGCAACGAGATAATTCAGTCATCAACAGATGTTTCCTTAAACCGGTATTCCAGTTGAAATAGCAGGTTTTCCCTGCAGAACTGCCGTGCAGTCTGTGAAGCATCAGCTGTTTGAGCGCTCATACTTATTAGTTTCATCTGGGGGTTCATCTTCTCCCAAAGAAAGCTTCCCTGTGCAGCAGCATCGATTAGAAAAAACACGGAAACCGTAAAGTTTTCACACGCCTCACTTTCCAGAGCCAGAATTCAATAATCTCGTCTTGCTGTTTACATTTCAGATGAGGAAAGAACAGGGTTTTGCTTCAGGGATGCCCCGCCGTGGTAAATCCAAGCACAAAAATTCTGAATAAAACATTTCTGAACTACAAACTTGAATGTGTAAATGTGCGAGTGCGATTAAGGGTATGGTTGCACATGCATGTGTGCATGAGCATCAGCATAAATTTGGGGGTGCACACATGTTTTTATTTGTTTGTCTTGTGCTCACTCAGCTGAATTCGCTGAAGGGTGTGAGGTAGAAAAAAAGCAGAAGTCCATGAAGCTAACTGGAGTTCCTTCTTGATCAAATGTGACAATTATGATAGTTTTTCTGGGTACAAAACTCCCCTCTGGCTCTCCCATTCATTCCCTTTCTCTGTCTCTCCTAATATAATCTCCTTTTTCCACATTTCAGTTGTTTTTCTTTTCCATGGTAGAGGCATTACTCCCTGTATCCATCTTCTGTTTTTTATCATATACATTAAGAACAAAGCTATGTCCACCAGGCCATTTTAGACAAATAGAGAGAATGCAAACAAATAAAATCTAGTTGGCAAAGGAAAATGCTGCTAACACAAGAAAGGAGAAAAAAATAACCCATACATATTTGAAATGTAGATATATAAATGTATATCTGACATTTAAATGATGTGGACCATCCATCTTCTAAACCATTGAATCCCTTTCCGGATCATAGGGTTGCTGGACCATTTCCAAGCTACTGTTGGATGAAGGCAGGGTACACCCTGTACCTGTTGTCAGTCCATTGCAGGGCCACACCTACATTCACACCTAAGTGACAATTTACCGTCATCACGGGTTCTGAAGCATGTTTTTGGACTGCAGGAGAAAGCCTGAGTGCCCAGAGAAAACGCATACATGCACAAGTAGAATTTGCAAACTCCACACAGAAAAGACCCTGCTGAGATTAGAACCAGGACCTGTGTGGTGAGAACACTAACTACGACACCAACAAACTGTCTTCTGGTCTACCAAACTAAACATTTCTTGACCTTTACTCCGAGGGGGACCTGGTTACAGAAAAGACAGCGGCTAAAATCGTTAGCCGGAATGAAGTCAAGAACCGGAACACCACCTCCACAAGCGCCGCAAAAGGCACCCGTCCAAACCCATCTTTAGCCGGAAGTGGACGTTTTTTTTATTTTTTTTTTTATTATTTTTTTACTTTTTTGACAAATCAAAAGTTGCGTATCTATTCTAAAAGATTAATTGAGTTTGCAGCAGGAATGGTAAGCAAACAGTTTCTCGAAAAACTAAATTTACTTTGATTTTCTCTTAATTGTTCGGCTTTATTTCCCCAGAAGTTTGAAAAAACAAAACGCATGTCAAAAAGTAATTAATGTCAGTAACATTTGTTGCCTTATTTCCATTGTTTGTCATTGCTACAACTCCTTCTTGTGAACTTGCATATAACTTAACTCTGCCAGGTAATATATATAATATTTTACATTAACATATAATTATAAAAAAAATAATATATCTGTTTACACAATTCCCTTATTCCTAATCCCTTTCCCCTATTTGTTATTTCATTATTTTTTTGTCATTGTTTTTCTGACATGATTGTACTACTTGGGTTTTTATTTGTTTCATCTGGATTTGTATCTGCAGCTTGGTCCTAATTCCAGTTTTGTATTTTTTGGAAGTTATAGTTGCCGTAGTGTGTAGTTTTGAGTGACTGCATGTTCTGCGATGTGTAGGGGGAAGGAAAAATCAAACATTGAAGTGCAGCCATTAAGTACAGCAAATACACACACACACATATATATATATATATATATATACATATATATATATGTACATATATATATATATATATATATACATATATATATACGTATATATACATATATATATATATATATGTACGTATATACACGTATATATGTACATATATATACGTATATATACATATATGTATATACGTATATATATATATATATATATATATACGTATATATACGTATATGTATATACATATATATATATATATATATACATATATATATATATATATATATATATATATATATATATATATATATATATATATATACATATATATATATATATACGTATATATACATATATGTATATATACGTATGTATATATACGTATATATACATATATATAACTTCAGTATGTCTTTACTGAAGTTTTGAATAGTGCTAGCTATTTTGAAATTGCCTTTAAAGTAATGTTTAGACTTTCCTCTTATTAGTCACAGTTATGTAAAGTAACATTGAAGTGTTATCTTGTTAGATTGAAGCTTATGGATCAAAACTATAAAACAAACAAACAGTCTGGCATGTTTTCTGTTTTCTTCAAACATTACTGAAGCGAAAAAAGGCCTTTTGATTTAATATCACAAATGTGCAATGTAAGTATATCTGCTTGCTACTACTACGATGCTATTGCATTTTTTTTTTTTTTTTTTTGCAGGCCGTCTTGTACATTGCCTTAAATGTGCCATTTGACAGTATTAAGTTTCTGACAGTAATTATAACTTTAATTACTTAATTTAGCATAAAGTGACATTTAAGTGGAACCCAAGATATTTCCACTGACAGCATGACATGCCTGTATTGCGGAGGTGGTGGTGGTTGCTCTTGCAAGAGGACTACACTATTGACAGGTATGTTGATGTCAAACCAAAACAAAATCATTTAAATGATTCTGTGTAACTTTGATTGCACTTGTGCTGTAGTTACAGCGCAGTGTTTGCCCACTGGACTGAAGAATGCAGGAGACTACTGGCAGGCCAACATGTTCCTGTTTTCCGGTTGAAGAGACGCAAGGCTAAAAAAAAAATGAAATATGTATCTTGAAAAAATAAAACACTGATAGGGAGAGATGCTGACATATTGCATTTGATGTTGCTTTATCATGTGCTCTTTAAATACAGCACATTTTAAAATCAATATTTAGAGAAAATTACAACACTTCATAAAACCTAAGCGGGGGTCTAATAACTCTTCCCCCTACAAAAATTACATCTTAAAAAGTTTCGATTTGTACCATCTTTTAGTAAAACCTTTAAATGTAAATAAACGGTAAATGAGGGTCTTTAGCACAATATAGTTTTAATGTGAAAGATGAGCTTAGAATGGGACAGAAAATGTTAATCGTTTTATTTTTTTCAAAGTTAATATAAACACTAGTGTTACAATTAGTAAAATTACACTAGTTTATAATGTAACCAGCTCCTGTTTTTACATTCCTTGGACTACCGCAACTTTTCAGCTCCTAAAGGGATCAATGTGAATCAGCTTGCAGTGTTGCATATCGATGAAAAATCACTTTCAAGTGTTTAATACGGGTGAAAAGCCCAGACTAGATGCAAAGACACTTCCGCGTCATGTGGTGTGCATGAATTTCTGGTTCCGGTCGAGAACATCCGGCTAACGATGCTCTTGAGCCACATGTGAATTTCCGGTCCTGAACCTGAGCGTGAATTTTATAGTTCCGATTGAGGACTTCCGGCTAATGATGATCTTGTGTCATGTGGTCTGCAACCAGGTCCTCTTGTTTACACCCAGTATGACTTAAAGCCGAAACATTCAACCACATGTGATTGGGATTTGCTCTTTTGTGCTGGGAATTTCACTCAACTTTACAGCTCTCCATCTTCAGAACCTGCTTAAACCTTTTTGGGTTCATAGGGTTGCTGTTGAGTGAAGGCGGAGTACACCAAAACCAAACGCGAGTCTGTTGCAGGGTCTGAACTTTACATATTACATGAAAACAAAGCGTATTGAAGCATATTATTTAGCAATTACAAATGTAGAGATTTTTGTTCTGAAAGCTGAGAAATAAAGAAGACTTTTCCTAACTCATCTACAGTACACACAGTCAATAGATTCTAAGGCGCAAAAGAATTCTGTTTGGAGAAAGAACAGAAAATACCTTTGTCTTGCATCAATGACAAAAAATAAATAAGCTAAATAATTATTTACATAAAAACGGGAAAAGAAAAAAATCAGCAGCAGTCCAGCTCTGACTTGTCAAGTGTAAATCCAGACACATTTCAAATATTTGTCGACCTACATCTATTTTTTTCCCTATTTTTCATGTTGTGTTAACCAAGTAAACGTTTAAAATACATTTCAAATCATTCAGATGCATTCAATTTTGATCATAAATACCATTTCACCATCTCCAGAACTAAAACAATATTTTTGGATATGAATTCAAAAATAGTTACATCATTTCAATGTTATGAACACATTTTGTGGGCGTTCTTTCAGAACCAATCCATTCTTTGAAGTTCTACCAGTGTGTTAACACTGGAGGCCATCATTATTTTTTTTTCTTTTTACATTTTTGTAATTTTTCTGCAACAGTGAATGTAATGGAAAAACTCGTGAAACACTCACATTAATCTACAGCTGCATTATTCTGAAGCTTCTTGTCATTACGAGCCCTCTCTTCCTCTTATATTATTACTTTTTTCTGAATATGTAGCATTTGGTAGACTTATGATGGAGGTTCAACAAAGTCATCATAGATGAACCATGTTTTATGCCTGCTATAAATCACTGTCAAGCACTCTAGCGTGTATGATAAGACGTAGTGGTGCTTTTCTTCATATTTTCACAACTCTCTGCTGCAGTAATTAATTTCAGAATTATAAAAAGAAGAAAATCATTTTATTGGACCTGACAAAGACGGATCACAGACCTCCTCTCTGCACACCTACAGTATGGCTTCTGTGCGGTCATCGCAGTCCTTCCAGGTCTCTCTTTTTTTTATTCTTTTCATAAACATCCATCACCTCATTTCAGCCATTTTCCTTTTATGTCTTGCCTGCTCTCTTCATCTCTTCCATCTCTCCATTCCCCCCATACCCATACATTTAAAAGGAGCTGAAGCCCAAAGCAGACCACACTTTGGCGCCCCATCCATCATGACTGACTGTAGACCAAACAAGTTAAAGAAGGGATGAAAAGAAAAAAAAAAGAAATATTAAGCTCACCTTGCTATTGGCAAAAAGTGAGACTTTGTGATGATGATTTTTAACATAAACAAGATGCAGATAAGTTAAACTTCCAATGATTCAAAATTGTAAATCACAAAATATTCTTTCCAGCAGTGAGGTATAACTGTAATGTCATTTGAAAATGGCAGTTTTTGTCTGAGAAAACATTAGGCCGTTTTCTATTCACAAAAACAGCATCAATATTTGCCCATGGATGTGCCACTGTCCCCTCCTAAAAGACAAATAAGCAGTTTCATTTAATATCTAACAGTGCGGAAGATTTATTTTGGCTAGCTTAAAGGCATGGTCAATACATTGAATCTGTCTCATCAACTGGTCTTCAGTGGTGTTGAGCCTGATGTGGTCACCATTAAATGTCTTCTAACTAATAGCATCTGTGGACCTTTTTTTTTTTTCCCGGCTGCAGGTCAACAAGCGGACGCAGGGTGCAAGCTCTCCGAGCGATCTTTGTCTTTTAACGACCAAAAACTTGATTTATCGCAGAATTACTGCAAAAGAAAAGTAGTTATTTCTTTCCATGGCTCAGAAGAACCATGTGATGCATGATGAATTTGACATCAAAAAGGCATTTGATGAGATTACTTCTAAGAGCCATAAATCCCATCTCTAATTTGAGCAATGGAATAATAGTGGAATTTGATTTCAAGAAAATCCCGGAATCCTCCACTATCTCTAAAATTCAACTGTGACCCTGATTTCCAGCAGTTTTGACCTGCAGACAACGTGGTTGCTGTAAAATTAGCTGCAGAGGAAGAAGGACCCTGACAAACAATGTCTGCAGACATAACACTGAAGAAAAGCGTAAACTTTGTTAAACTCAGAAGAATGGGAGTTAATCAGGCAGAAGAAGAAGGAATACCTCCATCAAACAATCAACAGAATATGGACCTTTTTATTTCACAATATAATCATAACAATATACTTACCTAGTCAATTACTGATGATTGTTAAAATGGTTGATCTCAGATCATATTATTTCACTAGGTTTCCAAAAATGTGACTACTGGTAATGATTTTTCTAATGAAAAATAATCTGCACATATTTTAAGTCTTTGACACTTGATCTGTATATTATTTTTTTATTATTTTTTTCTTTGGACAATAATCAGCAGTTGTTTTAAATTTTGATACTTGAGTTATATTAAATGCCAAGGTCCATTTTTCTGTGAGCATCAAAGATAAGAAAAGGTCACGCTTTGTCGCCTAAAAGAAATTAAAAGGTCACTTTTATCATTCTGTAATCCTTATTCCTGTATTGCTTTTTCTAATGAAAAATATTCTGAGCATATTTTAAAAATTTTGATACAAGTTTTGCATTTGCTATGACACATTCTGACATAATCTTATGTTTTGGTCCATGATCATCATCTACTTCATCTTGTCGGATGACTTATTGATACTTAAGGCTTTTTAATGACCTGAATCTGTGTTGTGAGGTATAGAAATCTGATTAGAAGTTATGAACCAGAAAATAACTCATGTAGACAAAATGGTTATGTAGATATAGGGTGGGATTATATACGTTTGCTTCCTTCCATTTCCTTTCAAGCTATCTAAGCTATCATCATCCTGTGCTCGATATGTCTTTGTATGGATTTAAAGCTCTGTTGATTGGACTGCTTGTGCAAAAGTCCTTGCTTTCATTGATTGCTTGAAATAAACTATTCAAATAGTTCATAGTGTATTTTTGTGTACAGTGTGTATAGTGTGTACCTGTTACACAGTCATGCTATTAAAGTTTTTTTTTTTTTTTTTTGGGTCAAATGTGCAGCATGTTACATTACGACACAAATGAAATTACTGTCCTCTCAGACACCTGTTAAAAAATACAGAGAAACAACTAAATAACAATAAAAAAACGTAATAAAACAAGGAGATTTTTCAATATTTGCTTGGGTTCTTCATGCAGAATAATATAACATTTTACCTGGGGTGCCCAAACTTTTGATGCCCACTGTGTATGTATGTATGTATGTATGTATGTATGTATGTATGTATGTATGTATATATGTATGTATATACTGATGTCAACGTTAACGTGTTAAAGTAGTAGCATTTGCTTTAGGTAATTTTGATGACTCTTGGGGAAAAAATCTACAACAGTAAATTTCATGGTCAGTAAAATAAAAGAACTCAAACCAGTCTTCAGCTTGACTTTTAGATATTAATACAAAAAAAGTGCACTTTGATTAAACTTAAGAAAATTCCATGGTCCATTTCTCTGTGAGCAAAGATACAGAAGGTCACGCTTTGTCGCCTAAAAGAAATTAAAAGGTCACTTTCATCATTCTAACATCCTTATTCCTGTATTGAAGCTCCAGTTTTTGACGTCTTTGCATGTTGACTTGATAATTCAAGCTTTTGTCAATCAGTCAGATCATTTAGCTGTAAAAAGCAATGTTAAAGAGGAATTCTGGCACTAAAGCACTTCTTCAGTGTCAAAGGTCTGCTTTCTGTAGCGTCCTCATCTCTGTTCTTGTGCAGACACAAACAAGGAGATGTTTTAGAGCGACCATAAAAGTCAGGTGAAATACCCACAGGGAAGATCACATAAAGACCATTTTGGACAAGTGGAGCTGCAATGTAAAGACTGCTCTGTCCTTGAACTGAAGAGGAGCTTAAAATGCTAAAATATGATATTAAAAAATAGTTTAACGAACTCATTTCTTTTAATGAGTATGTTGTTGCTGTAAGAGTTTAACGTTTGGTCCCATTGGTTTTCACACACCTGAATTGGGAATATTTGTTCTCCAAACCCCTGGGAGAGCAGTGAGGTGGACTCACAGCTGCATTTGGGAAACATTTGATGGATTATCCACCAATCCAGTTTAAATCTGAGCTTTAAGTAGGAAGGCATTGGGTTCCATGTTTGGTTTGACCGACTTGAAGATTTAAACTTACAGTTTCATGCTTTGCTATGCAGGCATTTAGCTTTTAAGCACATGTGTGAGAAAGTTAGGTTCAAGAAAGAATTTATTTTACCTTATTCTCTGCACAATAAGATGCTTTGTATTTCAAGTCATAGCAGCCCAAATAATGCATACTAAAGAATAAATAAAAAAAAAATCATTATTAACTCAATTTCAGTTGCAATGGAGTATAATTCACACTTTTGGGAGAAATGTATTGAAGAAAATACAGGACCAAGAATGAACATTTCCTTCTGAAGGATAAATCATAATCCATTGAATTTTTAAATCTCTTTTTGGCTTTGGAACTCTGCCAAGCCGACGTAAAACTGAGCGGCGCCTCTTCTTTACAGTGCTCCCTAGAAGCTGTTAGTGGAAAAACACATTTATGATCCTATGATTGTTTACAAAAAAGTCACACCTCAGATCAAACTGTGCAAAGAATGCAACTTGTATAAAAAAAAAAAAAAAAAAGACAGCATTATATGTATCCGAGTTTCTTATCCAGTTTGGTCACAGAATAAAGTATATACTGAACTCATTTGAATTTATTTCCTTTATTTTATTTAAGTCTATTGAAACTGGAAAGTTTAAAATTTAAGCAATTGTGTTTAACCCTGGAGAATCCAAGGGGATTTAAATTTGTCTGTTTTTTACTGATTTATTTCATGGAGAGATGGAGATAGAGAGAGAGATAGTAATTGTTGCAACAAAAAATGAAAAACAAATAACAAAAAAATGTCAAATCAACCTTTTAAAAACCAAGAAGTAAAATTGTTCTTGGACTCCTGGGTTATTATGTTCATCTTTAACAGGGATATTTTCATGGAGATTTCTATAATATCACAGAAAACATGTGAAAAATGTATTTTTTTTTGGGATGTGTTACTTATTGTCTACGGTTTTTATACTTAAATAATGACCTTTATTTAAAATACTTTAAAAAATCTTTACTTTTTTTTTTTTTTTAACGTGATCATGATTTGTTATATTAAATATTTTCTTTAGATTTTGATGACAGCTCTGCCCGCCCATCAGATCAGAAAAGATGGAGGGCACCACTGTTAAGCTTGCATCCACAGAGAGGTGCTCAGCGTTGTCAAACTTTTGCCGACTGTTTTGTTGTTTCTTGTTCTGAGCAGCGCAGGGTTTATTTTGCCAAAGCAATTTGATGACGCAAACCTCTCAAGAGTGACCCCATTGGAGTGTGTTTACAAGTTGTGCATGATTAATGAAGTCACCCACCCTTATTGTTTTTGGTAGTTGTTTTGCCACAATTTACTAGGCTTTTGTCCAACTGTTTTTGCAGTTTTAAATGTCCCTCAAATGGGATCGTGCCTACTCTACTAGATTATAGTTATAAGGTGTAAACGACACACTGTATTATATGAGTGCGGTTTTATCTCTGTGTTTGCACACTGAAAATACTGCTTGGGATTTTCATGTTTTACAACGTCATTGGCAATGCTTTTTAAAGCCTTAAAGCTGTGTTTCCTCTGTCATTTTCATTCGCTGAATGCTAGGATTAGATTTGGGAAAGTAGTTTAAAGTTGTTTTAGATTTATTAAATTAATCCTGCCCCCGTCCAATAGGGCTGTTGTGTCTAAGTGGTCACACATAGGTGAGAGCTGAGAAAATGTAAAAGAGAAAGCTCTATTTTTTGATGATTGAGACATACACTTGTTACCACTCTCCCTTCCCAAAATTGATCTTAATTACAATCCATAAAATATGAACCTGTGTTACACTCCATCACCAAAGGGTGGGCAAAGGAAAGCCATGAATAAAGCCTTCCATGACAGCGGTGATGATGGTTGATCTTGGGCTCCAGGAGATAAGTTAGCTATTTCGTGCCAGCAGAAAACACCCATCACCATTATAAAGCTGCACTTACTTAAAAATTGCTGTGATTTCCATCATTTTGACAATAACTAAATGGTGAAATGGATTTAGCCGGGTCAAAAGAGGAGTGTGCATCTTTGTTTTAAATGTGGTGGCAGTGCAGGCAAACATTTAATACAAATTTATTAAAGATATTAAAGATTTAATCATCTTAAGTAACATGTGATCCCCCAAAAAGCTAAGAGCAGTTGGTGTAAATGCCATTGTTATAGACTAAATCAGGTTTAACACTAAAGAAGCCCATGAAGAACCGCTTCTCTGTTGAGAAAGACATATTTTACTTAGTTTGTTTTGTGGGCATTAAGCCATTCATTTTTGAAATGTAGATTTCAAATATTTCCAATAAATCAGAAAAGAACTTTGCCTCTTAACAGCAACAATGCACTGTCGCACAGCAAGAGAAGAATGTGTGCTTTAACCAAAGCATTTTGACAAAATACAATCCAACCTAACCAAACCAACATAATTTTTAAAACTCTTATTTATTCAAATTCTTACTATCTTTCTTTTAAGCCAAATAAAGGGATAAATGAGCCACATGTGGCTACAGAGCCTCAGGCTACAGACCCCTGGACTGCATAAAAGTTTTTTTAGGTCTGTGTTGTAATGATGCTCATAATTAAGTAACAGAAACCTCAGACAAAGACGGATAAAAGAGACAAGGCTATTAATCAATGCTATTCAAAGTAAAAGTTCAAATTATTTGACAATTGTTTGCTACTGCTTAAAAACAACTGTTTGTGTAGATTCCTTTGGTGTCATTTTCAGATATTTTATAATAGTGTACTCATTGACCAGTTAACACTGAAAATGTCACAGGCAAGACCTAAATACTGACATACTATACATATTTGACTGCTTATGCAATCAGATTAGCTGATTCAGTCACAGAGAAAAGCAGCTTTGCTGTAAATGCTTTTGTCAATTGAACACTTCTGTCCTTTTGTCATCTTGTAAAATGTTACACATCAACACAAGGCTGCTTTTCTCAGCTTCAGAATCCACTGGAGTTACATTAATTGCATAAACGGTTGAGTTACGGCGGTAGATGGGATGTAAACGCTGGAGCTGAAGCTCAGGTGTTAAAGGGTTAAAGAAATTTATTGTATTTGCTTAAGTCAAGTTCTGTTATTGTCATCCAAGGTGGCGTCCCCCTAAAAGCTTTAACATGGGGAAAACATAAGGTTAGACTCAACTGGTCAATTGGTAGCATTTTTAAGCAAAGCTCCGACTTTGAAGTTTTAAATGAAATGGAGAAACGTTTCAAGGTGTCTTAGTAACTTTATTCCTGGCGCATGCCTTATTTTGACACCCTTTGCTATTTTCACGGCTCCTTCCATCAGCTTTCTGCTGATCATGCTTCACTTGATTCACTTGCCGCTCCCATTCCACTTATCAGTTTCACAGCCTCATCAGTCCATTGTTTGCTTCTCATGCTGGTTATATTTACTACTTGTCTTCCAGTTGCCAATCAAGTTGTAAAAGGTGTTTGTTCGTTCTGCCCTCTTTTTTCATTGAGCGAGTCAGATCTAATTTCTGTTTCCTGGAACTTGCGCACTGCACTGGATTACAGAAAACAGCAATGCTATCTGTGTGGATGGAATCAAAGTAAACGAACCAGGTAAAGGTTTTAAACTTGGAGGAAACACACACGGAAGAGGAGATTGTTAAGTAAAAAAGCCACACTAATTCGTTTGTTTTCCAGAGCCCAGCAACAGTGATCAGAAAAGCTTCTGTCCAACAATGCCACTCACCTGCTGAGGTTCTGTCCTCCATCAACTTCACCATAGGAGTTCTGAGAGTGAGCACAGCTGTTTCAATCAACAAATTCCTGTCAACCTTATCTGTCTTAACTCTCCTGATTGGCTCTTTTTTTTTTCTTGAATTCATGCCTGGAAGACCAAGGAGTTGACAAAACCACATTTTAAACTGTCAGTGCACTCTTCTCTTTAGTTTCTCCTGGTGGCTAAAAGTCTTCTTCTTATTAGCATCTACTTATGTGAATTCTTTTGTTAGACATCCTGAAAAGGTAAAAAAAACAAATAAAAAAAAAAACCTGATCACGTTTTCCTACCATTCTGGAGTGTTCTGAATCATTTGAAAAGGTTTTTAAATACGAACCAGTCAGGCCCAGCAAATGTAATGTTATTTTTCCAGAGGAGAATAAAGAACAGACATCCAATTTCCATCACCAAGGCAAACAAAGAGGTTCATTAATGTCTTTTTTTTTTTTATTAATTCTGTTTGGATACTTTGCTGTGTTTGAGTCAGCCAATAATTCTGCATATCTCAGAATTCCGATAGATTCAAACATCAGTCCAAATATTTCGGAGCAGAATAAGAACATGATGTTTTACTGTTTCAGAAATCAAGGGAAAACACATAGAATAATCTATTTTTCCTGTGAAATATAATATAATAAAAAAGTGCAAAAGAAAAAAAGCAGCTAAGTTAGATCAAAATGAATTAATGCAGCAAATTGATGAACCATCAGCTCATCAGAGAAGAAGAACTAAAACGCTGTGTTGGGTTAGGGTTGCCAAGAGAACAGCTGACAATGAAACTAATGCCACAGTTGCAACTACTCTTTATTGGTGGGCTCTATGTAAAAAACGCTCAGCTCTTGAACAAGTGTTGAAAATTAAACAAAGTTGAACTTTGACCAATCAGGGACTCAGATTTGTGACTTGGGGTGTAACGATTAATCGAGTAATTCCACCAAATGGATTTCTCTGAGACAAGCTGTCAATCAAATTGAATCAACATAAACCATTAAAAAAGGATTTTAGAATAAGATAATATCAATAATTGATAGTAAAGTTGGATTCAGACATGGTAGGTTTATTTTACTATAACGTAAAAATAACCAACTGCCATCCCAGCGGACAAACCGCATGTGATGACAGCAAAAAATGATCAAGTTTTCATTACAGTCCAATGTGTGGAAACACATTCCAAGCAGAGACATGTGTGATAGAATGTTCCAATAATGTTCCCTTATTCTGATGTAGAAAAACAACAGTGGGCTGAATTTCATCAAACTAAAATGTGAATGGATTTCACATTCATTACTGTTTACTTGTTTGCTTTTACACATATTTAACTTACACTTGATTAATTTGCAAGAAATACAATTAATCTGTAAAACTTCAGCTGCACTGTTCAGTACCAGGTATTTATCTCTGAGTCACACTGGTTCAAGTTTTTGGCTAAATATGTTCTGGGTTGATTTTAGGTCAGTAAATTGGATCATTCAAAATAAACTAATATTGACTATAAATCGTATCGTCAAACTATGATATGAATCGTTACAACCCCTGTACTGACATTTACGGAAGTGACAACCATTTGAAAATTGATCATGAAGGAAAAATGAACGTTTTCTCCTTGAGCCTGGCCAGAATTCCATGACACCATGTCGTTTATATTTTCTAATAAAAGCTGTGTAAGAAAAAGCCTGGAGCAAGATTTGTGAGATTTGAACCTCTTCAACATTTTGCACCAAGCCTCTGCCAACTGTAGGTGGCTGACATGCACTGGTAAACAGCAGAAATATGAAGAAGAATCCCATCCTTGCTTGCTTAGTGTGATCACCATTGACACTTTTTGATGCAGCTGCTCCTCTATGCAATCCTCCATGGGCCCGGTCAACCACCACATGGGTGCATATAACTAAGGCCTGAAGAAGTTAAGTAAGACAGAGGACTCTTTTCTAGTGATATGAGATTATAATGTACAGAAAATTATATCTACTACATATTGCATCTGAAAGTAGTTCTGAAAGTTCTTTACTTATAAAATTCCTGTTTTATATCCAGTGAAAAGTAAATGTTTTAGTTCAAAACAGGATAATGAGACAAAGGAGATGACTACAATAGAGGGACAAAGACCACATCAAGATCCCAAACTGGTCAAGAACATTTAGTTTTAAAAGACCATTTATTTGGTAATTATGTAAAACACAAAACCTTTACAAAAAGAAAACCAGCAGGACTCAAATACACTGTAATCTCAAGACACTCGTCTTTGTTTTGCCCCAAGACAGGCCTTTCCTGAGCTCTTAACTAAATGGGATTTTTGCTGAGGCCAATGTTAAAAGCTCATCCGTGGTGCAGACTGCATGCTCCAATAAGCACCTAAATCATAAAAAAGGTGAAGGCCATGCCCCTCAGTCCCAAGTCTATTTGTTATTGTGTTCATGAGAGGGGAATAAAGTTCCAGAGAAATATGCTAGCAGACACAATTATCCACAATGCTACATCTGCATAGTAAAAAAAACCTAATAATTTACTGCATATAGTCATAAAAGTTAAACCTTGCAGCCTTGCCCTGACAGCTACTGTTGCATAAATAGCACAACACAGGGGTAATTACCACATGCCATCGTGATAATAGACATAAAGCTTCTCTGTGCATGGACACAGATTTAGCTTGAGCTGCATGCACTTTTCCTCAAAACAGCTTTCTATTTGGGCTCAAATTTAGCTTTTAAGAGTGAATCCATAATTCATACATGTACTATCTTTTAATAGCAGGGCTCAAAAGGAATCACAGCAAAATCTCTGTGACCCAGAAAGAAGTTCAGACACCAAAAAATAATTTGCTCTCGCTTGTTCAGTGGGTCGTGAACATGCGAAGAAATAATGGCAGCATGTTTGGCGATGGATCAATTCAGAAAACAACAACAACCAAAACGCTGCTGTAGCAGTTGCGACTCTACCCCACAAGGAAGAAGACAAACTGTTCAAAGAGTTTTATCACATAGTGGATGACTGCAGCGAAAATGAATTATTTACCATCCATTTTTTATTCCTTCAAAAAGCAGTTTTTAGTCTGGAAGTGTTTGAAGACCACTTGCTGCCTGTATGTCCTGGCTTTTATTTTTTTTATTTTTAGGACACTGGCTCAAATATTGAGGAAAAAAATGCAGGCAGCAAACAAGTGATTCTGTTGAATGAAAAATTAAACACTTTAATTCATTAAATAGATATTTTTGCTGTTTTTATCATATTCTTGTGGTCTTTTTCTGATCATGGTGGACAAAAGTAAAGAAGATTAAGCCAAAACAGCATTTCTGAGAATTGTGAATCGCAAACATTCAGTCGGAAAAGCTTGTAAGTGTCACATTGAAGTTACTACGGCGAGTCACAAACATCTTGCTCGGCTTCATTCTGATGCATCAACTTATTGACGACTTGATTCATATACGTCTTTGCTTTCTTTGTCTGACCTGTAACCTGGACGAGAGGGGCTTTAAGCTACTTAAACAGCATGTAAGGGGGGGGTATTTCACACCAATAGTCCCTACCACAACTCAGAGGTGAATTTCTAATGAACTCCTGCCGCTCTGCAGAAATGATGTCCTAGAAAACAACACATTGATTTTTGCTCAATACTACCTATTCAAAATTAAAAGACCACAAGGAACACTTTTACAACAGATCAAAAGATGATCAGACTGGAACTTTGATCAATATTTCATCCCTTTGGTTTTTTATACATAATATAACTGCAAAGTTTTCTGAAAAAAAAAAAAAAAAAAAAAAGCAGTTTCTTGATTTCTATTTGTCACTGCTGTTATCACAGCTGGAACGGATTTAAAAGCTCTGAGTCTCAAAAAGATTAGTTTCTTAAAAAACCTTTTTCCCACTATTCAAAATGCAAAATTCTGCTTATTATGAGAGCAGCTCTGCTCCCATTTTTGATTGTATATTAAATAATGACGGTGGATCTTCTCAGATGTTCCTGAACTTACAAAGCATTAATCAAGCTGGAATTCATTCATACAGTAAGGTATAACAGTAAAAAGCACATCAACACAGTTTATTTTCTTGAAAAGTTTCTTTAATATTAAAATTATTTTTGCAAGGAAGACAGCAGGATCTTTATTTTTAATTATGCGGCACTAATTAAAGTCTTCCAGGCTTTCATTTGAACGAGCATTGTTCAGCCTTATCAACAGCTTAGGGAAGGAGCTTTTAATTCACTGTAACAGAAAGAATCATATGAACATTTTCTTTCTCAAAAACAAGTTGCTTTTGCCTTTACCTATATACAGAATTTTTCTATCCAAATTAGTATTTAGATACATAAGGACTTTTGAAAAAAAAATCATTATTTTCTATACTTTACATTAATTATTTTTTAGGGTTTCGCTAGCAGCAATGTCATCATCTTGGGAAGGGTCTCGTTCACTCTGCCCAAAATTGATTTCTGGCGGGTCCTTCGTGTGTGCAAAGTTTGGTGACTTGTCGCACATATGGCAGTGGTCAAATATTTGCTAAAAGGTGCAAAAATGTTTGCATGTGAAAGCAAAATGGCCCTTGCAGTGAGTGACTGCTGCGAAAAATAATAAACAAAGCTACAATTGAGAATCAAAATACAGAGTATATCACTTCAAAGAACAATAATGGGAAATACAAATACTCAAAAATGTACTTTAATTTATTTTACATTCTATGTTGGATAATTTATGATTATTGAGGCACATTAAAAACTTTGAGCCAGTTAATTTGACATCATCTTGGTTTTTTTTTAGCTGGTAGCCTGAATTAATTTCCCTCCTCCTTTATTATTCACGACAGATTTGATCCGTTTAAATTGAAGCAGTCAATTTGTTCCGGGACCAGAGGTTGCTCTCAGACCCATCTGTCTAGGTGGTCTCGGTTCGTTTCCAATCAGAGTGAGCTTCGGTTTGCTCGGAGATTCCGTCATCTGAAAACAAATCATTCTGTGAGTGGAATAACTCAAAACAACTTTTAACATGGTACACATCTCCGCAGTATTGTGGTTGCTAACATCCTCTGAGTTAAAGCACACACAGCATGTCTTTTGCCAGTAACTGTCTTGCAGCATTTCTCCACCGTATTAAAGAAATAAGTAAAAATTGTTGTTCCCGATGTTCAAAACTGATAATTGAAAAATAAAGTTTTGATATGTTAACCATCCAGATAAGGACTGTAAAGCATTCCACCTCTGACTTTCTCTTGTGGTTTTGACCCACCTTGTTGTTTCTGGTTGATGACTAAAGAGATCTTTTGTGGCGGTGTTTTGTTTGCAAGCTTTCGTCCGAAACAGAAATCTAGACGTCAATCTGACTACAGACCAAAGGCAATCTTTAGGACTCGATCCAGACCAAATTAATTGGACTCGGTCCAAATAAACGGACATTCCGAGTATGAATCCACCTTCACAGTCACATTCTCAATCTGTGTACCACTGCTGGCATTAGACGTCTCACTTGGACGGTCAAACAATGTGAACCTCTCTGCTAGAATCGGGTGTATTTGAGTGTTTTTGTTACATTTAAGACAGTGTGCGCTGTCTGCATCTACTTTGGAAAAAGACAGACTTTGGAGCTTGCTGCTTACGGCCGCTCTGCCATCCGCGTGCATGACATCAGAGAGTGCATGGGCAGCCTCCGTTTTGCACTGCAGCAGGAGGAAAGAGAGAGAGAGTAGAGCATGCCGTAGTGTCCGCACTGTTAAGACGCCACTACGCTGGTACAGATAACAAAACTGTTACGACTATGTAACGGTCCAATAAAAATTGATTACGTGGAACCGATACCAAACAGTATCTGTATCTGGGGAAGAAAGCTGCAGTAATACAGTCAAAGTTATGTAGCAGCAGTAATGAAGCTACTGTATACATATAAATTATCTACAGCATGGAATATCAATCATGTAATGGAGCAGCAGTCATCAATCAGCAGTCAGAAAATGCTGTCACATGGCAGCATTCAGGCCACTGCTTGACTTGACACTGCCCCATACAGCATCCAGCTTCTTTTTCAAGAAGTTTCTACAGCCAGCAGCACTGGCAGCCATTTTGCGAATTACCTGCTTGATGTTCCTCTTTAATACTCAGCTTTCTCAAAAGGGAGCAAGCTCAATTTCCCACAAACCTTCTACAACCAATCTCCACTTGGCAAACTCTAATTCCACATTCTTCTACTTCTACAACAACTTTCCTAGACCATTTCTACAATGTCAGAATGAGTAGCTACGGAGTTGGGCCCCAAAAGGCAACAACTCAGGGCAGATGGTGGAAAGGCTGCTCTAGTCAGTGGAGAATAGGATGGCATAATCTGCACTCCAAACAGCAGGTGGTAGTAATGAGGGCTGCACATTGAGAGATGGCTGGATGCAGGAGATGAGTGAGGAGGTGAAACAGTCTGTAGCTGGGTGATGCTCTCTCAGCACCAGGTGGCGGGTTGCTCTACACAGCTGCTTAGCTGAATAGTGAACCTTCACACACTGCCTTTTGCTTTTGGGTAAAGGAAGATCTGAGAGTCAGGAAACGGGTGAAAGTTCATAATCCATGAGCCAACAAAAGGTGGAAATACCAAGGCTAAAGGCGAGGTCTATG
The DNA here is from genome assembly GCA_014656515.1 of Oryzias celebensis. NCBI lineage: Eukaryota > Metazoa > Chordata > Actinopteri > Beloniformes > Adrianichthyidae > Oryzias > Oryzias celebensis. The sequence continues at coordinate 16,926,246 of BNCR01000011.1, read as the reverse complement.
AGCTGAAGATCATAGCGTTGTTGAATCCGATAGGTAGGCAGAGACGTGGCAATGGTATCAATGAGGAAGCGAGCAGGAATCATGGTCCAAGAACACAAACCAGAAGGAGCAGACAAGAATAACAGACTGAGGCAAGGTATAGTCGGGATAATGGCAGAATGCTGACCACATTCTAGCAGAGAAACTGGGGAGAGGCACGACTTTAATCCAGATGAACACAGATGAAACCAATGTCACCATTACAAGCTTAGTTTGAGGTACAGGCAGGACAGAAACCTGACATACAGTAAGTTTCATGAAAAATACTGTTTGTTCTGACTCAAACCACAAAACCATATTCTGGCCTGTAAGGAAGTGTAAAATGCCTCTTAAGTCTACTCCCAGTTTCTACTAAGTGTTTTTGCAAAAACGCAATCAAACAAATGAAAAAAATAACCCTATAACAAACAAATATTTATTTTTTAACACTCCAGTGCTAAAGCAGTTGTTACATGTTGTATTACTTGAAAGTGTAGTTTTATTACAGGTTTGATAACATTACAGAAACGTATTGTTATTTTAATCAAAGACACTTCAGATCTCTAGTCTCTTTAGAATGTCCTGGGTCTTCCCCAGGACCTCCGCCCAGTGGGACATGCCCAGAACATCCAGGAGGCATCAGAACCAAATGCCCAAGCCACCAGCTGGCTACTCTTGATGTGGAGGACCAGCGGCTCCACTATGAGCTCTTCCCAGGTGACCACGCTTCCCACTCTATGTCTAAGGGAACACCCAGCAACCCAACGGAGGAAGCACAAATTGGCCACTTGGATCCAAGACTATTTTTTTGGTCATGACCCATAGCTCGTCTGAGGCCATGGTCGAAAACCATAGCTAAGACTTTGAAGTGCTGACCCTTATCCCACTCGGCTGCAAATCGCTCCAATGCATGCTTAAGGTCTTGGCTTGATAAAGCCAACAGGACAGCATTGTCTGCAAAGAAAAGAGAGGAAGTCCTGTGGTCCCCAAACAAGACCCACACCGGCCCCTGGCTGCCACCAAAAATTTTGTTCATAAAGTCTATGAACAAAACGGGTGATAAAGGGCAGTCGTGATGGAGTCCAAAATGCACCGGGAACAGGTTTGACTTACTGCCGGCTATGCGGACCAAGCTCCTGCTCCAATCATACAGAGACCTCAGTGAGGCTCCCTGGACCCCATACTCCAAGAATACCTTCACAAGATACCATGGGGAATGCGGTCAAATGCCTTTTCCAAATCCACAAAGCACATTTGGACCAGATGAGCAAAATCTATTGAACTCTCTAGCACCCTAAAGAGGGTGTAGAGCTAGTCCACAGTTCCACGACCAGGACGAAAACTGCACTGTTGTTTTTTGATCTGAGGTTCGGCTATCGGCCAAACTCTCCTCTTCAGTACCCTGTCATAGTGTCATAGAGGAGTGTGATTCCCCAGTATTTGGAACACACCCTCCAGTCACCCTTCTTGAAAAGGGGAACCACCACCCCTGTTTGCCAGTTTAGTGGTACAGTTCCTGACTGCCACACAATGTGGGGTTTTTACCCCGCTTTAGTTTGAGTTGTGTTTTGGTCTCCACTTCCGGTTTTATTTTGTTATGGGTCGTACTTCCTGTGTTCTCTCCCCAGTGTGTGTGTATTCCCTCTTGATAGTCACACCTGTTTCCACTTACCTCATCCCTTCCTCCTTGTTATAAGTCTTCGTCTCCCCTGCACTAGTTGTCGGATCGTTTTGTTGCTTCTCGTGTTTATTGAGAGTTTCTTGTTTGCAATAAATACGAGATTTTTGCATTTCCGATTCCTGTCTGCATTTGTGTCCGCCCGACAAACCCTGACACACAATGCTGCAGAGCAAGGCACTCCCACTCTCCCATATTATGAAGAGGCAACTTCAGACTAAGACTAACAGGGCTATGATTAGACAATATCCTGCCATAGTATTTAGTATGACTGATATGGTGATTGGTCCAAAGTCAACTAAGAAGTAGTCGATCCGTGTGTAGGATTTGTGTACATGGAAGTAGAAAGAATATTCACGATCACTTGGATGTTGCAGTCTCTACTACTTTCTTAAACTTCATCATGCTGTTAATGGTTTGCACAGCAGAGATACTTGAAGAACGGGCTGAAGATTGTCTAAATATGGATCCAGGTAGTAGTTGAAGTCACCTCCAATCAGAATGTGGCTGAAATCATTAAAAGCTGTGTAACCAGTGTTTGGTCCATAAATATTACCCAATGAATGAATTTATATGTCCAGATATGACTATGAATCTGCAATTTGGGTCAGTTGTGTGAGATTGAAAAAGAAAAGGCACAGTTTTACAAAAGGAAATAGCAACCCCTCTGGCTTGTGATGTAAAAGGTGACTGATAGACTTGTGAAATCCAGTTAGTCCTGAAAGTTCTTTGTTGGGTGGCTGAGACATGTTTTTTTTTTTCAGAAATATAATGTCAGGCTTCAGTGATTTCAAGTAAGAAAACACTTTCCCATGGTTAATTGGATGTCCTAGACTTCGGATGTTCTAATAAGGACAGAGATTCTAAGGCACTATTTACATAAGGCATCTTCTGTGTCACAATGACATATATACAGAATATTTGGTATGGTAGCTGAGAACAGAGCAAAACAAAAAGAACAAAAATGAAAAATGAAGGGGGGGAGGGATAAAAATAAAGAACCAAAATAAAACTGCCAGGAACATGCAATAACACAGAGCGTTTTCCCGGAACAAACCTCACCCACTGCTTCCCCAAGCGAAGCCAGGTTCCCCTCATCTGGAGCTACTGTGTGAACAGTGCAAACCCTCTCAGCTATCTAGCAGCTTCTCATAAGCACAAATGAGTAATATTTAAACACAAACCACCTTCACAACAATCAAAAGTACTATGATTATACTTTTGTCCTTTTTTTTTAAACTCTTTTTTTTCTGACATCAGCGAACTGACTCTCACCATTAAAAGTTTTCAGTAAGAAAGGATTTTGCCTCAGCTGGGTAAGCGAATAATTTGACTTGCCCTTGGTGGTGAACCTGGAGTCTTGCTGGGAACTGTAGCGTGTGCCTTATATTCTTTTCCCTCAGCAGCTGCAGCACCTCACAGAAGCGACACTGTTGTTCCATCACCTCTGCGGTGTAGTCAGGGAAAATTAAAATCCGGTGGCCTTTGAGATCCATCTTGGTCTGTCTCCCCAAAGATCCTTTCCTTGTATTGAGGTAAATGCACTCGGGCGATTATGGGTTGAGGTCTGGCGCCATCACTGGGTCTTGGCTGCTGAGTGGGGTGTGCTCTGTTGATAACAACTGGCTTCTCAAAGTTGTCATCCCCCCAGTAATTTAGCGATGAGGTTTGTAAAAAACTTGGTAGGTCTCCATTTCTCATCACCTTCTGGGACACCAATAATTTTTAAAATGATTTCTTCTAGATCTTCCCTCTTCAACATGCATATGCAGTGACGTATGTATCAGAGGATGTTTGATTGGCCTTTCTGCATTTCAATCAAGTGCCGTACTTAACAGTGAGGATGATGATTGGCTAATGGGAATTTAAAAAAATATATATATATTTTTTATTTTTATTTTATTTTTATTTTGACTGATGTTCTATGCACTCTTGTGTAATGCCTTAGTACCAGATTATGCTGCTGCCATTGGTTCTATGATGCATCCTGGCATTGGAACATCCATGTATAAATGAGTGCTAAATACTGACACAAAGAACACTCCCAATCTTCGCATATTCATTTATGATGCACAGATTAGAGTCTTTTATTTCATAACGGAAGTCAATTATATTAACCCCCTCAAGCATGTCATAACTTAGTCAAGCTTAGCTAATTTGCAACAACCTTACAAGTTGTTGTATATTGACTTTGAGGAACTTGTTGCAACATTTAAGGTCTCATACTATCCAGTTTCATCAACTTTTTTGAGCTCTGTGACATTGATACCCAGTCAGTGAACAGATTCACCAGATTAAAGGAAGTGATCATGTCATGTTCCTTGCAGTACTGAGTCTAGCTTTATGAATTCAGATCATTCACCTATTTGAAGTGGAGTCTGTTGACGTGGCAAAGTGTTTAATGAAACAATAAAGCTTGTTCTATTATGGCTTTGAAATACCAAGAAGCAAAACAAAAAAGGGAAAAACCTTTAACACTTTTATACGAGGATTTTTTGCCCATTTTGGTACTGACTGCTATTTTTGCTGATGTCTGGATGATAAATGAAATAAGAGAAACACCTGAGCAAACATAACCTATAAGATAAAAAGACGTGTGAAAGCACCTTGGATTTTCATACATGGTTTTCTGCAAAGCTATTTAGGCTCTAAAAGCAGAAAATATCACTTTCAACATAATCTCTGTGAAAGGTAAACTCTAATCCTCTGGGGTGGGGGGGGGTGACAACTTAAAGATACTATGCCAGGTCAGTGTAACTGAGGAGATTGCTGAATTTCTAAACCTTTGAGTTGAAAAGTATCAAGATTAGACAGTTGTTCTAATGCTTGATTTAACATCTATCTATCTATCTATCTATCTATCTATCTATCTATCTATCTATCTATCTAGTCTTTTTTGTGCCATGTTAACAAAGCTCTTGCTGAAATTCGAGCTCTAAAGGACAAAATCATTTAAGTTATCACACAAAAGTGTTCTTAATTATAGTTTTAGCTCTCCAAAATACATCAAAAAATCAATTACCTTTTACAAAGTCTGAATGTTGTCTGTCTGCCAGAGCAGTTTATTGTGATTGTGGAAATTAGATTTTTTCATCAGCGAAAATGAGAAAAATAAACTTTTTTTAAAATTCTTTAAATCAAAGAAAAAATAATCACATGGACTTAAAGTTCCGCTTTGGAAATTGGGAAAAAAAAAACAACCAAAAGAGCAGGTTCCAACCTCAGTGACCAGAACAGGTGAGCTGATGTCCAGTCAAACTGGGAACGGCATGAAGTTAATAAAGAACGTAAATGTTTCTTTCTAGACCATAGTTCAAACATATTTTCCAGGACTAGAGCTGTCAATTGATAAAAAAAAAAATCAAATTAATCACACGGGTTAATTTTTGTTCATGACAACATGCGGCTTTTGAACAAAAATAGGCCAGAGAGAAAATGTTTCCCTTAATTTCTATTGTCTGAAATGTCTACATTATAAAGTGTTCACTTAGAAGTTTAACTTGTGTGCAGAAACCAAGATAAGATAAGAAGAACTGTAAATACTTTTATGTCTGCAGTATTACTCCAAGAAAACAAAGCTGTGATATAAAGTCAAAAGGAAAAAAAGCGTTTTTGTATTCTGATTGGCTGCTGGGTATGGATGCATGTCTAAAAACTAAGTTCCGGCCACAATGTTCTATAAGTGCAGACTTCTTTAAAACAAGCTTTTCCTTCATGATCAGGACAAAAAACAAGCGGTAAGAACTTTCTCTCTGAACTAATGCTTTATTTAACCTATCGTGACGATTAGCATATATCTGAATCGCTTTCTTTTGCTGCTGCAATTCAATCTTGCTGCTGGCTCAGTGACACATTGTTGTGTTACAATGACAACGGGCCGCATTATGTAAAGCTAGCCCGCCTTCTGTAAAATACGATCTAAACTCTAAAAGTTACCATGTTATAAGTGGAATAATGCCCGACAAAGTGCACATTTTCACAAGTGAACACATGCTTTCTTTAAAAAAAAAAAAAACAAGTCAAAATATTTTGATGCAGTGGGCTTTTCAAGGTAAAATTAAATTTTCGATGGAGAAAAATCTACTTTTTCCATAAAGAATTCCTGTGCCAGAGAAACTCCTTCATACATACACACGTGGACAAAATTGTTGGTACCCCTCAGTTAAAGAAGGAAAAACCCACAATTCTCACTGAAATCACTTGAAACTTACAAAAGTAACAATAAATAAAAATTTCTTGAAAATTAAATAATCAAAATCAACCATCACTTTTAAATTGCTGATTAACATAATTATATAAAAAAAACAAACTAATGAAACAGGCCTGGACAAAAATGATGGTACCCATAACTTAATATTTTGTTGCACAACCTTTTGAGGCAATCACTGCAATGAAGAGATTTCTGTATTTGTCAATGAGCGTTCTGCAGCTGTCAACAGGTATTTTGGCCCACTCCTCATGAGCAAACTGCTCCAGTTGTCTCAGGTTTGATGGGTGTCTTCTCCAAATGGCATGTTTCAGCTCCTTCCACAGATGTTCAATGGGATTCAGATCTGGGCTCATGGAAGGCCACTTTAGAATAGTCCAACGCTTTTCTCTCAGCCATTCTTGGGTGTTTTTGGCTGTGTGTTTTGGATCGTTGTCCTGTTGGAAGACCCATGACTTGCGACTGAGACCAAGCTTTCTGACACAAGGCAGCACATTTCTCTCCAGAATGCCTTGATAGTCTACAGATTTCATTGTACCTTGCACACATTCAAGACACCCTGTGCCAGATGCAGCAAAGCAGTCCCAAAACATGACTGAGCCTCCTCCATGTTTCACCGTAGGGACAGTGTTCTTTTCTTCGTATGCTTGGTTTGTGAGTCTATGAACATAGAGTTGATGTGCCTTACCAAAAAGCTCCAGCTTGGTCTCATCTGTCCAAAAGACATTCTCCCAGAAGCTTTGGGGCTTGTCAACATGCATTTTTGCAAATTCCAGTCTGGCTTTTAATGATTGTTTTTCAGCAGTGGTGTCCTCCTTGGTCGTCTCCCATGAAGTCCACTTTGGCTCAAACAACGACGAATGGTCCGATCTGACACTGATGTACCTTGGCCTTGGAGTTCACCTTTAATTTCTTTGGAGGTTGTTTTGGGCTCTTTGGATACAATTCAAACGATCCTTCTCTTCAATTTGTCATCAATTTTCCTCTTGCGGCCACGTCCAGAGAGGTTGGCTACTGTCCCGTGGGTCTTGAACTTCTGAATAATATGAGCCACTGTTGTCACAGGAAGTTCAAGCTGTTTAGAGATGGTCTTATAGCCTTTACCTTTAAGATGTTTATCTATCATTTGTTTCCGGATGTCCTGGGACAATTCTCTCCTTCGCTTTCTGTTGTCCATGTTCAGTGTGGTTCACACCTTTTCACCAAACAGCAGAGTGACGACATTTCTCCCTTTAAATACGCAGACTGACTGATTATGAGTTTGGTAACACCTGTGATGTCAATTAAAGGACACACCTGAGTTAATCATGTCAGTCTGGTCAAATAGTTTTCAATCTTTTATAGAGGTACCATCATTTTTGTCCAGGCCTGTTTCATTAGTTTGTTTTTTTAAATAATTATGTTAATCAGCAATTCAAAAGTGATGGCTGATTTTGATTATTTAATTTTCAATACATTTTTATTTATTGTTACTTTTGTAAGTTTCAAGTGATTTCAGTGAGAATTGTGGGTTTTTCCTTCTTTAACGGAGGGGTACCAACAATTTTGTCCACGTGTGTAAAAGAACTCCCTACTATGTGTTTTATGCCTAAAAGTATTTAAATATGACATAAAAATTGACTGGAATTTTTCTTCTACATTATCTCTTTAGTTCTCTACCTTACACGCTTTTCCTTCCTGCTTGACTTTTCCTCTGGCTTAGGCTACTGATGTACTAAGGCATATATTCATAACACTTAAAAGTAAATCCGGAGTCTAGACATAATGCACCATGGCATTCTTATCTGAGCTCTACAAGCTTTTGTTTTACAACAAGAAGACAACAAGTGTCTTTACTGCACCTGTCTTTCCCTTAGAAACTTGAAAAAATAGTTGATTATTTACCATCATGTTAAACTGTTAGCTCTCCTTACAGTTCCAACTGCCATGTTTTGTGGATTTTATGCCTGTATTTTTGTGAAAATAAAAGTATCACTGTAACACTGACAAATCTGACACCTTTGAGGAGATCTCTCCTGGTTATTGTTGTAGCGACAGCTGATTCGCACCCGTGGGGGTTGACCAATGTGCTGCCGTCATTCTGACATGTCTGAGTCACAGCTGCCTAAGGGTGTCATTATGCAAACTAAACATTTGGCTTCTGATTGTCACAGTTCTAAGTATATACCTTGTACGGTGTAACCATGGTAACCTGTTCTGTGTGGTCAGCAGCCTAGGGCTACTTAGACTAATGTTCATAGCTAACACTGTTCAAAATTTGCACCACCTTCACAACAATGATGCAATATAAAAATATCTTTCATTCGCTGTTAAGGGCATACAATAAACTTATTGAAAAAATCAAGACAATTTGTTTCTAAAGGGACTTTGCTTTTGATTTATTATTGTCCCAAGTGTACGCCATTTGCTTTTGACTCAGCAGTACCAAAAAGCTGCTGACTAAAAGTATGAATCAACTTTCATTCTGTTGCAGACTCAGATGCTCAGATACACTTGTCTTTTTTAAGTTCATGCTGAAACACATTTAATTTTTAAATTAAATTATAAAAATTCTTAGTTTTGGTTTTAGATTTTTGAAAAGCATATTTATAATCTTTAATAGGCCTTAACGGTGACACTTTATAATAAGTGTCATTAATAAACTACTTATAGGACGTTAGCAAGCATTATTGAGATGTTACTAAGCTGCTTATTAATACAAATTACTTACCAGTTTAACTCAACTACTTTTAAATACATTTAAATATTTCTTACTAAACTACTTATAAGACGTTTACAAGCATTACTAATATGGTATTCAGCCACTTATAAGGACCTTCATTTAAGGTCTTATTTAAGGTATACCTAAAGTTGGGAACTGGTTACAGTTCGCTCCATTTTTCATGGATGTTTATATGAACTTTTCTTTCTTTTTGTGCGTGATTTAATTATTAGATTTAATTATTTTAACCGGATTAAAAGAAATTGCCTCAACGTCCAAGCATGATCTTTATACGCTGGAGCATGAAAGCTGAGCCACTTACACTGAGAAAAAAAATATCTACGTGCTTGTTGATTACTTGTCTCACTACCACAAAGCAGTAGAGTACTTATGATCATATTTTTAAAGATTTTAGAGGAGTATCTTTAATGACTGTGTATGTTTCTTAAGGGAGCCCAGGCCACTATTAGAGACCGGAGTCTGAAGTAACGAACACCTGTCATTTATAAGAGACCAACCACTATTGGAAGATGTACGTTATAGTCCTTTTAGTAATATTGTGGTGATAAACGTGGTTTCTGTGGAGCTTTAGATCTGATCTAAAAATGAATGTGGCTTCATTTGATAGAAATCAGCACATGGACCGTGACGCAGCGCTCCACCTGAGGACATTGAGGACAGATGTCTCCATGAGGAACGTGATTACAAAATCATGTTGTGCAGTTTCAGCTTGTTTGATCTTTTTAAATGTGTAACTGTGTAAACACATTGAATAGATACAAATGCAGTTCTCTTCTAAATGTATTTCTTTTTTTTTTCTAAACTCGGTGATGAAATCAGGAGCATTGAGCGGACAGATGAGAAGCAGCAGTGATGAAACACACCATGATTTCTTTCTTTCTTTAAAATTTAAAATGACTTTAAAGGAATGCAAGACTTTTTTTAATAAACAAAAATAATAAAATGATGGAAATACAAGTGAAATTGAAAACATTCATATAAATGCTTTACACAAAACTGTAATAATGCAGTATTCTAAACAAAGACAGCAAAGTGAAACAGTTTAAATTTGGACTTATACATATTGTGAGCATTTGAGTTCATCGTAAAGCGGCTTCTTTCTGCAGCAAAGTAGATGTAAGCAGCTTCACCCTGTTTACTTCTGACTCAATGTTTACAGTTTGTTTTTTGCAGATCTTAGAGCTCTGCTGGGTTTGTATATCTTTAATGGATGCCTTCATCCATCCATCTTTTATTTTAGCGTACTTCTGTGCGAGGTAACAGTGATTGCTGGAGTCTTATCTCAGGCCAAAGGAAAGGTCGACCCTGGATTGTGCATAAGATCTGATGGGTTTTGGGTCTTAAGGGTTTATAATCCAGTAGCAGTGTTTTAAAAAAATAATTTTAAATGCAACTGGTAGGCACTGTGAGCACTTTGTGATGTGGTCTGTTCTCCTGGTTTTGGATAAAACGCTGAAAGTTGTATTTAGAATGTCTTCGAGCTTTCTAGCTTTCGTTTTTGGAAGAGCAGAGAGAAGACTTGAAGTAATCCAGCCTCCAGGAAGTGAAGCGTTGAATCAACTTCTCCAAATGTTATCTGAACATGAGACCTGAGTCACTATTTGACTGAGATGGTTAAAGACAGATTCATTTGTGAAACATTGAAACTCAAGTGTGGTCTATATCGTGAATATGAAACCAAGATACCCCACTCGACTGTTGGTGTTTATTCTTCTGGAAATCATCTCTTCAGGTGTTTTTTTTTTTTTTTTTTTTGTCTTGTTTCCAAAAGAAATTACTCCTATTTTGTCGTACTTGACATGAAGGACATTTGACTGCATTCAAAAGATTAGCTACTTTGAGCAGCAGCAAAGTTTAATGGAGTTTGTGGTTTGGTGTCAGAACTACATGAAGCTGTGTGTTGTCTATAAAACAGTGTGAAACCTAAGAAAATTCACAATTTCACTTTGAGTAGCTAAGCAGCATAGGTCTAAGTATCAAACCCAGAGTCATTTCTCATGGGAAGGAAGGAGAATCTTTCAAATGTAGGATTTTTAAAAACAAAAATATTAACAAGAGAGAAGTTGCAGTCCAAAATGTATTCAAGTGGTTCAAAATTGACTTTTTTGTTTCCAAAGAAAAGATGAGAAATTACTCTGCAATTGTTAACATAGAAATTTCCAAACTGCATTTCTTTAAAAAGGATTGAAATGACTAATGCATTCATCTTCACATTTAAAAATATTTTTATAGAATTTTGTTTGTAAAAGGGTCCGAATGGAAAGTGAATGTGTTTATTTCAGAAACTTTGTCTATAGGGGTGGTGGTGGGGTGGTCTTGGGATGGTCAGTTTCCTTCCTCTCTTTCCACCTTCATTCCAGTTTTGGTTCAATAAGCAAGGACCTTTTGTTGTAAATTTCTGCATCCTGCATTTGTGCCCGCATGGGGATCCTGACATTCAGTACTTTTTGATTTCTTGCTGAGATATTTTTCTGCCACACCATATCTTAAGTCTGGTTACCGTATTTAAGATGGATGAATATTGGATGGATGATTGTGTTATTGTGATGTTTTGTATTTTTCTGTCAAAAAACAAACTTATTGCTTTTGCTTTATGATAGAAAATCAATATCTAACTGGATAGAGCGAATAGTTATCCTTTCAACAGTCACAAACAAAAGATGAGAAGAATTGAAAATTATTGATGTTACCACTGATAGGATTAACAAAAAAAAATTATCTGGCCTTTTTTTTAAACCTAGAGTTTATCCTTGTCACCATCAATGAGAAAATTGTTTTTTTTAGAAGAAGTTTACTCTCTTTTGGTACCAGAGTGTTCCTTCACTGAATTTCTCTTCTGTCAGAGATGAATTCTACTTTCACAGGTGCACCCAATCTGTCAAATTCTAAAGTGAGAATCGTCAACTCAAATGTCTGATTAAATGCTACAATAGTTCCATAGAATCTTTAAGCAAATCAGTCTTTTTTTTTGCTAACAAGGATATTAAAGTCACCTGCAGTCCTAACATGTTTAAAGTCCATGGAGATAACAGAAGTCAGCTCAGAGAACTTATCCTGAAAAATCTTAGTAGAGCCTGGGGAGCTGTGGATTTCCAGCATGAAATTCTTTGGTGTCCCTTAAACTTAAAACATAGACCCTTAAAAGAGTCCAAATTTCCACTACCAACTGTTTAAAAATATATAATATATTTAAGTCTTTAAATACGGCAGCTACACCCCACCTCTTCTGTGAAAAAACCTTGAAAAATGTTTAGTTTGGAGGTGTTGATTCAAAGAGAACAGATGAACTGACCCTATTGTGTTTCAGATGAAAGTGTTCACATTTAACTGCTAAATCTTCCAATTAAAGCTTCAGGCCCAGTTGTCGAGTTTCCTGTAACATTCTTCTGCCCCACTTTGTTCAGAAAAGTTATCAAATTAATCCTAAAGAAATTTAGGGTCAGAAGTGGTTTGAATGTCTATGATTGCACTCTTAGGTAGACCTTCTTTTGCCAGTAGTACACTTCCGCACACGACTATGCTTAGAGGCTGATAAGAGTCTTTGCTTTAGGGGGTAAAGTAGGCTAGCCAGTAGAATCCAAGATGTCAAGCTTCGGGCTCTGTCACTTCCTTCTTTTTCTAGATTTTACAGAATAGGGTTTTCTAGTGGATGCAAAACCTTCTTACCACTTCTTCCAGTGTTTACACATATCTGAAAGTGTGTAACAAACATTATGCAGATTAATGTAAATCAACAAAAAAGAAATTCAGGGTACATTCAATGTCCACAAAGATGAATGAAATAACTTAATTCTTTTCCAATCCACATGAAATATTTTAATCAACCATTCAATAATATATTTTTTTTCCCACCAACACAAACATCTTTCCCTTTTTACACCTGTCAGCTTATGTAAAAAAGTAAATAAAAGCCCAAAATAAATTCATAGCGCTGAACGTCCATGTCCATAAGTCCATCCAAATGAGGCAAAATACACAGGAAAAGAAGTGCTTCTCTGGAATGCCAATAAAATTTATAGTTTAGGGCACCTCCAAAGAAATGTTTTGATCTCACCCAGCACTGGCCTCATTACATCCAGAGATGAGCCTTGTCCTGGATCCCAAATGCTCCCAAAAGGAGTTCCAATCTTTTGGCGAGAAGAAGGTGTTTCCTTCCTCCCTCTCCTGGTGTCCCGACACTGGCTCCACTAACAGACTTGGAGGGGCATGGCTGTCTCACACCAGGTAAACAGCTCACAAAAACGAAACAAAAAAACAGTTTGAAAACCCACAACCAACTTTGCAGCAGAACTTTTATATTATTGTTCACAGAAATCCAAATATTAATTACTGCAATTCCAATATTTAGAAGTAAGGCTTTTTTTTACATTCAGACACCTTACCAAGGCTCATTCATCATGTTAACAAAGTGTATGGCACTAAACATGATATTCCCTATGTGTTTTCTGGTTAATTTAACCTAGAGGTAGACATGAACATAAGGTTGTATAATGAAGATGGTTTCAATCTGGAAGAAACAAACAAACAGGTTAATATAATTAATTGGAGAATTTGCATCATATTTAAAAATATATATACATATTTACAAAAACTGTATAAATTAGGGACACAGTATAATCAAACATCGACTTTTGCTTCACTAAACAGTAACATTTAAACTTCCTTAGGACATTTACAGCATGTCTTTCTGACTTACATGAGATATAGGAAAATTTTCTAAACCCGTTTGGTCCCTCTCTGAGTCACGGGGATGCCGGAGCCTAACCCAGCCACTCGTGGTCGATGGCAGGGTACACCCTGGACAGGTCGCCAGTCCGTTGCAGGGCCACAATCACACACCATTCACACTTGCATTCACACTAAGGGGCACTTTAGAGTAACCAAGTAACCTATAAAGCATGTTTTTGGATGGTGGGCAGAAGTCAAAGTTACCGTAGAAAATCCACGCACGCACGAGGAGAACATTCAAACTTCACACAGAAAGGTCCCCCATTGGTGATTCTTTTTCAAGTCCCCCAGCTGGTAAACCGGGGGCATTTTTGCTGTGAGGCAAGAGCGGTAACCACTGCTCCACCTCGCAGCCCCAGGAACAACATGGTTTCAAGAGTTATATGTGTAATTTGGAAAGACTGAAACCATGATTCCTTTGGTTCTCTTCTAAGAGTGTAAGACAATAAAAAACATAATGTTACAAGAGCTTGAACAATAATCCCTTCTGTTTTAGAGCGTCTGTGTTCGGCACTGATTTCTTCCTGCCAGTTTGCAGCCTGCTTAGTTGGACATGCTGTCTGGCTACTGTATGATTGATTGTTGGAATAGGAGTTACTTCACTGCCTCTGACTTTCCTCCTTGTGTACTGGGCTAATGGACCAGCCAGTGGTTGACTCAGCTTCATTTCTGTGTGTGCTTCTCTCTGGGTGTTTTTTTTTTTTTTTAATGACTCAAGTCAGTTTAGAATGTTTATGTTGCACATGCACTGAAGTCAGAAGCAGGCGTGTCATTGGCTAAATAAGGCAGAACCATTAGAGATTCCATTATTTTGTTACCTTCTTGCCTATCATCTTCTTTATAGTCTTTTCTATTTCAGCTGCTTTAAGTGCAGTCCCGGGTTTTGGGGATGCAAAAGATGATAAGTAGAAGAAAGCAGGGGATTTAAAATAAGACCAGAAAATATAACATTAATGTAAATTAGAATAAGAAATAGTCAGACCAAAACCTTTTCTCTTGACACATACTACAAGCAAGTTGCAGACAGTTTCACATAATCCTTTTTTTCATTATCCTCCTTAATCTGATTCCATACGTTCTTCTTATCACATCAAAGTCACCCGTTGTGCCCAATCAAAGACTGGCAAGCCCACGCTGAAGCTTGAGCTTGGTCCCTGTTTACTGATAAGTTATTTTTAATGTTGAAATCTTGTGTGTCATTTGTGGTTGTAATCCCTATCAAACAGTTGGTCCTCTGGTGTGACTCTTTTGTTTTTTTTTGTTTTTTTTTATAGAAGCCTTTAGCTTCCTCATGCTTTGAACACAACCAACAATTTCTTGAAAAAAAGACCAACTCAGTGGCCTTGAGGCAGCTGGGTTGGCTACAGCAGTGCCGTGAAAGGGGTTCAGCAGGTTGGATGGATGGATGTAGCTCACATGAAAAAAGACAGTTACATGACTGATTTTGGGACCAGCTATTCTCTACACCAACTCCTGCATCCTCCACTGAACTCACTTGTAACATCCACTGCTGAAGTGAACAACCTGTCGATTTATGGAGGCTCATTACCCTTTTATTACTTTAAGTTACAATGAATTATTGTTTGTAATCAGGACATTGGGTTGTTGAGAACACTATTAGGTTCACTTCATATATCATCGAAGAATTACTAGTGTGGAGACAATGAAGAATGAGGACAGTATTGCGGAGAATCCTCTCATAACTGCTTTTGTTTAATCAACCCATAACTGAAGGCGGTCGTATGGCTTGGAAGTCTGAACGCTTGGAGATGCACCAAACCTTGAAACATATGGGCACACCACTCTGTCAGTTGTTGAAGGAATTGCTTATTAGCAAAGTGCAATTAATCATAGCCATGTGCTGGTCACCTGGGCAACTGAAAAGCACCGAACTGAAAGCAGTGGGGACTGGGCTCCAGCGGCCTTTCTAAATGCCTCTAATAAAACATGTGGTGCTGTGCACACAGCTGCTTGGTTGTTTGTCAAAACAGCACTTGATGCACGCACATGCCAAGTATTAGATGAGAAACAGACTGTTTCATCATGCTGACAGGCGTGAGGGCAAAATAAATAACCCCGCTGTGAAGTCGAGTTCCTTTTGTCTAGCCCCTTTTGTCCACATCACTTTGCATTTGACAAACAACAAATGCGCCCCTCAACTAATGTATTTGTAAAAGAGGTATTCTGGTGTGACACACGTTTCAAGTTGGCTTAGTGACACCAGCGTTGCCCACAACATCTCATTTCAGAGAAATAACATTTATGGCACAAAATAAAAAACACAATTCCCTTATGAGAGGCTCCCCACGGGGTGTTAGCAGCTTGGATGATGAAGGCTTTTGAAACTCCACCTCCCAGAGGGAAGAGCTTCATTGCAACTGTTCCTTCTGGGTGTAATAAACCTCCATTGATCCAGTGACAGCCCAGATTAAAATCAATCGTGAGTCCACGGTTTCCCAGTGTGGCAGACTGCACAGACCATCAAATGTGAAGAAATGGTGTGCGCAGGAACTTTGAGCGTGGAACTTGTGCCTGCAGGTGTGTGCATCAACAAAACATTGGACACCTAATAAAATGAGGACTTTGTGGCTGCTTGTCTCACTTTTAGCCCTCTAAGCCAGATGAGTTCACTCACTGGCCCAAAGAAATGCAGACATGTATACAATACCCTCTAAAACAAACATTTTGTCAGAACATTGTCAGAAGATCTGTGTAAATATTCATAGAAATGATTTTGTTTCTGAGTTACAACACTTGAGTTGGTTTTGATAAGCTTATTAGGCATGAATTTGTAAAATATTATTCTGCATATTGATATCTGTATATCTAGATGACAGAAAACCCATTTTCCTTTGATCTATTAAACAAGACCAGATCTTACTTACTCAAAATACAGAATCAGTTTGATTTTAATACACAATTTAATATATTTCCATTTGTTTTTATTTTTTATTTTTTTAATTCAGATGATTTGTAATATTAACTCAACAAAGAGCAACATTTTCTCAAACAATTAATTTTTTAACTTGAAAACTCAACAAAAAATAAGGCTAACTTTATTTAAAAATAATTTCATGAATTGAAACAGGGAAATTAAAATCTAATTCTAGTAGGAAAGATTTTCAAGCTAATGAATCAAATACCTTTTTTTTCTAGATGCTCAGCTCTTTCTAAAAACTCTAAGGAATGGGACGGATTTTTCACTTGTTTGTTTTTATTCTGGGAAACAAACGTTAGAAGCCAGACTGCAGTCTTCTGTGTGAAGCTAGTGACTCATTTTTTGCAAGTATTTGAGATGTAAAAACACATGTACATGCAGTTATTGTAAAGGGTTGCTTACAGCAGCGATTAAGTTTGTGCACTTCACCACAATTTGTTAAGATGCAGTGCGAGTGCAACAGCCTTTCGAGTTGGTGAACTGTGCCTTCTGGCAGAGGAAATGAAATGAATACCCCGAAAAAAATGATGACCATGCCTTGTCGTCGTCTCGAGTATGCAGCTCTGATCTGAAAACTAAAGGGTAGAGGATTTGCTGTAGATACAAAGAAAATGAATTTCCCTGAAGTTTGCAAGATTACAGTATAATTAATGTATCTGAGCTCCAAGTAATTTGTTGGGGCATGAAATACAATTGTTCAGCCCAGTCAGTGCCATTAATTTATGAGGTAGATTTAATGCGTCCTAACAATTTAAGCATTCAGCTGCTTTTACCAATGCAGCAAATTAATTGTACTTAATATAAAGTAACAAAAACTGGAAAAACACGATAGACCACACCCACTATTCCCATGATTGTTTTCTAAGGAAAAGAAAAACAGTGACCTTAAGATAAACAAATGTATTTGTAACTTTTATTATATTTAAAAATAATGAATGAATTGGTTTAGTTTTTAGGATTAACAGAGGTTCTTCTTCATTCTCCTCGATCTTGAGTATTTCCTTATTTAAGTCTCACTTCGATCATCTCTTGATCTTTTCTTAAAGTGCTCCCAGCGGTCTTTTAATGATGATGATTCAGTTTTCACCCCAAATTCAATAAATAAAAGTGTTTTTTTGTAGGAAATAGTTTCTGCAGAGTGGCGGGTTTCATTAGGAATTCGCCTTTGAGTTGGGGGCCGGACCGTTGGCACAGAGTAAGCCCACCCCATTTTACATCATCCCTTTGTTTACACTCTCTCCTGCTAGCTTACAGCTCCTCAAAACTCCAACCAATCACAGGTGCAATAAAAATAGGGAACAATATTGGAGCTATCCAGCCATACAGCTTGAAGTTTGATATCAGCTCAGACAAGGAAAACAAAGATGTGCATGCATCTAGTCATCTACAAGTGGGTTTATCAGAATTGAGTGTAGCTGTAAGCTTGTGGCTTGCTTTTCTAGGTCCTTTGTCACATCTACAAGCTTTTTCAAGTTGTATTTTTTTGTCTGCTCCTGATTTGAATAAAGAAGAACTCCAAAAATGCTATTTTAATTCTTTTTATACATGTCCTCCGGAGCAAGAAAAATCCTTCAAAAACATGTTAAAACACCAAAAACAGGATTTTTATTTGAGTATATAATTCAGTTGGGAGGACTGGTGTGATAGTTAAATGGGAAGATTCACAGTTTGTAATTTTGACTAGATGAGGTTGAGTGTATTCAATTCTGATTCAATACTGCTGATGGTCAGCAAAATACTCAGAGCTGTGCATAAAACAAATCTCTTCCAATAGCTCTTTTAGAGCGGCCCCAGACAAAGCCTAAGGACACGGCAATGATTAAAAAAAAACAGGGAAACTATATTATAACTACTGACCTTGATCTTTTGAAGCCCAAATTTGATGGTTCCCTCATTCAACTTCCTGCAGGACATAGACCCCCCATTGAGTCGGGCCTTTGATGCCAGGCTGAATTCACCAAGGCCTCTTAACGGACACACTTGGTAGTGAAAGCTGACGATAATGATGAGTACAACACTGGTATAACGGAATGATGTGATTCATTGCTGAAAGGCACAAGGGAAAAGGTCGGTTTGACCAGTAAAGAGTGAGAGGCGTCAATGGCTGGAGGTACACTGCTGGACTGCGTGGGACAAGGTGAAAATCAGCAAAGATCCATGAATAGAAATAGCTGCTCTCCCTGTCTCAAAGGATGACCAGAGTTTCTGGAAGTGGGAAACTGGTTTGATGTGCCCTTGATTGGTTTTTCAGATTCTAACTTTTTTCTCTCTCTTCTAGAAGTGACATTACCACTAAAGTTAAGGTTGTAAACAACAAAGTTAATAAATCATATATATGTTTATGAAACTTGAATTTTACAAACTCTACTTTGAGAGCTCAATGTCACACATCTAACAGCATGATACAGTAATGTAATCTTTTAACTTTTTTGTGTTTTAACCAGCATGAGCAAAAAATATTGATACGGAAATGTAAACCTAAAAGTCACTGCTATAGGCATTCTTCAAATTTTGGTATCCACATTTCCTTAAAGCTCTAAAAGTGTCGTTTTTAGGTCTTTAGTCTTTACTTTTTAAAATATTACTAGTTAGACTGTGAGCTGTCATGTAAATGGCTTTTCAGTGCATCTATTGAATGTTGGAAATAGGATTGCTGGAGGACCCCAATACAATAAATGTACATTTGACAAACAAGTTTTAACATAATTCAATAATTAAAGTTTTTATAATTAAAAACAAAATTACAATTATTAAATTCTATAATTAGCTTTTTTAAAAAAATTATTTATACAAGTTAAAATTCCCAACAGCGCATAGAGTGGTTGACAACTGAATCTTTAGAGAACCAGGGGGGGCCTTCATCAAAATATTCAACTTTTTCTGTGATCGGTTAAATTTAATATAAAAACAATTTTATACAATTTCAAACTAAACAATCTATTTAAGCTAATTATCATGGTCATGTCAGAATTATTTTCTTGGCAGGATTTTTTTGTTTTGTTGTTGGATTTTCTAAAACATTTACCTTTTCCATTTAGATTTTTCTTAACACCAGACTAGGTCATTAGGCAGGATGAAAAAAGAAACAGTACTTGAATGTGCTCTCCTCTTTCTCTGTTCAGTGTCACAACGTGATGGTGTTGTTCCTGAGTTCAATCTGCCAGCAATTATTTGCATCCCATTAACAAGATAGAACAGAAAGTATTGAACTGGGCTGTGACCCTCCCCCCTGGCATTCCAAACAGGAAGTACCTGGTGGCTTTGAGAAGCCAAAATCCCATGAACTTCTTTAAAGAAATAAACAGCTATTAGTCAGTCACTCTATATGTCAAAATATACATTCTTGCTCTGATCCCCTTTTCCTAACATTTACCAGCCAATCTTATATTTTTTCATATTTTTCCTTTAGCACATGTTATTTAAGTTATAAATTAACTAATCGGATGCCTCAATCAAAGCATGTAGTGCTCGCCGGCCCCCACCTCGAATGTTTGACTGACAGATTATCCCAAACCCGCTTTCAGGTGGAAGGGGTGTGGACTTCAAACAAGCCTGCTTATGATTGGCGACAGTAGTTGCCCTAGAAACATTGACTCAGACTGACTTGGACCAATCAGTGTCACCTGGCTCCAACATTATAACGTCCCTACCAAGAATAAAATGGCGACTGAATTGGCTTCATATCACTGGCGCTGGAGGTAAGGCATTTTCAATGGGTGACATCACACTTTGCTCTGTCCAGTTTTGTATATACATTCAATGGACAAAACTTAACACCTAGAAAGCTCACAGGGGCTATCATCACATCATGCAGCTTCAGATCTCCATATCCATTTCGTCTGCGAGGTAAATGATACACACCACATATACATTTTATGCCTCTGTCACGAAATACAAAGAGGTGATTGGAAGTAGCTCTTAGTAAAACCACAAACCAATGCGATCAACATCTACGAAAAGCATTTCAAATGGGCTTTCGCCACTGACTTTGAAACCACATTTATGCACAATCCACAATGCTCTTCAAACATTTCCGCAACAAAAGATCATAAAAGCTCTCAGAGAATACACTCCAACCTGAGGCTGCTATGTACAGCATGCCTGAATGCTGATCATGAGAAGATTATGTTGAGATGCATAAATACTGAACATCCTGACATATTCTATTCCTGAATTGTGTTCATAGCTTAACGTGAGGTATTTGGTTTGTCTATCATATAACTTTTATTCTATTTTTACTTTGTACATTTATATATAATTTAATAAAATGTTGAATAAGAAGTGTACTATTACATCCTCACATCCACTGCATGCACGCGTTACTGGAGCTCCATGCCTCTGTTTTAAATGGACTGACACAGTTCAGAATCTGCAGTCAGCATTATCAGACATAAGTCCCTGGTCTATCAGCTTCCACTTTAGCCCTCAAATGACAGCTGATAAGCTTACTGGAACATTGAAGCAGTTTCAATATAGAACCGTCCCTGAGCAGCGCTGCTAAGATGTGTGCAGGCGTTTTTGTGTGTGCTTTTTGATAAAAATGAGAGGGACAGAAAACAAACAAATCCCCTTTCAGCTCCATCTGCAGTTGGTAACAAAACAAATTTAATCCTATAATACTTAACAGATGACTAGATTTTAATATAGGGCTTGCAATAAGCAAGCACAAGCACTTCTAACTAGGCCCACTCTGCTCATTTGTTCACTCAAGAGGTATCAAAGAAATGAATTCTTTGGTTTGTGGCATATCTACGTGAAATTACAAGAATTTCAATTTTTCCTTTCACCCTCTTTTGCATTTGTGTCACAATGTAGACTTTTGCTTTCAGCTAGAAACCTAAAAGTCAAGGAAAATTGATGTTTAATGAGAATGATCTGCTCTGGCTCTTTATTGCGCTAACATCAGCAGACACTGGCAGTTTTAATACTACATGTCATTCAAGGACCTTCTCATAATGCCACAAGAAATACAAGCAGCCCCATCACCTGCGTTAAAAACACAAATTTACTCAATGAGATAAACATACAGGTGGCGGAGGCCTGCAACTATTGTGCTGGAGATTGGAATTGTGCGCACAACCCGAGGCAAGTCATGCGGTGCTGTGTTCATCAGTAACAACAGCGTGATGGAGGTAGAGAGTACTGAAGATAAGAGGGCCCACATCTTTTCAGCCTTCTAATGGAATGACATGGCATCAAAAGGGTTCAGAGAGCAGACAGATTGATAGGGGTGGAGTACTTGGTTTGAGCCACTCCTCAGGATACTTTGTAAGGTTGACATTTAAAATACAAAGAGGAACTGAGCTCCCAAATCCATTTAATCTTGTTTTTCTTTCCTTTTTCTTTTTTTTTTTTTGTGTTTAAGAAGTTGCAGGCTAGTCCCGAAGGACTTGGCAAATGGCATGACAAATTTTGAGTTTGCTTGTATGTATGTCCTATAAGTGGATTTGGTATGGTGCGGCTATATTTTAAGAGCTAATTATGAAAGTTTTTAATCAAAAGTCTTGTAAGGTGATGCATCGAAGGGCCACGTCCCTGCAGCTAACTCACAGCAATTTCTTCTTAATTTATTTTGCTCTGAGGATTCCTTCTGTCTCATCAGTGCCTCAGCTTAAGTGTGTTTGCGCCACAAAGGAGCAGTTTTTCCAGCAACTGCGCATTAATAAATAATATTAGCCACACATAAAAAGGAGTTATGGCAATAAATGATTTCCTTTGTAGAAAAACAGATAAATAATTCTAAAAGAGAGCAGAAATATAGTTGACTCCAGCTACGAAGCTTATCTTTTAATTCCTTTAACACATACACACACACACATGCTTTCCTTTTAATAGTGTTGTGATTACTTTTTCACTTTGGTACATACATATATAGCTTTATACTTTATACTAAAATACAATCAGAAGTGAAAAGAATCACTTTTTGTTTTTACATAAAGTACAAATTAATTTTAGAGTAAAAACAAACATATGATTAGATAGTGGCATTGCTTCAAACAGCAATTAGACTTTGCTGAAAAGCCTGAAGCTGCAGTTAAGAAATGCACTTGTTCTATCTGAGGATTTTCACTATTTCTCCGTTGAAACAACATTCATTTCTGTCTAAATTTGTTTCAATTTATTCTGTCAGATTCTTGAATTGATCAAGTGGAAGTGAGACTGATGAGTTTATTTGTACTTCAGTAAACTTCCCTAAAGGTTCAGTGTAAGGGATTCAATCGAAAATGATTATGTAATCTCTGAGTCACTTATGTAAGGCTTTAACAACATAGATTCACCTGTTGGAGTCAAAATTTCCTTTTATAGACATGAACATTTTGATTGGTTTGCCTAATATTAATGTTTTCTTTCTATCCCTCCTCCCAATACTTTCAAATGGAATAATTTGTTAATTAGAAATTAAGAAAGAAAGAAACTGACTGTATATGAGAACTGTACTGACTGAATGAGTATGACATCACTAATAGAAAATGCTTTTTTTCCAGTGTAGGTACCATATGTGCTCGGCATGGGGTTCTAAGACTAGTGATGGCGTTGCAATATTTTATTGGCTCTACACTGGCCTGATGACGTGTAAGATTGCGATTCAACAAATAACTGTCAGCCCGAGCAGATCTCAAAGCAAAGGCAATATCAGAATTCTTTCCAAACTCCCTAAATATAAAACAACTAAAACGTGCAGGACTATCTAGTGCTCTAGATTTTAAAAGTAAGCTTTTTTTTTTCTTTAAAACAGTGAATATGACATCACCGAATTCATGAAGTGAAGCTCAATCAATACAACCATTTTATGACTATTTATGAGTCCACTGCCTTCTGAAATTGTTCACTGAAATTGTTCAAACGCAATGTATTTTTGTGGCCCATATTCCCCAATCCAACGAGCATTGATGCACACAGGTTTTTCGCAGAGAATTCTGGGAAATTTCGAAGGCACTCAGTTTTGGCATTGTAGATTCAGACACCCCTACAAAATGGCAAACGCACCATGTAGTGCACTATATAGTAAGTAGTGAAGGAATTCGGACAAAATTTAAGACGTTTGTCTAAGTGGTATTACCAGAAATATGGATAAAGCTTCAGTAGTTTAAGTGGTGTTACTGTAGTTTGGCGTCACCACTAGTTGCAAGCCCCCTTACCGATCTGACAGGCCGAACATAAATGGTACTTTACCAGTTCCAATTAAATTTAGTCAATCCAGTAGCTTAATTTTATATGGGCGTCAACATGTTGGAGCCAGATGACGTCAACATGCTGTGATTGCCCTGAGTTGGTCTGTGTCTATGTCTCTATGGCAACCATTCTCACCGATCAGGAGTGAGCTTGTTGGAAGCCCACGCCCCCACCATTTAAAGGCGGGATCAGGAGAATCTGTCAATAAAATGTTTTAAACATTCAACTTGACACCACTTACTTTTATTGAGGAATCTGATTGGCCAGTTTATAACTTAAATATTTTCCACTACTGAACAAATATTAAATATTTAGGATTAGCAAGAACATGTTAAAAAAAAAGGTAGCAGAGCAAGAATGGTTATTTTGACAATACTAATGAATTAGTAATAGCTGTTTTCTTCTCAATGGAAGTCCATGGGGATTTAGGCTTTTATGAGCCAGTGGGTACTTCCTGTTCGGTATGCCAGGGGGAAGGAGTCACTTAATCTAATTCTCGTATGCAGTAAATGGTTTTAACCCATTTTCTTTTTAAAGAGGAATTTAATTTTTTGATCAACCACTGTGGGAACATTTTTTTATCTAGTCTTTTGTAATGTGATGCAAACATTTGCATTCAGTATATTTGTATAATTTAATGGGTTTATTCTTTTTGGACATAACGATACTGAAATATCACTCTAAAGTAGCAAAAGCCCATCATTTGTTCACTTTCCATGCCTGTGTCTACCATTTTGGAGCCATTGGCCTCTGTTGGAATACAGCCCAGCTTTCATTCTGCAAAATACACACATACACTTAATGTAGAGCAAGCTTTAATGACACAGTGGAAGTAGTAGGAAGTATTTTGAACCCAAACCTACTCACTAAAGTACACCTTTGTGCATCATTCATGGTGTTTTATGATGAAACTATTAAATACAAGATAGCAATATCACTTTCATAATGCAACCAGGTGACATCACTTTTCATTGGCTTTGATACTATTTTAATAAAAAAGTTGGGCCACATTTTACCCTTCAGCAGCAGTGTGTTTCATTAATATCCTATTGTTTCGTCTGCTCCCACAGCTAATAATGGCAAAAAAGAACAACACAATCAACAACTGACAGTTCTCGTAAATGTGTTTATTACAGCTGTTGCCAGGAGACATGAGGATCTCCTTTCGGAGAACTGAGTCAGTGACGGTGTCAGCCAGTGTCAAAGATGTTTCTCTTTTTGGCAGCTTGAGTCATAAAAAGTGTCAAAAGAAGGTATGATGTCAACCCAAAAGACAAAGTTTTTTGTCAGAAAATTAGATTAATCATTTTTATGTGCCTTTGCTTTGTTGTTTACTTTTTTGGTGGCTATTTTTTTCTGCAGCAAGATCAAATGTCAATTTTTTTCACATTGCTTTAGTGCATCCAGAACTTTATTTTAATTTTTTTCCAAATGTCATAAAATAAAGAGGCTTGACAAATTTCCATTTGTTTCTTTGACTCCTCTGAGTCTACAAAAACAAACATAGACTTTCTAGACCAAGTTGTGTTTACACTTATGGAAAGTATCTTTCCTTAAGTCGTATTTTTGGTAGCATAAAAAACGGTGGTCCCCAGCCTTTAAGAAAGTATTAGATGGATTTTTGACACATAACTGAGCGGCTTGACCTGCGTATAAAATGATTCGATATGGTGGGGAGAATCCAGTAGTCTTTCATAATATTGGTATTGGAATATTAGGGTTGGGAACTACTGATCTGGAGTTCACTTTTTTGTCCTATTAAATGGATCTGGACTTCAGGAAACTCTCGGATTATTTTGATCATGTTTCAGTCTTTGCCCACCATTTTATATTTTTCTAACATGTAAACAACCTGTTTGTCTTCATTTTATTGATCAAGTGTATGAATAAAGGGCAGTTGTGTAAAACAAAAACAAATGTAAGCGATCGATTACAAACCTAACACCCTAAACAAAGGACATGCCTACTTTATGGCTCTCTAATCATGCTGAATCAATGAGAACCCAATTAGGAAAAAGCTAATAGAAAGGAATGAAATTAATTTGTCTTTTTGATCTGGGACCACATCGTATTTGAGCACAGTCAACATATAGAATGGCGGTTTAGTTTCAACGACCAATGAAGCTACACAGTAGTTAAATGCATACATCCCTGTCTAGCAAAATATCTCATCCTCTTATGGTATCAGAACAGAAGTAGGGACTTTGACTCGACCCACTGAGGTGATTCTTGAAATTTGGATTGGTAAAAAAAAAATATTTTTTACTTTAGACTTTGACTTAAAAAAGGAACCTGTGAGCATCTGCCAGAGTACTCATTTAAGCAGAAATCATCTTGACTATTTCACAGATCTGATGCTACCTCCTGTAGGGATAAGGTAAAATACAACAGTTCTTTTCCTGTACCAGCACAGAAGGAAAAATTGAGGTATACAGGTGGTATAGATAAGCTGCCTGAGACAGGGTGAAATGTAAACTCCCTGAATCATACAATACCTAATTTGTAAAGAATAAAAAAAAAAAGAAGTTTTTTTTTTTTTTTTTTGCTTGTGTATGCATTTTAAACCTTTTTATTAAATCCCTCACAGCACGTGTTTAACCCTCTTAGATCTTTTGGTTCTTTAAAATAGAGTAGAACCACGAATATGCAACAAAATCTTTGTGTTGGAGCTCTCTGCATTTGAGTCATGCTTTATTATTGACTCCACCTGGAATTATGTCTGAGTTTTAATTTGTCATCTTGAAGTCAGGAGAGAACTGAGAAATTAAATGTAGTAACCTAAACGTACTAACCTACATAAAAATGTTTGGGCACCCCAGGTAAAATATTACTGTGCATAAAGAACCCAAGGAAAATTATATATATTAGATTATTATTATTTTTTATATCTATATCTATCTCTCTCTCTCTCTCTCTCTCTCTATATATATATATATATAAAATCATCATTTACCATTTCAAAAGGACAAAAAACAAAATAATGATGTGTGTAAAAGTTATGGCATCCTTCATAATTAGTACCTTGTACTGCCCCCGTTGGCAAATATCAAAGCTTGTAAACGCTTTTTGTTGCCAGCTGATAGTTTCAATTCCTATTTTGAGGTATCTTCATTTATTCTTCTTTAAAAAAGTCTTCCAGTACTTCGAGATTTGTGAGATTTCTGTTAACCACTTGGGAAGGTCACTGCAAACCTTCAGTTTCTGCCTCTTAATGTAAGACGGCATGGATTTTGAGGTGTGTTTAGAATCATTATCTATTTGTAGAAGCCATCCTCTCTTCAACTTAGGTTTTCTTGTGCCGTTGGTTGCACAATGTTCGGATGGCTTAAATATTTATTGTAACTGCGATTAGACAACAACATTGTAGGGTGCCAGTATCCAGAATATGTCTATGAAAAGCCTAAGGAGTGTGTCATTCTGTCTGAATACCCGCTTGTGTGCCAAAGAGAAAATATACTGGCTCCATTTTTCTGACATCCGTTTATTTTTACATTTATATTTATATTACACTTCTACCACTCTGTGTTAACATCCGGACTGATGAAGCTGCCTCACCCGATTCTGAGACAAATCCATGATTAACATTCTCACAAACTGCACAATGTTGTATTTTAATGAATTTTACATTGTATTTCATGTCATGTCATGTATTATTATCAAGAAACAAAATGAATGTTCAGCCCGTAAATAATATATATCTTTTTTTTTTCACAGTGTTGGTAGCCGTATTATTCCCCCCTTATTTTATTTTTTTGTTTTGTGCACTTATGTTTGATAAACAACACTTAAATCATATGCTCTATGTATGTACTGCTAGCTTGCATACCTGTCGAAACAATAGTGACTTATTTGTTTCACTTGAACAGTCAAACACTGCACACATCTTGGCTAGAATATGGTGTTTTTCAGCAAAGTGTTTGGACAGGTTAGTGGTGTACCGCCCTTACAAGCCATGTTTTTGTCATATCTGAGATGGTGTGCGCTGTCTGCATCTTTTAAAAAAAATAAATACAGCTTCACTTTGGACCTTTTTGTTTGCGGTTGCCCTGTTATCCTCGTGTATTAGCTTTTACTTGTCAACGGAGGGATACTTGTGGCTGAGTGAGGGTGTGTGAGCAGTCCCTCCCCTTTGCACGGAAAGGGAAAAGCAGTGAGGAAAGAAGCAAGAAGGCTCCTTCATTTTAAACCATGTTGAAACAAAGTAGTGCACACCATGTCCGTGCTGTTGCAACGTCACTATGCTTGTACCATTAACAAGACCATTAGTGGTGAAACTTATCAGTCCAGTAAAAATGGAGGATGTGGCACCTGTACCACACCTGTAATGGTACTAGTTTTGGCACCGCATTCTTACTATCTACCTGAGTGTCTGGGACATATGACTGAAAGATGCCAGAAACGACTACAAAGTTGATCATTAACCTCCTGCCTAGGGTGTCCTCATGCCACATGTATTGATTGACACCCTTGTGCTTGAACATGGTGTTCGTTAGGGAAAAACGAGCGCAAATGTCCAAAAACAAAATAACACTTGGGTTTAGATTTGGGAGGCCATTTCTTCCATCACACCTCTACAGGTGCTGCTGTTGTTGCCCACGTGGCTGTTGAAGTCCTCCAGAAGGGCAAAGGAGTCTCCTGTTGGGATACTTTCCCGTGCCCATTTGAGAGATACAAAGAGGGCTGGGTACTCCAATCTGCAGTTCAGCCCATATTCTGAAACTACAGTCAGAGACCTATCCCCAATCCAAAGGTGAAGGGATGGGACCCTCTCATCCACCAGGATGAATTCCAAAACACTTGGCAGCTGAGCTGAAGGCTCACAAGTAAGCCAACACTGCCCCGCTGCCACTTACCACGCACAACTCCAGAATGATAGATTCCTATCCCTCTCGAGGGACTGAGTTTTAGAGCTCATGCTTTGAGTTGAGGGGAGCCCAACTATATCAAGATGGGTTTTCTCCAGTGGCTCTGGTGTCTTTCACACTTTCTAAATTTTAAACTTAAAATAACCTTTTTTTTCAGCCTTCGTTGAACTACTTTTACTCTACAACTGTTGTCAAAATTAAGTTTGAACATACTTTGGTTAAAAAAAATCAACTATGCACTAATGGCCAACTGATATGAAGTGATGAAATTCTAATGTTGCAAAAAGCAGCTTTGCTATGAAAAGTAAAGCAATTTTTCCTCGTTTCATGCAGAGTCTGATGATTGATGTTGATTGTGTCAGAAGCAATGATGAAAGAATTCTCAGTGGACTTGCCATCATAAGCATAAACCATGTGGTCTTAAAACAGTTGTCATATATTGATGTTGTAAATGACTTTGCTAAAGAAAAACCCGGAGAGTAAAGCTGTAGCAGGTTTTGTCAGATTGAGGAGGTGGTGTTCCAGTTATTAAGAAATTCAAGTTAAGGCAGTTGCTCTGTCATCCACGTGTGTTTGCTGTTACTTATCAGGTCTTCCAAGTTTTTCTGGCCTCCTTCCTCACATGTGAATCCAAATCACCACTAGGTGGAGACCAATGGAGAGCTCTGCGCCTGTCTCTACTCAGGATTTGTTTCTTTCAGATTTGATTAATAGTACTCCTCTTATAAATATTGCTTATTGATCCAGTATCTAATCAATACTTTTCTGCATTAAAACAAGGAGGGAAAGAACAGATAACAAAATATGTACATGAAAACTTTTTATTTTAGAAAGATATAAAAAAAACAATTTCTTAATTTAACATCCTTTCCAACAGTAAAATAAAATTTAGTTAATAGTAATCCTTACAGTAAATACTAATGTGTCTTTGTAATAATAACAAATACTTTAAGGTAACAACTTGAAACAGAAAAGTTACATTACCTGCTAATGCTAATGCTGTTAGTTGAATTTTGATCGCTAAATATGCCGAAGCCGTTCCCTGACAATGCTAAAGCTATTTGCATAATGCTCAAGTTGATAAAGGACTTTAGGTTGCAGCAAATACATAAAGAATTTGAAGACTTCTTCAAAACTTGCAATAAAAACATTGTAAAATGCTTAAAAGTTAAGAATACCTAAAGTACAAGAATGAATATCCTAAATGTTCATTGATTCATTTTCTAAACCGTTTATCCCTTTTGGGGCCATGGGGCTGCCGGAGCCTAACCCTGCCACTCATGGACAAAGGCAGGGAACATCCCTGGACAGGTCGCCAGTCTGTCACAGGTGTCACCTGTGCACACACACATCCACACCTAAAGACAATTTAGAGTCACCAATTAACCTATGAAGCATGTTTTTGGAGGATGGGAGGAAGATAGAGTCCCCGGAGAAAACCCACACATGCACAGGGAGAACATGCAAACTCCACACAGAAAGGTCCCCCATTGGTGACACTGTATCAAGTCCTCCAGCCGGAACTTGAACCAGGGGCCTTCTTGCTGTGAGGCAAGAGGGATAACCACTGGGCCACCGTGCAATAATTCCTCAGATGCCTGGAAAATGCATATAAAAGGCCCTGATTTTCAATTCTAAAAATGTTGGGCAACGTAAGATCTGTAGCCAAGTTCACAAGTGGATTTCAGGCTCTGATGTGTATCACAGACACTCCAGGGCAGCCGTGGTGCAGCAGTAAGGTTGTCAACCTCTGATCAGAAGATTGCAGATCCAATTCCTACCTTCCCTGCCCATGTGTCAAAGTGTCCTTGAGCAAGACACTGCCTCTGGTGCTAGATTGGCTCCAGTGTTCGGCAGGGCGGCCGCCATCGGTGTGTGAATGAGTGAATGGAACTGTGACTGTAAAACGCTTTGGGCCTTCAAGGAAGGTAGAAAAACACAATATAAGTATACACCATTTACTATTTACTCCTGGTTTTCATAGTCCCCAGCCCTCACTATAACAGTAAAAGCATGACTGAAATTGAACCACAGAAATGACTGCAGTTTGTAATCTGGATCATACAAGTTTGCATACATCAAATGGGGATTCCCTATTTAAACAGTAAATGCATGTTTTTTTTCTTTAAGTTGTTTGAAAAGGTCAACAACATCTGAAGCTTTTTGATAATTCGGATGGCTTAAATATTTATTGTAACTGCGATTAGACAACAACATTGTAGGGTGCCAGTATCCAGAATATGTCTATGAAAAGCCTAAGGAGTGTGTCATTCTGTCTGAATACCCGCTTGTGTAGCAAACAGAAAATATACTGGCTCCATTTTTCTGACATCCGTTTATTTTTACATTTATATTTATATTACACTTCTACCACTCTGTGTTAACATCCGGACTGATGAAGCTGCTTCACCGGATTCTGAGACAAATCCATGATTAACATTCTCACATACCTCCAGGCATCCATCTCAGTGTGTTGTTGGCTATGTCTTCCACTCATTAAACACATTTGTGGACATCTTGAATAACCATTTGTGAAAGATTTGTTTTTCATTATTCTCATGCTCTGTTTGGGACGTGGAGGGGAAGTGAACATTCTGTCATGTGATTCTGACACATTTAAAAGCATTTTTTTCATGCAATGGTAAAATCCTACAGTGCTTCATACATTTAATTTTGCACTGAAACATTAACCAGGAAATAAAAACAAGCTGTTTGTGTATTTTAGGACCAAATCTATTCCTCAGTGGGGAAATCAGTAAGCTTTGAGTAACTCAGTGAGTGACTTAACAGTTAGTAAGTATAGCTAATTGCTCTCTTTGCTCCTGTTTGCTTCCAAACATATCGGGCAGCAATTAGACGACATTATTCAAACATTTTCTGACATTGTTAGTGTACTGTAGCTCTCACTGCAGTCCCCTGTCCCTTTTGCTCATTATGCAGGCTGCTCTAATTGAAATTCTCACAAATGCAAACCTCTCTTCTAAGCATGAGGACTGAGGAGGAAATGTACACATGGATCAGAATTGAGTCAACATCATTACTGCATCCTGCCTCTTAGTACTGGAGAAAGACTTATTAATTTTTTTCCCTTTTCATTTCCTTTTTTAGGTACATGTTATTTGCTTTGATTCAAGATATAAAGTGCAGTACTGTTTTGTTCACAAATAAAAAAAATAATAAATCATTACATTGTCTTACTGTAACCTAATTGTAGCTGAGACACTGAGGCGGGTGGATCCATTTGCAACAAATTTTAATAGGCAACAGGGCAAGGCAAGGGCAAATTCAGGAAACAGGCCAGGGTCAAACAAAGAGCAGGGCAAGAAACAAATAAACACACAGAGGTCAAAACACCAGACAGGCAGAAGGAGAGAATGCTTAGCATGAACAACAAGGGAGTAAGTTCAAGACTAAATGAAACAAAGAGAGCTGAACAGGATACAAGTAATGTGTGAGTGATGACTAGATGAGTAACAGCTGGGTGGACCAGGGACCAGATGTAGTGCATGCAGGGAAATGGAGTACGGAGGAGAAGAGGCAGTTAATACTCCGGAGAGGACTCCCTCTGGTGGCCTGAGGGGGATATAGATGGTTGAGTCCTAACAGGCGAGAAAGAGCATCAGCTTTACCATTTCTCAAACCATGAACATGTCATAAAAGTGGAAAGATAAGAAGTCAACTGACCAGATGGCAGCCAGCCACTCCAGCGCCTCACCGGGCAAAAGAGAACACAGGAAGGACATCTTCTTCTGTGGGGTAAAGGTGGGCCTGCTGATGCAAATACAGCTGGCACTGCATGAGGAACCCGTTACACAGTTTGGGTTTGCCGCTGAATTTATCCGGTAAGGATAGATTAAGATAGGCTTTGGAAATTGATGTGTTTAGGCATAGAAGGGATTCCCAGACCCGTCAGACAGCGCGGGACGACGCACCAACGAAGAAGAAGGATTAACTGTTGGGTGAGTCTGCAGCTAGCCCATGATGGTTCGGTACCTCTTTACACCCCGCACAAGCTCAGGCTCCTTTCTTCCCAGAGAGATGACATTCTATGTCTCAAAAGCCAAGTTGCATGACTGGGGTTTTGGCTGCCGAGGCACTCACCTTCAACTTTGACTGCCCAATTTATTCATGAATTTTCTATTTTTTTGTGTAAACACAACATAACAAAGACACCGCAAACAGACTAGTGGACATCAGTCTTTACAGATTACTTTCAAATCTTAGACGCTAGAGCTACGTCATATCACTAGTAGCAGTATCAGTAACAGTATATGTCCTCCATCATCAGAAAAATGCCACAGAACATGTTAAAAGCGCAATTTTTATCAGAGCGGCTCTTTATTACTGGTCAGTTGGTCCTCTGCTTGACCATGCATCCCACCCAGCCTCACTGTCAGTTGACAAGTTGAAAGAACATATTTAAAAACAAAAACATGCTAACAATATGTGACACTCATAAACTAGCTTTTATTTAAGCATTTAAGACAACAGAGGACTTCATTGTCACTGTTCAAACAAAACTGACAAAGGCTAAATGAGCTGTCATATTAGTATGAATAACAAAATAAAACAATGAGACCAGAACCTAGAATAATTTTACTTTTATTTAAAAATGTTATTAAGTAAAGAGAAATGAAATTGTGTTTTTATTAACTGCAAAAAGCCCTGTCAAATTGCATTATAAATATTTGCATTAAACTGTCAATTGGAAATGAGCTCTCATTTGATGTAGAGGAGCTGCTACTAAATATTTTAATATTTCAGATTTTGTGGTACATTATTGCAGTTGTCTTGTGCATACACAGTTAACATAAGTACACTGTTTCATAAAACTGGCCTCAGGTGTTTGGTGATGATTCTTCAACTGAAGTGTTTCAAAGAAACAAAACAAACACATTTGCAACAGAATAATTGTTACCCCAGGTTTACTGAAAAAATTGCTGCAGCTGCAAGAATTTGTATATCAATAATTATTATAAAGATTCAAATTATTGCGAATCAAACTCCAGCCACATGGCTTAAACCTTGAGGCTCTGAATGCATCATACCGTCTTGTATCTGGACAGTAAAATCCAAGTTAAAAAGCTCCAATTAAATGGTATGATGCAGCTCTTTCAGCATCCTTTATTGATAGATTTATCATTAATCTTTAAAAGCACTGAGAAAGCATGGCATAAAAGTTTATATGTTGCAGAAATGTAATTAAATCTATGAAAATGAGTTTTTTTTATTTTAATTTGTAACACTTTGCCAAAAAAAACATGAAAAAAGGAAGTTCATTTTATCTTACTTCAATTTATTGTTGTATTTTTTATTTTTTCACTGTTAGTTATATTCAAACTGCTAACTAGTTTCTATATCACTCATTTTTCATTAACAAATCACTTTAAAGCCTGCTTTTCTGCTCATACAAACAAATCACAAAAACATGATCCATTGTAACTTATCGTACTGGAAATAATAACGGTTTAATTCTCTATTATTGACAATTTGTTAAACCATGATGGCTCTTAACACGGGATGCTTCCGTTTCTGAAGCTTTTTCTCAATCTGCTGTACCCCATTTTTTTAACTGATACTTTCGTGAATGAAGACCATCCTTTGTGTTTTTAAGTAAAATTGTACTCATGCACAACTCGCAAGTACGTAATACATTGCTTGAATTGATCCACCCACCCCCAAAGTTTTTTTGGCTACAGTGATCATTGCTTAGGCAAGCGTACTGTGGCAGCTTAGATTGGTGGACCAGAGCGTTGTTGAGAACACTCTGGAACAGGGGTGGATCTAAAGGAGGGGAAGTTGCCCTCCCTGCAAAAAGCTTTGACCCCCCACCCCCCCATTATAAAATATCTATATTTATAATAATAATATTAATAATTATAATAATTGTGATAATTATAATATCAATGTTATTGTTATTTTGAAATAGATAAAAAACAATCAAACGAGCTTCTATTTGGTTTGCAAAGTAAAAAAAAAAAAAAAGTGACACTTTTAAATGAAGCCTTGAGCCCCTCAAATTACATTATGTTTACGTATTTGCATTTTTGATCCGTTCAATTGCAATGGCCTTCCACCCTGTTGTTTTCATATGCCATCCTTCAGAAGTCTTCTGCCATGCTCCTGCCCCTGCCATATACATTTTCAAGCCTTGTCACTGCTCTGAAACTGCATGAATGTGGTGCAATTACTAAATGTGCCTGGTGCAGGCTATTCCACCGCTATGACAAGAAAAAGTAAACCCTAAGTAAAAGGTCAAACGCATTGCACTCCTTAGGACTGGCCATGAATTAAATTATCAAAACTAAATTTTCCCTACGAGAGTGCTGTTTTCTACAAACCTGTCTGACTTTTTTCTATTGTTCGGCTTTCCATTCCATTTGTTGGTGCATAGTAAACCAACAAAAAGATTGGTTTATTAACTGTTGTAATGGGTGTGCAAGACAGTGGAATACAAACTTCAGGCTGAATAATTAAGGGCATTCTGCGGATAGCAATGAGCTTAAACAGGTGAACTATCTTGTCTTGTTTTAGTAGGAGGAACTGTGCATTGTTTGAATACACGTTAAGCCTGAGATAAAATATGAGCAAAATTGATATTTTAGGTACATGACTGCACAAGTAGCTTCTAGTATATATGTGTGTAGGTATATGTGTGTGTTACATGCCTGCAAAGTCTGTATGAGAAGCATGTCTCCACTGAAGCAATGACAGAAAACCTAATTAAAAACTGGGCTCATACTGACCGACTGACAAAGTGGCCCACTGCAGAATTGTGTCATAAATAATAGATGACCTTACTTACACTTCCATGGTAGCACTAGCCTAGCGAACATGATCCTTCCATCAGGCCAGCAAAGCTCACTGGGCCTTGCTCAGCTTTAGCCAGTCACGTCCCAGATTCATATATTTTTGTGTCAAGATTGCTCTCAAACATTTGACAAGTCCAACAATACAATCCACATGTTGCAATTTTGGTTCATATTTTCTCAAGACAATTATGCACTGCAGTCCTGCTGCTTGACACATATGTCAATCAGCCTTGCCTGTAGGAAAAACTCATTCTGCTACACCAAAGCTTTACTGTAATAGCAGCGGTTTGCAATGTGAACCCAGCTTGACAGCTACAGCTAATTTAACTGTCCCTCACGAGGAGCAGCTGTAACTGCATCTTCGGCTTTGCCAGAACATTTGGAATGTTGCTTAAGGAAGCATCCAGCTGATTTTTTTTTTTTTTTTGTGGTTTAGTTAAATGCCAAATTCAACAAGCATTTAGTCATGTTTAGTGTGCTTGCATGATGCCTCAAGCTGCTTCAAATTCTGCAGTGCTGCTACATATTGCTTTCATGGTTTGCATTTTAAGCCCCCAGGTTTTAAAGTACAGTACAGGCCCATTTTGATTACTCTAAGTATCATAATGACTTAAAAAAAAAGAATGGAAATAACTTTTTTTTTTTTTTTTGCTGATTTTTTCAAGCATTAAACTTCAATTCATCATGTTTTGTTTTCCTTTACTTTTGCATCTGGCACATAATACTCTTGTTTCCAAGACACACAAGCTCACAACTTGATCTGTTTGTACTCAAAGAAGTTTAATGCGAGATACATAACCATCAGGGTTGTATTTCACAAAGCTGCAACTATGGGTAACAAACAGCAATAAGGATCTGCAGATGTCCTCAGAACAAATTGCTTTAAAAAATTGTCCATTTTACATCAATGGCCATCCATCCATTTATTCATCCTCTAAAACAGTTTAATATCTTCTGGGGCCAAGGGGTTGCAGGAGCCTATTTCTGGAAATGATGTGCAAAGACGAGGTACACTCTGGACGAGATGCCAGTGAAACACAGTTTACCTCAGTGTTTAAAATGCAGTTTTCAAAACTCTTATGAAACTCTGTGTCATTGTGGAATCTTGTTTGTAATAGAGCTTTATTGAGACAGGAAGTGAAAGAAATGTAAAATAATTTTGTAAAATGTTTAGGATCCTATAATGACAATGGCGACTTTCTGAACTCAAGACGCACATTATTCTCAGTAAATATCAGTATGATCGGTCAAGTGACAATCGACAAGTGTAAATGTTTTTCTTCTCATTTTTTTCATTTAGGTTTTAAACTATTTACTATCAATAAAGAAGTTTGTAAGCATACTCTTCAGAAAGAGTATGTAAAATCTAGTCTTCATTTAGAGAAAAAATGGATCCATAAGGACAGACATCCTCTTCATCTTATTATCTACATTCTTATTTTTCCTCACAGATACATAATAAAGATATTCTGACTGCAAGTCTATTTTCCGATGATGTATAGAAGTAGCTGTTCAACTTTAAGCATTGTCAGTGGATGTGCACATTGAAAAAAAGCAATTTCACATGTAGTAGTTATTTCTTGACTTTTAGGCCTTTTGGAGTGAAGATGTTTAGGACACATTTCTGAACGGCGTCAGGGCAGATTTTTGATTCACTAAATTGATCATCTGAATTAGTCCACTGTGTCAAACTTCTGCAAAAGAAATCTCATTTGAGATTACCCATATTTTTTTCTGACAGACATTTAATTACTCTGCTTGTCCGAGACTATGATTTATGTCAAAGGTCCGTCTTACTCTTTAAAATAGAACAAATTAATTCTCATTTTAGATTTTAAAGTTTACCACTGTGCTTGATCCTCATCCTGAACACCACGAGCTCCAGGTTGAGTTACAAGATTTTTCTGGAGTGAAGGTCCATAAACACTTAATGATCAACTTCCATTCATCACATTTTGCTCCAAAACCGATTCTACCAACTTCAAAATTAACTCTGGAAAGTTTCTATGTTCTAAAATCTTTTTCACCTGACATGCATTTAAATTACTGACAGGATTAAAGTATTTGGGTTTTTAGTGTTATTTCTTTGTTATGCTATTAATTATGATGTGCATTCAATTTATTCTGAAATGTGGGCACATGCTCAAATGTATCACAGATAACACTCAGCCCGAAGTTGAGTCCCTGATTGGTTGAGGAGACTCAACAACCTCCTCAGAGTTTACTTTTTTTTTTTTTAACTCTGGCCAGCCGCGGCGGCCACTCAGTTTGCGCCTTTTCCAGACTTTGGTGCCGCAGAACCTCAATTCGTGTCTAAACCATTGACTTTACATTGAAACTGGTCTCTTGCACAGTCCACAGGATTGGGAGCATTAAAAAAAATGAAAAGTTTGTATAAAACCTGTTTCTTACCTCCTTCACCCTTACTAA
This sequence comes from Oryzias celebensis, assembly GCA_014656515.1. Taxonomy (NCBI): domain Eukaryota; kingdom Metazoa; phylum Chordata; class Actinopteri; order Beloniformes; family Adrianichthyidae; genus Oryzias; species Oryzias celebensis. Next base: position 16,888,675 of record BNCR01000011.1, on the reverse strand, counting down.
CCCTTGCATGTTGTTCGAGTGTTTGGTTCATCCTGTTGCTCATAGCATGCCATTAGGGAAAAAAAGTGCATGCAAATATTTGACGTACGGTCTTACCGAGCGGTTTATGACCTTGATACAGTATGTCCTGTAGGCTACCTGCATGCCTCATACCATTTTGCCCTCTTTTTGCCTGCAGACAGCCCAGATTCATAGTTGTAAGGATAGTTAGTGAGGTTCAATGTGTATGTTGATTTGATCAACCCAATTAAATTTAGCAACTCATGTCCAAATAAATTCTGATGGAAATCAGTACAGAACCATGTTCTTTAAAAAAAAACCTTGGGTAGTCTTAAAACCAGAACTTTTTTCAGTCAAGGTGAATGCAGTCTTTTACTTCAGGCTCACTTTAACATTGTTCATTGTTGACTTTTATGTTCTTGCAGAAGTCACCAGATTTGCATGACAATCTGCAACAGTGATGTCAGGCATTCAGGAAGTAAAACACTGAAACACTGGTTTAACATTAGATCCATAGGAACAGATATCCTCTTCATCTTATTATCTACAACCTTATTTTTCCTCACAGCTACATAATTAAGATATTCTGACAGCAAGTCTATTTTCCAATGATGTATAGAAGTAGCTGTTCAACTTTAAGCATTGTCACACATCCTCACCATTGTAGAGGGAAAATTCACTTTCATTTTTGGCTGTTGTTTGAATCACTCCCTACAACTTGGAACAGTGTTATGAATGCTAAACCCATTGAGGTATAATCAACAACTGTCTGCAGAAATGCTAAGATAAAGTAATAACAACATATGGATGTCCATATGAGGACTGGAACTATTTGGGTTTGCACACAGTGTCAAATTATGTTTTCTAAACTCCAAAGGTTTTCAACTTACTTATTAAGGACTTTAAAATAAATGTCTTATCTTTCAATTACTTTAAAACCAATTAAAACGAAAAAGAATAACAATGTAAGAGTTTAGCAGTAAATCAAGTAAATTTGATCAGGTTTGACATACACATACATGTTTAACAACTTCGTTCAGCAACTCACTTCCAACACATTTAAAGAAATATTGTCGGAATTATTGATGGTTTTCATCACAGATGTGCTTGTTTATGCAGTCCATCACCTCCCACATCAAAATTTATCAAATGACCTTTCATCATCATCATCATCAGAGAGAACCATTCGTGACACTGAACATGTCTTACATTAACTTGACAGGATTGGCCGCTGTGATGCGTAACCTCTTGAACCTTTATCAGTGACTCCTTGCAAATGCAAGCACGACATCTAGAGTCTGCCTTTCTCTCTCTCTCTCACTTCTTCAGCCTTCCTCCTCCAGAGTCTGGAGATGCACTTCACTGACTTTGACAACCAATGAAGGGATAATAGTACTGTTTCAGCCAGCTAATCATAGAGCAAAACATCTTTCTTCATTCTGAATATCAAAGACAATCTTGAAGCATACAGTAAGTATTACATCTTATTCTATAGTGAGTGAACATTTTTGTGTTTTATGTTTTTTATTAACAACATTTCGCTGAGAAACCCGTTCACTCTGAATACCACTCTAGGATGTGTGGGAATAGTTAGAAACTTTTACTGTGGTGAATGAATGATAATGTTGAGTAATAGTTTTGAATTTTGATAATATTTAACAAACATGAAAGGCAACAGTTGCTAATTACCATTTTTGTCCAATATTAATTTTGCCAATTAGACTTAGGCACAGAGACATTTAAATTACACTTTTTAATTTTTCATTCTTGTCTTCTAACTGTCCATTTGCCACAGCCCTGATTGCCAACAAGATAATGTTTCGTTCTGCCGAGGCTGGCTACTCGTCAGTAAATAACAGTCAGATGAATCTGTAATTAAGATTGCTGTCAATTCTTCAAGACAAAAAGCAACTTCATTATTTACTTGTACAGTTTTATGTCTTCATTCAAACCAGGCGTTTGATGTTGAGCCATGTTTCCTCAAATTTCCAGATGAGGGGTCAGACAAACTGGCAACAGTTGGTTGTATTAGCAGATGATTGTTTTAGCCAACAGATGCAGTAAAACCAGATAAATAGTGTCACTATTTAGAAGTGTTCTATGGGCAGGATCATGAACTCTATGTATCACAAACAAGCAGACGGCTGGTTCAACATGCAGCATGTTTTATTGACCCAGTCAGGCAGACAGGAGCAAAGCTCAACCTAAAGTCCACAAAGCTAAATCAGGGTCAGAGTCCAGGCAAAGGTAGGGGCAGGCGGCAAAGAGGCAGAGTCAAATACAAAGCAGGGTCAGGTAAACAGGTGATCAGATCAGGATAAACCGCTGGGTATCCTGGCTGAATGGCACAAGCGATACTTCGCACCCAGCCAGGCCCTGTGTGATACTTATGTGTTCTGTGGATGGTTGTAGATGAGCGTCAGGTGTGCTGGATCTGGAATCTGTGCACTGGGAAAGCTGGGAGATACAGTGTCAATATTCAGGAGATGTCTTCCGCCGGTGACCAGACAGGGAGGCAGAGCTCAGACTGCTAACGCTATGTTATGTTTAGTCTATGTTACTGCTGCCGAACTGTATTTATCGATGCAGACAGAAAAGCGTTAACTTCTAGCAAATTTAAAATGCTGTGTTTGAAGTCATGGTACATGAAGTTAAGCTACAGTTCAGTAAAAATCCAATACTTAGCAACTTAAAGCAGTATTTACAGTATGTTCTGCAGTTCCATGCTAACATTCTTCCCTGTAGTGATGTTTGAAAGATGCAATAAACTCTAAGTTGAACCTCATCTGCAGTTTTGAGTCTTGGTTCATTCATTCAAACGCTTGTTTCAGTAAAATCCTGTGGCTGAAAATGGAGCACCGCATTTCTTAATAACAAGTAACAAGTGCAAGAGAAATAGGAATAACTTGAAAGTTAATGTCTTAAAATGTCTGATGTTTATAGACAAACATAGGAAATTATAAACTAAAATAAAAGGATTTTGTAAATGACTTATTTTCCCTTTGACTACATAAACAAACAGCCTTTTAGACAAGGTAATCAAAAACTACTTAAACTATGATCGCAGTTCTGTTTGGGTTGGACCCCATGCCAAAAAACTTCCTAAAGCATGCACAATAATGTTTTATGAATCAGCCTCAGAAATGTTTACCCAGTAATGAGATGAAATTTCACAAAGTAATAAGGATTTAAATATAATCAAAAATGTGTGTTTTTTTCTAAAGAGAAGCAAAAACAAACAAAAAAAATCATTGGCTCGAGTTTAAACTTTGTAGCAGAGCTTCAGGACTGCATAGTCATCATTGACTTGACTACATTACCTTAAATAAAAGTAAAAAGATAAACCATTGAAAAAAAACTTTCGCTCTTCAGGGCTCTAGACTAATGAAATTTGTGGTTTTGGGTGTTTTAATAAGTTCTTTTTTCTCATGTTAGATAACACATGTGAAAAAAAAAAAAGATTAAAACTGTATGTTATTTATCAAGATACAAAGACACGGTTTGAAAAGATGAAATTTGTAACAGCAAATAAAATGAGTGGACCCAAGTCTCCCTGCTGCGCCCAATTCAGATTCATCCACTTGCAGACAAATAGATCCATTTTCCTCATCTGAGCTGGAATCTGGATCAAATCTGTACGGCTGGATAACTCTAGTAGTGCTTGCAATATTTGTGCACCCATAATGTTAGCTTTGGGGTGTGAGGCGCTGTAAGCTAGCAGGAGAAAAGGTAAACAAATATTTCGTGATCATAGATTATTTTTAGGCGCACCATTGAAAAATCCAGTCACACGTGCGACAGAATAGTTTGCACTCTAGAACCTGCTATTTGTTTCGATTTATTATATACTTACAAGATATATTCAAGTTGTTTAGACCTAATAACAAAGAGTCAAAAAAATCTGCAACTGTTTACGATCCAACGATCCAAGTTTTTTTTCCTATTGTGCTTTTTTTTCTTAAAGAGTAATAAGCATCTTATAGTCAGACATTTTAACTGCTGCTGGTGAAGAATCACACCTGCTCTTTTGTTTGGTGTTTGTACACTACCGCTCAACTGTCTTTTTTTCCTGAGTTATTCAAGTCAATGTAAGTCATTCCCACTTTCATCTCATCTAAACTGATGAGTATTTGATTAGCGTTATTGATAAATATTGACATCTACCAGATTCCATCCCGCCTTGTTTGCTTTCAGGTGTGCTGACAGACTACAGTCATGAGTGGTGAGGAAATAAGTATCGTGTGTGTGCATTTTCACAATAGTTTCCCACAACTTTAGCCCAAAGGTCTCACTATATCCTACCCATGTGACACAACGTTATTAGTCTCAAGACTATTTTAGGTCTACATAATGAACAGTATTGGGTCATGCATTTGTGATGAATGTACCCTACTTTGAAAGGTCTCTGCACTTTTTTCACATCATTATTGTATTCATTTGCCATCACTATTGCATTCTGGTTTGCATATGAATACATTCCGTAATTATGTTTGTAAAAATTCAGTTTTTTGTTGGATAAGAGACTCGTCAACAAGGTTTTGTTTATCATTTCTCAGAAGAAAACAAAATGTCAGGAGAGGTTTACACTATGTGGACTATTTTTATGACTCTTAGTAAATGGTTTTAAATTTTTCTTTATATCTACAAGCTACATATGTATCAATATCAGGGGTTTGAATCAATTGGTTGTACAAAACCAGTATAATCTGAGTATCTCTTAGTGTAATTGTAAATACATTTATAAAAGTGATGGGAAAATGGCTATGCTTTTTAGTAGAGTTTTAACGTGTTAATGAATGTAGAGGATCAACCACTTTCATTTTAGTGACATCAAATATTTTCAGTGTTTGCAACTCATGCCTTTGAGTCAAATAAAACATCTTTAAAAAATATATATTTTGTCATTTTTTCTAAACAGTGGAATTCTATTTTTTTTATGGAGTGTTACACCGTGTGCTCCTATTCTAAAGGCACGTATGCATTTAACCACACCACAGCTGCTAAACAAAACTCATTTACATAAGAAATAAAACAAGAAGTCTTTGTGGGAGGGAAACATCAAGTTCAAAAAATGCTTGCTCAATGCTTTTGAGTATACCTGTAAACCCATCAGTCTGATAAACAACACTTTCAGTCAATGCCCATAACACAGTGGGCCTTGTACAGGGAGCAAAGCCACTCCTACTGTTAGGACTTGTGCACAATGGACAGCATTTTACTACTAATGTAGAAAATGACTAAAATACAAATTATTTTCTTCTGGGTTCATCAGAATCCTGACTTTAGAAAACTATGCTAATAAACAGACAAATTAACAGTTACCGTACGTCCATGTGCTATATGAAAATCTGTATTCATAACAGTTTTACCGCATCAATTATTGAAAATGCAAATCTTAACTAGCACAAGGTCAGTTTGTTTGCAAAACAGTAAAAGAAGAGCAGCCGTGTTGGAAAGATAGACCAGTTGACGGTATACACTGTTACGACTGGCTCTAGACTGCAATAAATAAGAGGGAGACTGAACCAGTTTTAGCACACGAAACACACTTAAATATGCACAAAGAACACCCAATGCAACAAGCAGGGAACCATCAGAGAAGACAGAACTGCAGCACCACACCTGGTCGTGACAGAAAGAGCAGAGGAAGAGTTTTCTTGAAGAGCTCCTAATGTGGATCTTTTATATGCAACCGGCTGATTTCTAAATACCTGCCCTTGTGCAGGAGGAGAGGAATCAGGGCAGGAACCAGAAACACAACCATAAGGCCTGCCCATGTGTTGAAGTGTCTTTGGACAAGACACTGAATCCCACATTGCTCCTGGTGGTTATAGGATAGCACGTCCATTAATAGGTAAATGTGAATGGGACTGTGACTGTAAAGCGCTTTGGGATTATGTAGTGTAAGGACAAATTTTTTAAGCCCTTTGTGTTTCTTTTATGGCTACTGTAGGCTATAATTCGCTGATTATGCCTAAGTGCGTGTTCAAAAATCGAGGTCTGGAACAATTTTGAGGTTTTCCACCAAAAGATTTATTCCTGACACCAAAATATCTAATACATGAATTTAGGGTCCACAACTCTCCCTAGGAACGCATCTAGCGGATGCTCTTCTCCGTGCATGAAGAATAGAAACACCCTTTTTTCCTTTGACCCAGAGTTTTATACACAATATGCAAAAAGAAGGTTGGACCAAAATAAGAGGTTGGATCTTCTCCCTGGAGATGCATTTTCCCACCATCCGCCTTTTCCCATCCTTTCGCGAGTGGCTCTGTTCCTCGTTAACTCCTTATCACCTCTCTGTTCACTCCCGCCTGCAGACATTCAAGACACCCTGTGCCAGATGCAGCAAAGCAGCCCCAAAACATTACTGAGCCTCCTCCATGTTTCACCGTAGGGACAGTGTTCTTTTCTTCGTATGCCTGGTTTTTGAGTCTATGAGCATAGAGTTGATGTGCCTTACCAAAAAGCTCCAGTTTGGTCTCATCTGTCCAAAGGACATTCTCCTAGAAGCTTTGGGGCTTGTCAACATGCATTTTTGCAAATTCCAGTCTCACTTTTTTATGATTGTTTTTCAGCAGTGGTGTCCTCCTTGGTCGTCTCCCATGAAGTCCACTTTGGCTCAAACAACGACGAATGGTGCGATCTGACACTGATGTACCTTGGCCTTGGAGTTCACCTTTAATTTCTTTGGAGGTTGTTCTGGGCTCTTTGGATACAATTCGAACGATCCGTCTCTTCAATTTGTCATCAATTTTCCTCTTGCTGCCACGTCCAGAGAGGTTGGCTACTGTCCCGTGGGTCTTGAACTTCTGAATAATATGAGCCACTGTTGTCACAGGAAGTTCAAGCTGTTGAGAGATGGTCTTATAGCCTTTACCTTTAAGATGTTTATCTATAATTGTTCTTCGGATGTCCTGGGACAATTCTCTCCTTCGCTTTCTGTTGTCCATGTTCAGTGTGGTACACACCTTTTCACCAAACAGCAGAGTGACTACTTGTCTCCCTTTAAAAAAGCAGACTGACTGATTATGAGTTTGGTTACACCTGTGATGTCAATTAAAGGACACACCTGAGTTAATCATGTCAGTCTGGTCAAATAGTTTTCAATCTTTTATAGAGGTACCATCATTTTTGTCCAGGGCTGTTTCATTAGTTTGTTTTTTTTATTAATATAATAATATAATCATTTATAATAATATTATTATTTATAATAATTATTTTAATCAGCAATTCAAAAGTGATGGCTGATTTTGATTATTTAATTTTCAATACATTTTTATTTATTGTTACTTTTGTAAGTTTCAAGTGATTTCAGTGAGAATTGTGGGTTTTTCCTTCTTTAACTGAGGGGTACCAACAATTTTGTCCATGTGTATATCTATCAAGCTTGTCACTTTTAACACTAAACTTTTATACAGGTAATACTGAATTATTATGACACACACATAAGTATTTGTTTATTTAGACTTCATTTCTTCACTACCTATTCACTTTACTTACATCACATCAGCTAAACCAGATCAGACCAGTTTGACACACGGACCAGTACTCATAGGAATTTGACACTGATGCAAATAAGGTAATGCCTTTTAACAGGCACAGGAGCTTAGGGGTGGGTCTCCCTTGGGGGAGTCCTGGCTAGTACCCAGGGCTGGGGTGGGGGATACTCGGAACTCCTAGCTGGTGGAGCTCTCGGGGAGCCCCCTGGGGTGGTAGGAGAGCTGCTCCTGTGGCTGGGCTAAGGCTAGCACTCTACACTCCCGTGCCTCACTGCTTGGGGTTGAGGGCTCATGCGGTGGCCCTGTGGGCCTTGGTATGGGTGCTTGGCCGGACTGCCAGTAGGGCGGATCTTCTCTGTCGGCCCAACAATACGGGTCTGGGAGGGCCCTGGTGGCCTCTACTGCTTCGGTGAGGGTCTTGGTGTGAAGATGGCCAGGAACTCTCCCTGCATTTTTTTTTTTTCACATTGCATCACCCACCTCAGCTTAACATAAACATTCACCTGAACACCTGAAGTGTTAACTCACCTTTGCACAAACAGTACATGTGACAGAATGACATTTTTTACATGTGTTGGTTTGTATGCATAAGTGTGTGTGTGAACTGTAGTTGTATTGTAGTTGTATTGTGTACATGTTGAAAAGTTTGGATGTGAAGACTCTTGGAGTATGTTTGTAACATCTGAGTATGTGGACAGGCCCTGCCCATTTCAGACAAACACTTACACCTTACAGTAATGATTAAAAACTTCCAGACTCTTGTTGCCTGTTGCGTTATTATTCTATTCCTTTCCCTGTAATCATCCTCCAATTTCATTAATCCACTGTTTTTCCCCTGTCTTTTGTGCACCCCCTCCCCCTTCTCTAACATCCCTCTCTCTTATTCCCCCTTCTTCTTTTCTGTCCGGTCCAACAAAACAAGAATACAAACATAATCAATACAAATGAAGTTTAGTTTAAATTACAAAAGGGGTTTATAAAAGTATACACCTTGTGTGTTCGAAGATTTACAATCCCATATTTTAACAGTAAAATCTGTCTAACAGAAGAGGCTCTCAGCTCATATGTGGTTGTTTAGCTGTTGGATAGAACAAGTTAAGAATAAAAGGGGGGACATAGTTTCTGACAGAAAAAAAACAAAGATAAGTTGTAGCCATTTTCCAGGCCTGATCCTTAAGATAGGCATTGGTTTGATCCCCTGCACTGACAATAAACTAATTCTCTGCATGACCTATATTTTTTTAATTTATTCTTTATTAATATTTTGTTGAGCCCAATCTTTTCAGGAATGAAGAAAGGGGGTGCAACAAAGCCAGAAGGCTCCATACTATGAGTTAGGTTTGCAAATGAGGAGCAGATGCTTGCACATAGCGCATCATTCATACATGCTTATATCAATGTTGAGAGCTCTTTGTTAACGTGTTCTGCCGCTAGCTTACAACACCTCACAACCCCAACAGCGGTCCAACAAAAATGGTGAACAATATTGGAGCTATCCTATGTTTTGATCCAGATTCCAGATGAGAAAAACAAAGACAAATAGGGATCTAATTGTCTAGTGGATGCATCAGAATTGACTGAAGCAGGGAACTTATGAACTACCTAGACCTGCCTAGTGTATTTTCTACATCACAAATACAACACTTTTCTGAAAGCTTTTTTTTCATTCTCTGCTGATCTAAAACAATTTGTTTATCTTATTTTTTTCTAGTATGTCCTCATCAGAAAAATGCTACAAGAACATGTTAAAAATACCAACACAATCTTCATCGGAGTGGGTCTTGTTGTAAAATATTTATACTTTTTACGTTGTACAGTAAGCCGGAGTTATGATTATTTACAGTGTAGACTATTTTTCAATTTTCTGACACTTATGGTCACACTGCTGTTTTAAGCAAAACTGTGTTTCCATTCAAAAGTATTGGTGAGTTTCAATTCAACATTTTGAGATTTGGCCTGCAGGGAGGGAAAAGCCATAATGCTCAAGAGTCTGCAGAGAGCTTTTCATGTGTGACATCCCACTTGACTTTTAATCAGCAGCTTCTGGTGCATGCCATTTTGACATTACACATATACACACCTATTTGCAAGATTATTGTGTGCTCATGAGGAGTTGGTACACATCTTTGTGTGTAGGCAGCTGTGTAAGGTCACACGGTCAGCAGCAAAGCTGTCCCCAGCATTGAGCACAGTGCCACAGCACAAGAACAATATGAGAGGTGAAAAGGAGCATGGGGAGGGAATTTTATTACCAGCTCTCACTGTTGAGTGTACATGAGGACCACTACAGGGTTATGGAGAGGGCAAAGTTTTCAAAGATGCACCTTTCTCTTCACATTTTGGCATTTTTCTACTTGGAACAGAAATATATTTTGGGAATCGAAAGAAATGAACGTGTTTTCTCATGGGAGACGGCTATAATGGGATGCACAAGTGCTGAATTGTATAAAAAAGGGTGAAGTTTACTATGCTTTTCAGACTGTCTAGTACTGAGAATTTCTTCTCATTTGCTCGGTGCAAAGCTTTAGCTTATTTTATTTCCAGCCTCAGTCATCCTGTGCTTCTGGACAACATGAGGGATTTCCATTGGAAAGTGCACCCCTGTGCATGTTTTAATCATGCATGGGAAAGCATCAGGTGTGACCAACATGTTGTGCGTGTGCTAAAGCAGTCAATGCATGTTCAGGGTCGGTCTTGGTTGGTACAGCAAATGTAGCACAAAAATATTTAACCTCTGAACTGACGCTGCAAAGATCTTCTAAACAATACAAAACCACAGTGACATGATGGGTTAGTGAATCTAAATTTGGTTTATTATGAATGCATTCAAGTTTTTGCCCAAATGTGACCCTTTTCTTTTACTTGGTATCTGTTAGGGCAGTTTGAATAAGTTCGAAAACTCTTCTGAAGACGTGTGCAGAAAAGACATTGCTTCCTCGTGGTTCCATTTTCATGGTCTACTTGCTTCAAGTTTTTTTTTTTTTTTCAGTGCAATTAGCATGCTTTTTATGTTTAACAGAGCAGTGTGTTCTACATCTTGATTGGCTGTTGACCTCGTCAATCAATCTCCTTCGTGATGTGTACTTACAAGTACGTTCGGTTTGCCGAGCTACATAAATCTTCAATTGCAATCAGATCTTTGTTTTTGTTTTATAATATTTTTCTATGAAAATTTGAACTTTGTGCATTTACATAAGAGAAAAGTATGAAAATGGTCATAGGTTATTTTTAGAAGGTAACCCCACCATAAAGGAGGAAACACTGTAAATGGGTAAAATAAAATGTTAAAAAATGTACGTCAACAAAATCTTTCTTCTGTAGGATGTATTGACAGCATAGAACAAGTAAGAGGCATGTTTAAGCAAAACAATTAATTAAAAGTATAATTTATAATTATGGATTAAAATTCCTGATGGATTTTTAAAATATAAAACTAATTGAAGTTTGTATGAATATTTTCATTTTCAACAATAACAATAACAATTTTATTTAAAAAAAAGAAAACAGATCTGTGCTGTAAAGACGCGAAAAACACTGTAGAAAAAATAGATAGAAATATTCATATGACTATATTTTCAACACATTTACACTAACAGCCTCCATTTGCATTTGGAACATTTCTGATTAAATAAGGAGTACTTCATTTGTACAAAATATCCTTCCATAAAAGGAGCAATTTTCTCCTTTTCACTCAGTATGAATAAAAGAGATTTGTCAACAGAATTTATCCATTCACACAAAAGCCTACAATCAGCACAACTTATTAGAGCGAAACCTTCTTTGAATGGGCTTTAACCAGGTCAAGTGGTCCAGTTTTGTAGTAATCTATTAAAACTTAAAAAAAAACTATACATATTTTTAATACAATAATTTTGGAAAAGCACTGTAACAGTGTTTTCTGAATGACAAATTAAGGTCCTGTATTTTTTAACTAATGAATTGTATACTCCCAATAACCTTCATTTCACTCGAGCTCTAAAATCGAAGTAAATGGGGAAACATCAAACAATTTGTGCTCCTCCCAAACATTATTAATCCTCAATGTTGTTTTTTTCTTGACTCTCTTTTGCCTCCTCAAGAATTTCTGCATCCCAACATGGGACTTTTTTGATGTTGGTGAGAACATCAGATGTGACATGACCCAATGATTAGAGTGTGTGTCATCATCGGTGAAGAGCCCAGACAGGTAAAGGGATGGCGCCTTCTCCTTGAATCAACAGAGAAGCTTTCATCCAAGACTGGTGCTTCCTTTTATGATGCTAAAGTCTTTGAAATGCATATCCAACCTTTTTTTTTTCACTAAGAAATGGGACATGCAGCAGAACTACTGACAAATGCTAAACCAAACTGGATAAAAAAGTCCATTCATCATAAAAGTCCCTGGACGGCCTGTTTTAGTTCTTTCTCTTTAGGATGCTATGGGTCACAAGCATCAAGGGCCTAAACCACCCATTAGAGCAACAAACAAACTAATGTAGAGAAAGTCTTTGCATGTTTTAGCTCCTAAAATGACTACACTGATAATGCAGATAAGAATACAAAAGCTAAATGACTGATCATCTACATTCAAGAACAGAAAATTGCAAACAGAGACATTAATAGTAAACTATTTATAAAACGTGTACTTTGCTCCCTTGAGATTTTTCCCATGAGTCATCCAAAGTTTTTTTGAGCTTTTATAACAAAGTGATTTCCCTATCTGGGGAACAATTAAAGTTTTATTAAAGAATCAAGAGTTAAGTATCAATCTATTTAGTACTAATTGTATATGAGAAATGTGCTTAGTAATCCCTTGCCCCTCACGTTCCAAAAAGGAAGTACCCGCTGGCTCCAAGAAGCTAAAATTAACATGTTTATGCTAGTCCTATTGTCTTTTCATGATCTTTTTTCGTGTAGTATGAGGCATGAAAGGGATGATCATGAAAATATTATATCCTAAAATGATTAAAAATTATTCATTTTATTAAACCAATTTTTTTTTTTTATTATCCTCGGGGCCCCACCTTCATAATGAAGGACAAATATTACTCATTAAGGATCAGTTGTTACCTATAATCAATAAAGAAGTGATCAGTTTATCAGTCACTCAACCATAGGCCGTTTGTACACTTTGAAGGGATTTTACCATGAAAAAGAAACAATGGAATCTAAACAAGGACATCCTTTGAATATTTACAGAATAAAATTTGATTAAAAAAAGCCTGAAAAACTGGACTTAAAGCAGATTATTGAAAAAGCAAAGTGCAATCAGCATGTACAAAACATAGACATAAGCTTTCAACTAGCAACTAGAAATACGATTTTGATTTTTTTTTTTTTTTTGAAATGGTTTATTTCAAGCAGACAAGATATACAAGACATGTGTAATTCAATCAACAACAACAAAGATTTGCATCAGTAGTCATGTCAAACATAGGATAATTTAAAAAGACAAAATATTGAAAAGTAAAATATTGAAATGAGAGGTTCGCTAAGTGTTTGTTTGTGTGTGTTTGTGTGGATGTGTTAAGGGTGTGTTCTGTATGAAAAAGCGTTTGAGCGATGAGTTGAGGAGGGATCCTGAAAGGGGATTAAAATTAAGGCAAAGACTTGAGGTTTGAAGTTAAAGTTAATCTTTACTCTGACCACCAAGCAGTGACTGAATAAGTAAATGGTGTAGTCTTAACGAAACGGTCTGGAGATCTGGCTCCGGTTTGATTTGTCGAGAAGTAGTGGAATGTCCTGTTACCAGCAGGATGATTCAGGAATGGGGCTTGGGAATGGCCTCTGTCAGATGTAGGAGAGATGAAGGTTTCTTCTCATAAACCTTCATAAATAAAATTGCAGAGATAGCTTCAAAATGTATCAAGTGGTCTAGTGTGTAAAATCAGTTTCAAAATAAAGTTTTGAAAATATAAATTATATATATATAAATAAAAATAATATTTTATAACATATACAAATATGAATAAAAAATTGTTTTATTTTATAATGAAATAAAATATAATATTGTTGATGCTAGTATTGGAAGATGGCAGTGCCCATGGGTGCAGTGGCTTCCAGCTCCTCTTCTTTGTGGACCCTTGTGTGTTTTTTGTGTAATATTTTTTAATATTGTTCCTGCTTGTTGCACACCTCTCATGGACCTTAACAGACTTTACAGTCGTATGGACCTCCTGGAAAAATGGTTTCCAGAGGAAATCGCAGTGACTGCATTCATACCATTCCAAGTGAGGTAGCAAGACCAGTGGGATCACTGTAGGTTGTTGTTAGTGCTTTTCTACCTTCATTGAAGGCCCAAAGCGCTTGACAGTCACAGTCCTATTCACCCATTTACACACACATTCACAAACTGACGGTGGCTCTTCTGCCGAAGACTGGCACCAACCTTCCATCGGAGGCAATGTGGGGTTCAGTGTCTTGCCCAAGGGCACACATGGGTGGGCAAGGTGGAGCTGAACCTGCAATCTTATGATCAGAGGTTTACCACCCTACAGATGCACCATGGCCGCCCCACTTATTAAAGTTATTGAGTTTTATTTGACATTGCTGCTTTCCACAGCTAGGTACACCCCCTCACAACCCCCAGGGAGGAGATCCAGCCAGCAGAGGCTTGCTTATTAGCCCCAACCCGAGGCCTGGCTCCAGAGTGGGCTGCGGTAACACTGACCTTGATAAAAAAAAACAAAGTTAATCTGGTTTTGCTGACATTGTGAACCGCTCCTAGTCTGGCCCGTCATTTAGGAGCTGCTGCTTGTCATTGAAGACCCCACCAGGGCCATTAATGGCAGTTTCCTAACAGTGTACCCAAGCCTTAAGTTTTATTTTAGAAGTTATTTTATAAGTTCTCATTGTTTTTGGGGGCATGGACAATATGTGTTATTGGTTGGCTTTTTTAAGCTGTTTTCCAGTGCTACATAATATCCAAGGGCCCCTGAACCAAGCACCTCATTGCTGCTTGATTGAGCTCAGATGTGCAGTGAGGGTGTGTTCTTCAGCTTGACGTCATCCCTTACTTCCGACATCCACCTCCGGGTTTCTGGATTACCACTGCAATATGCACCAGAGACCTTGCAAACACAGCTCTGAATAGTAGCAGAGACAATATAGTTGGAAAAAATGGCCCACTCTGACTCAATGCCACCAACCTCCCTCTTTACCTGTTTGAAACTGTCCCGGACGCGGAAGTTAAAGGCCTCCGTCATTGAGGGCTCAGCCAGACGTTCCCAGCAGACCCTCACAGTAGATTTAGGTCTCCCAAAAATACTGGTCTATAGCCCAACTATATCTAGCTGGTAACTCTTAACGTCTTGCACAAGCTCAGGCTCCTTCTTTCCCAGAGAGGTGACATTCTATGTAGCAAAAGCCAAGTTCCATAACCAGAGTTTAGGCCCCCGAGGCACCCATCTTTAACTGCCACCCAAACCGCACTACACCGGCCCTTTCTGAGCTCTTCTTTAGGTGGTAGGCCCATGGAGGAGTGTTCCCACTTCGTTCTTTAAGGCCAAACCCAACCGGGGCCTGACTCGAGGCTTCTAAGAAGTCTTGAACTTTTATGTTTAAACAAAAGACAAAAGTGTGAATTTTAAATGACTTTCTGATAAACGTGAAGAAAGTGTTTAGTGAGCAGCATTTTCTGTAATCCTTATTTTCATTTTTTTTCCATTAATGTACACATACATGTAGCACACTATATTGACAAAAAACAGAATTTTTCAGATTCATTAAATAAGAAAAACTGATCACATGGTTCTAAGTATTCAGATCCTTGGCTCAATATTTAGTAGCACCCTTTTGATCTAATTCAACCATGAGTCTTTTTGGGAAAGATCCAAGTTTTTCACACCTGGTTTTGGGGATCCTCTGCCATTCCTCCTTGCAGCTCCTCCTCAGTTCTTTCAGGTTGGATGGTAAACTTTGGTGGACAGCCATTTACAGGTCTCTTCACAGATGCTCAATTGGGTTTAAGTCAGGGCACTGGCTGGGCCATTTAATAACAGTTGCTGAGTTGTGTGAAGCCACTCCTTGGTTATTTTAGCTGTGTGTTTAGGGTCATTGTCTTGCTGGAAGGTGAACCTTCAGCCCAGTCTGAGGTCCTGAGCACTCTGGAGAAGGTTTTGGTCCAGGATATCCCTGTACACATTCATCTTTCCCTCAATTGCAACCAATCGTCCTGTCCTTGGAGCTTAAAAACACCCCAACAGCATGATGCTGCCACCTCCATGCTTCACTGTTGGGACTGTATTGGACAGGTGATGAGCTGTGCCTGGTTTTCTCCACTCATACCTCTTAAAATTAAGGGCAAAAAGTTCTGTCTTGGTCTCATCAGACCAGAGAATTTTATTTTTCACCATCTTGGAGTCCTTCAGGTGTTTTTTTTTTTTAGCAAACTCCATTCAGTGTTTCATGTGTCTTGCACTGAGGAGAGGCTTCTGTTTGGCCACTCTGCCATAAAGCCGCAACTGGTGGAGGGCTGCAGTGATGGTTAACTTTCTACAACTTTCTCCCATCTCCTGACTGAATCTCTGGAGCTCAGTCACAGTGCTCTTTGGGTTCTTCTTTACCTCTCTCACCAAGGCCCTTCTCCTCCGGTAGCTCAGTTTGGCTGGACGGCCAAGAGTTCTGGTCGTCCTGAACATCTTCCATTTAATGATTATAGAGGCCGCTGTGCTCTTAGGAACCTTAAGTGCAGTAGGTGTCAGGGTTGATGTGCGGACACAAACGCAGACGGCAATATTAAATGAAAAGTCTTTTATTCGAATAAGTTCTCGAAAAACAGCACACAAATCCTTGAAGGTACAAAAACCACCCGACAACCAGTGCAAAGGAGACGAGGACTTATAACCAGGAGGAGAGGATGAGGTAATTGAAAACAGGTGTGCCAATTAAGGAGGGAGGGAACACACACCAGGAGGGAAGTGTCAAGAGACCTGAAAAAGCAGAGGTGAAACACAGGAAGTACAACCAGCAACAAAATAAAACAGGAAGTGAAACCCAAACACAACAACAACCAATGTCCTGGGTCCATAACCCCACAGCAGGGTTTTTTTTTTTTTTTTTGTTTTTTTGTAACTTTGGCCAGATCCGTGCCTTGCCACCATTCTGTCTCTGAGCTCTTCGAGCAGTTACTTTGACCTCATGATTCTCATTTGCTCGGATATGCACTGTGAGCTTTAAGGTCTTATATAGACAGGTGTGTGGCATTCCTTACCAAGACCAATCAGTAGAATCAAACACATCTGGACTCAAATGAAGGTGTAGAACCATCTCAAGGATGGTCAGAGGAAATGGCAGCACCTCAGTTAAATATTTGAGTGTCCCAGCAAAAAGTCTGAATACTTAAGACCATGTGATATTTCATTTTTTCTTTTTTAATAAATCTGCAAAAATGTCAAAAATTCAGTGTTTTTTTGTCAATATGGGTTGCTGTGTGTACATTACACGACCACACTCACCCTGGCTCTTATCTCTTCAGCCTGATGCCTTCTGGTAAGCTCAAGGTTATCGAAAATAAAGACTCTGCTATCAGAGTTACTTGTACTGTTAGTGAAGTTCAACAAATTGGGGGGAAAAAGTCAACCAGACAAAAAGGTGTTTTATTTTGGTAAATTTGATGCATTTATAGGTGACTTTACTGGACCTTGTACCACTACAGTGTTCAGCCCAATTGAGTACACTCCACCTTTAGTGTCCTTTCAGAATCAACACTTTCTATGAGACATCATACTACAAAATACTCCCACAAATGTGGACCATTGATTGCTGACAAGATTTGTTAATTGGCACACACAAAAAAGTGATTTTCCCAACCAATTCATTCAAGCCAAAGTTGCAAAAATATGTACACCCAAAGTATAGTCTGAGGAGAAAAGCCACACTTAGGACTACAAAATTCTAATTAACATGCTTTCAACCACAGATAAGTCTAATGATTCATTTAAGATGTGTCCAGGACACAGGTGATTATAAAAAACACTACTTAACAAAGAAAAGCCCTTCCCATTTCATGCTGTTAGAAATGAATCTGGAAAAAAAATAATTTCTTTACACAAAAGGTGAGGGCTACAAGAAGCTCAGCAAAGCTTTAAATATCAGGCAAAATACTATAGCAAAATAGATGCAAAAATGAAGAAAGATGGAAGTGTAACCATCTTCCAGAGACGTCCAGGCCATCCACGGAAGTTAACATCTCGACAGGAGCATCTTCTGATGAGAGGAGTTGAAGGAAATCACTGTGCAAGTTCACTGCAGTTAGCTATAGCAGAAGGAAGCGAAACTGGAATGACCGTTTCCTGTGACACCATCCAGCACATGCTGCAGAAGAATGGCATGCATGGGTACCGGCCACGAAGGAAGCCTCTCCCAAAGCCCATGCATAAGAAAGCACGTCTACAATTTGCTATGACCCAAGCTGAAAAAAAGAAAGACTACTGGGACTCTGTGAACTACTGGTTTTAAAACTGTATGATGTTGTGAAGGTGAGGATTTCAAAGAAAATGCATGGTGCCTACAGTGAAACACCCTTGTGGAAAGTTTGGAAATTGTCCTTTTGTTCATCTCACTACTGATTAAATTTGTACTTTTTAAAGAGGGTGTACTGATTTATGCTGAGCACTGTATTTCACTGTCTCACAGACTGACACATTCAAGTTGCTGTATATTTAATTAGTGCATCTTTATCAAGCAGAAACCAGGGTAATTTAAAGAAAAAAAATGAGCACATTTTTGACCAAAAACCAATGTGTTTGTCGTTCTTCTGAATAAATCCAAATAAAACACCATACAGACCAGGATTTTCTGGTTATTTATTCCCATTGTACATGGACATGATTTTTCCTAGACGATTATTCACATCTTTGGTTGGCATGTTAAAGGCCATAATGACCACATGGACTACCAAAGACCTTACTGTCAAAATAAAGAAAACTGGTTTCTTTAAATTAATTGTACTGAACCATCATTCATTAAATTTACTATTTTGCAAATGCTAAGCAGAGCCTACTGTCACAAAGCAAGGTTGTAGACTTTCGGTTTTAAAAACTATTCTTTGAGTGCAGAACACAGCAAGATCTGTGATTAAGTCAAGCAAGACATCAAATAAAAACTGAAAATTTGCAAAGAGGACTTAACAGACAAATCTTCTCCTGTTTTTTTTTTTTTTTTTTTTTCCCTTGCTATACTCCAGTCTTTTGTAATCCTGCCATCAAAGTGGCTTCATAGAGTAAGTTGCTTTCTTGTTAAATCTCACATTGTTCTGGTTTCACCCTCCCAACTGGGACACCATAGAATTTCGGATTACATAATCCTCGTGTCTAAACTGAGACATGCACACAGTCACTTATCCTAGTCAGAGAGTGAAATCCTCTTGCCGCACCTGCACAAAATGCACCTGGTTAAGAAACGTAGCTAATCCCAGAAAACTACTTCACTGGATTTAAGGATTAGAATTTCTTTTTTCTGTAGGCTGACAAGAGTTTACGCAGTCTGATCTAGCTCAATATTCAGAGTAATGATCAGTAAATGCCAACTTAAATGTAAACTTCAGCAAATGCCAAACCCACAAAAAAACTCAGTTGCCAATTGTTTTCCAAAAACGTATCCTAGATTCAAATGTAAAGCTTTACAAATAACATTTGGATTTTTGTGAAGTAGTGTCTCCTTGTTTCAATTAGAGCATGTGTAAAATCCCAAACAACAGTAACTCTTCTAAAGATGAGACAGGAACCTCCAAAAAAAAAAAAAGGCTACAAATAGTTTCTGTCATGTTAGACTTGCCTTAAATAATCAATTCTCATCCAAGTGTCTGCACGCTGGATCAACTCTGATCAAAACAGAACTTCTGAGCCATATCTGTCACTTCGCTCATGTTCTTCCACAGGGCAATCTTACACATCATTGATATATCACTGCAGCAGGTCCTGTCTGACATCTGTCAGTGTAGTGTTCAAAGTACACTTTTAAAGCTTGGGTCCTCTGAAAATGCTGTATTATATTTTTATGTCTCTCTTGATATCAATGTTTGATCTATCAAAAAAAAAAACTCATGATGAAATATTTCAGTTTTGAAAAAAACAATATGCAAAATAAATATATTTTTTAAATTATCAGCACAAATTTTTAAAAAGTACATAAAGCAAACTTTGCCTGAAGCTTATTGAGGCAAACTTATGTTCACAAATTTAGTTTTTCATCGTCGCATTTTAGCTCATTTACTTTTATCTGCTGTCACTGTCATAAGAAGAAAACACAGTCCACACAAAAAGTCAAAGTTATCTTCTTTTATCTTATTTTTTCAAAAATGACTTAGTTGGGAACAATACAACAGGGAAGCAGCCTATTGCAGGACTATGGAAACCATACAACAAAAACGGTGGATACATAAATAGTCTTTGTTAAATGTCTGTAGCTTTTAGGATTTTACTTCGTGAAATCAGTGATGTCACATTTGCCCTTTAAAAAGAAAGTAGTGAGCATGGTTTCCAAATAGCTTTGAAACCCCATTGCACAAGATACCGCGGGGCTATCTGTTTTTTAATAGTTAGGGGAAGGAATATGGACGTAGCTCAGGTGACTACATAAAAAAAGCAAAGGGAATTGCAATGGATGGTAGAAGCTTTATGACTGTCAAAAAAACATCCACTTTGTTAGACACTCCCACAGTGACAAACTTGTGCTCTATCTTTGTGATTTCCTTCACAGCATCAATGATAGCCAATGTGGTTAATATATTTTCTCTAAAACCATATTGGTTTTCATTTATAATGTTATTTTTATCAATAAAATTATCTAATTTGTAATTGAATATTTATCCTAAGATTATTAAGAATTGTATGAATATTAATAGGAATCACTTTTTTATCATTTTCATTTTGTCTGGGAATTTCCCAGTTTGTAGTGATAAGTTACATACAGTATGTATGTTAAAGGCTGAGAGATATTGTTAATTCCCTTCTTTACTACTGTCAAATCAATATCATTACAATCTGCTGAGTTTTTACTCCTGATTTTGTTAACAACTGATATCAGATCCTTTTTGTTCACTTGAAGTATGTAATATCAAGTAATCTGGGTATGTTAGCTTTTTTGTCCCTTTTTTAATGATACTGTTTAATATTTCTCAAACTTGTTTCACATTGTTTTTATTTTAATTCAGTAGATTATTGTGGTGCACTTTTTTTACCTTGCTGTGTTATTTCAGTTAGTTTACAGTTTCTCCTGACCTTTGTTTTAAGAATTATTTATAGAGGTTATTTGTCTTTTTACAAGCATTTTGTAAACCAGAGGTTAATCAAGGACATTTAGCAAATTTGTTCTTGAATTGATGAATTGGACAGTTTTTGTAATAGAGTGAGCGAAATATTTCTAAAAAACATTCATACGTGGTGTCCAATTCTTTCTCTCTGTGCACAGAGATCCAGTTCCGTCTGAATAAGTCATTATAGGTAACAATGACTAGACAAGTCATTGTTTTTCATTTCGTCATTTCTTAACCTCTTGTTGTCAGTTTTTAAAATTATTTTCTTTGTTGGCACGTTGATATCAAATGGTGTTAAAACTGGTAAATGATCAGTTACGTGAGCAGTAATTCTGCTGGGTCTTGTTACGGTTGGATAGAAACTCATACTGTACATTCTGCTAATAAAGTCATCCGTTGCTTTATGTTTGCTGGGGTTTGTCAGATCAATATTCATAAGTTCCACAAATAAACAAAGTTTTGTTATTCTGAGAGTAAAACGTTTTTCCATGCAGTCACCAAACACTTCTAAGCTTGACCCTGGTGACCTGTATATACAGCTTATAAAGACTTTCTTCCCTGATTCATTACAGATTTCAATTGTGATACATTCCAGTATTCCATCCACTGCAACTGACATGTTATCAATTACCGTAAACGTCATATTTTTTTGCACATAGATTGTGGCTCCTCCTTTTAATTTACTATGTTCACATAATTAAGTTAATAGATTTTCAATTCAAAATCAGTGTCCTTGTTGCAGCTGAACGGAGCTGAAGTTTCTGAAATGGTTATGATGTTAAAGGAACATCCCAGATTCTGTAGATAATTCTTGATGTCTCCAAAGTTGGTATGTATGCTTCTGCTGTTAAAGTGAATGATTGACAGTCTTCGTTCTGGGTTAACAGAATGTTTAAAGCCATCTATGCTGTAATATTTGCAGTCCAAATTAACAGTAGAAAAGAAATGTTTTCTTCCTTGCTACAATAAAGCTGTTTGTGTTTCTGATTAAAAAACCTTATGAGAATCCCAGGTCTGTCAGACTCTCTTCTCCTGGGAAGCTGGCTGCAGATCTCGATGTTGTTTGTGTCCAGAGAAATTCCTTTGAACTTAAAGAAATCTTCCACTTGTTTCTCCACAAAGCTGGTCTCCTGCTCGGAGTCCTCACCGTTCCCTACGGTCACTGCATGCAGAAATGACCAGGGTTTTATCTTCAATCCGGTGATGATCACATCATAAATCCTGGAATTCTCCTCCTGCTCATCCATTTGTTTTTCGATGTAATCCATTCGGCTGACAGTCTGTTCATGTTGAGCTTTGAGTTGTCTTCCTTCCTCCAGTGTTTTCAGGATCTGCTTACTGGATCTTCATGGATCTTATTTCTTCCATCAGAAAAATCAAGCAACTTCTTGATATCCTCCAAGTCGTCCGTCACTGGGTTTTTTTTCGGGGGCATGATCAGGAATTTTTTTTTAACCACATTTACTTTTTTTTCTTAGTAAATCGATTTTGGAAGTGCAGCTGCTCTTTGCCGTCATGGCGTCTTCCCGGAAGTCAATTTCATCTGACATGAAAAGCATGCTGTCATTGTTTGTTATTGTTTATTTGCAATACATTTGGAACACACTGTACTTTCCAACAATTAACAATACAACAACAACAAAAAAGTAGTCAGTAATATATTACAGTTTTTACTACGATAATCTAGTTGACATAAGACAAATTACTTGAAACAAACAAGCTGATGATCACATTTAAGGCCCAATCTGATGAATATTGTGTTTTTAACATATTCTTGTAATATTTTTTTTTTGATGGAGGACAGACAGAAAAGCAGTTTTAAATGTGTTTATTTTTTCTGAGTTTTTCTTCTTTCAAATCGTTGTGAATTCTTTGTTTTCCTTGTCCAAGCTGGAATCTGGCTCAAAACCATTCAGCTAGATAGCTCCAATTTTGCTTGGTATTTTTATTGCATAAGTAATGTTACGTACGGGAGAGTGAGAGGCTGTAGGAGTGTGAACAGATGGTTGACAAGAAGTCAGTGCAGGCTTCCTACATACCAACTCCGCACCAACCCAGTGGTGAATTTCTGATGAAACTATTAACGCTCTGCAGAAACTAATTTCTAGAACGCAACAAAGGATTTTTGATTTTGGATACAAAAGAAAACGACATAATCAAAATGAAAAGACTACTAAAAAAGATCAAAATATTAACAAAGTGAAACTTAAAAATGGGATTTCAAATGATTGGTCAGCTGTTGTAAGTTTCATTTAATTATGTAGGGTTATAGTATAGTTATGTACAGTAAAAAAATCCCCGCCCATCTCTGAATGTTTGTCATTGGTCGCTACTGTGTTAGCTTTAGCATAGCTGGTCGGTGCATTGCATTTTGTTATCAAAAATCTACTGGCTTGCACAACTTCCTATTGGACTTGGAAGTTAGACAACAGTGGTTGAGTGCAATTGACATTAAATCCAGCGAACTTCGCCCTGGTGATGGGATTTGTAACTGACATTTCACTTGGGATTCTTTGCTTAATACGTCATAAAATCTTTTCGACTATGAAAGGTGGGACAGCGGACCCCACTTGCCCAGGAGGTATGTTTGCGGCTGGATATGTGAATGACCTATGGGGCAAATGGAGAATGTTCTACCTGTCGCAACTCTCCCCTGGAAGACGTTGAGGATGTTTACATCGTTGGATTACTGATCACCGGCTTTTTGCTGATTGGAACTGGCGGAACCTGGCAAAGTATCGGAACAGCTAAAGGAAGTCTGGGAGTGCTTAGCAATGGGACGCTTGGAGCTGTAAACTGCAGTGGTTGGAGCCCAAAGTGGATGCATGGCATGCCTGCCTATATTGTATGGAGGTCTCACTGGGAAAGATTGGGAACCAACTTGGAGCGAGTTACCTCCAAGTCGACTTGGAGGAAACCTGGAAAATTGACCCAAGATCAGTGGATTTCCTGCCAGATGCAGCCTGGACCTCCAGCATGCAGAGAGACATTTTGGCTGATGGCGTGTAAACAATCATCTCTAATCAGACCCTCCCCAAGCCAAGGACACTTTCCTTGAGCGAACCAAAACAAATCCACTGAAAGTGGGATGAGCAGAACCAGTTGTCAGTTGTTGTTCCACAACCCTTTAACTAAATTTCAAAGCTCTGGTGACTCCCCTTTCTTGATGTTGCTTCACTGTGCCAAAGAGCACTGTGCGAGGACGAACGGCAGCCACAAGGCTGCTCGTGTCGGAACTCGTGTGTGGACCTTTGTGTGTTTTGAATCTTGAATTTATTAGCTGTGATGTTAGTGCCATTTTACCCCTCAGACATGGGTCCCCTTCAGTCCTACATACCACTGGCTGTGCCGGGTGCTGTGCTAAGATGTGTTTTCCTTTCCAGAATATGTATCTCCTGTCACTGGCACCATTGATTTGTTTTGACACTGGTTTTGGAGCATTGCTGCGCCAGCGTCTTGAGCCAGCGATTTGAAACAATACGGTTCTGGACCATAAGCGTCTGCTTCTGGAGAAGGTGGAGGAGATAAATTCTCAACCTCCACAGAAAGTTCTGTGGTTTAATTGGCATCACTTTGCTGAGTATCACTCTCCATAATTGAATACCCAGCTAACATTACCTCAACCGAATCTCACTGTCACTGTCAATCGAAGATAGAGGCCACGCCTCCCCCGTTCAGCCCACTTGTCTTGTCCCATCCCTTATTTTTTTTGCATTTTTCAATGCAAAAATATGTACTGTTCTGTTGTGTTACACTTTAAGTAAACCAAATGTGTCCAGTCTGAATACAGCATAAGATTCCAAAAGTATAATGAAAAACTGTTCTTTTTTTTTTTTTTTTTAAGAATTTTTCTTTTCTTGAAATGGTGGTTTTTGTGAAAGATCTGACCAGCAAATGCACTGAGACAGACTGTTTAATATGCACATAGTTTCCTGGTGTTGCTTAAAAAAGAAAATCATTCGCAAATTAACAAGTGAGTGGATAGAAGTATAGAGGGGACCAAATCCTCTCTATTTATTTAGACTCAATATTTCAGTGCTATAAATGCATTGTCTAGTCAGTGTATAAAAAGATGGCATGCATGTAATGAAGGAGCTTAGTATGTTTGCCACAACTGTGTAGCTGCATTTCCAGTCCTAAATCATGTTAAAAAAAGTGTAAAAATCAGAGAAAATCAGTCGTTACAAGTAGTTGTATTGAATTTAAAACATGTACCACATAAACTACAAATTTACCTTGTCTTGTTTGCAACCTTTGGAACATATTAAGAATCCAACAAAACACACACACATACCCTTTTTTTATTGTTGTCTTAGCATCTCTCTAATTGGCAATTAAAGTGCCCACAAAGCAATCAGGGAACAGCCAGGACAGTTAGAACACAGACAGAGGTGAGAAATAACTTCCAGCCCTCTCGCTGGCTGCACATATACTACAATATATTCCACTTTTTTTTTTTTTGTTAATCTGGATTTTTTCTTGTCTGCTTTTTCATTACTTTATCTCATGCATGTATATACCTCACCCCAAGCCCGGGTCTTCTACTAGGGGCCTGAGAGCTTGAGGGTCATGCGCATTATTTTTGCTGTTCCTAGCACTGCACTTTTCTGGACAGATGTCCTTGTGCTGCCAGGATGAGAGCTTCAGTGCCATTAGTAAGACTTCTTGATGTCAGCTACTTCAGTTATGGTTCAGTGGTACATCCCATGCAGGGGCTTGTCCTCCCATGAGGACCTGTCCTCCAGTGCTGCATTCTCTGCTGTCCATTGCCTGAGACATTCACTGAGCATACTGTCAGTTGGGGCCTTGATCTTGAAGTATTCATGCATCTCGGATGTTTCATCCTGGATAGTGGCTTCCGCGCTCACTAGTCCTCTGCCTTTTTTCTTGCAGCTAGCATACAGTCTCAGGGTGCTGGATTTGAGATGGAACCCTTCATGTTATATGAATAGCTTTCGTGTCTTTACATCTGTGGTCTGAATCTCTTCTTTCAGCCATCTGATTACTCCTGCGTGGAATCTGATGACTGGCAGTGCGTAACTGTTTATTGCTTGGGTCTTTTTCTTGCCATTGAGCTGGCTTCTTAGGACTTACCTTACTCGTTGAAGGTATTTGGCTATTGCGGCATTCCATGATGCCTGCTCCAGGTTGCCATTTGCCCGTGGAATTCCATGGTATTTTATAACTATAACTCAATGTCTGCTGTTGTTCCTTCTGGAGAGAGACCCCTTTAGTGTGAACTACCTTGCCTCTCTTTATCACCATTTGAGTTTTTCTCAAAGAGACATTTCTCAAACCCGGATGACACCCCAATGTCAGTACTGTAGATTCTGGTGGTGTGGATCATGGAGTCAATGTCGCGCTCACTCTTAGCATATAGCTTGATGTCATCCATGTAGAGGAGGTGACTGATGGTTGCCCCATTCCTGAGTCGGTATCCATTGCCAGTCTTGTTGATTATTTGGCTGAAGGGGTTCAGACTGATGCAGAACAGCAGTGGGGACAGGCTGTCTCCTTGGTATATGTCACATTTGATGGACACTTGTGCAATTGGCTTTACATTGGTTTCAAGGGTAATTTTCCTCAACTTCATTTAATTTCCTATGAATGCTCTTAGAGTCCTTGATGTTGTACAGCTCCAAGCATTCAGTGATCCAGGTGTGATGCATTAAGTCATTGGCTTTCTTGTAATCAATCTAGGTGGCACAGGTTGGTGTGTCATGACCAGCAATGTCCGACAGTTCTGTCAACCAGGATTTGGTGTTTGGCTTCTCTGGAATCTCTACCAATGTCCTTCTGTGAGTTGATCATGAATTGATCCATGTGCAGTTGTATTTTCATTGCAATAATGCTCGACACAAGCTTCCATGTTGTGGATAGACAGGTTATTGGGCAGTAGTTGGACTTGTCTTTTCATTTGGACCTCTTTGGGCCTTTGTAATCTGACTCACTTCCCTCCGAGCTGTCTTGATTTTAGCCTGCAGCCTGGGGGCATTGGTGGACATTGTTTTCTCCCATGGTTGCTCTTATAGCCAAGCATTTCAAGGATCACTGCTGCCAAAATGTAAACCAGTTCATGGGTTTCTATGATTGTTGTAGTAGCAATTGCCCTCAATGCTTCATTCACAGTTTCCAGGAGATTTTCAGATGATGCTTCACTCAAGCGTTGTTGTTGGTGTCAGGGTTGTCAGCTGTTCTAGACGTGATTTTGTCTTTCAGGTCAATTGCTGCCTCCCTCAGCATAAAGGTTGTTATTGGGGCAGTGTTCAATAAAATTAAATTTTATTTATATAACCCAAAATCACAACTATAGCTGTCTCATTGGGCTTGCACCGATATTTGCAAAGAACATAAAGTCAATCATAAAAATAGCTGGTTGTTAAACACACTAAGCTAAACAAACATCCCTGCCCTTACACCCTCCTTCTCGGTGAGGAAAAAATCCTAAAAATAAAACCTTATTTTGGGGAAAAAAATAAGAAACCTCAGGGTTGCCCACATGAAGGAGAGATCCTCAACCTCGGATGGACAGGTGATGTGCTAGAACTATTAAAGAAGAATGAGCTTAATTTATTCTACTTCTACATGGTTGAATGACAAGTATATGTATATATAAACAGCTAGTTAAGTTTAGTTAAACTAACAGCTACATTTTAAATAAACAGCTAATTGTTTGATTATTGTAGCAGATGGGGGTCGCAGGAACAGCCAGAGACTAGGTCACAACCAAAGACAGGACCACAGACAATTCACCTGGAATCAGAAATTTCTCCTGCTCCACCCTAGGGGAGTGGGAAAGAGGGACAACATGTGAATTGTACTGCACCTAACAGAGGCATGATGGACCACACAAAATAAAGCATTGGCAAATGACAATTGATGTAACAAAAATTGCAGGGAGAGGGACTGGGGTGGGAGGATACAAACCCTGGTTCGGGTAGGGGAGGGGGTGAGTAGGAACGAGTAGTGTGGTAAACTTTGATTACAGTAGGTGAGGTAGAGAAGCAGGGTAAATATTCCTTGATTGCTGGCTAGCCTGAAAATAAGCTTGCCCAAAGCGGAATGTTTTAAGTCTAACTTTGAATGTAGAAACTGTGTCGGCCGTTCTTGCATGAGCCAGAAGATTTTTCCTAAAGACTGGAGCTGGTGGCCACCAATCTCTACCTCCAATTGTGCTTTTCTGGTTGGGAATGTGATATAGCCTCCTCTCTGACCTGATGTTGTGGTTCTCCTGTGTTTTTTTTTTTTTTTTTTTACAATTGTGCTGTAATTCATCGATGTTAAGTTGTGATAGCAGCTCCTTCTTAAGCATATTTGAGCATTGAGTTAATTGTTATTTGGCAGTTAGCCAAATCGTGGGTTTTGAAGTATTCATTCACTCCGCATTCTCTGCATGTAACGTCCCTGAAGAGCATTACTTGAGTAGGAGAGTTCCAACAGAGCCTTGTTCTCAAATCTAGTCCATTTCCATCTTACTCTTAGCCCACTTTCCAATGAGGTGCTCTGGTTCCCCAGCACCTGAAGCAGACCTTGTTTGGCCATATTTCTTTAGGTAGGCAGTAGCATCATGGGTCTTGCCAAGGACCCCCACTGTATGATGTTAATAGCCACTGCTGTTAATTGCAACTTATTGCATGCTCTCGATATCTGTTGGAAATCAAACATTGTTCATTTTCCAAGTATTATATAGAGTTCGATACAGTTGTGTTTAACCTTCCGAGCTATTTCCTGCATATTGATCTTGCGTTTTCCAGCTGCCCCTGCCTGGATATACAGATACATACACACACACGCACATATATATATATATATATATATATATATATATACATATATATATAGGGAAAAGTTAAAGAGAGTTAAATGTCTTGCTTAATTTAGTTAGTCTCGAATGGAATGATGCAAAATTTTGCATCACTGAGTAATTTCATTAATTCGTTTTATTTCTGTACTATTTTTAGGAAACTGAATGTAAGAGTAAGAAAACAGTGAAAGGATGGGAAATCTTTACATGACAGTCTGTCAAAACAGTTTGTCAGTTTTCTTCAGATATTCAAATACGTTACACCATCTGCATAGAAATAACCTTTAGTGAAATTAATAAATGCATTTCTTTCTTTGCAAAAGAACTTAACAACAACAACAGATGCGTGTTTGTTTTCTTGTCACTTTTATTTTGTTTGTGCAGACATTAGGTGATTACAAATCCTTTGGAAAAACATAATTTTATGTTTTAAAAATAAAGTTAAAAATCTAACTTAAAAATATCTTTGTATGGATCCAAAATCATTTAATTATGAGATAGGAAGAGTTCTTTTTCAGTCCTTGTTTCATTCCCCTTTGAAGTTATTTTTTATTTAGTAGGATGAGTGGTAAATAGGAAATCCGTCTAAAATATAAGCTGCATGCTTGAGTTTTTATCACAGGCTTTGTTTTTAGAGATATATGTTTTACTTCATTTCATCTAATTTTCCGTAAAATAATGTAAATAATGACAAAAAAGGATTTTAGTTCAAGGCTTTTATGTTGCAATGTTAAAATGAATAAAGAAACCTGGATCTGAAATTGTGTGTAAAAACGAAAAACATGTTAAATGACGGTAGTGGATTCTAGAAAAATAAATGTAAACAGGCATTTTTTAAAGTAATAAAATCTATGTTATACTTGATCTTTTAAGAAAAATTGCATTGATGCAGTCAGCTCACCAGTACACCCCCTTCGCTTCCAGAGTAGCTGACCTTTGAAACAAGTAACAATGAGTCAGATGGTCTCTCTTTTCTGCAGAATATCTCAGGTTCATGAAAGTAAATTTCAAATTGTAATTGGTAGCTTTGCTGGATCATTTTTACATGTGGCTTATCTGCATAGCGGAGCATTCAGGGTGACATGGTGAGCTGCATTCATAGACTGATTTACTGAAGAGATCCATTGACTATTCAATGATTTTAGAGATTTTTTTTTTTTTTTATTTGGTTTAAAGATCTTAGACATTTTGTTCTAAATTTTCATTTTTTCATCCCTTTGGACTGACACGGCACTCAACATCCTAACGCCATTTTAGATCTGCAAGACAAATATGTTATAACTGGACTTTCTTGTTATTCCTTCTT
This sequence comes from Oryzias celebensis, assembly GCA_014656515.1. NCBI lineage: Eukaryota > Metazoa > Chordata > Actinopteri > Beloniformes > Adrianichthyidae > Oryzias > Oryzias celebensis. The sequence goes on along the minus strand of BNCR01000011.1, from coordinate 16,858,829 downwards.
TTTCACATTTCAAATATGTTTAGTGCATTAAGAATGAAAGTTGGGCCACCGTAGATGTGAAAGACTAAAGCTTTGGATCAACCTTTTTGTGTTCAACCAGACTGAACACAAACTGCAGCTGTTTTGAACAAGTGAAATATGACACCTTCCAAACAAAAGCAGATTTTTATGAGGCATACATGTGCACAAAATAGTTTGCTTTAATTTTTTATTAAATCAATTAGATGGTAATTGTAGGTCTGTAAGACACGAGTTGAACTCGGAGACATGGCACTTTGTGAAAAGTCACTAATTGACAGGATTACCGGTAGCTGGAAAATACTGTTTCCAAAGCTGTTTTTTGTTAAACTTACTTTCAGTACTGATTCATTTTTAAGGAGTCGGAGCATTTTTTTTCTTGTCTGAGAATATGACGAGTGTTGTTTTACATTTGTCCGAGGTTCATCAGTTGCATTATCCCTACTCTATTTACATCACATAACTACCGGCTACATTGGCCACTTTGGTCCAGTTATTCCCCTTACTGTATTCAGACAGGAATCTCAGACAGAACCGAAGCTCAGTCTGATTGGAAACGAAGTGAAACCACCTTGAAAGATGGATCCAAGAGCAGGTTCAGGGTTTGCTTGTGTGTATTTAGACTGAAAATTTGTTCCGGATTTTTAGAGGAAACAAACTCTGGTTCAATTTAAATAAACCAAATGTGTTAAGTCTGAATACACCCTTAACTGTGCACTGCGCTTTTCTGGATTGAGATATCTGAAGTCCTTCTAGGGATCTGCTGTAGCCATTGTCACATTCACTTTCCAAGCTTACTCCAGTTCTTCTCTGAGTCCCTGGTATTTCTCAAGTTTCTCATGTTCCCTCTTCTTGATGTTGCCGTCGCTTGATACTGCCACATCCACCACAACAGCTTGCCTCTGTTCTTTATTCACTATTACAATATCTGGTTGGTTCGCCATTACCATCCTATCAGCCTGTATTTGGAAGTCCCACAGGATCTTTGTGTTCTCATTCTCTACCACTTTGGTATTCCCCATTTTTGACCTTGGGGTTTCCAGTCCTTATTAACATGTTCCTGAATTCTATTCCAGTGACTTTGGTTGTGGTGCTCTATGTATGCATTTCCTGCCAGCATCTTACACCCCACAGTTATTTGCTGGGGTGTTTGAGCTACCTCTTTGGACAGCCTACACCTTGGGTCTTGTCTGGTGTGGAGGATCTGAGCTTCTATTGCTCTGGTGTTCAGGGCTTGTTCCTGAGCTGCCAAGATGACAGATTCTGTCCTGTCCTGTAAGCCACCCTTTCTAGTCATTGATAGGAAATCATCCACTTCAATTATGGTCTGGTGGTACATTCCATGCTGCACCCTGAGACTGTATGCTAACCAATCAGACATTGTAGTGGTGGATAAATAACAAAGGAAAGTCGTTTTGTTGGCACAATGCAATACTAAGTGATGGCAACATCAAGTAGAAGGAACAGGAGAAACTGGAGAAATACCAGGTGCCCATAGTAATTGGAGAACTTGAGGCAGTAACTACCAAACAGGAGGAGTGGCTACAGCAGATCTCTGGAAAGACCTCAGTCATCTCAGTTTAGAGAAGTGCAGTGCTAGGAACAGCTAAGATACTACGCATTAATACACAAAACAGCGAAAGAACAATGTACGCCAAATAAAATGGAGCTATTCAAAGTCCAAATGTGCAAAACAGAGTGAACAGACAAACAAGCAGCCAATGCACAAAGAGATAAAATACAAAAAAAATTAATTATATAACCCCCCCCAAAAAAAAAAAAAAATCAAGTATCATGAAGCATGGCCTAGTGACCTAACTAGAACCAAGAGAAATTAAATTCCTTGGATCAAAACAGTTTTTGATGTTTTTCCAAAGTCCCCGACTTAAAAGTTTGTATCTGCTCACTATAGTTTATTCATTCATTCATTCATTCATTCATTTTCTAAACCGCTTTATCCCTTTCGGGGTCACGGGGCTGCCGGAGCCTAACCCGGCTACTCATGGGCGAAGGCAGGGGATGCCCCTGGACTGGTCGCCAGTCTGTCGCAGGGGCCACATGTACACACTCACCCACACTCACATCCACACCTAGGGAGAATTTTAGAGTGACCAATTAACCTATGAAGCATGTTTTTGGATGGTGGGAGGAAGCCGGAGTCCCCGGAGAAAACCCACGCATGCACGGGGAGAACATGCAAACTCCACACAGAAAGGCCCCCATTGTTGACACTATTTCAAGTCCCCCAGCCGGGACTTGAACCAGGAACCTTCTTGCTGTGAGGCAAGAGCGCTAACCACTGTGCCACCGTGCTGCCCACTATAGTTTATATCTTTTTAAAAAAAAAAAGTTTTATCCAAATCCAAGAATGTGACAACGACATCATAAAAAGCACAAATAAATATTGAAATTACAATACACTAGATGCTGTGCAATTAAATTAGAATTTTTTATTTGTTTGACCTTCTGCCTGCCTGTCAAATACACGTCTATGCAGGTGGGAAACTAAACAATGAAGACTACACAAAAGCTGGAATTCAAAAAGAATCTTATTTGAAATCCCAAACATATTTTTCGTTCCCCTGAGGTAACCTGTTCATGGTCCAATAAGATGCAGATTTGTTCTAAGGGGATTATGTTCTCAACACACCAAGGAACACACTCCTTCTGCTAATTCCTATTCCTTGAAATATTCCTTGAAAAACACAATGGGGAGAATTTTTACTAATATCTCTCTTTCTTTATTTCTTCGATTCCCTTTTATCTTTAAGGCAATTTAGTTGGAGGTGGGTAAATATGCACCTGCACTTCTTTTTTATACCTCTCCCTGTTGTCACATGCTTTGTACCACACCTTCCATGCAAAGAACAAAACTGCTACAAAGTGAGTTTCTCATTTCGAATGACAGGCCTTTTATGATGTCGGTTTAAAATAATTTAAAAAAATGTGCTTTTCTGAGATATGGCCCTTAAAAGCAAAAAAGAAAGAGGAAACAAGATAAATCCTGTTCTCTGCCTCAACTGCTCCCTGTCCCTCTTTTTTCCCTTCTTTTTCTTTAGAGTATGTGCGCTTTCGAACATGCGAGTGTCTGTGAGGCTGTGTGAGAATTTGTGTTTGAGTGGCTCACCTTCACCGACTTTAAATCCTCCTAATCCGTCTCTGCTGGATGGTGGCCTGGCTGGTTGTTGCAGGGTATAAAGATGATTCTCCTGAGCAGCAGCTGCCTGCTGTGGTTTGTGAAAGAGTTTCAGCTCACACAGTCAAGCCCAAACACCTACACATGCTGTATTATAGCATGCTGGGTGTGAGCCATGAGAACAAAAGCATTTCCTAGAACTCTGATTATACTGTATATATATGTTTTTTAGGAATATGCATTTTTTTTTTCGTTGCTGATTTTAAAGGGGACTGTGCAAACCCTCTCCGTCCTAACAGGGTTTTATAAATTTAAAGAGGTGGACTCACACACTTGCTGACCTTTACGCTTTTTCATTAAAAAGCTCCATCATCCCATGCACATCTAGAGATCAGAAAAGCCGAGACCTTCAACCTTCCTTCCTCGACGTGGGGGGGGGGGGGGGGGGGGGGGGGGAATAACACCACAGCAATCAGCCCCCTGCCTACCTCACATCCATCATACTTGACCAGCACAGAGTGCTTGTTAAAAACACACACAATTACACAGTATGACACAAACTGCCTTGATATTGACTTCCACCTTTACACCTATGATAGAAATGTTAGCTTTCTGTTTGAATATTTTCTTACCACTTGCCCGCCCCACACACACATTTTGTCCTGCGGCACAGCTCTTCTGTCTGTCTGTCAGTCTGTGTTGGTGGAGATACTTGCAGTCACAGCAGGATGTCATCCTCACACAAAACAACTAACACTCTTTGAGGGATTACAGCTAAGGCTACTTTTTATGCTACAGGAAGCCTATTAGAAATGAATTTGTAGAACTGAATAACTACATATGGACAGCTTCCGAAAGATTAGAATATCATAGAAAAGTGTATTCATTTCCATAATTCCTTTAAAAAATCTAAGTTCATAGAATATAGAACGAGGCTCCACTGTTTCATTTATTTTAAGTATTTATTTTAACACAAATTTGGGGTTCTAGCACATATATCCTACAAAAAAAAGAATTTCAGAAAATTAGAATATTGTACATCTTACATTTACTTCTCAGTTTTTGCAAAAGGATGAAAACAGAGACTATCACCTTATTAAATAAAACAAAAGATTCCAAAAGATTGTCACAGCCAGGAGTAGCACTGGGGATAAGCTCCCAGTGCTAAAGAAAATGCTTCTTATGGCGTGTCTCAAATAAGTCCAGCTCCTGGCCTGCTCGTTTGACTTAGCTCTAAGACCGGCGGAACTGCTTTCACTGACAGGAGAAGGGGTAAGGGCGGATCTCTTTCACCCTAATACCAGATGCTTTGGGTAAATGGGGCTTGTTAACCTGGAAAAGTAGTCTATCTAGGGAATGACCCCCAATTTCAAACCTCCACTGCTTTGCGGTTTACCTAGTAATGGGAAAGATCTCAAGAGTAAACCCTGAAGGAAAATCTGGAGTGGAGCCTATAAGACGTTTTGATGTCATTTTCCTTTTGGACTTCTTTCCGGCAACTCCTGCAGATAAGTTGCTGCAAATCAAATTGCACTGCATTCCTTTGGATTACACCAGCAATGTCGAGAGGGGGTTCTGTCAGTTGGAGAACCCAGGAGCACCATCTTGCCCAGGCTTGCGCCCTAGAGAGGTCACTCCAGTGCTGCTGTCTTACAGCATCAAATGAACGAGGGAGACAGTAGTTACGATTTATAAGTCAGGACCAATTCGCTTAGGTCTAGATGCTTCGGGTTGTCTCCAACGATGGGAGAGAATATTGTATCTCATTGGTAAGCTATTGCCTGCCTCAAGCTGGCAGCCCCCAGCCAGTACGATGCTGACCCGCCGATCTGCCAACTACATTGTGTGCCTGGAGCCAGGGAGGAATTTTGATAACCAAACTGTACAACACTGTACCAAACAAAGACAAAACAAAAAAACTAACAATGTAGCACCTAGCAAATTGGAATGTCAGGACGATGTGTCCTGGCTTTTCCGATGATCCAAAACAGGTTAATGACTCCAGGAAAACAGCCATCATTGACTGCAAGCTCAAAAGGCTCAATATTGACATACTGCACTACAAGAAACCAGACTGGCATCAAACAGCAGCCTTAAAGAACATAACTATACGTTCTTTTGGCAGGGAAAATAAAACAGATGAACAAAGACTGCATGGTGACGAAATGCGTGATGCCAAGACCATTACTCTATATAAGAACAAGGGCGCTCAAAGTGATTGCAACAACTACCAGAGAATATTCCTCCTCAGCACTGGGAAAGTTCTTTGGTCGCATAGTCCTGAACAGAATACAGCAGTTAAGCAAGCGTGTATACCCCAAGATTCAGTGTGCTTAGACCTGGGAGGTCAGCTATTAACATGATCATCTCTCTAGGACAGCTCCATAAGAAGTGCAGAGAACAGAGGCAACCACTATACAGTTATTTATTGACTTGACAAAGGCTCTGGATCTAGTCAGCAGGAAAGGCCTGCTTCACTCTACTGGAGAGACTTCGATGTCCTTCCAAACTCCTGAGGATCATTGTATCATCCACGAAGACATGAAGGGCACTGTCCAGTACAATGGCTTTTCCACGGTTCCCTTTCCAATCAAGAGTGTGGTAAAACAAGGGTGTGAGCTCGAGACAGGATGCCAACGACGAAATAAAACAAAATAAAGTATTTTCATAATGATATGCTCATCTTCAGTACTTCAATAGCATGAGCAAAGACCGGGTTGTGCTGCAAAATAAAATCTGCATCTCCATTCAGATCCTTAGCACAAGGAATCATGAAGTCCTCTAGAACATTCTGGTAGACTGTTGCAGTGATTTAGTTTGAAAAAAGCAGAGTTTACCAACACCAGTTCTGGACATTGCAGCCCAAATCATGACTGACTGTGGAGATTTCACTCTGGACCTCTAGCACAGCGGTCCCCAACCTTTCTGTGGCTGAAGACCAGTCAACCAATGAGGATTTTTACTGCGGGTTGGGGTGTGGGGGGCAAAGGCAAAGAACAGTATGCTTGAATAAGAACACCTCTGACAAAATATTTGATTGTCATTTCCCTGTGATGTGACGTGTACATTTTAGAACATTGATTTTAAAAAAAAGCATACAAACAAAAAATAGAAATATAATTAAGGCTTCTTAATTTAGTGTAATGTCAGGAGTGGTTAAAACCAGTTAATTTTACGATTAGAAGATCATCTCATAAAAAAAAATAAAAAAAAACCTTAAATACAGTAACAAAATCGAGCCAAGAAATCTATTATTTATCTATTATGTATACTTAAATTAGACTGTGTATTTGCGCAGCTCCGACCTCCTCTCCCCCCGCACTGCTCCTCTTTTTCTTTTATCTTGAAGGCACTTGCATGAATTGAGTTTTCACAATTTATGTGAACTGTGCATCTGTATGGATGAGCTTGTTTGAGCTTTTATGTGATTGTATTTGTTTGTGAAAGTCACATCTCTATGCAAACAGGCACGGTGTGTGGGAATCACCTTTTGCGATAAATCCATATTTTAATTAGGAATCCTGGTAGTGTAATGTTCTTTGGGGGGGTTTGTCTTAAAGTTGTAGCCTATTCTTCTGTCTGTTCTTGCACTTATCCCATTTTCAAAGAAAGGTTCCACATACAACCTTTCCTGCGTTGCACGGCCCCAGACATCTTTTAACGCTCAAGTGACTGAAATGTCATCGAGAGAATCTGGTCGATTTTCAAAACCAAAAGATTTTTCAGAATAAAAGATGGTTCAGATGTAGTCATTTTGCTTTTCTGATCAAAGTTTAAAGTACAAGTGATCGAAAGTGTAGCTGAGACAATCTGGTTATTTTTCAAAACAAAAAAAAAATTCAAAATAAGATATTTTCAGGATTCAAAACAAAATAATTTATTATATTTTCTGGCAATTGATCCACGGACCGGTATCGGGCCACGGCCCAGTGGTTGGGGACCACTGCTCCAGCAGCTTGTGCTCTGCTCCTCACCAGTGTTCTTCCAAACCCTTCAACCTTGATTCACAGAAGAAAGGAAAGCTTTAGTTTCTTGAGACCTGTGCATTTACACGCACAAAGAAAAATAATACTTGTAGCAAAAATAACAAGAATGGTCATATTTCAAATATGTCTGACCTTCTTGACACAACCAGCTTCAAAGCAACATTCATCTTGTGAACTCATAACTGACAACATAACTGTGCGTGTTCTGTTACACGTGAGAAAAATAACTTTACTGATGATTACATCAGGAAACAGTATAGGACAACTTAGATCCATTAAGAACATTTGAATATTAGCATTTTATTCTGTGTTCTTACCCCTCATTTCAACACGCATGATACAATAATGTTCTCCATTAATCATCTGCTGGAATTTGTGTCCACCTATGACTGACTGCGTTTGGAAGAGAGGCACGGATCATTGATCAATCATGAATATCAGTGACATTTAGTCTTTTAAGGCCTATTGAATGGAACTTATTTCATCATGGAGTTGAAGTAGAAGTGGTGAAACATGTCATATCATATGCAACATTTACAATGAAGTTAAATTGATTTTAACCAAACTTGAGATGTAAGTACATTACTTGTGAGCAACTAAAATTAATTATTGTGGTTTTTGCTGCCTGGATTTCTATGGCACCAAGTCTTTCATATATCGGAATAGAGTTGTGAAAGAAAAAGCCTGGAGCAAGACTAGCGAGATTTGCACCGCTTTGACATCTTACAATAAGCCTCTTCCAACTGTAGGTACTGGACATGCACTAGTAAACAAGAGAAATAAAATAAAAGAGAAATAAAAGTGTGAACACCAAGGGTTTTACGTATGTTCATGCACCTGCATTGCCCGGTGTGTCCGTAGCTTAATGGAAACTTTAAACTTACAAGAATGTCAACAAAAAAATGTAGTTAAACCACATATATCAGGCTCCTGTTCACTGGAAGAAATGACATGTCTGTGAAGCTCCAGAGGAGGTCAAACAGGAATACGTGGTCACATGCTGGAGATTGGGAAGTCTCATCTCTCGCCACTTCGCACTTTCATGTTTATAAAACAGCCTCATTATTTGGTGACATTATTACAACAAACTGTGATCTGTTTTCCAGCAGCCCAAGTTAGAAATTCCAGTATTTCTTTGGAAGCAGACTATCTGGATCTCACCAAAAATGTTTTCCAACTCTTTCATTAAATCAAAACAAAATTGTTCTGAGACTTTGTTTGTTTGTTCTTTTTTTTGTCCTTTACCTTTTTAATTCTTTGTTTTTTAATGAATAATATTAAGTTATCCATGTTTTTTTTTCCTTTAAATCTTTTTATTTGATGGTGTTAAAAACCATGAACAGAAAACATTCTTTTTTTTTTTTTTTTCTGAAGACCCAATCCAACTTTTTGTTGACAAAAAGCAGAACATTATGAGAAACAGACCCATTGTAAATGCGAACAAAATGAATGTTTGAAAATGCTCTACACAGGTATGAGCGGTGAATGACTGAACAGGTTTCTGACATTTACATTAAAGAGTTGCCTGGCAGGCAGGCACAAAGGAGGGTTTTCAATTACTCACTAACGGTAGCTCCCCTGACTGCAGAGCATTGACCCTCTTCTCCATCCCTGTGCTGATGGTGCTGGAGAATAAACGTAACTTTGTCTGCAGTAATTACAGGCTGCACATCACCACTCATAAATTACAATGCAATATTTTAATTAATTTGTCACCACAATCAGCATCCAAGGTGGTTCTGGGTAAGCTATGTCAAGAGGACTGTAAAGGACGACACAAACATAGAATTATCCATACCGAAAAGCTCTAATGCATAGTTTGTGACAGAATAATTACACCCACTGGAAAAAGTTTCTGTTTATTTCTTTTCTTCCTTGTAATTTATTTTTTTACTTTAAGGCACCCTTGTCAAAATTCATTTTTTTAAATTAATTCTTGTGAAAAATTCCACTAACTTAACATACTTACATCTTTCTTTGGGGAGCATCAGTTCACTAATATTCCCAGTTCTTTCTAGAGATGCTATGCTTGCTTCATATTCAGACTGAACAGGGTTGGCAGACTAATCAAAACAATCTTTTCTAGTTTTTTATTACTTATAAAACTACAGCATAACCTTTTTTGTCATAAAATATGCTAATATTATCCCTGTGTTTTCTTGTGACACCATGTTATGTAAAAAGGCCTTATTTTCCCACAGTGCTTTAAAAAGGGATACGTGTCTTTACCAGTTTAAGTCTTTTACACTGAAGCTGTCGCCCACGACATGAAAAAATACCCTCTCTGTGAATAACTAAAATTCTTCAACTGTTTACATGATAAACACAACTCCTAGAGATTCTAAAGCTGTGTGTGCCTCACTATGGAGCCACAATGGAGCCCAAGTCTGGGTCTTCCTGTGCCGGTCTGCAGCCCGGATAAAATACAAGGTTGTGTCAGGAAGGGCATCAGGCGTAAAAAATCTCTGCCACGCGAAATGTGCAGATCAGTAGACACTGAATTGCTGCAGTGACCCCTGAAGGGACATGCCAACAGGTGAACAACAACCTGAGACTTCACTTCTATTAATTGTTGCATATCAGCGCAAAGTTGATTTTCTCAGCTTCAGAATCTGTTGTATCAATTGTGCAAATGGTTGAAGAGTTACAGTAATTCAAAGAACGGCAAAAAGAGTGTAAAAGTGCCTTACTAGTCGTACAAACCTGACATTTTGTAAAAACAATGTTTAAATAAAACAACCCTGTAAAACATGTTGTTTGTTTAATAAACACGTTGAACCAAGTAGCAGAAAAGTTCTTAGATTGTAGACCAGGCGAGCAATATTGGAGCTATTCAGTTGTGTGAAGACGTACATGGATCAAGACATATACAAGTGTATGCATCTGAATGGTGTGAAGCAGGAAGTTTGCGGCCCATACATTATGTTTTCTACATCACAAAAATGCTATTTTTCAAATGAGCATGTTCCACCTGCTTCTGATTCACAGCCATTTGAATACAGACAAACACAGAAATGCAATTTTAACATTCTTAATTATTGCATGAGAAAAATGCCACAAGAACATGTTAGAAACACTAAAACGAAAATTTTCATCGAAGTGGGTCTTTATCACATTGAATTGAAGAAGAACAGAAGTAGACAGCATTACTGTTAGGAAATGAATTCAATTGCTTCTTACAACTTTTCTGCATACTACTACATAGTTCTTGAGATCTGAGAAAATTACCACTAAACTGTGGAAGCCCTGAAATGTGTCATTTTGATTAGAGGGAACACCATAGAGAGAATTAACCATTTTTTTCTTATATGAAGCAGACTCAAAATAAACATGAATTTGTCTGGTTGTCCATCAACGAGAAGGGAAAAGGGCAACTTCTGTGATTGGGGTTGAAAAGAGGAGATAGAGGTCAAAGTTCTCTTTTGTGGGACAGAATTGCTTTGTGAATTTTTGTGCTCAGACACACAATCAGCCTTACATCAGGATACACAATCTGAAACTTGACCATCTAAATGCTGACTATTGGGCCTAGAAAGTCAATGAAAACAACATCAGTCTAAAACGGTTGTTTCTTTGTGTGTTTTTTATGTTTTTTTGTCAGCTTTCCATCTTCTGGCCATGGTGAATTCCTGTACTGCTCACAATCCTTCACTTTGTCAGTTTTTTTTAGCTTTGAAAATGATTTTCTGGTTCTCTCCACCTCAGTGAGTCATTCTTGGTACAGTGTTTTCTTTCCCAGATGGAGATGTTCTCTTGTCTTCTCTCTACACTCATTGTGAAGAAACGTTCAGGACTACCTGAATTCCTCCATAGGTGGGAGGAAACCCACAGTCAGATTAGATTCCTGCTGAGAGCATATCCCTTCCCGCAGCTTTGCAGGTATCTTCACAGCCAAGAATCGTGTTTGGAAAAACAAGCAAATAAACCAACGTGCAAAATTCAAATTTTCTATCTCTGACAGGGAACTTATGGGTAGCGCAGTCACAAATTAATCCACTCTGACCTTAAGTCACAGTGGAAAACTCCAGCCATCACCGGTAACATTGCCATGGGTTGTTACTATGTGATTTAATGCACCAGCAGTCAGTTTCCACTCAACCTATCAAAATACTGCCATGCACAGGAATGACTTAAATGGATAGCTGACATGCTCCATGCAAAAAAAAAAGGTAGATGGGATAGCAAGCTATTACCGTGCCACTGAGAGTAGTGGAGTGGCGTTGGGAGTCAGGGAGTAAAGCTAAGACATTAGACAGCTGGGGAGCTGAGGTAACATCCCCGTAAAGTTTTACTGGGATGTAAAATGTTGCTATTTATTGATAATCCAAATGAGAGTAAAGTAAAATTGGCTGACAAAACCAATACAAGTCGTGTTTATTAATTGCTGCGTGCTTTGTTACCACCGCGGGTGTAATGATCAAGGGTGGATTGTTTTAATCAGGCTTGGCGTGATCTTATAAGCCCTAAAAGGTTGACAAGGAATTAGCTCTGTGAGGATAAAAACACTTCAAAAGAGAAGTGGTAAAGAAGCAGTCAAATCAAAAGGCTGGTGCTGGAAAGTTGAACAAAGAGGATTGCAATAAAAAGAAGAAATCAAAAGAGTAAACTTACTTAAAATGGACACTTAAAAACGACAAGGCACACCTCGTTTTTCTCTCTCAGATGCACACACGTGTGGACACGTAACAACCGAGTGAGCAGCGGGGCTGTGGAGTGTAAGCAGGTGTCCAATGGGAGAGAGTGTACCATTAGCAGATCATTTCCCTCTCGCTCCAGCAGGCCCTCCTCGATCATACCTCTGCTGTCAGCAGAGGGATTACTCCTCGAAGGATTACTGAGAAAGAAAGGGAGAAGACTGTGCAAACGGCTGGGAAAGGAGAGTAGTGTGAAATTGAAACTTGCATAGCCCCTATGTGCCCTCAAAACTGTGATTATTACCAGGTAGACATTTTTTTTTCCCCTTCCAATCTATATTCGTCTTGGAGAAAACACAAGCAAAACATTAAGTACATTTTAGATGAAAATTTCCTTTTTTCCATTTTTTTATAACATGTTTCAAAAAGCCCCTATATAAGGTAAGATAACTGTCAAAATAAAATGTGTGCACATAGGGAAAGTTGTGCACAAAGTATGAAATTGTGCTCAAGTTTGTAGCAGAAAATTTAAATACAACATTTACATTTAACATGTCCGTTGTGAATTCAATTTGTCTTTGTTTTGAATTCCAATTTTCCTTTTTTCTTGAATATATATATTTTTCCTTTGTATTGGTGTCAAAAAGATGGGATCACAGGCATATATATTGAGTCAAGAAACATTGATTTAACTCAGTGCACATGTGTACCAAGGCTCATTTATTTAACTAAAATAGAAAATAATCAAATAAACTGCATTGATGCCACCACAGCAGGTAGTTTAATTTGTTACCATAACTCTGAGTTCTCCATTGCTTTTATAGTGGCATTTTGTTGATACGGGGCTACGACCGCTAACAGTATAAATAACGACCAAAGATCTCTTCACTTATTAGCCAGGGATTAGGAAGGAGCAATGGAACTAGAGGTGGAAATAATGGAAGTCCTGCTCTTTACTATCCTTGTCGAGATAGTTCTCTTAATCAAACTTTAAATTTCATGACCAATTTTTAACGTCTGTATTAACATGAGGTATTACACTTTTTACTGTTACGACGAAGTCTTACTGTAAGGCAGTTACTGGCAAGATAACAACTACGAAGGATGATACGTGTTTATAACTTTGTCGGTAAAACAGTGAGAAGTAATGTGTATCATGTTAAAGGTGTTTTTTAATGAGTCTGCATTCATCTGACCACATTTCAATGAGTTGCTGTTTCTTTTCATTGTGGCGTTACGGCATTTTTTTAAAGAGAATTCTGTTAAGGAACTATAAGGTGGCTTTTGGGATGACATCACAGCAGCGTGTGCTTTGTAACAAGACACAGAAAAGCATATAAGAAGCGTTTTTAGTGGTGTTAAAATAAACTAAACTTCTAACAAGTAAAGAGTTGGACCTTTTTTCTTGTCTGAGAACAAAAGAATCGTTGCTGTACATTTGTCCGCGGCTCATGCGTTGCTTTATTCCTACTTTGTTTACATCACGTGACTAACGGCTACAGTGGTCATTTTGGTTCAGTTATTCCGCTCCACGAGCTAACTGTATTAAGATTGAGGAATCTCAGACCAAACCAAAGCTCAGTCTAACTAGAAACGAATCAAGACCACCTGGTAAGATGGGTCAGAGCGCTTCCTGTTCCTGGAACAGGGTTTGCTTGTGTGTATCCAGACTGAAAATTTGTCCCAAATTATCGGGGGGAAAAAACACTCTGGTTCCCTTTAAATTAACCAAATGTGTCCAGTCTGCATACACCCTTAATATACAAGCCTGTGACCTGGTGACATATTTTTGACAATAACTTAGGGTGAATTCAAGACAAAGAAAAAGTCGTATTCAAAACAGAGATAAGTCAAACTATATATATATATATTAGCGTACGTTTCAATTTGACAGCAATCTTGCCCCATACAACCATAACCGTAGAGCAGAGCTGTTTTCAGAGTTTCACCAAACTTCAAATTTTTGTTGACACCATCAGAACAATCACTGCCAAAACATATTTCGGTGGATTATATTTTTGGTGGGTCGTGTCAGTCTGTGACACCTCCCTTGAACCCTGACAGTCTCCCTCCTGAGAGCTTTGCTAGCTGGGGGGCAGTGTGGTGACATGGCTGGCAATGAGCCCACTGTCATCAGAGACAAGGACATCTCTCCACTGCCAAAGCCCAGGGACAGAGGGAGGGGAGGGTGTAGAGACAGAAGGTCAAACAGGATTGGTTGGATGGATAATGTTGCAAAGGCTAAGAGTGGGTCAATATAGCAAAGGAAGGTGGGATGAAGGGAGTGACACACAGGCCCAGATGCTACACAGCCTGCAGCTACTGGACATCACAGTTTCCACATATGGATATGGAGTCCTCCCAAGAGAAGTTTAAGAGCAATGGTAAGGTGTACTGCACAAGATGCAGAGGCTATGAATAATACTTTATGAACTTACTTAAAAAGAAAAATACCATCACACCTAAAGCCTGTTGTGCATCTATTCTCATAATGTTGCATTGAGAGTGACATTTGAGTGAAACAGCATTCATTTATTTGTAGACCTTTCACTAATAGGTAAAATATTCCAACACCTGTACCAAGAATTGATCTAAGATCTACAAAGAAACATAACAAAGGAAAGCTACTTCACTGGTGTATAGTTAAAAAAATATTGCTGTGGGCATTACTTTGGGAAGACAACAGTGCAAAGACTATGCGCTAATTTTTCTCTAGTATTTTCTTGCTGGAACTAGCATAGTGTATTCAACCTTAAAATTCTTAGCATATTGTGGACTTGAATATCTGTGATAGTTTCTTTGATTTTTGTCAAGTTTTCCCTGTCAGTCATACCAGGTTTGATTGCACGCCATCCATAGCTGTCTTGATCCTGTCTTGATTTGGGTCCAAGCTCAGCAGTGGTATCCATGTTTTTCCAATGTACATTTGAAATTCTGGACTGGTACCAAACTACGCGGCTCCTTAAGGCATAGATAAATTTACCCTGACAATGCTTATGAGATCAAAACAATTGCTGGCACTCCTGCGAAAAGGTTTCTGGATCACGTAGAACTAAGACAAGACAAAGTATTTTTGCTTTAAAGAATTTCACATGAATAAAGTCACTTTTTTCCACACATGCAAAGTTGCAAATCATTTTCTTTTCTACGTGATTCCAAATAAAAATGAACTTTTTTATCTCCCTTCTTTTAGTTTGTTTCATATATTCAATGACTGAAATGTGAAACGGGCCTTTAAATATTTGTTGTCCCCTTAAAGTCATAGTTATGAGCAGTCAAAAAAGTAAGTTTGCATGTATATAAGTCCTAAAGAAAATAGTTAGTGAATCAGATATGAAAATGAAGTATAAAGATTGAATTAATTCACTGGAGTTTTAAAGGAGGGAATAAACGTACATGAGTCTGTTTTCTTTCTCTACGACATGGCAACAGTAAACTAGATTCAATTATCCTGATTAAAGCTACGTTCACACCGCTGTTGGCCACATTCAAAACTTGCGTTCACAGCTACTGAAGTTAATATAATCGTTTTCAAGATCTATGTTCAAAACATGCGGCCATTAAACACGCGTTGCTAGTTAAACCAGATTGAACCAATAAGGAACTCAGTTTTGGTAGTGATGTATGGATGCTGTTCCTTTCAATTCTCCGAAGTGCCAACTGTCTGAAAATTGATCACGGCGGACAAATTCATATTTGCAGTTTGTGGCTGTTTGTAATTCTATGACACCAATTATTTCATATATCAGAATAGAGCTGTGAAAGAGGAAGCCTGGAGCAGGATTTGCACCGCATCAACATTTCACATCAAGCTTCTTCCAACTGTAGGTGGCGGATATTCGCTGGTTTTGGTTAGCGACAATCCCGTGTGAACACCATATGCTGA
Organism: Oryzias celebensis; assembly: GCA_014656515.1. NCBI lineage: Eukaryota > Metazoa > Chordata > Actinopteri > Beloniformes > Adrianichthyidae > Oryzias > Oryzias celebensis. Next base: position 16,843,169 of record BNCR01000011.1, on the reverse strand, counting down.
AAGTACATTCAAGAACCTGCGTTCAGCGCGGTCATGACACATGCCTGATGTGAACGTAGCTTAAGAGGAGCATAGATATCTTACTGATATCTAACCTTTTTGGTAAACGTTTTTTGTTTTCATGTGGTCCCTTTGTACATGTTTATTTATTATCCTAAATGTAACCTGCTTAAAAAAAGAATCAGGCTAACATCAGCTTGCACAAATCAGCTGTTTAGAAACCTCCGAGTTCAATCAAAGGTTACTTCTCAGAGCCACTTCCAGTGCCATACATTCAGGTGTCTAGTCCAAACCAAATGATGGAAAACAAACCAGTGAGGAAAAAACAAAGAACATGGCACAATTTGGTGGGAAGGAGTTGTGTTCTACATGTGAAAAAAAAACAAACAATAAACAATACCTCCAGGTCACAGATGTGTGCAGTGTCTTGAGATTTGAAATGCAGCTTTTTGCCTTTGCAACTGCGGTGGAATGTTTCGGCATCGGCATCTGCTACTGCCTTTCCTCTCTGTGATTTGAGCTTAAAGGACATTCTCCTGCATGCAGCCCAGTGCTGTAGCATTGCATTTATATCATCCACAGTGTAGGGTTTGCACAGTGCCAAAGTATGAAACTGAGAGCAAAGATTTAATAATGTCAAAGGAATAAAAGCAGAATGCAGTTTGCACATCTAGAATTTATACACTTTCATTTTTTTTTTAATTTAGGTTTATAGACTGTTATTCCTACTATAAGGTGAGATTGTTTTCAACCTATCACTAAAAACCTTGAAGAAAAGGTGAAACAAATGCAGAAAAAACGGTTCACTACAGCAAGTTTAGAAGTCTTCCCCTCATCTATACCTGAACCAAACTGATTTTCAAAACAGTAGGAGGATAAGATGACAGTTGGAAAGTTGCAATGTTAAATTAGGAAAAGATATGTCATGGTGTCTCCAAAAGCAAACAAAACACATGAATAATAAATAAATACTCTGTACGTCACCTGTACTCTGGAAACACGTCAGTCTGTCAAGCCCTGAGACTTTAATATCCCAGTGCTGATGACCACCAACCCAACAAATTCTTCTCTATGACTCACCAGATTACCTTTGCCTGTCCGCCGCTCTCTTCAGTCACTCCACCTGCGTGACTGATGTCTGGCGTTCCACAAGTGTCAAATAAAATGTCACTCAGACATCATAGAGTCATAGAGGCTCAGGAGAAAAAAATTGAACTGAAATCTTGTTGAAAAGATTCTCTGAGTTCTTGCTTAACGTTGCCTAAAAAATAATGTCTAAAAGTGCTGCAACAGAAGAAAATCAGTCTTATCCGTGTTAAAAATCCGTCTTATGTGCATGGCACATATGGTTATAACCACTTACAGACGTGTATCTGGGAATGATCATCGCTCCTTCAGTAAATAGAAAAAAAATGGTTTAGTGTAGAATTTGAAGAAGCATTTTCCAATAAACCTAATCACACATCACAGTTAGTTTTTACTCTATGACAGAGACATCTTTGTCAGGACATCAATAGTGGGGATGAGTTCATTTTACAACAATAGTGTGTCTTTCACAGTCAGCTGTTAATGAGCCACACTGCATTGCTCACTGACATAGATCACACAAAAAAATAAATAAATATGTCAATCCAACTCTCAACATGCATGAAGAAAGATTTTAAAATACTAAAGCCATAAAAACAAGGCTGCACAGTGGCGCAGTGGTTAGCGCGCTTCCCTCACAGCAAGAAGGTTTCCATTCAAGTCCCGTCTGAGGGACCTGAAACAGTGTCACCAATGGTGGACCTTTCTGTGTTGATTCAAAGAATCAAAAGAAAGAATCATAATTTGAAAGAATCAAATTAAAGCCGCGAGTGGCGTTGGAAGACCCGCCGCCAATCTTTGACCCGGCCCACTTGCAAAGCAGCCACAATGCCCCCCCATACACACACACACCTTTTGTAAAGCTGGTTTGAGCTGTATGTGACTAATTGATGCTAAAAGCCCTTTTTTCGAAATGACGGCTTTTCTGTTGGTTTAATCTCCATAGCAACTACTTTATGTCTTGGTCGCCCAGGGATACAAACAGATCTATGTAAGTTTCAGGGGAATCATCAAAAGTATGTGCGTGCGCTGATTAAAACCCGTTGAATTTTGACTAATCAGGGACTTGAAATTTGGTATTAATTTATGGGTGGTGTCCATTCCAATGCATGGCAGCACCAACCGTTTGAAAATTGATAATGGAGGAAAAATAAATAATTGTGGTTTGTGCCCAGCTGTAATTATGTGACATAAAGTCTTTCATATATCAGAATAGAGCTGTGAAAGAAAAAAAAAACTGATTTTTACTGCTTCGTCATTTTGCCCAAGCCTCATCCAACTGTAGGGACATACGCTAGTATCTGGAAGCGCGTTCAAAAACCTGCATTCTTAACCGCACCACACATTTGTACGTAGCATAAGAGCTGTAGAACATTGGAATCTCAGTCACAGCACATCTGTGCTGCCACAAGAGAGGAAAGGACAAACTCTGGTGATATTTCTAAGATGAAAAAAACCTGTCTTAATGACATTATTAAAATGTGGGATAAGAGTTACTAATATAAGCATTTCAAAGTAAATTGCATTTATTTCTGTTAAAACAGTTCTGTTAAAAGCTTAGGTGGGATAATGTGATCACCAATGATGTGAATGCTTTGGATGGATGCTATTCTGAGGCTTTTGGATGGGAAAAAGAACCTTCTCTCCCAGTACTGACTGCCGCCTAAGGCCTTGCTAGGAGCTTGCTGCATGTATAGTAAGCTTCTTCTGCCAAAGCGAAATGAACAGAGGGAACTCTGTTCAGCTTGATCTGAACTTCTCCTTCGACTCTAGAGGAAAAAAAATAAAGTAAATCAAATCCATCCTAACTTTACCAATAAAGTAAGATCACAGAAAGATGAAAATTGTAAAAGAAACAAACAAAACTTCCTGTTTTGTCTTTCTTAATAGATGGGGTGGGGGGGGTGCTGACAGCTTGTTAGTTCCGATAAACGGGGTCACCGCTGCCAAATCTAACCCGACAGACAGAGCGGCTTTCTACTGAAGACGTGCAGAAATAAAAGCTTCGACCCGGATCAGTGAAGCATCAGACACACAAACCCAGGCTGATCCGATGTCTGAAGCAGGAGCAGCTTTTCTGTCACTCACAGAGTAAGAACTTTCACACACCTCGACGAAAGTGTCACAAACAATATGTGCCCTGAAACATCAAGAATGGCATATGTGTAAGAAAGTCAAAAATCCTGTGGTTGGTGGGTCTTAAAAATAAAATATCCTAAAACTAAACCTAAACTTGCATCGGTTATAAAAGCTTATTACTCTAAAAAAATGTTTGCTCTGTCAAACAAAAGCAGCTTTAGATGATGCCCTGCCTGAATATTATTGTCTTTTACATTATTGTTCACAGGTGGAACACTATTCTCTCGATGAAGTCAACTCGAGTGGAGCTTTAATTTCCTTTGCAGCTTCAGGAAAAACATCTGCGAACCATTTGAGCAGATTTATCCAAAAACCCAGCAAACTGGTGTTACAAAAATAAAAGGCACGTACAGCTGTTCAATATAAAGCTGTTAGTGTGTTTAGGAAGGTAAAGTAAGTTACAAAACACAGCTGTGTAGAATAAAAACCAACCCTAACTCTGTTGCCTTTTGTGGTGCCTTCGCTTCCTCTTTGTACAACACTCCAGCCATCAAATGCAAAAAAAATAAATGAATTAAAGCAGCTGTTTTGGATCCATATCCCACAATTTTGTTTGGTAAATCCTATTGCATTTACTAAATTGATCCAACTGCATTTACTCCTCGCAGTTCATTGAAAAAGAAAATCTCAAAATGAAGAAGCTCAAACAATGGTTTGCTTATGTGTCATCTGGTTAGTAAATCACAGGCAACAGGTCTCTGTGTATTCATCAAGGGTCTAGAGACTTAAGTGTCAAAACAAAGGGAAACCTTTGTCAAATCACGTCTATAACATCACCAAAAGGTAAAACAAGCTTATATTTTATGCTAGGGCATGATATTCCTTATTGTCGCTTGTTTATTATTTGCAACTCGGACCTTCTAAGATGTTAAATAATTAACATGGAAACAGCACATTCCCTATGTGTGATAGATTTCAGACCACCTCAAAGTGCTGGAAAGTTTTTTCTGTTACTCCCTTTTATTTACTTTTTTATTGAACTGGTCTAAATTTACATTTGCAAACCTTTATCACTGTAAAATACTGTTATCTGTGTCTGAAGTCCATTGTACAGTTTTGACTAACGTCAATACCAGAAAATCTATTGACATTATTAAAAGTGTGTTTCTCACTATAAAGTTCACCAAATATTTATAATCTCAAGAGGCAGTAGATGCAGTTTATTTTAATAAAAAGAAGAGCAGTGGAATTTGTTGGTTCTGATTTTTTCATTTTTTTAAAAAAAGGAGTTAGACTTGTGACTATGCATGTGTTTGGGATGAGTTTGTATTTTTTCTTTTAAACAATGTATTTTATGAGGAGGTCCCTTGAAATGAAAACTCAGACTTTAAAGGGAGACCTGGCCAAGAAGCACTGACACATAAAAACTAAAAAATAATAAAAATAAAACAAATTTACCATTAGGTCAAGAATAACATGTACACTGCAGTTACACGCTCAGAAAGCATTGCTGTCAAGCAATCCTGGGAGTTTTGCAAGGAGTTTGAGCTATAATGAAAGCACGGTTTGAGCAGTGATCATGTTTCTGGTGTCCTGACTTGTACAATTCTCTGTAGACTAAATAATTTTAAGATGTTTTAGTGTGACCCTTGAACAAAAGAACAAATTGTTACTTTACCCAATAAAAAAAAAAAAAAATTAGGCCTACTTGGTTAAACACTGTCTGAATTTTTTAACAACAGTTTGTCTAACCAGAGAAGATGAGCTAAGTTGAAGTTGTGAATAAACTACTGTTGCAGAAACCATTTTCTGGAAATGGAAAAAATGCTAAAGTCACCATGTATATTATAAGTACTCAACATTATAGTTACATAATTAATTAAAATCCCAAAAGGTCCACTTTAGGCACTTGCAGAATATTTTAATAGATTAATTTTCTCATGCAAAGTTTGGTGACAACACTGACCATCAAATATTATAACCCTCTATGTATTCTTGCTTTAGGGCTTACCTGTTACCCAGCCTGTCTCTGCATTGTTTTCCTTTTTTATTTTTTGTTAATTTCACATGCATTAATGAGAAACCTCAAATTCTAAATGTTATGATGGCACACAAAGAACCTGCGGCTCAAATCAGTTATGCAATCTAGTCTTCAGATCTTTGTCACAACTAATCTGCATGCTGCAAAACAACAAACGCTTCACATGCAAAGTTTGCAGTTTGTCAAAAAACAAAAAATAAAAGCATTTTAAACACATCAAAGTAAAAGAGCCATTACAGTGTTTCCATCATCTGAACTCTGGTGGGGTGATGGCTGCTCATTTGCTTATGAATATTTATGTTGCAGTGCGGAAGGGAAGCCAAGTTCTTAAGGCTTTACACCTTACAGGAGCACATATTCAAGCTGGAAAACGCACCACATGAATGAAACAAAGAAGTGACATGATGGAAAAAGATCATGGATAAAAAACAGTGAAGAGCACCTGAGGTAAAACAGAATCAACGTTGATGTCAGCACTTCCTGTTCTTTTTTGTTTTTAGTCCCTGCTCATGCAGTAGGCCAGTTACCATCCAGGCTGAAGGATGAGAAAAACGCATTTTCTGCAATATAAGCAAAGCCGCAATGTCAATAAATGTCCTATTTTTTTTAACTTATGTCATGTTATGTCAGAAGACACACTGAATAATAACTTGTATTGAGCGAGAAAAAAAGTCAGAGATAAACCTGTCAGTCAGTAAAACTTTATTAACTGCGTTCACAGGAAATCTTGAACTTGTTTGTAACACGCTACACATCACTTGCATTAGAAGAGTTTTGCTACATTTATAAAGGCTTAAAAATGTGCATTTGAGCCACAAGTTTCAATGAAAAGTCTATGTACACAAATGTAAATGCGCATTTCGGGCTTCCGCAGTCAAAACTTTCGCAACCAGACATTGCTATACAATTTTTAAGTCAATTTTTGGACTTTGTTTAAAATGCATAGTGACTGTGCATGTGTCACAAGTTAAACCAGTTGAACTCTGACCAATAAGGCTCTCAGGTTTACTAGTGATACAGGGATTGCGTGCTTTCAAAACATGAATGTACCAATCGTTTGAAAGGTGATCATGCAGGAGAAATGAATAATTGTGATCTGTGCCCGGCTGAAATGATGTGACACGTCTTGACGTGTCATGACAAGTCCTTTAAATATTGGAACTAAACTGTGAAAGATTTCTGCCACTTTGCCATTTTTTCCAACTGTAGATATACACTAGTATTAGGTAGTGACAGACCTTGTGTGAACACCATTTGCTAAAAGCACAAATGAAAATCTCCGTTCAGTGCATACTTAAACGCGCAACACATGCCTAATGTGAATGTAGCATTAGCCGCATGTACTGTATTCACAATACCCATAACTCCCAACCTTGTTTGCAACGCATAAAACAAACAAACTGCTACCGCTAAAACAAACGTTACTGTGATTACACAAACTGATTACCTTGCTACATGTAAAAAGAAAACCAGCCCAACACATTAGCCGTGTTAGCTTAGTCACATTACCTGTACCTCCCAACTTTGTTTGCAACCCATAAAAAACAGACCAAACCATAAAAACAAACGTTATTGGGACAACGCTAACTTGCAACCTTGTTAATGATACGTAAAAAAAAAAGAACATGCTGGAACCAATGCACATTTGCTGTGTACGTTATTTACAAGAACATCCTACTTGTTTGCAACAGACTGACGTTTTGAAGAGCGCAGTTTACCTCTAAAGATGACTTTAACATCAGTGAGAGAACACAACCAGAATTAATCCATACAAAAGGGCACTCCAGGTTATAAGGCGAACTGTTGTTTTTTTTAAAAAAGTGAAGCTGTTAAGTGTGTCTTTATTAAAAAAACTGTAAGCTAAAAGCTAGCAATTTTCAATTATATATATCCTATTTTTATTTTCTTCACTACTTATTTTTCTTTAGCTTTTTGAATGTCTCGTTTTAATATGTATTTTATGACTTCAACTATCTATGTCTTCCATCCTCAAAAATGTTATCTCTTTTCATATTTTTGCACTGCTGATTTTATGCATTTTTTTATTTTCTTTCTTTATGATTTTACTGTCGATTCTCACACGTCTCCTCTCTCCTCTCAGCTCTGATTGGTGTTGTGTTTATACGATTCTTAAACCCTGGGCAATTTCTTACTGTGATGACAGACTTTCATTTTTTTTCTCATCTCATACATCAATTCAGCATGCATTTTCTTTGACCACAAAGGTATCGAAAAGACAGCTCCAGCCAAAGCTTATTTATTTTTGTCAAATAATTTTTCTTTCACCAAGACAGAGTCAGGTGCCAGTAATCTAAGAATATCAAAATGCTTTTTTTTTTTCTTTTGTCTCACCTTCAACCTTCTCACATTTCTTGTCTTGGCCACAGCACTATTATTTGGCTGAGAGAGATTTCTTGTTGAGATTATCTCTGCTTGCTTAAGCCTTTAATAGTCAAATTAACCCATCTTCTTGCACATTCAAAAACAACCTCAGCTGACAATAAGTGTTGCACAGTTATCCAGCTGAAAGCAGGACATGAAGCTGTAAATGGATTGTCATGTTTAATATTTAAATAAACGCTATTGAAACAGTTTTATTCTAAGAAGCTTTCTGATGTTTTAATTTCTTAAAATATGAGAATTTCAGGAAGAACTCCCAGTCAGGAATACATTCCGTGACTCAAACCTCTTGTATTTACTTTTTGCAGTCAGCAATGCTATTAATCAAGATTAAACACAAAAAACATGCAATCAATCACAATCAAAAATGGAATAATTGCAGAACACAAATACATTTAAAACTCCAATAATTCAAAGGATGTTCTGGACTAATTTCAGCTTCATAATTTAACTAAAAAAAATCAAATTAAAAGGCTGCTATCCTAAAACAGGAAACCCAATCTGGGTCTTTCAACTTTTTGGAAAGAATCTTAAAAAGCATACGCATCTTAGCAAGATACAACACAAAATTGAATTGGCAACAATTAAAACATTTTCTTTATCTATGACCTTATTTAATTTTGTCTCATTTGTTTCAGCGTTTGCATTCAACACTATTTTTTTAAACCTCATTATTGCAATTTCCATTTGACAATTAAAAGATTAATACAGGTATCTTTATCCGGTCTTTGAAAATTCTTTAAGTCAATTGGATTTGCATTCTATGTATTTTTATACGTAGCGCTGTTTACCATATTTCTGTCATGCCTAATACTTTGTGTCTTTCCTTCATATCTGAAACATCTTATTTATCAGCTTTATTTTGTGTTATATTTGTGGAGTTCTGGACCCAGGACCCTGGTTGTTTTTTGTTGTTTGTACGTTTCCTGTTTTATTTTGTTGATGGTGCCTGCTTCCTGTGTTTCACATGTCTTTCAGGTCTCTTGACTCTCCCCTCCTTTTGTGTTTTCTCCCTCCCTAATCTGGCACACCTGTTGCCACTTGTCTCATCATCTCCTTCTGTTAGAAGTCCTCGTCTCCCTTGCACTGGTTGTCGGGTGGTTTTGGTAGCAACATGAGTTCATGTTCTGCTTTCCTGATTCTGAAATAAATCAGAGACTTTGATGTTATGAGTGCCGTTTGTATTTTGTGTCCCCACGTCAACCCTGACAATATTAAAGTGTATTGACCTAAAATCAATAGGTTTCATGTCCACACAATGCCAAATATCTTACCAAAACAATGGAAATATTTACTAAAAAAAAAAAAGAAAAGTAATGTTTCATTAAAAAAAAAAAAAAAAAAAAAGTAGAATTAAACTATGTTGGTTCTTACTGTTTCCTGAGGAATATTTTAGCAAATACTGCTGCTATACCCTGTATGGTAGTGGTCCCAGAGCCCCAGGACAGTTGGTGTGGGCTGCAGAGGAAAGCACATAACCTACTTTATTTTTTTTATTTGCAATCTAACTCTGAGGGAAGTTGTATTCTGAAAAACTACTGGACACCACATCTATTCATTCTTGATGCATGTCAATTTGCTTTCTTCAATAGATTGCACGACCACAAAATTGAGACCCCAAGCTAGCCAAAAAACAAATATATCTGGAAAGTTTCTATTTGCAGAAAAGAAAAGTAAGAGCCTTCTTCAAATAAAAAGAAATCTGCATTTAACATACAAACCAGAAGTCTTTACTCCAAATATGAATTCATGACAGTTGTTCCCACACATCATAATAATAATGCATAATATTCAGCAATTGGCTGTTAAATGTTACACGGATGCTGCTAATAAAGTTAGACAAAAAAAAACTGTCCTCAGAAACTTCTTTTTTTCATCTGTCCCACTTGGACACATTTGGACAAGGCTGAAGTTACCATCCAATTTTCTAGGTTCCACTTTGATAGTTCCTACATGAAATCTAGTGTACTAATAAAGTTTAAAGTGGCTATATCCTGATATTCTTTAGCCTTTCAGAGTAAACTATATATATGAACACATTATTTATGAAATGAGTTATTTTTGCAGAATCCTTGTCCTACCCAAAAGTAAGACACCTCAATCTGTGAGACACCGCTTTTTATTCTTGTGGATGCCGCCCATTTCATGACTTCAACCTTGACTTGACCTCGGCAATGTGTCTGCATTTCGCCCATGAAAAAATATCAATAAAACTAAAACTAAACTAAAATAAAAACTTAAATGGAAGCGTTTTGCCGATTTTCCGCTAGCTCTATGGATAAAGCGGGTGTGTGTGTGTAAGCCTGATAGCAGTGCAGTCAGTGTTGACTCCTCTTTCTTTGAGGTTATCTTTTGTGAAGAATTAACAACAAAATACACAAAAGCAAAAAAAAAGTTGATTTTGCATGATAGCCTATAGGCCCTTCAAGACAGCTGAACATATTGTACTTAGAATCAAGATAAACTTTACTCTCAAAAGTTAAAGAAAAACTGGGGAAAAAAAAAAGCAATCAGACACCCTCTGTGTCATACATGCCAGTCCATATGTATTGTCTGACATGGCCTAAAAAAGGTTTGGGGACCACTGATGTAAAGTTCAAGTAATATTTCTAGTCTACAGGCAGGTCTTCCAGATTCCAGAATGGCTTTGCAGACCTCAAGACTGCCAATCTTGATTCCTGTTTAACTCTTACCTCTGGCTAATCGAGCTCATGTGCTTGACCTGTTTAACATCTGCACATTCTCCTGTTTTTCTCACAGCATTGCCAGTTCATTGTAGCACACTAGCTTCACAGTTCAGCCATTATTGTTCACATTCACACTTCTTGTTTTCCCGTTGCAGAATCCATCTCTTTTTTTAGTTTTTCAGCATAGTCCCTTCCCCCGTGAAGTATTCCTGACCTGAGACCCCTGCTTTTGATTGGGCACGCCTTTGAATACAAATACTAAATCATGTGTTCATTTCGATGTTTTTTTTTCAAGTCTTCCTTTCATGTACACCACTTTTACATGCAGACGTGAACTTGGAGGAAATTTGGACCTGAAATCTGCTCTTTTATAGCATCAGTGCACAGGGATCAGTGTTGCGACTCAGAGCCCACATAATCATGATCATCCGCTACTGACCATTTACTAAAATTATTCAAAGAATTGTAGGAGTAACCTTAAATATTGCATCTCAGTCATCAACACTGAGTCAATGACACCAGTTGATTCATGGAAACTGAAACAGTCTCCCCAAAGCAACCAGTGGGCAGGAGGTCTTTGAGAGTCAACCTCTTTTTTCAAAAAGCCGCAAGCTCTATTCACCATGTGGAGTTCAAAATGCTCTGCATTCTGTGAAAATGTTTCATTTAATAACAAGAATTGATGAGCAACATTCCAGCATGTGGGTCAGACTCACCTCTTTCACCCACAAAAGCCTCAGGGTCTTGCATCAACATCTTCAACCTGTATTTGGGACACAAATAAAATAAAATCAAATCAAACTTTATTTGTATAGCACTTTTCCTATGAAGCATAACACAAAGTGCTTTACATTAAAATAAAACAGATTAAAAAACAAGCACAACCATAAAAATGTTTGTCATTATGTTATGTTTATCATTTAGCTGAATAAAAGCATTTTTTTCCCAGAATCTTGCATATAAATGGCAAGTTGGACACTGGTCTGTAGTTAATAAAAACCGTAGGATCTACATTGCTTTTCTTTAGTAACTGTTTCACCACTGCAGTTTTAAAAGCAGTGGGAAAAATACCGTTCGTAGAGAGGAGTTTATGATGTTCAAAATCTCGCTCTCAAAAGATCCATAAAATGATTTAAAAAGTGAAGTGGGGATGGGATCTAAAAAACAGGTTGTTGGTTTAACTTGGGAGAAAACTCGACCAAGTGTTGCAGCTTCAACCAGGTCAAAACTGTCCAGTGCTTCCTCGGGTAAGGTTAAGTCATCATTTTTATTACAATTGCTTCTTTGTTCCTTCAAGATACTAGATCGTACAGAAGCAATTTTGCTCCTGAAGTGGTCAGCAAAGTCTTCACACAATGCAGCAGAACCTGGCATTGTGGTCTTATTCATGTCCAAGCTCAATAAGGATTCTATTGTGCTGAAGAGGATTCTGGGATTATTTTTATTTTCAGAGATGATGTTCGCAAGTATGAGTTCCTGGTCTGTTTTACAGTCTGGTTGTATAGTTTTATTTGATTTTGGTATACTTGATAGTTTCAGGCTTGATATATTTCAGGCTTTTGTTTTCTCCAACGTCTTTCCACTGCCCTAGCTCGTCTCTTCAGTTGTTTGATATCTTCAGTTCTACAAAGGGGTGTGGGTTTGATTCTCATCTTTTTAGATTTTAGTGGAGCAACTGAGTCGAGACTGGATCTGAGTTTACTGTTAACACTTTCCACAAGTAAGTTGCTGGGGGCTGGTAAGACAATTGGACAGTTTGAGCGAACAGTTGAAATACATTTTTCGACCACTTCAGGAGTCAAATAGCGTTTCTTCACAGTTCTCACAGAGGTCTGTTGTTTTATAAAATCAGCAATATTAAAAAGCACACAGTAATGATCAGAGACAGCCAGATCCACAACAGTGGACACACCTGTAGGTGACTGATGACCAGGTCAAGAGTGTGCCACCTGTTGTGAGTAGGCTGCATGACATGTTTAAAATCCAGAGAAGCAAGCAGGTCCAGAAACTGAGTAGCAGAGTAGTCCGACTCCTTATCTACATGTAGGTTAAAATCACCAGTTATTAAAATCATGTTGAATGAAGTGTGGACAGATGCTAAGAACTCAGAAAACTCCTCAATAAAACCAGTGTTTGGTTTGGGTGGTCTGTATACTGTGATGCATAAAACTGGAGGGCTGTTAAAAACAAAAGGCACGGTGTTCCAAGCTGGGGTACTGATCTAAAGAAATTTGCTTTACTGCAAAGGAGTTGGATACAATAGATGCAGTACCACCACCCTTTTTGCCCCCCCTTGTGGAAAAAACAAAACTAAAATTAGATGGGGAGGCCTCTGTGAGAACAATGGATGGATCCATGCTCAGCCATGTTTCAGTTAAAAAGAGACAACCAATATTATGGTCTAGGATAAAATCATTTATAATAAAAGTCTTGTTAAATATGGACTGAACATTAAAAAGTGCCATGTTAAAAGTGGGTGGAACATTATTGGTTGATGAAACTGCTTCCTTGGACTTTGGTGCTTCCTTTAGTGGCTGAAGTTAGTGGTGATCTGTTTTTCTCCCAGCACGCCTCCTCATAGAAGACCGGATTGTGTTAATGGTCTTAATGGGATAAGCTGAGGGGGCAACAGGTCTTGGAAGCGAAGCAATGTGGATGGTTGAAGCAGTTTGTTGGGGAATGGGGGAAGAAGGTACAGGATCCAGTCAGTCAATTCCACACACAGATGTCTGAGCAGATGAAGAGGAGGTTTGGACTGGTGTGGACATGATGGGGGCAGGTGATGTCTGGACAGAGTGTCTGATGTTGGCAGCTAAAACATTACTGCCCAGTGGACTGGGGTGAATTCCATCAGTTTTAAAAAAGGAGGTTCTGTTCCAGAACAGGATAAAATTGTCAATAAAAACCCATCTGTTCTGGTTGAAAGTAGAATGGAGCGAGGTGCTCAGACTCAGCAGCCTGCTGAACGGCCCTGGCCACAGGAGAGGGAGGGGAGGGGCCCAGAGAAAAAAAAAATCAATGGACAGAACTTTAAAAAAATTAAAAAGTTTGTTAAAAGCTTTTTTAGTCGTTTCAGACTCTCTATAAGATGTATCGTTAAAACCGACGTGTAAAATCAGTCTCCTAACAGAGGAAGGGAAAGAGTGCAACAGTTCTGGGAGTTTTTCCAGGATGTCAAGAACTGTGGCTCCAGAAAAACAGTGAGTGACCACGTTAAAGAAGCAGACTTTCCTTATTATGGAGTCACCGATGATTGCTGTTGTCGGGGCAAACAGTGTAGGAGGAGACGCGGGCGCAGGTGAAGCGCATTTTTCCAAAATGTGGGTTCTTGAACACGCTTTTAGCATACAGTGTTCACGCAAAGTTTTCCTTTCCGAAACTAGCACATTTGGAAGAGGTTTGGCGCCAAATGTCAAAGTGTCAATCTTGGAAATCTTTCTCTAGGCTTTTACTTTCACAGCTCTGTTCTGAGAAATGAAAGACTTGCTGTCATATGATTCTGGCCAGGAACAAAACACAATACATTTTTCTTCCACAATCAATTTTTAAACCATTGGAACTTCTGTCATTTGAAAAGGATGCCATCCATACATCTCTACCAAATTCGAGTCATTGACTGGTCAAAGGTCAGCCTGCTTTAACTTTCAGTGTTAGTTCAATAGCATTTGGTGTGTAGAGCCAGAAAAAGGTTCTAAAAGTGTGCGTAGCGAACGCATTAGATTTTAATATGGAAGCCTGAAACAAGCAAATACTTAGACTTTTAATTGGAAGTGGTTGCTTGAACACTCGTTGTCAAGGCCGATATGAACGTAGCATTAGTATCACCTGGGCAGGAATGGTTCAGAAGTAGAGCGGATGACCTCTCATTGGAAGTTTGCAAGTTTCGTTCCCGCTCTGTGGGCATGTGTTGAAGTGTCCTTGAGCAAAAACCCTGAGCCCTGCTTTGGTCCTGGTGGTTATAGGTTGGCGCCAACGTTCAGCAGCAGTCAGTGTGTGAATGTTTGTGTGCATAGGTCAATGTAACTGTAAAGCGCTTTGAGTCTTCAAGGAAGGTAAAAAAGTGCTTTGTAAGTTTACACCATTATCGTTAACCAAACCACAACAAAAACAAAACTTTCAGAAAATCGTTGAATTGACCTATTTTTCTTTCATATGATGATTTAACTTTGTGCTGCAGGAAAAAAAGTTTTATTAATTCAATAACACAAAGAGTTAATTGTGAACTATATTCACTCCATAGACTTTGACAGGATCACACTGACATGCAAACAAATGCTTTGTGATTCTCAGAGTCAAACTGAAAAACAAATTTAAGTTGCTTGCCTAATAATTAAAAGAACAACTGATAAACTGATTACTCCAAATTTAGTTTATTTGTTTATGAGTTTTAGCTTCAATTTTTACTTGTTTATTTATCCTGACATTCAAACTTGAAAAGTGTTGAATGAATTACTTTTAAAGAGTTGTAGCATTTCTACAAAGGTGTCCAGGGGACAAAATAAATAAATGTACACTTTGAAAGTATTATGATGGACAGCTCATCCTGCGGATGTCAAGGCTGTCCATTCAAGCATGCTTCTGCAGTGTGTGGTAAAACAGCATCACATATCAAAAAGTGTTTTTTTTTTTTCTTCTAAGCATTGCATAAACAAGAGTCTTCATTTTTCATATGAAGTCATGGAGCATCTCCCAGACACAGTCCCGGTTTGTTTGAGTAATGGTTAGCATTTTTGACTTTATTGCAATCATTAAAAAAAAAAGAAGAAGAAATCAATCATTTTCTGTCAGTTTAAAGTAATGGCTGTAACAGTGGTTGCAGACCTGCTGTCAGTGGAGAACTACAAGCTGCTCCTCACTAAATATTTCATAATAATTTGTGGCTAAATTTAACTTAAAATTTTTAGTTTCCACAAACTATTTCTAAAATGAAAAAAAGGCAACTTTTTGTTCCCAAAAATGGTGGCACATTTTGAAAGGAACTCATTACCCACCACCTACCCTAACATAATACAAATGATTGACATGTTCGAAATGAAGCTCCGACATGAAGAACTGACACCACATTTTTACACAGTTCTTGTAGTACCGTAGACGTCTGTTCCAGTACCTACTTGGCACTAAGTACCTGTTGCTAGAAATGACATTTGGAAAACATGCAGACACACCAGTTTTTGAAGCCTGCACTTTCCCACCCCATATTTACATCATCATGTGGACTACTGATCTCACTAATATTCAGAAGGGTGAGGTCAATGCAGCTCACACCCCTTCTATCCTCTGGACTCCCAGTTTCTTTTATACATCCCTGGTTGAAGTCAGCACATTATTTCTAAACTTAGCATTGACTCAAGCAATAACTAGAAGTAGTTTTTTTTTTTTTTTTTTTTTCTGAGCCACATGAGGACACTGCCTTAGATGATTTTTACTAATTGGTTGATAAAAAAAAAAAAAAAAAAAAAACCTTGTGTTTGTTTTCTTCATACTTTGATTCTGTTGTCTAACTGTCCCTGGCAGAGTTTGGACCTGTGAAGGCCGTACTTACAGATTCTGTCAATCAGGCACACAGCTTTTTCAGAAAACAGTTTCACTACCTGAACTTTGTGATGTTGTGTTTCTGTTTTCACTTGAAAGTGTTTGTCCTTGTGCAGTTATTTGGGTTTGGTGTTAAAGTTAGATATGTATTATTTTCTCTACTTTGTTGAACCCTACATCCTCTCATGTTTCTTATGCATCCTCTCACCTGGGATGTTTCTGTACATCAGCTTCCTATTAGTCATTATCCTCCCCAGTATGAATGTTCTTACCCTCCTGTTGTTTCTTACTTGTCGGTTTGCTTTGCTTGAGTTCGTTTTTTTGTTGGAGCCTCCACCTTTTTTGATGTTTACCCTATTTAGTTTTAATAAACAATATTTATTTCATGTCTGGTTGCCTCCTACTGCTTTCCCGGCACATGTGGGTCCTCCTCATGCATCTCAACTAACAACAAGGTTCTGTTTACTTATGTGTGGGGAATGTGCAGTCAAACAAAGTTGAATAAGAAACGTCATGAAACACAAGAAATGAAATGTAGAGTCTTACAGAGGTATTAGTGGTTGTTGGGCTCCTTAAAACACTCAAAATACTTCTGTAGCAAACGCACAACTCCTTATTTTCACAACTCTTTTAGTCAAATATGTGAATTTACTGCAAATAGGATGTTCTAATCATCTCATTTTCAATCATAAAGACATTTCCATATAAAAAGCTGTACATTGTATATTGGAATTGCTTGTTGAAATCAAAACAAATAAAATTACTTACGAGAAATTATTACTGAGAAAAAATAGGAATATGCAATTATACAAGAGTTAGTTTTTAGCAGATGAGACAGAAATGGCAGGTGCATAAATATGAGATTTTTGTTTTCTTTGAGGGGGTGGGGTGTAACACTAATTGACTGAATTTCTGAGATTACTAGCATTGAGTTTGAGACAAACACGAGAATATTTCAGTTGTGGCTCTCCAGAGTCATGGATCATGTTATAGTTGCCAATTGGAAAGACCACATAATGAAGCATGTGACTTTGCCTTTTAGGATGGAGAATATGTTGCTAACCACAAAACCAAGTA
The DNA here is from genome assembly GCA_014656515.1 of Oryzias celebensis. Taxonomy (NCBI): domain Eukaryota; kingdom Metazoa; phylum Chordata; class Actinopteri; order Beloniformes; family Adrianichthyidae; genus Oryzias; species Oryzias celebensis. Next base: position 16,826,267 of record BNCR01000011.1, on the reverse strand, counting down.
GACCAGTGATCCCCAACCACAGGGCCGTGGACCGGCATCGGTCTGTGGATCATTGAATTATTAATGAATTATTTTGTTTTGAATCCCCAAAATCTTTTATTTGGAAAAGTAACCAGATTCTCTCAGCTACACCTTTGATCATTTGAGCTGCAAAGATTGGTCAGGGGAGCAAAATGACTGCATCTAAACGATCTTTTATTCTGAAAAATCTTTTGGTTTTGAAAATAGCCTGGATTCTCTCGATTACATTTCAGTCACTTGAACACTAAAAACATTCTGGGGCCGTGTCACAAAAGTAAAGTTGTATGTGGAACCCATCTTTGCAAATGGGATAAGTGCAGGAACAGACAGAGGAACAGGCTACAACTTAAGACAAAAAAAAACAGACTACCAGGAGTCCCAATTAAAAAATGGATTTATCGCAACAGGTGATTCCCACACACCTTGCCTGTTTGCATTGAGATGTGACTTTCATAAACAAACACAATCACATAAAAGCTCAAACAAGCTCATCCATTCAGATGCACATTTCACATAAGTCATGAATACCAAATTCGTTCAAGTGCCTCCAAGAAAAAAAAAAAAAGTACGGGATGGGGGGGGTGGAAGCTGCGCAAATACGTAGTCTGATTTGTTTAAATAATAGATTTTTTGGTTACATTTGTTACTGTATTTAAGTGTTTTTTTTAATGAGATGATCTTATAATAGTAAAATGGTAACACAATAAATCTGTTAAAAAACTCACAGTTAAAAAAATATATAATAAAAACAATGTGTCATATCCCTTAAAGCAAGATTCCATCAATCAATTTATTTTCTGAACCAATTGAATCTCTTTAGGGGTCAGAGGGTTGTTGGAGCCTGTCCCAGCTACTGTTGGGTAAAGGTGGGGCACCCCCTGGACAGATCACCAGTTCATTGGAGGGTCACAATACTATTCACATTTGCAAATTATAAATGAGTCATGTTTTTGGATTGTGGGAGGAGAACGGGCAAACTCAACTCAGAACGGACCCAGCTTGGATTTAAGCCAGAACCTTTCACCACTGTGCAACCCTCTGTTTAACCAAGATTTGCACGTTAATGCATAAAACTCTCTGAAATAGGTGATCTCCTCAGCTTCAAGGCTGCCACATACATGTTGCCCTTTCAAGACATTGTTTACATTTTGTTTTTAAAAGTAAAATTACAAATAATTATTAGCAATAATCATTCCCTAGAACAAAATAGGAATAATTGTACACTGATTGCTAAGATATAGATGTTTATAATCACAATCAACTAATTTAAACATCACAAACACACACATTCAATGAGACTGAAAAGTGGGATGCAGAATTGCAGAGAGGCATTGTGGCTAACAAGCAAAGGCACTCCTAATCAAGGCTGTGCTCACTACCCAGCAGCAGCAGCATAAGGTCACCTTTGATTGATTCATATGAAAGGAAGCATCAGGCAATTTCTCACAGAAGTTTAAAGCCTGAGAAGTGAACAAGAGGAAGTACTCTTGTTGGAACGTTAGGAGAGTTTCTTTTGGAGTGTTAGCAACAAAAGAGGGTTTTTATCACTTAAGAGAACCGTCACAAATGTAGATAATATTTCTACTAGATCCGTTCTTAAACGATTGTAAAGTAAATCTCTGTTCTGATATTTATTGCAAAGCAGTTTTTATCCTAGCAACCCTGAGTAGGAACAAGTAAGTATAGAAGATGAATGGATAAATGAAATAAATACATATACATTTGTAAACATGAGTTAACTTTTCATGGTCTGTGGTTTGGGCTGTCTTTTCATTTGCTTACTACTTTGCTTACTGAAGCTACTGTCACCATGCTCAAAAAACATATTTAGCAACTTGTTTGCTGCATACCTGTATGAGTGCTGCTACCATATTCTAAACCTGTGCAATTTGTAAATCCGTCAGTAAAAACTCTGAACAACCTGAACTGTTGTTTGTCGTGCAATAAATTTGCTATGTCAAAATTCAAACGCCAAAATCAGTCATGAACTGACCACACAGCAGATGTTTTTCCCTCTAAAATACTAAAATCCCAACACTGTGTCTTTCCTATTTTCTCTCCAACAGTTGTTAAGATTCCAAAAACAAAGACCATTATCTCTTACTTCACTGACACCACAAGGAAGAAGGAGGAGGATGCCATGAATGAAATGTTCTACATCTGGGATAGGCAACTCCAGGCCTTGAAGGTTGCATTCCTTTACGTTTTCCAACATACTATGCTCTGGCATGTTCTAATTGGCTGGACACAGCTCATCCAGGTAATCAGTCATGAGTAGGGTTTGGATGTCTGGAAATGATGCAGACACAGTGGCCCTCGGGGCCTGGAGTTGCCTATCCCTCATCTAGACCGATTGCAGACTTGCAATTTCTGGCAAAACTCTCAGGAAAAGTTGTTGCATGTATGAGAACTTCCATTCTGTGTTCAGTTTGTCAAAAATGCAGAGATCGCTCTAGTCAGAGTCGTTAATGATTAGCTGTTGGCTGCTGACCACACTCCTCATCGTTCTTTGGGAATTTTCCCCTGCTTTCTACACTGTAGACCAAAACATATTCCTGCATCAGACTCACATCCAAGTTGGACTCTCTGGGACCATCATGCAAAGTTTTCATTCATACTTTAATCAATAAGCTATCTTTTTAGAAGTGGCAAAATAACTACCCCACACATTGTGTGGGGGATCCATGGAGGTCAGTTTTTTGACCAACCTATTTTACTTTGTACTTGCTGACAGCAGGACATTTGGAATCTCATGACATTTTGATGCTGGTGAGACCCAGGGGTAACTTAAAATTGACCCCTCTTCCACTTTAAGTCTCATTTGTCCACAAGCACCGTAAGGGAGATTGACCCTACAAGTGCTGTTGCTTGTGGGTTGTGGAGACTTGTAGAGAAGAATGGCTGCATCTTAAAGGGAGCACAGGAGTGTCTTGCAGTTCTCTTGAGTGCAGCCACCTCAAGTGACGTCATGAAAAGATAATGCACAATTGTTCTGCATGTGGTATCTGTATTGTAAAGCATTTGTAAGGAGAATGTAAGTTGTTCGCACTTCTGATGTACAGGTGATGCTGTCAGTGTCCTTACACCACACTCTTGTCGTTGGTAAGGCAAAAGTGAAAAATCCATACGACATACCTGTGTCTCACCTACTTCACCCTTATCTACGCTTATTTACTTACAATCCTTGTTTACTAATCCCACTGGTTGCGACATTGGGTTATACAAATACATTGCATTGAAAATGAAATTATTGTTGTTTAAGTGTTTACTTCGACCTGTCATCCACAGCATGCTCATACAAAAAATGTGCATGAACATTTCTGCTCTACCGGTTCACCAAGTGGTCTACAATTTTAAAATTTATTTTGGGCCATCTCTGTGCCTTTTAAAATGTACTGATTTCTTGACAACAGACACTATCCACCTGTATCCCCCTGAAAGTGCAGTTGTGACTAAGTCATTAACAACACATCTGCTCTCACTACATGTTTGCAAGAATCAAAGCCACAGACGTCAAAGAATGTTCTCCAGTTAGACATAAATTATCCTTATCAGCACTCCTCTCTGGTTCAAGTCACCCTCCATCTGTAATATATCTGTCAGGCAACGGCATCACTCTTTCTCCCTCTGTCGTGAACCTTGGTGTCAAAATTGACCCACATTTGTCACTTGAAAACCCAATCCATCATTTCTCCAAAGTCTCATTTGTCCATCTCAACAGCACAGCAAAACTCTACCACTTTTCTTTCATAACCTGATGCTAAAAGGTAGGTCCATGCTGTTGTCTGTAATGCCCTCTGCACACGGACCCGTGACAGACTCGTCAACATATTTAGAACTGTGCTGGTGGAGTCTGATCAGAAGTTAACAAACGTGACCACATCAAACCTATTCTACAGCATCAAGCAGTTTTATACAGTCTATGGAATTCAGTATAAACTCTCCTCAAAACTCTCCCCATTCATCAGTTCATTGTTGAAACTTCCCCAGTCAACCTCAAAGACTGCCTTACCACACAAAATCTGAGGAAGACTCTGTTCCACCATTTTTTATAGCTCTCAGAAGCCCCAGGCTGAAATCCACACAATGGAAAACCAGGCTTTTCAAGCTCTTTCGTAGTCACCAGCGCACCTCAAAGTGGAGTCTTAAAAACCACTGTATTATTATCCTTAACCCTGTAAAGCCTAACATATTAAATAATTGACAGAAAATTCCAATTCTTTAAATTTGGAGCCTTTATAGGTCCCTTTGCACAAACATTTGTTTTCTATACATTTCAATTTGTATCATATTTGATACATCAGGTCACACAGCTCAATTTTCTTCCCCCTAAAATAACAAAAACATTCTATGACCCCCAAAATACAAGAAATGTGTATTTCAATTCCATTGTTCTTAACAAATATGATACATTGGCACATTTTTAAAAAGCTTTTTTTTTTTCCAGTTCCAGGTCAATGAGCTGACCCATGTCGGCAGCTCTCATATTGGTCATCATTTTCAAGAAATGTTAACTTGAATTATCGCAGATTTACAGCAAAACAAGTAGTATTTCTACAAAAAAGAAAACCATGGCCCTGAAGAAAAAACAAGCAACAAACAACTATGATGATATCAGAAAGCAGCTCAGTGAAATCCAATCTAGCTAACTCTCTTAATAGAGCTTGTGAGGGAGATTCAACAGTTCAGAGCTCAGGATGACCAACAAGATCATTGACTCGACCTTTTAGAGAGAAGAGGGAACGACGTGGAACAACAAGCAAGAATGAATAATGTAATTCTCATTGGATTACTACTCAAAATCTGAGCAAGGCCTACTATCCAAGATGCAGTTAGCACTGAAACTAGCTCAGCCACTGCAGAGACATCTGGGGAGAGTGTGGAATCTCCGGTTGAATAATTTATCACATCTTAAGAGATTTCACTGGATCTAAATACCCTTGAGATTTACCATCTGGTTACCAGGAGAAAAGAAACAAATAAACCAGAGATTCTTCCCAGGTTTGTGAATCAAAAGGACAAAAACGCTCTGATGAAGCAAAGTCAAAATCTGAAAGGATCTGCTGTTTATCTGAATGATCATCTGACCAGAAGAAATAGCAAATTTGCAAAGCATTCCAGGCTTCTCAAGCAGCACAAGGAGAGTCAAAACACTTTGATGATGGGCTGTGGGATCTTAATTAAACCACTCGGTCCACTGGACCAGTCCAAGATACTAGTTGTTAACAATAAGAAGTGCTTGATCATGGGCGTCTGAGCAAATAAATGAAGCAAAAAAAATAGTCAAATATGACTTCAAGAAAATATGACGCAGAGGATCAAGACAACTGTGACCCTGATTTTCAGCAGGGAGTTTTGACCTTCAGACAACTTGATCTCACCTTACCTGCTGTAATATCAGCTGCAGAAGAAGAACAAGGACCTAAACAAAGTCTGCAGATGTTAAAGCTCAAAGAACTTTATAGACTGTGTTTAAACCAGCAGATGGCTGTCAATCAAGCAGCGAAAGAAGGAATACCAACTTTGAACAAGGGACAGATTATGGACCAATTTATTTCACAGCATCACCATAAAAAATAACATAATTACTAGATCAATTATTGAAGATGGTTTAAGACACTGGTCTCAAACCATATAACTTATACATATTGATTTTTGTCATGAAAATAATCAGCACATATTTGTGATACATGATTTATATTAGTGGGTTTTCAAGTGACAAATAATTGCACATATTTTTCATTTTTGATAATGGATCTGCTTATGCAATGATGAATTATGAAATAGTGTTACGTTTACTTACATAATCATGCAATTTTTTGATACTTAAGGATTCTTAATGACCTAATTCTGTGATGGTAAGAAATAAATATCTGATTAGATGTTGTGAAATGGATAATGATAATTCTTTTAAAGAAAATGGTAAGGTAGAGCCGGGGTGGGGTTATATGAGCTCGCTTCCTCCCACTCTCTTTCAAGCAATTTATAATTTGATTCATATATATATTTTGACGTGTCTTTGTTTTGATGTAAAACTCTGTTGATTGTATTGTATTATTCTTGCTTTGATTGCTTGAAATAAACAATTGCTGTTCTATTCTATTCCTTTCTATTCTATGAAGCTAATTTTGCTGTTGTTTTATTTTTAACTTTACCTCTTAAACTGTAATTCACTTTTTTTGTCATTGTTCCATGTTTTTTTTAATATTTGACAATTTTGGATCTTGTAGCATTTTGACGTTTTAATGAAATGTGTACTGCGTGACAAAGTATTTCATGTTTAACATGATCACGATTATGAGGACTGAAAATCATCATTTGATGATTATTAGAAAATTCGTCTCTAACCTGAGCATTTATTATACACTGGCCCCTGCTTAGATACATTAACAAAAACAGACATTGTTGTAAACTAAGCATTCATTTATCAAAACCCCCAAAAATAAATTAAAACATTAAAAAAATGCCCGAATGTCCTTTGAAAAAAATAAAAAAATGTGGCATATGTCAACGTGTCAGGGTACAAAAGCAGATCCCAGAGTCAGAAAAAACAGTTTATTCAAACCAAAACCATAAGAAATAACCCAGCAGAGAGTAGCAGCCAAGAACATGCTTAAATAAAGTGGGAATGATGATGAGGAGCAGGCGTGCAAGGAGGCAGATCCTAGGATGAGAGACAGCCACGCCCCCTGCCACACACCACCATGTAGAAACAAAACAAAAGAACAAAATCAGCACAAAACAACCACAAGAAAAGAAAAAGGAAACCAAACCATAACACAATGGTGATAGGGCAAGTCTAGCTGGTACAAAGACATAGTCAAAGATACCTCAAACTTAGAAAAAAAATAATGGTTCATTTAAAGTCTAACTTGTCCAACAGCTGAGCATGACAGACACACGATGTGTATATTTGTATAAACCCCCTTTGTATTTTAGGTTGTGTTTTATTTATAATAATTGTGTTTATATAATTATGTTTATATGCATTCCTGTTTGTCGATTTGATAGAAGAAAAACAGAAGAGACGGAGAGAGAGAGAGTGGGATGCTAGAGTTGGGGGATAAGGGGTTAGATGAAGGAGATGGAAGGAGGGGGAGCAGCCCGACCAATCCAGGAACCTAAGAGTTCTCCCTACCAGACAAAGACCTAGGAACAACGACCCCAATGCGGAGGAGCAGCGGCTTTACTCCCGGGTGACCGAGCTTCTCACCCTATCTCCAAGTGAGCGGTCAACCACCCTACAGAGGAAGCTCATTTCGGCTGTTTGTATCTGGGACCTTGTTCTTTTGGTCAAGACCGAAGGCCCAGACCCAATGCCCCAAATGTTAATCAACATTTTAAGTCTGTTGAAATTGCAGCATATTGAAATAGCTAAAACACGTATACATTTATAAAACACACTGTGATAGTGTGAGCTTCTTTCAAACATGTTATATCGGAAAATGAACTATTGTAATTAACCTACTTGAGGACCACGGTTGGCCAGCCGTGGTTTAGAGACATAAAGAGCAGAGAAAGAAAAAAAAAAACTCACAATTACATCAAATGCTCTTGAGCCTCTTATTATTAACAGCACAGGCCCCTTGAAGCTGTAATGGACAGACATTAATGTGTTTGGGTAACAAACGAAGCCATGTGGACTCATTTTGTTTTTGAGAGAGGTGTTGGAAGGACCTCAATAGGCAATGGGAAACAATTCGCAAACTTTAGAGAAGTTTGCAAGTAGTATGTTTTAAGTGGTTAGGCAGACAGAAAGATTTAAATTTGGCACAGAAACCCGTTGTTGTAAATTTTCAACATATATCACTTCCGACTTGGAGTACACTATGACTGCAAAATGTCCAAAATGTGTTGCTTTTTCATGCCGTTTCTATGGAAACCTGAAACAGACAGGAGTTTAGTTCTACTTGTTTGCATAAGAAACTACACTTTATCATTGGTTAAAAGACGTAATCCCTGTTGGAAGAGACTCACATTGATTTCTTTCTTTTATCATAAACAACAGGGGTCGGGCTAAAGATGCAAAACAAGTCCAAGAGAATAAAAGTCTTGGAGATAATGATCCCACTTTTCCCTTTGTTTATGACCTCAATAAACATGTTCCCACCGAGTATATGTGCTCATTACTATAGTTAAAAGTCTTTTTATACAAATCATAATTTAATGTTTTAATCTTGAAAGTAATCTGTTTTTTTTTTTTTTTTTGACAAATCATATGATATAAGTGATGTTCTTTTCAGGGATGCAGTGGTTTGTCACCATTAAAATGGTTTGTGAAGTATGAAACTGAAAAATCTGTGGGACCAGGACTAAAACTGCAGATAAAGACTCTTTTAAAAAATGAAAATGCAGTCAAATTTGGTGGGGATAATATACGGCAATTTACATAGCACCTCCATCACTGATGACCACTATTATATTGTTTTATTGTTTTGTTCCTTTTCAATCTGTTTCTAGGTTTATGCTTCACATTTATCACACAAAACAAGGATTCTGAAGGATTTCCTATACAACAATACATAAAACTAGAGAATTTGGGATTTGGTTCATTTTAAAAAATATAATGGCATTTTACATAATACTTCTTACAAATGACAAAATGGCTTGCTCGCCCTTCAAGCTTTTAGAAAAAGAAAAAGCAGTAAATCACCAGAGCCTTAATTATTTCCAGCTTCGTGTGTTTCAGAGCATCATGGGTGGCCCTCTTATCTGAGAATGTGCAGAAAGCAAAGCACCTGAAGAGTAGCCAGTGATTATCAGCTTTAATGGACTTAACAAGCATGACAACAGGAGTCTTGTGTCCATCAATCACAGGTGTGGAGGTGGTTTGGTAAGGGTTTGGGAGGAAAGGTGGTGCTACTGTCAAGCCACGGGAAGAGAGACAGAAGATGCTGTGAGGAAAAGAGAGATTGATGATGTGATACTAGAAACATGAATAGAAAAACAATTAAAAAAACATGCCAAAAAAAATAAAATTGTAGAAAAGAATTTTTTTGGCTCATGTTCACTGTTACTGTGTACTGCAAAATGAGGTATCCTAAAAAAACAAACAAAAAAACCCCCACTAATCTTAAGAAGAACATCACTAGAAAGTAATAAAATTATCTGTCCATGGAGCAAGTCATTTTACTAATAAATCGTATAATACTTGAAACTGAATGCTATACACCCTAATAATGAGTTGCTTTTTTGCCAGTTCTAAGCAAGTGGTTTGTATCTTTTAGGGCTTTATTTAGCTAATGAAGCCTAGTTTGATAACAGTGACAAAAACTATTGTAATAAGTGGAAATTACTTGTTTTAGAACAAAATGACAATACGACTCAAGTATAAGTACAGCCAAATTAATAAATCCTCATAAAATCAAAAACTTCCTAAAATTTGAATGTAATCATTTGCTTCCAGAATAGAATGTCAGTCAAATCCATCAACATTGATAGAACTTAAAAATAACATCTTCAAAATTGAGCTAAAAATTACAGTACATTTAAATTGCTTTTTTTTTAAGTATAAGTATGAAGCAAAAGGATTTTGACTCATTTTAATAAAAAATAGCTCATTTCTAGATCCCTGTACTTAATGAAACAAATCCTTTTCATTTCTGGTGACTGTAAAGACGATTTGAAAAGGTGTTGAGTGAAGTTAAAACAACTTAAAAGCTGGTAAAATATCGTGTATGTCTAAAAACAAGGTTTTAAACCAGGAGTGCTTGAACTTTTTGCAAAGAGGGCCAGACTCAGTGAGGCAAAAATGCGTCAAAGCCAACTATTCAGCTTGCATTCTTTAAACCCTAGGAATAACAATATATGAAATTAACTATTTAATGACATTATTTTCACATTCAGCGATAGAGTTATCTTACTTCTGAGTAGGAAAAAGAGGTCGCAAAAATAACTCATATTTCATAAATATTTTGTTTTTTAATGTACAAAAGGTAATAAATTATTATGTAGATCTAAGTATTTTACTCTGAAAGGATTAAGAATAGCATAAGAGAGGAATATTTTTACATGAATCTCTGTATTTAGATTACATTTCTGTTTTGCTTTCAGGGTCTTTATTTACACAGAAACAATAAATGAAAATGTTTTTAATCAAAAAGGGAAATCTGGTTTGCACAGATATGGCTATGGCTGAACCAATTCCTGATCAACGTTATTAATTAGATTATCAGACTTTAGGAACCTGTACTTGCCTTTTAGAATAGAGCCTGTCATGTAATTGAGTCTGACAATCACATAGCAGATGCTAAATATATTTTTTTTTTTTTATTTACACACTGATTAACATTTTGGAAATGTTTTTTTGAACATGATTTCCTGTTTTCTAAACTTCTTATCAAATAAATTCATTTTATTATACTCATAACAAAAGCCTTTGTGATGCATCTTCATTTGGAAACTGTAGAAATTAATTTACATCATGCAAATATACAATAGAATTGAGACATTTTGTTTGCACAAAAATGCATTTGTTTTTATTGTCATTTGAGTTTCCTCTAAGTGTTACTTATTAAATATCTTTAATAAAAAATAAATCAATAAACGAACAAGAGAAAGTAACAAAGTATCATATTTAAATCAGTTTTTTCTCAGGTAATTGTCTTATCCTAATTTTTTGGGCCTGTAATTCTGAGTGAGTGTCCTGCGATCCTGAATAGTGATCATGCCTGCTGATTAATCTGTACTTAATTTCTAGTTATATTATGTCAACTCGTCTGCGATCAGATCTAACCTTTTTAAAGCGCGAGTGAGTTCATATTCCCTAATGAACTTTTTCTAAAAGAGCCATTGAACCTGGCAGATTAGATAAAGGTTCTTACACAGTTTATCTTTCAGGTTGATTATTTCTTAATGGGAGGTTTGTGTCTCTTTAAGGCTTCCCTTTTGCGATATAGTTTTGCAATGAGAGTCTGTTTTTTTTTGTTGGTTTTAAGTTTTTTTTTAAACTCTACTGGATACCCAATACACACAAATACTTTTTTTTTTTTTAAAGATCTGGATAGTTCCGCAATTTGCTGCCGGACGATGACCTCTGATGAAAATTCCAAACTTCGGCAACGAGTCCAGACAGTCGAGACATCGTCAAGGAAATCAGAAGTTCATGTAATCCAAAGAAAGAAGACAACAACTCTATAGTCAATAAACTGCAAGAATATTTTGGTTAGCTTGCTCCAGCAAATACAGCTCTAGTTCAGGACCATATTGAACTTCTACTTTCAACTTGAAGACAGTTCTTTGATGTCATTCCCGAGAGTAAAATAACATTTTCAAGAATTATTGTCATGAATTTCTTGTCTATTTTTGTTTAGTTTTAGTTGAATCCATCCATTTGCCCAGTAGCTGCTTACTTCTGTAAAGATGCTGAATCGTTTCCATGCGCAGATTGAGCTTTTCCCTTAGTCTGTATGCAGTTCTTAAACCTCCTCCCCAAACAAACTTTTTCGTTTGGAAGTTTTTCTGAAGATTGTGTCTTTGCAGAGATTTTAATTGAGTTCATTTTATCAGGCTGGCAGAAGTTATCTTGGCCAGTTGGGACCATTAGTCTGAACATAGAGCTATTAAACTTTCAGACGAAGTACAGTTTCGCAGGAAAAGAGATGAAATGCTGCTAGATATAACAAAATAAAGAAAAAACTAAGTAACTCACCAAAATGGTGTGAATTAAATAAATTTTTTAAATAGTGATTCCCAATCATAATGTTAATAAACTGAGATATACAGTATTTTAATTCATGAATCTAAACTAAAAAGGCTTTTTTTTCCAATTACGAACACTTCATTATTAATAAAATTCCAAATAAATGGGTGCATTTATTTCCAAATATATTATGTGAAGTAAAATTATGATGGGAACCAGAGGAGCTGACATGTATGCCATCCATCAAATTCAAAATCGACATTAGCGTGGGAGTGTGCATAATGTCTGTAAAATTCTGCCATGTGGACAGGTGGCTTCAGCTGTCCAGAACCAACATCGGAGCTGTTCCCAGTCGGCAACATTTCATCTCATTTGTGTTCTCCTTCTCAGCCGCCCACCCTCAGCAGAGAAGCTTGCCAAGATGAAAGAGGCGGACGGACAGAGAATCTCTCTGACAGTGTTCTTCACAGCTAGCATACGTCATGTTGGGAACATCTGGACAGCAACATTTCTTTTCAATATTTCCCAGATTTCATTTCAGATTTCCTCTTTAAATTCTTCCCAGAACAGGACAACTCCATATGCATGCACTCTTCTGAGGTGTAGTCAATGGTTATTGCCCTGGGGGTTGTGGGCGGGGACAGGGTACAATGAAAAGGTTAGCTAAAGGTCTGACTCATGGAACAAACAGAAAGACAGAAAAAACAAAAATGGTGCAAGACAAGGCTTCCTGGTCTCAATCAAGCTAGTACATAGTGTAATATCCCGTTTTAGATTAGTCACTAATAGGAACGCAATGATGGGGCAGGTAGGGCGTCACTGCTGGGTAATAGAAGTGGGATTGCCTTTTTTATCAGCAGCGGCTTTTTGGAAACAATTTACATCATTGCTGTTTTTTTTGTTGCAGGTTTTAGGAGATAAGTGGAGAGAACTTGCTGTGTAAGTGCAGGGTAACCTTGAAGGCAATCTTTGACAATAACACTTTTAAGGACATTTAGGAATCTACAACCATGAGATAGTGAGAGTGTGGAATGTGGTCTAAAATCACAAAGAAAAAACTGTGATGGTTAAAACAAGGTAAGCATACTGTACTCCACTAAAACCTGTTTAAGGAATTTCATGGTATTGTTTTTATTTATTTTGTTCTACTCTTCTTTTTTTTTATATTTTTAGTGCATGCTTTAAATATTTTTGTTCCAAATCCATATGTTATTTTTTTAACAACTTTATTTCATTAGAGAAATGAAACATTCTTGAAACTAAAAGTGAATTAATGGAACAAATTATTGTTTTTGTGAATAAAAGTCAGGTAAATTCTCCTAAACACTAAAGAAAAACTCAGTAAAGGACCACTCAAACAATCAAATTTTCTTATATGTAAGGGAGAGACAACAAAGGTGGAGAGATGCCACCATTATTTCTCTCAAAGGACTGTTCTCTCGTGCTCCCTTTTATTGGAAATTCAAGTGGGAGGTTATAACATGCAACCATAAAAAAGAGTTAAAAAGTTCTTTAAGAGTGTCATATAATCAACCTTTTGGGGAATGTTTTTAGTTCCAACAGCACCCTTCCTTATCTGCTAGGGACAGTGTCGTAAACCCCCACATCCTGGTTTGGGGAAGGAAGCAGCGAATAAAACACAGAACAACTGTTGCAGAGGTAAAAAGGGTCGTCTATAAACTATAGTTTGACTTAAAATTTGAAAACTCATTTAAACAATGATAAAAATAAATAATTTTTTCCCTGTCAATTTCATGAACCTATCTTTTATAAACACTTTGGTCACCTGTCACACTTTAATGAAAACTTTCTTTCATAACATGATATTATATACTTATCTTTTAGCAGCGTAAGAAGAAACTACATTGAATATCGTGCAAAAAGCTAGCACTTACAAGTTTTTTTTTTTTTTTCTTTTTAGAAAAAAAATTATCTTTACGTGATAAAATAAAAACATCTTTTGAAAATAAAAATGAAAAAAGAACCTTGGTGACTTTTGCTTAAGAAAGACTAGTATTTTCAACACTTTGTAAAATAATCTTCCTGAGATATTAATGCAGTACAGTTTCTTTGTGCCAGTGATTCTTCATGCAAGGACTAGTTATCAGGTTTCCACTAGGTTCAAGGGATAAAAAAAAAAGTTTGCTTAAAAGTAAAGAATGCAACGACCTTGGCAGACTGGGATTCATTGTAAAACTCAAAATTGAACATTTTAATTCAATTAAGTCCCACTCGAATAATTTTTTATCTACTTTAAAAGCATGCCAAGTGGTGTTTTAATTGTGGTTCTATACTTTTTAGACAAAATATAAAAAAAAAAAAAAATTACATGTAATTTTTTAGGACAGTTTATCAGACATTCCCTAAGGGATTTTGGTATGGAGTAAGCCTTCCCTAACTTCCATGATCCCTTTGTTAACACTCTCTCCCACAAGCTTACAGCCCCTCACAACCTCAAGATAAATTTGGACGAGGAAAATGATCTATTTGTCTACAAGTGGATGTAAAGCACCTGCGTCTTGACTATAGGCTTTTTCAAACTGCGTTTTTTTGTCTGTTTCTGATTCACAACAATGTGAATCAAGAAAGACTCAGAAATAGTATGTCCTACAACAAGAAAAAATTGCTACACAAGCATATTAAAAACACAATTTTCATTGGACTGGATCTTTAAGCTGGTCTTGCAAAAAATTACAAGTCAAATCTGAAGTCTAAGACCTTACAAGCAAAAGGGAAAAACATACATATATATATAAAAGGACTATAAAAGGATGAAGATGATGAGCCACAGGTGCACCAGGTGTCCCTCTGTGCCATCCTGCACATCTGGGTTCAAAGCAGGCTGAGCAAAAACAAACAAATCAATTGAAAGAAATCAAAAAGGAACACATGATGGGGATCAAAATGATAGAAACTATCCCCTCAAATCCTTTTTCTATTCACAACTTGTCTTAAATGTCGCGTTTGCATGTTCTCCTTGTGGATGTATGAGTTTTCTCCAAACGCTCTTCTTCCCACAGTCCAAAATTACTTCTCATGGATAAATTGTCTCTAGATGTGCATGTGAGTGTGTGGCCCTGGCAAAGACTTGCGATCTGTTGAGGTTGTACCCAGTTTTTACCCAACAGAAACTGGGTTGGCTCCAGCGTCCCTGTGACCCTGAAAAGTATAAAGTGAGTTCTGAAAAGGAATGGATGAATTATCTTTCAGTTGTGTTGCAAACTAGTGGTCATTTTCTGATTCATTACCTATTCAATGCCTGCCATGTGTTAAAGTGTCCTTGGACAAGACATTGAACCCCACATGTCAACCTGTTTACCCCTTGCATAGCACTGTGTAAAAGCGTGTGTACATGAGTGAATGGGACTTGTGATTGTAAAGCACTTTGGGACGTAATCTAGGTAGAAAAACTGTATAGAAGTTGTAGGGTCGTAAACCATAATTTCTCTTTTAAAGTTTGCTTTTGGCTGATTTAAAGATTTTTTAAAGAGGAGGGCAAATTAGAAGCAGAAGCACCACAAACATTATCTTTTGGAGTTCCCACCTAAAATTTATATTGGACAAATCTATTGTGGCATTTCCTATAGACACCATTGGCAGCTCAGGTTCAACACTTTTTAATAGTTAGATTTTACTTTCTTAGTGACAGAAATTTCAATGTAAAATTGTAATTGAGGTCAAATGTCACAGAAATAAATGGGAAACGAGTAATTTGCGTGTTACTTTGATGAATAGAATTGCACCAGTGTCTATCCAGTGGCATTAAATTCCTATTCAGAGAGAATTAAACTTATTTTTTTCCCTCAGAAGATTAGACAGTAACAAAGCATTGATTTTGCATCTGTGAGTCGGAATGCAGTACCTGTCCCAGTGCCATGCCATCAATTTTTTTTTATTTTACCGATAAATTCCAGCCTTAACGGTATTGCTCAACGTGTACTACTTTATTTCATTGTGGCTTAAAAAGACTAGGCATTTCTTTTTCCCTCTTTCTTCACTGCTTTTCCTTAGCTGCTCCAGTACGAAGGGAAGGGGCTGCATACACACCCTCACTCAGACACAGCTGACAAACGACAACAAACACGCAAATGCCAGAGTGGCAGCAAGCAAAAAGGTCCAAAGTGTGGCTGCATTTTTCCAAAGTAGATGCAGACAACACGCTCTGTCTCGAATGTTACAAAACTGTGGCTTTAGAGGGCGGTAACACCAGTAACCTGTCCAACCACTGAGCTAAAATACACCATATTCTAGCGGAGAGGTGTACAACATTTGACCAACTAAGTGAGACCTCTAGCAGCGCTTCAGCAGGTGTGTGTGCTAATGGTACTCACCTGGAGCAGGTGACTAAAGTGTTTATCAAAGATAAATGTATAAAATTTAAATTAAAAAAAAGTTTTGAAAATGAATATGGCTACCAGCACTGTAAAAAAAAAAACAATGATCAATTAATATTAACAGGCTGAAAGTTCATGTTTTGCCCTAAAAATAATAAATGATCTGAAATACAATGTAAAATTCTTAAAAACACAACATTGTGCATTTCTATTTCCAGTTTTTGTTCTTTGAAGTGAGGAGGCTATTTGATATTCTCTGCATTTTGGTTTTTATTTAGTTAGTTTATAGTTGTTTTAAGTTGCTACCTTAAAGTGTTTGTTATTATTACAAAGACACATTAGTAGTCATTAATCATTTTCTTTTACTGCTGCAAATGGCGTTAAATTAATATATTGTGCTTTTATTTGTTCTAAAATGAAAGGGTTTAGAGTAAATAGTTTGTTTGTCGTCTCCCTCCTTGTTTTCACACAGAGAAGTATCAATAAGAGGAGTAATATTGATAATAACCTAACAATATTCATCCCTATCTGTGAGGATACAATGCTCAAAAGGCAAATTATTAAAATAAAACAGCCCCCAATCCATTTCTGGTCCATTTGGTAAATCATCACTCTCAAATTTCCATTATTTTCCTGTCTGTATTATAAAAAGCTGATCCGACTTTTTGCAAATTGATAATTCATGGATGCCTGGACGTGTGCTCTTTCTGCTTGAAGTCTCTTGCATGCATCATCGTCCACATCTGCACTCCTTCACACTCACCATCATGCATCACATGCTGATTCACTTTTCCCACTCAAGCTTTTGTGGGTTCATGTGTGCACAGGAAAGCCTGAGATAGGGACATTTTTCAACCCCCCACAATCAGCATTGCTTGTTTCTTCTCTGTGCATCTCATCCCACTCTCACCCTGTTCTCCTCCCTCCATATATCTCCAGCCATTTAATTAGCTGGACAGCTAATAAATTTAATGTCTTATTTGCTACTTGCTTGTTTATTTATTTGCTTTAGTCTCCTACATCAGTGAGGAATTGGAAGACTAGACTCCATTATAAGGCAAGTAGCATCCCTAGCTTTTATCAATGTCTGAGTCATTAGTTAATCAACAACAGTGTAACACAAT
Organism: Oryzias celebensis; assembly: GCA_014656515.1. NCBI lineage: Eukaryota > Metazoa > Chordata > Actinopteri > Beloniformes > Adrianichthyidae > Oryzias > Oryzias celebensis. Next base: position 16,809,147 of record BNCR01000011.1, on the reverse strand, counting down.
AAAGCTGTTGCATCAACTCTTGCCTGCAACAGTCCCAACAACAAATTTGTTCCAAGATTTTTTTTTAAAACTGTTTGTCAAGGTTTTTTGCCCACAGGAGGTAAGATACCCAGGTCCTGCCACATTGAGTCAGATCATCTAAAACTAAATGAACTGTCAGTGATCCTGCTGCGAAAGAACATATGTGCAAACCAATGAGATGGCAGCAAGGTCATGGCCTTTTGGAGGGACTCCCTGTTTAGTGATCCATCCCAGAACTCTGTCAGCACCTGAGCTAATGATGTTTAATATAACATCAAAAGCCAGCGAATAAGTGAGTTTAGCTAATCCTTCTCTAATTAAATCAGGGTGGATTTGCTGTCTTTATTATTGCAGTCTTTGGTGTATGTGCCTGCGTGTGGGTGAGTAGGGGTTGTTTAGGCATGTGCATGAGTGTGTACCTGTGAATGACTGTATAATATGTGTATGGGGATCACTGTGTGGTGAATTCATTAGCCTTCATTGGTAACCATAAGGCACATTGGCAGAACTACAATATTGAAGACACTTTAATTAAAGTGTGTTTTAGTTCAAACATGTAACCTGTCTTTATAATTTGTCACATGGGAAGATATCCGTTTTCTTTAAGCTGAACGAGGTTGAATAAAAGCACACAGGATTTCTGCTTGGTTTAAGGTTACTGCAGGTATTTGTTTTTTTTCTTTTACTTCTGCAGTTGTATGCATTTTTTATGCTGTAAAATCTAATTAAAGTCCCATTCCAATCATCTTTTGATCTATAGGCTTTTCCAGTGGTCTTTCAATCATGATTATAGGATTTTTAACCCAAAGAAAAAAAAAAAAACAGAAAAGAAAGTGTCATTTTCCATGACAAAGTTTCTGCAGACCAGCAGTAGCTCCTTAGAAATTTGCTTCTGAATTGTGGGCGGAACCGGTGGCACAGAGTAAGTCCACCCCCATTTCCCATCATCCTGTTGTTTACACTCTCTACCGCTAGTTTGCAGCCCCTCACACCCCAACCTAACATAAGTTTGTATGAAACAACTACAAGCTTTTTCCAATTGCATATTTTATCTGCTCCTGATTCACCACGATTTGAAAAGAGAAATACTCAGAAATGCAGTTTTAAACGTAATCTTTTTTTTAAATATATATATATGTCCTCCATCATCATAAAAATGCTACAAGAAAATGTATAAAACAGCAAAAATAAATTCTTATCAGCTGGAGTCTTTAAAACCTCCAACTAGAGTCAAATTAAGCATTGATAATACATTTATAATACTCCTATTTATATGTTTCCACAAGCCACCAGTGGCAAATACCTTTTTTTTTTCTTGAAACTAATTCACCTTTAGTTGTCTGATACAACTCCTGGTATTTGCACATGACATTACCCTTGCACTTAATAAACATTTGTAGCTGAAGTGAAAAATGTTTTCTTTCATTTTACAATTGAAGCTATAAAGTCAGTCAGATTATTCTGGTTGAAATACATTTTTTAGAGTTAGAAATAGCATACTGGTGATTATACACTTGCTTGAATTTGATAAATGATAATAAAATTAAAAGCAAAATAAGATGTTTATGATAAAATCCTTTATTTGATACTTTCGGCAAAACAATGTTTTTTTTTTTTTTTCTTTTGTCTACATGACCTTATTCCAGCTAGTTGTCTTTCAAAAATCTGTGGGCATTAGATTTGATCAAAATTAAAATGAAAAAAATCCATCAGATAATAAGGAACAATTTGCTTCTTTATAAAACTTCTTTCATATGTCAAATGTGTCAAACTCAAACAATGCATAAAATATCATTTTTCAAAAAGGATATTATTAGCAGATTAATTCTAAAGTGGTGTGTTTAGACCAAACACTTAACCAGGATTCAGAAAATATTTTTTATTAACCAAATCAAAGAGCGCAATAACCTTGAGATTTTTTTCTGTTGAAAAATGTGTTTCTTACTGTCAAAATAAAGGTTAAAAAAGAAGTGAAATAATAAAAATTAGTAGTATTAAAAAACCATTGCAACTACGGAACTCACCCCCCTCTGATTTACAAAACATGGACTTTCTCAGGTCTCCAAACATCTTAAAACTTTTCAGCGTGCATTTACTACATGACATTTTAACTGTTGTTTTAACTGTTAAAGTCAAGAAAGGCGCCATATGAATAACATTTATTATTATTATTTTATTATTATTATTGCACATAGTCCACCTGGAATTCCAAACAGCTTGAGGCTCTGCAGCTGAAAACAGGCAAAAACTTTTAGTATGGGAGTCTCAAACACTTTTTGCTGATTTAAAAACCCACTATGATCATCCTATCAAACTGTCGTTTTATAGGAAATAGTTTTCAGCAGAGCAGCAGAATTTCATTAAAAATTCACATCTGAGTTGGGTGCCAGACCGTTGGTGGGTTGTGTGCCCGCCTCCATTTCCCATCATACTTTTTGTTTTCCACTAGGTTAAAGCCCCTCACAACCCAACTTAATATTACCGGCACAACACAAGTGGTGATATTGGAACTATCCAGCTGTACACTTTTGAGCCAAATGCTAGCTCTGACGAGGAAAACAAAGACGTACATGAGTATAGTAATTAAAAAGTAAATGTATCAGAAGAGAATGTAGCAGGGAGCTTGTGGCTTGCTGATGTGGTTCCCACGTCACACTTACAAGCTTTTTCCAATAAAATTTTTCCGCTCCTGATTCACCACTATTTAAAAAAAAAATACTGAGAAAAGCATCTTAAATTTCTTTATATAGATACATACACATAGATAGATAGATAGATAGATAGATAGATAGATAGATAGATAGATAGATAGATAGATAGATAGATAGATAGATAGATAGATAGACTCCATGATCAGAAAAAATACTACTAGAACATGTCAAAACTCAATTTTTATCAGAGTTGGTCAAATGAGATAAGAGCATTCTTATTTCATTGTATTTCTCATACTGAATTGTTTTTCTCTTTGTTACCCCTTTTTCAATTAGACAACAATGAGGCACCTCAGATATCATGTTTTATATCTCTTTTAATTAGATGAGGAAAAACTAAGCCAAGATGCACCTGTGTGTTTATTTGGGAATTACTGGAGTAAGAAACAGCATGGTCCTAATGACTCTTAGTGAATAAATAATGGTGGTGAATAAATCACCAAGAATTTTTGAAGCAAAGGTTTTGGCTCTTTGTTGGTCTGGAGAATAGACTACATTATTAGAATGTAGACTGTATGATTACATCAAAAAGCTGAAAAAGGATTTGCTTGTTTGATCTGGACCAGAATTTGGGTGATCTTTTACACTTGACAAAGTGTTCTTAAGAAGTGAACCACACTGGAACTCTGATCTGCCAGTGTGAATGTCCCCCAAGTTCCTTTTTTCAAGTAGTCAAAAGGCAATTTGCTTGGCCCACACCAGGGATCGATGGAGATTTACCACCTGCTTTTTATTGGCTTCATTTATTAGAATGAAAGTCAAATATGATATGATAATCTTTTATTTTGGAGATATGCTGTAAAAGGAAAAAAAAGGACGGGATTTAAAAAACAAGAACAATTCAAATACGCAATGTTTTTAGGTATTTTTACTCAAAAGGCCTGAAGCAGATATCTTCCCTGATCATGTCAAGGTTTTTTGACTCTTAATGGACACTTGATGGAGATGCTGCCAGCAAAACCAAAATAACACGTAAGTAAGTCTCTAACCATTTATGCAAATAACATATAGAAAAGCTTTGTGCCGCAAAGCTGCCTTTCTCTGCATCAGAATCATCTGATTTACATTAATCGCGTAAACACTTCACTGTAAAGTGTTGCATATCAACGTGAAGCTACTTTCTCTACTTAAGTATCTGCTGAAATTACTATAATTGTGTAAATGGTTGAAGAGTTACGGTAATTGAAAGGATTTCAACACTGGAGCTAAAGCTCCACTGTTAAGGGGTTAACTATACTCTATGTAACCATTTTGACACAACTTTAGTCTTTAGCTTCTTCGTTTTCTTTTCTTTTTTTTCATAAATAAACATTGACTCTGCATGTTGTAGTAGACTATAACATAATCTTTTGGCAGATAAACTACTTTGGTCCATAGGAATATGTGAAAAGAAGCCGCCGTGGTGCAGGAATATAATGGTTATCCTTTGATCAAAACATCGCAGGTTCGATTCCCACCTTGCTTGCTCTTATGTCAAAGTATCCTTGGGCATTACACTGAAGCCCACATTGCTTCTGGTGCTCATGGTTGGTGCCAGTGATCAGCGTGTGAATGAGACTGTGATTGTAAAGCTCTTTGGACCTTTAAGGAAGGGGGTTTAAGCACTAAAAAAACTACAAGTATTTTCCATTGACGTAAACCAGCTAATTTATGTTGAGTCCGTAAACAGCCAAGGATATATGGTATGTCAAAGAGCGTGTGTCATTTAGGTGTCGCCAGCCAGTGTTAGAGGGTTAACAACAGTCGTGTGATACAGTAAGAGTCTGTTATTCGTAGTTTTAATTAGTAGCATTGCTAGATATTTTTTTTAATTCTCATTCAAACATTTGAATGCCCCAAGGGCCAATGTTTTAAAATATGCATGTATTTTGGTTTTATTCAGCAAAATGATTTCCAATAAACTTTTACTCACCATTCACCAACTTTTCTTTCCACCTCTCCAATCCATATTTGTCTGACCTCCTCCATATCTCCATCTTCACCCGCTTTCTCAGATCTTTGCTCTCCACTCACCTCACTGGACCCTCTGTCTGCCTCAGCACCACGGGGAGCAGAGCTTTCTGTCACTCTGTCACTCCTCACTCCAATCAGAGATGTGAAACATTGATTTGCTCCCTGTCCTCAAGCAAACTCTTAAAGCTATTTTTTTCTTATTTTTTTACATGTAGTTATTTTATCAGTTTGTTACAACATTCCAACTGCTCTTTTATTTTAATTGTTTATTTTTAGTATGGTTTTAATGGTTTCTTGCAATAAAAAAAATGGTGCTTGCAAAAATGCATTCTATTTACATTTCTTAGTATTATTTTAATAACGGCAGCTTGATCTTTGTAAATGCTGTTGAGAGTCAAAGAGTTTAACTTAAAGAGTAATGCATGTTCCAACAATTCTGTCTGGAGTATTTGCCAGAATAGGGCAGTTAAGCCCCACATACAGAAAATAGATTAGTGTGCTTTGCTCTGGCTCATTTAAATGGACCACCCACCTGCTTCCAGCCCTCTATGCACCTGTGCACTAACATAATGTGTTGGCAACAATACACAAATCTGTTATGTCATTTCAGGGAATACCAAGTATCTGGATGGGTGTTTGTCCTGGAATATGAGCTGATAGAAAATGTGAGTGTGTGGTAGGACGTGAGTGAGTGTCAAAAAGAAGGGGTCCTACACATTTTAAAATTTGCTGTAAAAAAAAAAAGAAAAATGAAAAGCTGAAATGTATTTTATTTATTGTACTGTGCAAATGACTGCATGGAAGGTGTTTTAATGTCTCAGTAGTAGACCATTGAGGCTCAAAGTGAATGTGTCACCATCAAAACTCAAGTTTTTCAGTTTGTTTACAAATCACACACATCAAGCTGTGTTTCTGTGCATGGAGAGTAAGCCTGGTTGGCCCACAGAAAAAGCATCCCATCATCCATGTGTTCATTTCCAGCCTGTCTCAACCACAATCTAATAAAACAAACAACAAAAATGGTGAGCTATATTGGAGTTATGCAGCCGTAAAGCTTTGAACCAGATGTCACAATGGACGAGTAAAATGAAGACACACATGGATGTATTTATTTACAAGTGGATCGATCACAATGAAATGGACCAGGGAGCTTGTGGCTTGCTGTTGTAGGTTATACGTCACACTTAAAAGCTTCAACAAAAATACTCAGAAATGGAACTTTAAGTGTAATTTTCATTAAATGTGTCTTCTATTATCAGAAAATGTTCACAAGAGCATGTCAAAAACACCAAAACCACAATTTTTAATGGTGTGGGTCAGGAACTAGTGGTAGGAGACCCTCATTGCAGGAGACTTGGCCTGGTGATGGAAACCCAAACATTTAATTTAGAAACTTGAACAAGACAAAACTCATGGCAAAGCAAGAAGATGACACAGCAGAGCAGATGACCTGACGAAGATTAACCCAAAACCAGACACTTAAATACATTAAGGGCAGCTGTGAATCATGATGAACCAGAATATGGTGCAACTGACAAAAAGGGACATTTCAAAACAGAACATGACCAAGACCAAGACCAAGACAAACAGAAAAAACTCAAACTAAAGTTTACAATCCTCACAATACCTGGCCTCATAAAAGCATAGCTTTACCCCAAGCAACTGTTGGACAAGGACAATGTGAGAGAACCATAAACATTGATTTACACACCACTTAAAGATACTATGAAAGCATAATTGATTAGATCAAAATAGTATTAACTTACCACTTTAGGGAACACCTCCTCCAGAATGTAGGGCCAAATAAAGATAATAAAAAGTTCCACATTGTTTCCAAAAAAAAAAAAAAAAGTTGTTTCTTAAGTTGACGTTTTAGAATGTTACTATGTAAATAAAGTTTTATTCAGTGTTGGCATAAATGGTAAATGCTGTATACTTATAAAGCTTTACTACCTTCATAAAAGGCCCAAAGCGATTTACAGCCACATTCACCCATGCACACAAACATTCACATATTAATGGCAGCTCGGCTGCACCAACCCATAACCACTAGGAGAAATTTGGGGTTCACGGTTTAGCCCAAGGGCAGTTCAACACTTTGGTGGTCAAGGTGGGAATCAAACTTGGAAACTTCCAATCAGAGCTGGATATTTCCACAGTAAATGTGTTTCATTCTGCAAAATGTTTGCAGTATTATCTGGACTGGTGTGACAGCTGTGAGAAGTACGTCTGTCTGGCAGACGAAACTTTTTGATGTCAATGAGGCTGAGCTGGCTTACCTTGTGATAAGCCGGGATGTGCGACCACAGTAATGGTGTGCAGCTCATGACTCACGTTACTCTGTCATGGACCAGGCACTTTTACATTGATTCTTCAGCAAAACTTCAGTCAAGGCTTTTAAACTTGAAATTGGATCATTGACTTGCTCTGGGTACACTTTATTTGATCCGAGGCATCTTATATTAAAATCAGATTCCAGTTTACCCACCAGTCATAGTGCCATCCCAAGGGGCAATCCTTAGCCAACAAAGCTACATTATGTATTTTTAGTGCCCTTTAGTAATGTCATAGTCTCCCAAACTAACTCAAAGAAAAGAAAAGAAAAACATTTAACAAGACATGATACATATTCAACTCTTAAAAAAATGTTTTGTTGTTGTGGGTTTGTAAGCAGAATATAGACATGGGAGTGTTACGTGTTGAAATGCAGAAGGGCAAGATGCATTTTCACACTCTGATTAAGACAAGAATGAGTGAGAAAGAATCTAAATAAGAGTATTATTCATCCATGGGCAGCCTTCCCTCAAAGTCCCCATCCCTGAAATGCTCGGCAGATGAAGAAACACCCAAGAGGCAGCAAGAAACAGTCACATTGAAGTAAAGTGGTACCACAAGGATAAATGCATGCATCTCTCAATTCTCTGGGGGAGCAAACTATTCTCATTCAAATTCTGTGCCAAGCAGAGACTGAGAACAAGATTTGCTCTTTTTATCACCTAAAATACATTTACCTTAGCAGCTAGTGGAGGAGCTTTATCTTAATGAAATCTATCCCTGCTACCCATCTCACTGACGTTCGACTTCTCATCTTAAACAAGCAGCCTGATACCAGCAACTACTGATGTTTTGTGTTTAATTCTGTGCGCGTTTGTATGTGTTCCCAGAAAATAATGACAGAGGGGAAGAGAGAGATGTCTTGAAGTCTAATATTTGTTATCTGCACAGAAGCTTGTGAAATGTTTTGTCAATGAGTCACTGAAAAATGATGTTTCGTCTGTCTTGTCCTGCAGCAAAATGGAGCCACATTTACTACATACAGCGTGCATCCACGCTGCAAATATTTAAGTAACACTTTGCAATGCTTCACCTATAAATGCAGAATAGGGTTTGTATAAGTGACTGAGGCCCTCAGGCAACCGTCACAGAGCCATGTGTGTTCCAAAAGCTGCAGGGGTTATTCCAGGACACAGCCATGGTGGCTGGCACGTTCCATGCCCTCAGATCTGTATAGCATTCCTAATGAGCATAATTGGCTCAAACAAAAACATTTAAATGATGATGAGCAGATGGCATCATTTGCATGGGCTGCATAACAAGAGGGTATTGGAAAAATAACAGGTAAAACTTCAGAAATCATCATCTTAAGTCAGGACATCAGAGCAGTAATCAGATGGAAATTACCTAGCCAAATAAAGCTTTGATTAGCCTTCTTTGCATGCTGTTTCTGTTGTCTGTGTCCTGCTACTAGTTGCTGCAAACACAGTGGCCTCCTATTGTGTGACAAGCATGCTAATTGACTGACTAGCTAATACAGACCCATCACATCACCACTCAGTCACACTTCCTCTAAGTCCAATTACAATAAGTCTGTCACAGCCATTCCGCCATAAATCTTTGCAAAAACAATAATACGTGAAACACACATAACTGCTGTTTCGTTGTAAGATAAAAAGGCCAGGCTCCAAATACTAATCATGTTTGGAGAGAATGGCAGGTAAGTCATCTCCTTCTTTTGGTTCTGTTAATTAAAGTCGACACCAGTGGAGAAGGGGGAGAAAACACATTAAGATAGCTATGGGCTTGAACAGATGCTGTGCTTTGATGAACACTGAGTTTAGTCCATCTTACATTGCCTTAATCATCAGGAGAGAAGGATGCCTTTAATTACCAGACATGGCTGTTTAAGGATTTTTTTTTTTTTTTCTTACCAGAAAGTACAGCACAAAACATGGGTGTTAAAGTGAAGTGCTCATCGTCATCAAATGAATTTGGAAATTAAATCATTTTCTGTTGACACCTGCATCTCTGTTTCTCCTTTAATTTAGATAGATTTCTTTTTTTAGATCTTGAAGACCTTTTTTCACTGACTATCAGGAATCAGAAATTATCAGAAATGACACTCTTGCAGAGTCATTTTCACCATTAAGTAAGATGAAGTTTCTCACATGAATAGGTGCAAGTAGAAGATAGTCCCAAGTAGTGGTGTTGAGGTTGTGAACATGTATCTATTGTTATTCTTGTTTAACAATGATAACTTGTTTCACTCATCCATGAAACTATTAGTTCTCTCTGTTCTGTTCGCGATGCAGTCACTAAATAGGTGAGGCTTCTAACTGAAGAAATAACGTTTTAAAAAGAAACCAGAAGTCCACTTGAGTCATTTTCTAAGACTTTAGTCACATGCACCCACACAGCCATTTTTTTGATTCTACAGGCCCATGGAGGCTCGTATAGAGGAGTGGCTACATATGAAGGGGAGTGCAGGTATCCACCTCAATGGACGTCATGAAAATGGGAAGTACTTTTCTTTTGTGCACATTTGTACACTTTTGTAATTATAACTAGAAGTACTTGCAAGAATACGCAGTAGGTTATATGCACTTGTGACATATGGATGATACTGTCATACAGTGTCAATGTATTAGTTGATGAAATTTGATTTATGGATTCATACAGTGGCTTGGATTCAGCCACAGACACAATTGGTTTTGTGTTAAAAATGAATAAACTTATATAAAGGTATTGTAACATCATGAAAGAGCAAATGATAATGGTTTTGAATGTGATGATATACATGATGTATGTACATTTTGTATGATGTATATATATATATATATATATATATATATATAAATAGATATATCTATATCAATATCTCTATATATATATATCTCTATATATCTATATATATATATATATATATATATATATATATATATATATATATATATATACATATAGATATACCTATATATATATAGATATATCTATATCTATATATATTTAACATTATGGTTCAATGCCACAGAAGAGTACCCTGGCTGCATGATGGCGCTGTCGTTAGCGCTCTTGTCTCACAGCAAGAAGCTTCCTGGTTCAAGTCCCGGCTGGGGGGACTTGAAACAGTGTCACCAATGTATAGAGGGAGACCTTTCTCTGTGGAGTTTGCATGTTTGCATGAGTGGGTTTTCTCCGGGGACTCCGGCTTCCTTCCACATGCTTCATAGGTTAATTTGTTACTCTAAATTGTCCCCAGGTGTGTGTGTGACTGTGTCCCCTTCGCCCATGAGTAGCCAGGTTAGGCTCCAGCAGCCCTGTGACCCCGAAAGGGATAAAGCAGTTCAGAAAATAAATGAAGAGTACTCCAGATCCAGCATTTGCTTTTGATGATTTGGAGAAGAACAAATAAAACCAGAAGAAGCTGGATTGTGTCTTAGTTGATCTAAACTTGTGATAGGAGGAAGGAGAAAGGATTGTGAATGAGGAAGTCTGGAGTGTCAAGGTAGTATGGTGTAGGTGTCCAGGGCATACAGTATATGAGAGCTGCTTGACATTGGTGTGATGTGCTGTAGGTGTGTCAGAGGATTTCAAGGTGGGACTGCACCAAGGATCAGCTTTGAGCAGTTTCTTGTTTGCTGTGGTGATGGACAGACTGACAGATGAGGTTAGACAAGAATCTCTGAGGCCCATGATGTTTGCAGATGACATTGTGATCTGTAGTGAGAGCAGGAAGCAGGTGGAAATTTGATGGTGGATGGTGGAAAGCTCAACAGCTGCAATACAGAGCATCTGTGTGTATTTGAGAAGAACTCAAGTGGAACGGTGAGGTTACAGAGAGCAAAGGCAAAGGAGCTAGTTTCAGGTGCAGGCAGGAAAATAGAATTAGAAATAACATAAAAATCAAATAAAACATATATTTTGTGTTAATTCCACTATCATGTTATGAAAAATGACAATAATCCTTCATCCTTCATTAGTAGTTTTTCAGAGTAAGAAGCATAATTCAGGCAGTTTTTTTTTTTTTTTTTTTTTTTTTTTTTAAAGCAAAAAAAATGATTCTGAAGACAGTCAGCCACAAAAAACCTCTAATGCTTCTTTACCAACTCATTAGTCAAATATAATGCAGTCCTCATATAACCTGTAGAAATCACTGTGGGGAAGGCTTTCAGGCATTGTTTCAAAACATTAAATGCAGTAGATCCAGAGTTTGACAGGTTCATCTCATCCATCCTTACAGGACATGGCTTATGCAGTGAGTTTTGGTCACGAAACAAGAGATGAGCAGCTTGACTTGAGGAGGAGGAACATGCTAAGACGATCTAACAGTGAATGTTTGTCTGCAGGCGGTATATGGAGAGGGTGATCTAGGTGTGACTAATGAGTGATAACCTCAGAGGAGAAACGACTGATGGGGAGGAGAGACAACATGACAGACTGGCAGGAAAATGACACATTTTAAAGACATTTTTGAAGGACGCCTTAATATTTAGAGAACTTCAGAACTTGAAATGCACAGCAGGAAAAACAGTAAATTTCCTTGAATCCAACATTCTAATTGTAATAGTCGTTTCTGGACGAGTCAAAAATAATAAAACCATCAGTTGACTGATTAAAAATCTTTTTAAATCTGAAAAAAATCTGCGCATGTGTTCTAGATTCTGCTTACCTTGAAGAATCTGTTGATACTTATTAAAAAAAACATGGTGATGTTTACATTTTTATTTAAATGATGCTGTTTTAAAGAGCAACTGCGCTGTTCAAAAATTATGAATTTGACCAACAAACCTATAGTCCCATTCATTGAAATCTTACTGCTTAAAAAAAACCCCAAAACATCAAGATTCTTCTTATAGCTGGTGAGGAAAGCACAGACACGCCTCTAGTTTATCTAGAAACTGAGAGGAGCACATGTTCTACACCTGTCATTATGGGTTCTTTCTACCAAAGCATCATTGGGAGCATCATCACCAGCTGCTTTACTGTGCAGTATGGGGGCTGCACTGCGTCCTGTTGAGGGCGCATCGTGAATGAAGCCAATAGGATCATTGGGACCCGTCCTGCTCCCCTTCACAGATGTCTTCCACACCCGTGTTTCGCAAAGTGCTATCAGTGTTGGAAAAAACTGGCACCCCGTACACCCCCACTTCAGCCTGCTGCCTTCAGGAAAAAGTTCGGAACCCCTTCGGGCCCACTCTACAAGCAAACAGCTGCATTCACTAGGCTGTCCAAATACAATGCACAGTACTGTAAAAAAAAAAAAAAAAAAAAAAGAAGCTAATCAGTAAAATCTAATGCGACATTGTTTTGTAATTAAGGAAAAATTGTTGAATGGTAAATTACATATACTCATATAACACTTTACTTTCTTATGGAAGGTCCAAAGGACTTTAAAGTCACAGTCCTATTCACCCATTCACACATACATTCACACACTGATGGCACATCCACTACCTTGCACTTACCCCAACCTCCAATTACCAATGTGGCGTTCAGTGTCTTGCCCAAGGACACATTGACAAATGGGCAGGCAAGACGGGAACCAGACCAGCAATCTTTTGATCAGAGGGTAACTGCTCTACCTTTGCACCACAGCCGGTCTTCTGTACCTCCTACTGCCATTTTGTTTTTCTACCGTTACTCACCTCATGATAACCCAGAAGGAGAAAAACAGTGTTTCTGTTCAACTGTCTGACCAACACAGAGTAAACTTACAATAAAAATGTTAAGTTTACTGAACATAAATCAAAAATGTGTTTTCTTGTGAGCGCAAAAACGCAGAAGAGTTTGTTTCACGTCAGAATTAGCCTCAGCAGAAGCCACAGCTAAAACTGAAGTGAAATTTGATTTAAAAAAAAAAAAGATCAAATGTCTATTAAATATTAAAATGCTAAGAAAATTAACAATCTCAGTCTTTTTTTTTTTTTTTTAAACTTGTCCTGTCCAACTAGTAAAGGTGGTTTAGAATTTTGTGTACCAACCGCACCTTTTTTATTCATTTTACAGAAAACTACACTTTCTAAATCACATTGCCCCATCTGCCAGTTTTTCACATCTTCATCTTTTCTTAAAAAGAACGTAACATTCTATAAATAACTAAGAGGAACTTGGCCCATGAAGATGCGGCTTTGGTACGTGAAATAACACACTGACTAATGAGGGATGCTTCTGTATCCTGAGCAGAGGGAGCATCACCTTAACACTGAGTCGTGTGATGAAGGCAATTTAGTAAGTTGGAACTCCAGAAACTCAGATGTTGTTAAAAAAAATGCACCAAAGCAGCAGGGGGAGTTCATTAAAACACAATTCCAACAAGTTTGATTTAAAAGTAGACTTTGTTTATCTCCTCATTAGAATTTCTTTAATTGCACTGTACATAATAATCAACAATTGTTTCAGTAGTGCACCAGTCTTGCTGTGGCACATGCTTTCCAGCCTGTTGATTTGTTTTTCCGTACAGCCTGAATGTGTGTGCACAAACCCGTGCACAGAGTTCATACAAAGACACATACAATGGTGTGCGTTCTGGAAAATTCCAATTACTGGCCTTCAATGATCCATTGCTGCACTGCCTACTTTCAGGGTGCTTATTTGACTTGTGATATTACAATATTAATTTCAACTTTAAACACCACAGGCAGTAAGCTGTTGAAATGGTCGCCAATTGGAGTTACATGGGCTTGTGCATTTGTGGAAGGTTGTGAATGAACCTGTGACCTTTTGATCATGCAGTGTTCCATTGTTTCCCTTTTTTTCCTCAGTTCCTATTCATCATTTCCATCTGAGGTTTTTTTTTTTTTTTTGTTCTGCTTGTCCTAAGGGTGTGCAATTAATGAGCACATCTATTCTTGCCAACTCTGCTGAAAGCAGAGGACCACCCCATGTGAACAGAGCTCAAGTGATCATGCCACAGGACGATCCCTAAGATTTCATTCAACCCCCACTTAACGTTTCATCAGCCGCAGGCTGGAAGAGAACTGGAGGCTGGAATCTGTGCCAGATGAAGGTGGGTGAGGTGGCAAAATTGTGCAGTCCTTTGGACCTCTGGTTTATCCTGCTGGACTGATGGGGTTGCAAGTTGCCTAGGCAACCACAGGTCCCACATGCACATGCCAAACAATTCCCTTACTTGTCGTCAAAGACTTGATGCCATTGCTTTTCAGTGACTTTTCATGACTTGGTGTGACTGAACTCATCACTTTGTCTTGTGTAGAATTTGGTCTGAGTTTTCACTGTGAGAATCAGCCTATCAGATCAACCAGTTTTAATTGGCTGATACAAAAACGCATAAGTATCATGTAAACCACAATCCTTCAAAATAAAGCATAGAGCAGTCCAACATCATCATGGTTCAGTTTTCATTTTTTCAGGTTTTTTTTTAGACAAATATCAATAATTTTTTTTTTTTTGTTTTTTTTTGTGTTATTGGACTCCAGCAGAAAACTTTCAATGTTCAATGTTGAGCATTACTGCAAAACTGCTGCTTTAACCAGTAAAGAAAATAATGTTTATAGCTGACTTCCAGTCTTGGTGCAACAAGGCTTTTGTTGTGGGAAAAAAGGAATAAAAGAGGCAGTATTTTGCAGGTTCTAACTTTATGTGCAAAAGCACAGATACAGTAATGTGTGTCATGTCATAATAATTGTGTAGTGTTGGTGAAACCCAACAATATATTTTATTTTTTTGTTTTTGGCTGATATCATGTCTAGACATGATTATGATTTAAACCCAAAAGAGAAATTGTTTAAACTACACTAAAGTAACATAAGTGAACAGCAGTGGTAGTGGGTATTTTTAGGGAACTTCTGTGAAACTTCATTTGTGAGACAAGAAAACAACAAACAGAAGTGGATCCCAAACACAAACATCTGGGTTATTGACTACAAGACAGGGAGATGGGTGTTTAGGAGAGTGAAAGAAGGCCCGTATGGTCAGCAACACAGAAACACTGAGGTGATTGCACTACATTTGATTCACCTCTGCCTGCATAAAAACACAGGCACTTGTACAACTAATGGGTCAACAATGTATTAAATAATGTGGCATTTTAGAACTCTTTAGTGGAGAAAAATGTGTTCTTAATTTTGAATGAAAGAAAAACATTCCCTATAGATACTACAAACAGATTTTGGTAGTAAATGGGTGGAAAACATGTAAATTATAGTTTTGGCATTTAAACTCAGAAATAATACACATTCCCCTGGTAACAATTAAAAAAGCATTGTAAACACTGATGCACAGCCTGCTGAATGACAAAAAGAAGTGTTTTTGCCAGGGGTTGAGTGAAACTTTTAAATGCATTTTAAAGAGAGAGACAGTTAAGTGTTGAACTTCTGGAACAGCACCAGAACCATCACTTTGAAAAGATACCCCCCCCCCCCCCCCAATAAATAAATAAATAAATAAATAAATAAATAAAATAAAAATGCTGGTTGAGTGTTAAGGACAACTCTGGGTTTTAAAGTTAAAGAAGTGACAACATTACAGCACTGTGGCATGTAATAAAGCATTTTTTTTTAATCCAAGACCATTGGTCTGCGACAGAACGGTCTGACAGGCAGAAAAATGGTTGTACAAATACTCTGAACAAGTGTACCAATTTTTTTCTTTTGTTTTGTTCATAGATGTATATTTATTGTCATTGTCACAAGAACATGCAAATTTAAAAGAACAATGACGTTCCAAATTGAAAGCTGCTGCAGCTGTATGCACTTGCCACGATGCAGATGCTTTATTTTGCATCAGATTTTTAGATGGAAATGGATTGATGTGCTTTTCATTTTCAAAATGTTGATTATTGTGTCTTTCAGGCTGGAACTAATTAAACTTATTTCTGTCATATTTACCTTTTTTAGCCATAAGATTTATGTATTCTAAAATGGTCCTTGCATGGATTTCTGTTGTTATTAGGCTAACAGAAACGGTTCTTGCACCTCAATAAGACAAAGTCAGATCAAATTATTCCCTGAATGTATTATAAAACATGTGACCCTCTTTTGGTGTTCATTGTAAAAAGCAATCAGGAAGGAGAAAATGTTTCCGACGGAGGCCAGTGGGATGAATTAGCCAATGCTAGCCAACACCACATTAGCTAATTAGATAGTGTGTTCTTGATTAAGACATAAACTGTTAAATAATCCATTTTCATGTCCATAATTTTAATAGTGTTTTTTTTTTCTGTACAAGGAGAAGGCACAGACATAACAAAAATAGTCCCAGACATTATGGGATTAAAATGTAAACTGTGCTCTACTGATATATTTCAAAACACTGTGCTTTAGTTCCTTTATATTCAGGCAAGATGTGAAGAATATAAGATGAACCAATGATCAGTAGGTAGAAGGTTGTGTAAATGAACATGAATTATGCATAGGTGTGCCTTAGATGGCTCACAGCTGCATTTAAGAGGTCTGTTTTAAAAGTGGGCCTTTTTCTTGATGCTCCTGCAAACTTTCTCATGCTGTGTTATGTGATGTGAATACAGCACCATAATATTTGGCTATAAAGTCTTGCAAAGAGACCTGCTTAGTTAAAGGTGAAAAAAAGAACAGGAAAAAAAAAACAGATTGTCAAAACGCTCCATGCATGAAGCTGTAGATGGATTTTCTCAATAAATGCATTTTAACGGGAAAAACGATTATTGGATGAGACAATTTGTTTTTAAAATAAAATCACAAACCTTCTAAAGCTGGTAAAATTATTGAACTGGAATTGAAAAATGAACTACTCATTTAATACTGATTTAGAAATATGTAATAGCGGCTAACATCATAAAGTAGAAAATACATTTTTAAGGCAGGTAAAGGCAGAATAAAATGTTCATTTCATAATATTAAATATAACCATTAGACATGTTTTGTTTGCCACTTTTAAACTGCATAAGACAATGCTGTGGTCATGTGTACCTGTACGCAAGGGTTCGACCTGTATTGGTTCTGTGGTCTTTTGGGTTGTACGGACCAGCAGAGGCTCATAAACAGAAGATGTTGCACTTTAAAGGGAGCGCAGGTGCGTCTTGTGGTTTCCTTGAGGCTCATCTGGCCACCTCAAAGGTCATCATGAAAAGGGAACGTATCATTGTCATGCGTGTGGTAAGTGTGTCGTCAAGTATTTGTAAGGATAATGGAAGTTGCATGCACTTATGATATGCGGTGATGGTGATGCTGTCATACACTCCATGGGTTCCCTGAACGGTCTACAACCTTGATATTTTGTACAGGTCCGCTCCACAAGTTGCATAGGTTTTCAATTTTTTTGCCAGCAAACACTCCATTTCCATCCAAAACTGGATGTGACAGAGGCGATAAAAATTCACATATTAGTTAACAGCAGCGTGCACTAAGCATTTATTTGTAATTTGATTTCAAACTTCGCCTTTTTCAACTGCCTTTTAGTTATGGTACTAGCTCTTATTTTCTTGAAGCAACACACATAGTGAACAGAAATGGCGTCTGCTATCACTTGACCTTCATAGATAATAGTAGGATTGCATATCTTAAAGGGTTAATTAGAGCATTAACCCCTGCAATTTCTCTCATTTATTTTCTCAAAAACAAGCATTAAGAAAACATGTATTCTTTATAAGTCAAGGAGAAAAGAAGCCTGTTTAGATGCCCACAAACATTTATCTTAGAGTTATTTTAGAGAAGTAAGTATGTGATGTAATCACTTAATAAGTTTTGTTACTGATCTGTTATTTTGTAAAGATGGCAGCTCCAACGGTCATACCGCTAGTGTGGGACAAATATGTCAGGAAGTTAAACAACATATCGCTACTGGTTTATCTGCTAATCTATAAGCCATAATCATCAAAATACATAGTTATAACATTGAAATGTGTAATGATTCTGAAATAACACACAGTGGAGGAAAAAAAAAAAACAAGTCTCCACAATATTCAATGTTTTTTTTTTTTTTTTTTTTTTTTTTTATTATTTTGGTCCTTCTGTATATTAAAACCTGGAAGCTATGTGCAGAAACAAGAAAGGACCTGGCTTTTTAGTCCCACCTGAGAGTGGCAGAAAAATCTAAACCACTTTAGAATGAATTCATGAATATAAACAGACTATGACAGCTGGTGAAAAATTTTGATTTAGAACAAAAAATATCAGCCAGAGGAAAATAAATGCAGCATCAATGCTGCTGTTTCACTATAGCAGAATAAACAAATGCTGACTATAGGCCTGGATTCTCCTTTGCAGTGTATTGCAGCTATTCTACTTTCTAAATGATGTAATGACAGGAAAGGTCTGCATCAGGAGTCTTTTAATGACTGCCACTATCTTGCATCATTTAGATTCCCAATAATTACTATCCTATACAACAGGTATCATGCAAAAATTGTGAATGTGTTTATTTTCTGTGAATCCCTGCATTGCTACTTTGAAAACATTTGAATTTTTTTCATCAATTTCTGCTATTTTGTGTAAAACTATTTCACACCAAGACCATATATGAGTGGACTCAGATCAACTGACTAAGAGCCCCTGACTGTACAAATGCATTATGTTAAAAAATGCCTCTAAAAGCGTCCTTCCAGAGCTGAACAAACTACACAGAAATATCAAGCTGTTATCTATCTAAAAAGATGTTTTTGAGAAGTGGCCAGAAAAAAAGCACAAGGAGATGAAAAGCCAGTGTTTCCACTGAACTTCTGACTCTTTTGTTTGGATCTGCATCTTCTCCTTCTCACTACACCATGTTTACTGACAACTTTGAAGATCTTTGTGACTTTTACACTCTCTGATTTATACGTTTTTTGTTTTCCATTTGAACTTTAAAGACACAGTTATCTTTTTTAGCAATACCGGCGTAAAGCCACTTTCCTCTGCAGATCAGTTGATTCACATTGATTCCGTCAGGGACCCTTGTCAAAGAGCATTGTAGGTTTTGACCTTGAATGGCCTGGAAATGCCGTCTGCTTTGCAGGATTGCTGGATCTGCACCAGCAATTGTAGGTTGAGTTGCATCCCCAGATCTTCAGACTGGAGTTATTTTTTTGTATTTTTGCTGCATATAAACCGTCACATCTCTGCAAAAAAGACTATAAGTAAACAAACTTCTACTAATTTCACCAGATGCAAAGAGTTTCTATGGATGCTCAAGATTAGTTTCCACAAATCAGGATCGCTCAAGTGAATCTGCTTTAAAAGGAGAGTTTAGTTTCAAAAAAATGTATTTATTTACTGATTCTTAAGTTAATAAGGTGTCTCTTCCTTATTAAGCTATTAAACATCAGTTTTTACAAATGTACACATTTATTACAGGTGATTCATTATAAATGTTATGTTTTATCACCAGAGGGAAGATAAATTTAACCATGAGAAGAAACGCATTAAAAAAATACAAAGTGCTGTGCAGTCTTGCTAGGTGTAGTTGCAAATACCTGCAATTACATGCAAAAAAGGCAAGCAAACAAATACAAAAACAAGACACTTGAATTTTGAGGAATGCCGAAGCAGAATAACAAAAAGGTTTACATTGTGCTTACGGAAGAAATCTATGAAGTGCAAAAAATCAGTGATCACATGTGTCCCAAGATTCAGTAAAAAGCAATTAATTACTTTTTTTGACAAAATGCACATTTAATGGATTCATGGTGTCATGTACTGTATGTACATGTATGTAGTACAAATATAAATACAAATATTTACGATTAAAACTAATTATAACGACATTATTTACATGTGGATGTGAAGGTATATATGTGGATTTGTTTCTCTTTTACTTTTTATCTTTTAATTTTCATATCACACTTCTTTTTCTATTTCTTTTTTAATAATGTTTTTGTTGTTTTTGACATAATTCAGTCAGGAAGAATGCTGTGCAAAACTATATAAACTTATTCCACATCAGGAAATCTATTTTTCTGTTTTTCTAGGTGAGATCTCAACAAATGACAAAACGTGTCAGCAGGAATGTCTGCGTCTGTACATCTGCTGATCCTTTTTGCCTGCCTCTAGTTGTAGAACCTGAGCTTCAAACTCCAAGACAGAATCCACCAACAGAACTCTCCCTTAGTTTTGAATCTTTCCTCCATGTTTTGCCCTGAAGTTCTCAGAGTCACACGACCAAAGTAGCCTCATCCTCTCCATGTAATAAGGGTCTCTTTCTGATAAAGGTGTGCACCTTCTCCTGAGTTTCCTTCTTTGATCTGGCATCTTAAAGTAGGGGTCATGATAGATTTGACACATGATTGGTTGTTTACTTCCACACTGAGAGGTGGTCCCTGCTCTTTGAGTGCAGGAACCCATTACGGGAAAAATAAATACATGGAGCACTGAGGACCAGGACAAATATTTCACAAGTGCCAGCTGCGCTCACAAAAAGGTAAAAATGACAGGCATGTACAATGACAAAAATAAAAAGATAGACGTACAGAAAACAGAGTTTCTGGGGCAAGTTTGACAAAGGGAGGGTCAAGAAATTAGAAACCACATTTTTCTCCTTTAAGGAAAACAGCAAGAAAAAAAAGAGTGTATATGGAAAACACTAATAATACCATATCCCAAGTCACAAAAGATAAAAACAGCAATTATACAAAAATAAAACAGAATCTCTGAACTCCAAAACAATTTAATTGGAAGTTTTAGATGCAACAAGTGTTTACTTCCTGTGATCCCCTTTCTTCCTCTCTGATAATGAATGTGTTTTAGATCCAAAATAACCACGCACTGCAGTAATTCTGATCAACCACATTCTCACATTATTCTTGCTTTGTTTTGTGGTGTTGTGTTGTTTTTTTTTTTTTCTTTTTTTCTAGGAGTTGAATTTTTCTCGAGCCACAAAAATGCCAGGATCTCTGGGGACTTGTAGGGCTGTTTATAAAGCATGCAGGAAAAAAACGGCACTTTTTCTTTTTCCTGTGGTTCATCTTAGAGGATGAACCTTTTATAATTTTAATATTTTTGTCATACACAATCTTATCGGGAATTTCAATATATTCGAATAAAAATACTTCTCGCTTCAACATTAACACAGCTGAGTCAAGCAATGAGAATCTGTAATAAGCAAATATAGCAAAAAGGCGCAGGAGGTGAATGATTTTTTTTTTCCTGCAAAGATGAATGAGCTATTTTTTATGTGTATTTCATGTCCACGTGTCACATGTGTGTTTTGATCTCCGGCTTGTAAGTAAGTGTTGAAGCTGTTTTGATACTTTGATGTGTGATTTCTGTAAAAGAAATGGAGTGTTTGATGTCTCCACAAATCACAGCGTATGATCTGAGTGCAGGCACAGAAAGCGTGCATGGATGCGAAATTCTGTTTCCTGGTTTGTGTTGGAGTAAAATAATCTACCACTCATCTGCGGGGGAACCTAACCAGAAAACATCCAATTTGCATATTTTTCACTGCAAATCTGACAGCCAAGAAGAATCTAAGGAAATGAAGAGAAAAATGGGTAGTGGAGTTTTCTCCAGGTTATTTTTTGTTGTATTTTTTGGTTTCTGATCCTTGTACTTTTTAATATTTCATTTTTTTTAGAAAAAAAGGATACATTTTAGTTGATTTTTATTTTAACTTTTTTTGTCAGTTTCATTTTTGTCAAATTTTTTTTGCATAAAATCAAAGCAAAAAAGCGAACTTTTCTTTTTTTTTTTTATTGTGAATACATGTTCACACAAATCACAAAAGGGAAACATTTCAGTCCACTTCAATATCTATGGCATACGGCTCAAAACTAGCTTTGATAGCTGAACCTTCTCTCTGCCAGACATATCAGAGGCGTAGCAACTCTTTCTAGGTTCAGATTATGAAACGTAATTGGATTACTTAATAATCCTCTCAAAATGATTTTCTGGATTATGGCGCACTGAAAGGTTAAGGGCCAGGAATATTGGGCTTTTCTGCCATCTTGCTTAATAAATATGATGTGTGTGATAGCATGAGATTAAAGGATAACAGCTAGAGAGTGAATTATTTAAAATGACGTTTGGATCTAGTTGTTCATGCTTGGTAACATTTTGTTTAGGGTTTTGTTGAGAAATGAGTGGCAGTAATTACGTTAAAAGATAAAGTTCATGCATAATTAGATTTTTTTTTTTGACATGTCACAGATAAAATATGAAAGGTAAAAAGGCATTTTCTTCCTAAAAGGATCAACGTTGTCAAAAAAAAACATTTTAAAATCGAAATAGATCACACCAGTCAGGCCCTTTTTGTCCCTCCAGTTTCTCCGTCTCCTCTTATAGAATCAATATCAGGTTCCTCAACTTGTTCCTTTCGTAAACACTGACCTTGGGTTTCCCACTAAGCACCATTAATGTTGGTTTTCCTGCTTATTCCAAACTATTTCCCACCTTCTTCTTATAACTCCATCTTTAAGAAAGACAAGGAGAAAGCAGGAAAGCCACAAATCTGGTGAATTTCTCAAGAACTCCTACTGCTCTGCAGAAAACTTTTCTTTTTTAAATTTTGGATAAATGTGACATCATGATTAAAAGACTACTGGGAACTCTTTTACAAAAGATGATCTGAGTGGGACTTTAACTCTTGTAATTTGTGAAATATAGAGGTAAAGTAAGCAACTCTAACTCTTGTGTTGGTCTTTCAGCCACTCCTGATTTTTTTAGGACCAGATTTTTATGTTTGGTTTTCACATAGCAGCAAAAAAAACTAAAATATTAAAAATATAGTTTAAGAAGTGTTTCAGCCCTGTCTTTACAATTGTAGTGAAAGTGAGCCTTTGCCATGATTTCAAGTTGAACTTAAAATAAGAAGTGAAAAGTATGTTTTGCTATGGGGAATAACAGACACGAAGTTAGTTCTTTTTCAAAAGATATGTTTATTTGTGAGGAGCTCTTTCCTTAAAATGCTGTAAAGGAAAGACAGTGCTTTGAATAGTCTGGAGTCAATTCAAACTTGACATCCCAGGTAAAAATAGAGTTATAATAGTCAAGACAAAATTGTGGCAACCCCTCGCACAACCTTACAACACAACCACATGTTAGCTCAGGAACAAGTCACTACAAGTTGGGTGTGTGCACGCACTCGGCTGCACTCAACACCACAGCAAATTGCCTTTGCTATTTCCTTTATTCACACAAACACAAGCATTGCATAGGTCGAGATGGTTTTGCAAAAGTATTCATACCCCTTGAACTTCCCCACATTTTCCCCACATTATGATTTTTTTTTATTATTTTATGTGAAAGACTGACACAAAGTGGCACACAATTGTGAAGTTTTTACAAATAAAAAACTGAAAAGTGCAGTGTGGAAAAGTATTCAGTCCCCTTAAGTCAATACTTTGTGGAAACCCCTTTTGCTGCAATTACAGCTGCAAGTCTTTTAAGGTTTGTCTCTACGAGCGTTACACATCTAGAGACTGAAATCTTTGCTCATTCTTCCTTGAAAAACAATTCAAGCTGAGTCAGATTAGATGGAGAGCGTTTGTGAACAGCAGTTTTCAGATCTTGCCACAGATTCTGAATTGGATTTAGGTCTGGAATTTGACTGAGTCATTCCAACACATGAATCCGTTTCATTTTTACCATTCCATTGTAGCTTTGGCTTTATGTTTAGGGTGGTTGTCCTGTTGGAAGGTGAATCTTCGCCTCAGTCTCAAGTGTTGTTCAGACTTCAACATGTTTTCCTCCAACCTTTCTCTGTATTTGGCTTCATCCATCTTCCCATCAACTCTAACCAGATTCCCTGTCCCTGCTGAAGAGAAGCAGCCGCAGCCCCAAAAAATCATGCTGCCACCACCATGTATGACAGTGGGTTTGGTGTGTTCAGAGTGATGTGCAGTGTTAGATTTCCTCCACACATAGCTCATTGCATTTAGGCCAAAAAGTTCCATTTTGGCCTAAATGTGATCAGAGCATCTTCTTCCACACGTTTGCTGGGTCACTCACATGGTTTATGGCAAACTGCAAACGAGTTATATATGTTTAGGTGGACGACAAAGTGCGTTTGCAGTTGTGGAGACTCTTTCCATTTGTGGATGATGGACTGAACAGTGGTTCATAAGATGTTCACAGCTTGGTAAATCTTTTTCTAGCCTAACCCTGCTTTAAATTTATCCACAACTTTGTCCCTGAGAACACCTGTCTGGTGTGTTCCTTTCACTTCATGATGCTGTTTTCTCCCCAATCTTCTCCTGACAAACCACAGACTGTCACAAAACAGCTGGATTTGTATACTGAGAATACATTATACACAGGTGGACTCATTAAGTCATTAAGTCAACATTTGATCAGTCACCAATCATCAAGGAACTTCTGAAGGCAACTGGATGAACTCAGAGAAAAGGGGATTTAATACTTATGCACACTGCACTTTTCAGTTTTTTTATTTGTAAATGAAATTGAACTCTTGTACAATTTTCTTTTCACCTTCACAAGTGTGTACCACTTTTGTGTTGGTCTTTTACATAAAATAAATAAATAAATACATATTTTTGTTTGTGGTCATAATGTGACTAGAGAGAAGTTAAAAGGGTATGAATTTTTTTGCAAGCAACTGTTTTTAGTGCCAATGTGTTTATTAATGCCTTCAGGTTCAGTTTCAGGACCAAGCACTTCAAAAGTAGTGTTTTAAATAAATCCCAGAAAAATAATTGTTTTTAAACCACAAGTGATCTAATAAAGAGGGAATAAAATGGAACCTGAAACTGATCCCTGTGGAACAACACAGGATAGTCCAAACGTTTCAGTCATTCTTCATTGCAACATTGGAGGATCCATCATTCAAGAATGAGGAGAGCCACTCTAGGAAAGCACCAGAAATAGATATTTTTTTAAGGAGCCATTAAACTAAGATTCAATGATACACATTTTCAAATGCAGACATCAAATTAAGACTGTGTGTTGGCCAGAATTTGGTTCCATCACGATGTCATTTTAAAACCGTCTCAGTAAAACATATTTTACAAAACTTGACTGGAATGTGTCAGTCTGATTATTTTGTAATAAGTGGTTTTCCTCCCACATTTTTCTGCTTTTTAGAGATACATTGAATCTCTCACGTTTCAATTGAATAATTCATTTATTTTTCAACCCATGTTCCAACTAAATGAAAATTGAAAATGAAAACTTAAATGTCAACAGGTCTACAGAATGGTTTGGTCCCACTTATTATTATCATGCCATCTTGTAGAGTGATAGGAGTGACAGAGGTCCACCACTTCATAGATTAGCATAGATCTGCTAGCATTGATAGCAAACTGTCATCATAACACTTTTTGATAGGGGTAATAAGTAAGGTTCCTGATGTCTCACACTTTTCTTGCCAAGAAGGTTAAATGAATGGAATGCATCACAGTCATCGTCTATACTCTGACACTTGGAAAAGACCAGATTGAAACCAGACTTTGAATGGTGCAAAAAAAAAAAAAAAAAAAAAAAAAGAAAAAGAACAAAGTGTCAAATGGTGTCAAAAGGAACCAAGGTTTTTTCTTTCTTATCTGGTTTAATGACGGAGAGGACTGCCAACTTAGCTTACTTGAACATTTATTAAGGCTCCAAAATTATGATTTTATGCATCAATCTGACAATGGAAAAAAAAATCAATAAGATGGGATCAAAAAAAAGGAGAAAACCTTCAATGGCTACTTCATATAATGAGGCCTTTGACATGTTATGTGTGGAGTTCAACTTGTCAAACAGAAGGATTAAACACAACGGCGGTGGCTCACTTAAAGGTCCTCAAGAAACAATTGATCAATGCTGGGACTCAAAGACAAAACCAGGTCCAGAGTATGACTTTTCATGGGTAGAACAAAAAAAAAACGCTGCTTCAAGTTAGAAATCAGTGAGGGTCCAAAAAATAAATACATATGTTGATGTTAAACAGGATGGGTCATCCTTGATAAAATATTAGCAAGTTTGTTGATAAAAATAAGAACTTGTCTAAAGTATGCACCATCAGAACTTGTTTTTTGGCGTTTGATTAGTTGTAGGAGACTGTTTATGTACCTGCAGTAGAAATGGAGCAAATGAGTGCAAGAACTGTCTCCTTGCCAAGAGAAGTGAGGTCCCACACATAAAAATAATTTAAAAAAAACTAATAAAGGTATTCAGACGGGTACAGTCCTGGTCCCAGTCCCAGGTCTCCATAAAAAACATTCAACCTAACTGTTCCTCACTGAGAAAGTTAACACAGTTGAACGACTGATCAACAATGGAGCAGGTGTTGAGAGGAGCAACCCTGAATGAATGTGTCATTTCTCCTGCACTCCAACCAGTTGAGGCTGTGCTGGAAAGTTTTAGTTAGAACAAGCTATTCAGAACAGGCAGTTGTGGCGTGTGTGAAGGACAAGGATGAGGGGGAATACACAAGGGTGATCTGTGACCCATCACGGCGAGGGACACTGATCGCCTACAAAAACTTGTTGATAAGTGTGCATCAGTGGTGGGCGAAGGGGTTCTTCCTGTAAAGGATTTGTTGGAGGGAAAAACAAGAAGAATGCTGGAGGCCATTCTTAAGAACAAAAGAAACCTGCTGCACATGACCCTGGCCTCTCAGAGAAGCAGTCACAGTGAGAGGTTCATCTCACTGCGCTGCAGAACGGAGAGGTTCAGGAGATCCTTTATTCTGGCCACCATGAGGTTTTATAACAGTTTTTGCTGACAGAACATTTTTTTGTTTTGCTTATCATTCCTATGTTTGCCTTTTTATTCATTATACTCATTTTTTTATTATGTTTAATGATTTGCTCTGATCCTTTTTAGCTATGTTTATGGTCTTTTTGGGTGTGATTGCTGGTGTACTGTATATGATTGAGCTACCAGATGTGGAATTTCTCTCTGCAGACATTCATTAAGCATCTTCTTTTATTCATTGAGCTAGTCTGATCCAAACTCTGCAATCTGCAGCAGATACTGTTCCATTATAGTTTTATCTGTCTGTTTGGCAATAAATAACCTCGATCGTAGCCATTTTTGACTGGTCTGAACATCTCTTGCCATAGATTCCTCAAATGAATACATATGTGTTTTTTCTTGGTTTTCCAACAGGTTCATGAGTGAAACATGTGACCAAAAGTTCCCATTGTTATGCAGACCAGCTTAATGCAAATAAACCATAAACTCTGATTTCTAACTGTAGCAGAAAACCACACCAGCTTTCCCTACTGCCTTTAAAAAAAAGAAATCCGTCTCAAGCTTTTGAGACAAAGAGTTTCATACGATTAAACAGTTAAAGGAAACTAATGAAATGAATACGTTTATTTATTTCTGTTATGGTAGCGTCTTAGCACTGCATTAGTGTTGATTTTGATTGCTGACAGCTACCTCATTCTGATGAACAGAATAACTTGTGTTTTTCAATGGAAGTGGTTGCTCAAACATGCCATGGCGAGTCCAGTGTGAACGCAGCATTACATAGAACATTGTTGCATGTGCAGCTGCAGGAAGACAATAGAAAGAACCAGTCAAACAGCACATAAAATGTGGCCCATAGTATAGTTAAAAAGCTTTAGTGATGTTGCAAGTGGCAACTTGAGGAAAGAAGCAAATCCTTAACTTGCTCCACCAATGCTCAAGACAGAGAAGCAAAGATTTGGCAGGTGGCCTCAAACACTCAGAAAATAGCGGCCACAACACAGACGCAGCTGATGATTGATGCTGATCGCAACAGCTGAAAGAAAGGAAGCTGTTTTTATGATCTGTCTGCAGGTAATCAAACGGTGGCTCCAATCAATAATTAAGTGGCACTCTGCCTTCACCGTAAAGAATGAAATCCAATGTGGATGAATAAAAACTCCTGAAAGAAAAATCTGTTTAACCTTTAGTGCTAAGTGCTTTTATCCGACTTCCCTTTAAAATAAATACATTCCTCTTTGCATTCAAATGTCATTCCTGTCAGGGATCCAAAATGAGCTTGTATCAAGGACGTAGCTCTGAAAATATTCCAAAGAGAAACACCAAAACCCAGTTACATGAACATTAAACCCCCTCGTGTGATGGAAAAAAAGTAGTTGCAATGGAACAAAATGTATTACCGGGGAAAAATGGGCAAACACAGTATAGGATAAAGCAGTTTTGATTCATATAATAAAAAGCTCCAAGTCTTTGAGCTTGAAATCAAAGCAAGAGTAGACTTTTGGTGGGGGGGCGCCACTATGCTTTGTCAAGAAAAAAACAAAAAACAAAAAGAGAAAGAAAATAAAGGAATTTCATAGAAGAACGACTTAAAGTAAAATTCAGGAGGATGACAGAGAAACTGTACATGAGACAGCAGGGATAAAAGAACTGAAGGGAGAGAAAGAGACTGGTAGCCACTAATCCCAACAGAAAAACACTGTGATTAGACTTATCCTTTTCCCTGAGGATTATGAGCTTTGATAAAACCTTCAATCCAGATCAAAATCAAATTTGGTTTGGCGCTATATTCATGGGAAATATTTTTGTTTCCTTATACTGTATATCTGAGAATGTAAATTGAACAACTTTATATTTATGGAATAATTAGTTTGTGATTTCTTTGTTGTAACTTTTACAGTAATTTTCTTTTTTTTCCACCATCTTTTTTTCCTAAAGGGTCTTCTCAGTCATTGAGATCCTTTAATTACAGAATTTGCTTCTTCAGGGAAGATGACCATTACAGTTTGATCAAGAAAACATTTTGCTGCTCATCCGAGTATTTCCCATTGTTTCTGTTTCAAATTGTGGCACAAACGTAACCAGATCAGCAGATTCCCCACTGCATCCAAATGAACTGACCAAGTTTAAAGGGCATTTCTGGTCATTTAAGGATGAACTGACTGTCTGTTTCAACAGTTTTTTTTTTTTTAAGAGAGGTTTTGAAACTATGCTTGAGTTTTATCTCTAACACCCATGATAAACGAGGTTAATTTTCCACATGTAATCTATACCCATATGTCACAGACCCGATGCACTTTTGTCTAAGGAAGCTACTAATTCCCAACATGGCTTCCAGGCAAACATTGTGGAAACAATCTTTGTTTTTGGTTTTTTTTTTGGAGGTAAAACGTTACCAAAGCTTTCTGTAAGTCCTAATACGAAATGAATACTTGCAAAAAAAATAATTAAAAGTCTCAAACATTGCACATTTGAGTTAAAAGTTGGGCCTGGCTTTGTTGTTTTCCAAATTTTAAGCGTGCTTGTGATGTGGCTGTTTGTTCAGCAGAAAAATAATTTGCGTCTCTCATTTTTAAACCTGAAAAAAACGGTACAAAAGCCAGGCATAAGTTGCATTTAACTTTGTTGTTTAAAAAAAAGATCTGAAGTTTGTTTTAAAGTTACAGTACACATTTTTATTTTAAGTTTTTAAAAAAGTTCGTTCAACATTTTCATGATTTTCACTGTAAAAAAAGCAACATTCCCTTCTATGTTTTATTTCCTTGTGCGATTTTAGATTCAGTATATTATTGCATTACAAAATGATGAATAAATAAACAACATAACTTGATAGTTACATACTGAAGATGAGATAGTGCTGACAAAATGATACCAGAGAAGGCAAAGCAAACCGTTTTTAGGATGAAAACACAAAAGTAAAGTCAATTCTAGACATAATAAGTCAGTTATATGATGAAACCCCAAGGAAGTCATCAAATAACTATCAATATTTCAAATGAGCAGCAAGTGTCAGTGAGTTCCAGAATGATATTTACTTGGTGGGGGTCTTGGTGTTGCTCAGGGATGTTGGCACTTGTTAGTAGTTCATTGTTGGTGTGTGAAGATGTGAATTTTAGCCACATCTCTTGGGTAATGGTGTCGAAACATGATTGTACATAAGAGACAGGAAAAGCCTGGGACACCACCTTTATTCATTTTACTATAGATGTCTTCCATGACTCCTCTTCCAAACCATCTGTCCTCCCTGTCCACATTCATCCATCCATTTTCTGAAACTGCTTAATCCCTGTTGGGGTGACGGCGTTGCTGGAGCCAACCCATTTACTGTTGGGCGAAGGTGGGGTACACGCTGAACAGGTTGCCACTGTCATAGGGCCGCATGCTCAAACGCTTAGGGACAATTAACCAATGAAGCATGTTTTTGGACAGTATAACGACGCTGGAGTGTGTGCCCGGAAAAAATCCATGCATGCACAAGTGAGTACATGTAAACTCCACACAGAAAAGTCCCAGCCGGCATTTAACCAGGACATCTGATGTGACTTTATTGTCTTTAAGGGATTGTCCATTGTCCTTCAGGTGTAGATGATCTGTTGAGTCCTGGTGTAAGGGGTAGCTCTTCCTTTCTGTCACTTTCCTGCTTTTATGGTCTTCGTCCTCCAGGTTTCCCTTTACACAAAATTCACCAAAGTTCACCTGGCATAACGATTCCTGAGGACAGTGCTCATGTGGCTTTTTTCCCCTACTCTTCATCCCCATGCTGTAGTATTTTCCAATTAAAGCATGTTAAAGCAGTCCAAAATGAAAGGATTTAAACTGAATTTTACAATCAATTTTCTGTGTACATTTTTGCAATGCTGACTTTTTCTATACTGCATTTGTTTTTTTTTATTAGAAAAACATTTTAATGAGGAGGTGGGGGTCAAGTCGGTGCACAAAATAAAAGCATCACAGCATCTAAAGCCTTTGACAGAAAAGTATCAATCAAAAAACAGAAATCATGTATTTTTTTATTGTTCCTTGGTTTTATTTTTCTGTACTTTTCTAGTGCTGGCCTTGAGCAAAGGGTTTGCACGTCCTCAGCCTAAGGCAATTAACTTGAACAGTTCAACCACTCCAGTGTGTTTGCTTACTTTCTTTTTTCTGAACTAATCAGAAGAGAAAAAGTCTATTTCCCCCACATGGCAAAGTGCTGTGAGTCTGAGCGTAGCCTTAACTGTGCTTGGCGAGCAGAACGCACAGAGGAGTAAAAGTCCAGAGAGACTGTGCAGCTAATCACTGCAAAGAAGCCACACTGCTCAGCTGCACACTCCTGCACACATTTGCACATGCAAATGAGGCCTATGTGTGCGTGCAGAGGTTGCAGCAAAGCTAAAGAAAGCTCAAAACTTGACTGCTTTTTGATATAGAACTGATTTCCTGTAGCTTTGCTGAAAAGAAAAAAAAAACGTTGGTCTATTAAAAGAAACAAAAAAAGAGCTGCACTCTTATGAGACAATTCCGAATCCTCATGGATGAGGAAGTAAGCGATGAAGAGCAGAGTGAAAAGAAGGTTCTCCGGGGAAAATGATGCTCCATTTGAGCAGCCATCCAATTATGATCACTGTCCACATCTCATATTGTACATTCAGACTGCCTTAAACAGGACATATTAGAATGCTCCGCTTCTGTTCCTCCAATTCTCACATTTTTTATATTTTCCTTCTGTCTTTAATACCTTCTCTCTTAGCACAGACAATGTGTTTGGGATTTTGCAATGCAAGCACTCTCTGATTGCCCATTCCTATCTTGTCTAAACTCCATCTGTTGATATGGAACCATTTCACGCAGTCAGTCCCAAGTGAAAAAAAACCTGGAGGGCAGCTAGGGGCAAAAGTACCCATTGGCATTCCCATTACATTGCTTAAGCAGTGCCCATAGTAACAAATGCTTAACTCTTTCACTTTGAAAGTTTGTCTGCATTGAATATAAAAAATAGGTAATTTTCAAGGAAATTTTTATTAAACAATTTGTTTCTTTGATAATCTGAATGGTCCAAATTTATATATATATAATATTATTTTACAGTTTCAGTGGAAACAAGGCTTTAGAGTTCTTTTGATGTTGTACAGCCTCAAGCATTCAGTAATATAGATATGTGGAGTCCAAAAAAAAACCCCCAGCTTCAATATGAATGCAACTTTGAACACATTGATATTCAAAAACCTTTAAAGAGATCCTCTAACATTCAAATACCTCCGTCACAATTGCCCTTACAGGTGTATATGGGCTGTCTGCCGATAAAATTGGACAAACCTGTACAAGATAAATAAGTGGCCTGCAGGAAATGCTAAGATCATAGACCACACGGCCCCTCATCCAAGCACCAGACCCATAGTGAAAACTTTGGTCGGGTGCACACAGGTCTGAGGTATCTGACCAGAGCCACTGCCTAGGGTTTAAGTGGGCGCTCCAACAGCTCAAATTTCCATGATTCTGTCCTGACCGAACACCTCCGCCACCCTATCAGACCCCATGTATTTGACAGGCGACGCCCAACCCACTCCAAGGCCAGAGGCAGCAGGAACCCAGCTCCAGGTGAATACTGGCTTCCTGCCAGTCACAGACCAAATAAAGTGCCAACACGAAGTGGGAGGGTGTACTTCAAGTGCACATTCAATACATATTTCGCACCATTTACTTTTCCTTCCCTGTAAATGTTATAATGTAGGAATTTTATATCTGTCCATGACCTTCAGAGGCAGGGCTGCTCATTCCTAATGTTTGCGATCTACCACTCTGCCTGTTTTCCAGTTTAAATGTAAAAATCGACGTTTTTTTAAATAACCTTTTGATACTAAGTATTTTGTGTTGCTGTTATAATTTACAAACATGAGAGATTTGCCATTTTTCAGAACAAAGATAGTATTTCTGGCTCAACAGACATTGTGAAGGGCATTTCTGTTGTATTTGTCCACAGAGTGGATGCCTTTCACCTAAAAAAAAAAATCTTCATAACTATTTTTCTGAAAGAGAACACACGTATTCAGAACTCACTTGCAAACCTAAAACTCTAAAAGCTGAATTTGTTATCATTTTAACAAATATGTGTAATATTTTTTTGTCAGTTCAATTCTACACAAGACATATTTATATAGTTCTGTAGTTTCATTGCACTGAATATATCTCCTAATATTTATTATTTTACTTGGTACTTGGGCTTTACCATCAATGTATTTTGATGTAAAAGTGCTGAAAAGAGTCTGAAGGTTAGGTCTCAGTGGCTGGTCATGGGTCCTCTAACAAGATAATGACCTGGCTAAGAGTTAGACATTTCAGAGTCCTTTCCTGAGCCCTGATCTTAATCCTATTGAACATCTGACGAAGGAGCTGAAACATGCTGTCTGGAGAAAAACCCCTTTAAACCTGAGATAATTAGAGCAGTTTGCTCACAGAATGGGGTAAAACACCCATTAACAGGTGCAGTCTCATTGTGACACCTACTGATTTCATTTGACTGCAGGCAGTCATTAATAATGTGGTTGCACAACAAGTTTAGCTATAAAAAAGTTACAGGGACATCTTTTCCATTGTCCGGTTCATTATTTTGTTTTATAAAATGTTTTTTGTGCACAGCATTCAAAAGGAATTTAACATTTTGTTGGTGTTCAGTACATTTATTTTATATTCGTTACTTTTGTCAATTTCAAGTTGTTTCAAAATTTTGAGATTAACTTTATAGTGGGATAGGGTACATTGACCAGTTTTTGGTCCAACCAAGCGAATTACATTCTAAAATGTTCCCATTGGATGCTTTTGTTGCGTCTATTTATGGGTCCACCCACCAACCATTAATCACAGACACACACACCCCAGACAAACCATAGGCCTGAATTCTTGGAAAAATAAGGACAAAAAAAAACAAAAACCTCTTAACTTTTCTAACTTACTAACAGAAATTGAAAAATATTTATCCCGACAACACAAAAAATGTGCCATGAGTACAACAGTGTGTTTGTGTGTAAGGGAGGCTGTGTTATACATGTGGGCAAATGTAAAGAGATGTTAAGGACCTTGTTCCATCATGTTGATGAGCTCCGTAATGCATTGAAGTAGCAGCAGTCCGATGGAAAAGTGGACACTTTCCAACACATCATCTCCATTATCTGTGTATACATTAACCTTGAGTGTAGTGACAGGCAAGTGAAATGATCTAAACACATACACACTCAAGGTGCACTGCAAACATTAATGCAGGCCCACACTTCCAGAGATAATGTGCGCACGTTTATAAACCAATGAACAACCTGTCAGTCTCTTGCACGGGAACACTTTGATCTGCCAAAAGGGAACAGAAATTGAACCAGTAACCATACAGCAAGGAGACAAACACTGTACCTCTTGATACACAGCCTTCTACAGGATAAAGATCCTGTCTGGTTGTTTAACAGAACTTTTCACCTTCTAATACCAGGACACGTTTGGTGGGACATTCACTGCTGGAAAATGTTTGCACTGAACTATTTAAAAAAAATTAAAAAATGAATATTTTCTCTCAAATAAGACCATGAAATTGAAGAACCCACAACATTAAAGGAAATTGTGAAATCATTTGTTGGGTGAATGTAATATAATTATGGAAAGAAAAACAAACAAACAAAAACAAAAACAGATAGTTAAATTCAGAATAGAAGACACTTAAATTAATCAACTATTGATAATTAACCTCAGTGAATTTCATTGACTGTTTTTTTTTGGTTCATTGCTCTGTCTTGCCACATTTTCACCCAACAAACAAAAAAAGATTTTTTTGAGTGTGTCTCTGTTGCGAAAAACAATGTGTCGGTTAACATTGAAGTTAAACAATTGTTTATTGTAGGGTGAAACTAAAAAACAAATTCTTTTGTCAAGATCTCATCCTCCATCATCAAGGACACTCTGAATTTACTAATGCTTTTTTAGACCGTAGAGGTGCGTGTCTGTATCCCTTAGCAGAAGAGTGTGATTCAAGGTTCGTCATACTTATAATGCTTTATTGATTGAAAAACCTTCCCCTTTTGGATGAGGCAATGAAAGTTCAGGCTATCAGCACTCTTTAAAACCAGAGAAAGCCCAACAAATAAGCTGCCGTCTAGTCTTTAGTGAGGGTGTCTAACTAATGCTGAATTGTTGTCAAATCACAGAAGCTGCTCTTCAATTTACTACAATGTGGTTTAATGGAAAGAAGGGCTTTGACAATATGCAACAAATTGTAACCCCTGCAAGTTGCACTGTTACGGCAATTAAGGCCTGCAGAATTCTACTGAGAGAAACATTACTTTGTTGTTTGCAAGTTTCTGTTTTGGAAAATGTAAGTTTAAAACAGTTGATCTTCTAGTGTTTATTTCAATCGAAATAAAATTGTTGAAGCTGTTTAAAAATGTTGTTTGGACTTTGGCTAATTTTTTAAATCAAGTCTGATAGGTTTACAAAAACTGAGCTAAAAGGGTTATAAAAAAACTCTCTGTGTACAAGCAACATACTAAGAAATGCATAAACATGAGATGCTCTCCTTTGTCAAACTTCATGGTCTTGGTCTCCTTTTGGCTTATCCCTTCAAGGGTCGCCACAGCGAATCACCTATTCACTGATTCACTCACACATATGGCTTGGCAGAGAGTTCTATGTCGGATGTCATTCCTGACACAACCCTGTATTTTATCTGGGCTGGGGACCAGCACAGGGAGACCCAAACCTGTGCTCCCTTGTGGCTACATAGGTAGACAGTAGCGTGAAGAGTCTTGCCTATGGACCCACACTGGATCCAGCTCATCGCGCCAACTGGGAAACGTATCTTGGTTTACCATGCCCCAGTCCTGCTCGCAGCCAGCAGAGCCACCCAACTGCCCTCACAAAATTACTAACCAGTGGACAATCTCTTAATTCATGTTATCAACTTTGTTTTAGAAGTATTATATTTGTACTGACTTGGTTCTTTTTTTAACAATGTTCTACAAAATATGATTTTTTTTCTCATATTGCTTACAAGGAATCCTTTGTCTTTCTGGTGTTTTTAATTTGTTCTTGTGGCCTTTTTCTCAGGATGGAGAACATATACAGTGTATAAAAATAGGCTAAACATTGCATTTCTGAATAAATCTGTGTTCAAATTGTTGTGAATCAGGAGCATAAGAAAAAATGCAGTGAGAAAAAGCCTGTAGCAGTGATGTAGGTGCTATAGACGGTGGGGCACAAGCTCCCTGCCCCGCTCCATTCTGAAGCATCCACTTGCAATAAATAAATCCATTTACATCTTTGTTTCCTCGTCTGAGCTGGCATGTTAGGCTGGTTAGCTCCAATATTGCTCATCATTTTTGTTGCACGGTAATGTTAGGATGATGCGTGTCTGGGGATGTAAGCTAGTGGTAGAGAGTGCAAACAAAAGGATGATGGGAAGTGAGGGCAGGCTTACTATGCTCTTCTGTTCCAGAAAATAACTGTTAAATTTTGTCTAAAAATTGAATAATTATAATGAAAAAAACCACTGGGAACGATTAAGCAAAAAACAAAAAAAACATTTCTTTATTTAGATAAAGAAATGATGGGACTGGGACCTTAAATGCACTTTACCGAATTATGTTCTCATTTCCAAAGCTGACCAAGACACAAATATAGCATTTCCTCAAATGATCAGAGGGGCTGCTTTTAGCAAATTCCCTACTGATTTTTATGGTTAGATGTTTAACTATACACCAAAGATAAGCACTTGTACAGCCAGGAAAAACAAATTGTATTGTTTTATTGGTTAATTTTCTATTTTCCATGTGCAGTTTCACATTTGTACATTGGTTATTTTATTTATTTCTTTGGCAGATGACTCAGAGCATCGTTGAGCTGGGCAGAATAAACTTCTGGCATTAAGCCCAACCCATTTCATGCAATTTTTTTACCATTTAGAATACTGCAGGTGCCATCAGAGATTATGTTCCAACATGTATTATGTTAAAAATGTCACCTTTTCTATACATAATTACATGTTCAAATATAAATAAAATGTGGCAGCAGTTCCACACATAACCATGATCAATTCTTGCAATAGCGCCAAGGAAAAAAAAAATGATACAGAATTATCCAAAGCAGACAAAGATAGGATTTTAATCTCCATAAGTAATGTAATAAGGCATGGCAAAATTGTAGAACCAGTTCTTTTTGGAGCTACTGAATCATTGCGAGATATCAGTTTGGAACAGGAAAGCTGTTTAGGCTCTGATTCTCTGAAGATGCCCAATCAGGTGGTCCAATCTTGCACAGAATAATTCATACTCCTGGTCAAGTAATTTGCACTCCTACACTCTGCATGGCACTGGTGATTAAGGGCTGTTACAGCAATATGACATGACATGGGATTTGTTATGGATATGTCATTGGCTTCCCTCCTAATTAATTAGAGCTAATGGACGCATAGCCATCTTGCCCATGAAGCAAAGGTGGTTGTTCACAAGACATCATTACAAACACTAATGAACTAATGAAAAGTTATAAAACCTAAAGCAGGATATGCTGTTCATTCTGACTTTGACTGTTAAGTTTAAAACTCTGCAAGTTCACGTTGAAAAACTGTTTCATTTATTGAAAGATTCTGCAACAAAAAAAAGGGTAATTGTGGCCTTTTGTTGGAAAATATGCTATTGTTTCATCAGTAGTAGCATGCATGACACCATGACAGGGGACCGACAACTAAACAGAAAAAAAAATTGGGTTTTATTTGCTTCCAATTGAGGGGAAAAGCTTATCTTGGTCCAAGTAAGTGAGAGCTACAGCTGGAATGAGGATGAGCTGGTTTTCAACAATGTTTGCAGGACAAGTTCTTCCTAAGTGGTTGGAAATAGAATGCATTACATTGGGAAAAAACAATACATTAACATGATTTGCAACCACAGCAGAGGTTGATTGTATGTACATGGTAAATTGAAGCTATCAGTTGTAAATGGAATATGAGGGAAGTCTAAATAAAAAGAGGCTGTTACTGATTTTGTCAAATTATTCCCAACTGTTCTTAATCTTATCATGACACCAGAAATAGGAGTGAAAGCATGACCCAACAAATGTGACTCTTTGTGCTGGAAACCAGGTCATTTTTAAAAAGGATCCAAAATAGAAAAATAATTTGCACATTAGCAGACAATGAATCAAATATTATACTTTGTATTTTGCACCAACGATATTAATGCAACTTATTTATTTGTTATATGGATGTTTTATGGATGGATTAATATATATTAACGCTGATTAATTTCACTTTGCAAATCAACCGTCTTCTGCCAGTTCAGGCTTCCGCAGCGTGTCAGTTTCAGAACATGCACATTTCATCGGGCACAATGCTGCTCATAACATGGTCACTTACCAAATAAATACATATTCAGTCGATTTTTAGTACTTTGTTCTTATAATTATTTAGGTTTAGATCATTGTCAGGGTAACAAATCAATACGTCGCTGAACCAGCAGACCTGAACAGAAGCAGCAAAGGAAAGCACTGTATGATATATGATATACGTTGATTGTCACGATAAGTTAAATAAAGCATCAGTACAGAGAGAAAGTTCACCTCTTACTGCTTGATTAGGAAAATCAAGAACTATATCCATTAAACACTTAGCAAGCACCCAGAATTACAACTTCACAGAGCAATTTAAGTTTTCAGATTTCCTAGAGATCATTTTTAGAAGGTGTGAAGAAACTGACAGAAAACAATGGTGTGTCTGTCCAAAAATGCAGACTTGACAAATGATCAGGGAGAGAAAGCATTAGACACATCCACCTGTATAGAGGTGGACCCGTACTGTTTCTGCAGGTTTTTGAGTTGAACAAGCCCATTTAGGGTTATAACTACCAGGTTCCCTTTGAGACTGGTACGGCCACATCAGGAGATGTCGTTGAAAATGGAACATACCATTGCTGTGCGTGTGGGAAATGTATTGTGAAGTGTTTGTGAGGTTAATATAAGTTTCACGCCCTTATGATATGTGTTGCAGAAAGGTGCCCTTATGCCACACTCTGGTTTTAAGGAAGGCACAAGTACTGTGAAAAATGCATGCATATGAAGTATAGAATTTCTAATAGTCAGGCTGCACACCAGGAGCCTGAAAGGAGGTGATGGGTGTAGGAAATGTGAAACTGTCAAAAAATACAAAATTCTTAAGACACACCTGCATCTCACCTGCTACACATACATGTTGTATAAGTGTCCGCTACGACCTGTCCCTTGTGCATGAACATGTTTGTTTTTCAAGCTCACCAAACAGTCGATAGCTCAGCTATTTTGAGCAGAACACCTGCATGCCTCACATAAGTCTGTCTACGGCTAGCCTTAACGGCAGTTGTGATTGGGGTTTCAGGAGGATGAAATCAGTAGTTCTGTGTTGCCAAAAAAAAAAGAACACAAGATGCCTAAATGTGTACCTCAAAACCCTTGCAAAGTTGTAAAGTTATGTGAAGACAACCAAGAAAACGTTTTCCAAATCATACAGCCAATACTAATAAAGCCTGGGAGGGAATTTTAAATGTGTAGCAGGAAATAAGTTTTCCCTGAATCACTAGAGCTTGAATTCTCACAAAGTTCCAATATTATATCTTAAATCCAAAAAAACCTTTTTTAAATCTAAAGCAAAATTCAGCGACAAAAAGGTATCTTATAGGGAAACAACGGAGCCACAGACAAAAAGGAAAATCCCGACCCAGGAGGGCAAAGACAGTAGTGATGTGAGGTTCTATTTAGAGGCGTGTGTCGAGTAGTGGAGGAGGAGTTTCGATGAAGCGCATATCGATGCTTGCTTCATCTAGAAGAGGAGCTGAAAATGATGACGTCCAAGGCTTCGCTGCCTCATTGTGACTGATTCAGGGAGTGGTTCAAAGTGTGCTGCGGGTTTGACAGTGTTGCTTTGTCTCAGACATGTCAGCCACTTGTTTTTCTCTTCAGTTATGCTGTCAATCATTTTACCTTTTAAGTGGTTGTGGGCGGGCTCATGTGAGGATGGCTGTGGTCGTGAGGGTGCGAGGAGCTTAAGTCCAAAAGGATGAAGCAAAGGAAAGAAAGTGTGCTGGGAAATACGGATTTACTTCAGCTTATGTGAAGAAGGAGATGCAGAGCAGCAATGACTGTCAAAAGAATGAAGTCAAACATCCTAAGCACATTCATGTGCTCTCCTTCACCCTGTGACACTGCTTTGTCACATTTATATGCTTCTGGAAAAACTGGCTTTTTATTTTTAATTTGATGTTTCATCTTTGAAGCAGCTGTTCCACCTTTTAAAGAAAAGAAAAGTTCAATCATCGATCTTTATTTATTTAATACTTTTCATACTTTGTGTCAAATGAAAAAATACTCATTACGCCAAGAAAATTATTATATAACAGGTAAATTAGTTTATAGATAAGATCAGACCCCTGACCCACACAATCCCCACCAGTTGTGCACCAAGACCCATAAAATCTAAATCCAAACCTTCTCACACCTCACTTTAAATCGTCATTTTCCTCATTTTCTAATTTTCCTTTGACATTGAGAAAATTTGTTTTTTTTATTTGAATCAATACACAAGTAAACTCACACAAAGAAAGCATACGGCAAAGTACGTGTTTTGTAAACTTCTTTGCAGACATGTTTATTCATGGGCCTTTTTTCCAAACGCTGCTGCTAATTCAACTGAACCTTTTTGTGTCCACTAGATGTCCTCCTACATCAAATGAGGCTTCATGAAGCATTGCACTGGAGTGAACCAATTGGATGAAAGGCTTCAATGCTTCATGAAGCTTCATCTGCCCATCACTAAAGGAAGAGTCTAAAACAGAACGAAGCAAAACAATAGGAAGCATTAAGAACAGTGATACAGATTGAACATGTAAACAACTGTATTTCTGGATGAAATGAACTTGATTGAGTCTGCTAATAAAGGCTCAGGCACAGGTGAAGCTGATGCCATTGATTACCCCATAGAGCCTGGAAGACAGAGACTGAAGCTAAAGACTCAACAACACAAAAGTCTTACTTCCTTATTTAAACAAAGAAACACAAAATAAAAATCAATTATTTAATGCTGTCATTTTGATGCATTACAAGCAATTGTAAAGGGAGGCATAATTAAGAATGTTCAGAGTTGCTGTGGTGGTGAATAATGAAGAACGTTTTCAAAACCCAAGAGATGATTTTGAAATGTTTGCCAGTCCAGGCTGACTAACTGAGTCAGTCACTGTTGCAACAGATTTTTTTAAGAAGCAATACAAGTAGGGTATAGCTAACCTGTTACTGTGCTTTTTTGAGTGTCTCTTTGCTTAGCAATTATCTTATTTGACTTATAATCTAGAAACAAAAGTATTTTTAGCAAGAATCAAAGAGATCAAAACATA
Organism: Oryzias celebensis; assembly: GCA_014656515.1. Lineage (NCBI taxonomy): Eukaryota > Metazoa > Chordata > Actinopteri > Beloniformes > Adrianichthyidae > Oryzias > Oryzias celebensis. Next base: position 16,768,278 of record BNCR01000011.1, on the reverse strand, counting down.
ATTATGAAACAGAAAGATATGTCTTAATCAAGAGACAATTCATCAAGATGTCCTGACTTTCAGCCGGTCAAGACAACACATGACAATAATGACTCATCTGAACAAAGACATCTTTTTGTCACCTTGAGTGCATTCATTTCTTTGGTCTGTCAGTAAATGACTTCCTTTTTTCACCCTCTGAGATTTATTTTTAACAACCTTAATCGTTATTATAAAGAAAGATGTTAAACTTTGTGAAAGCATAGTGGAGTGCAGTGCTTTTACCTGGTTTCTGTGGTTACCTGTTTTTCCTTTCTTAACGAGAAGGTAAAGATGCTGTTGCTGGCCAAACACAATTACCCTCCTTTTTTACAAGCCATGACGCCATAGAACCCTTGCCATTGTAAAAAAAAATACAATTCATTTAACATTTGTCATTACTTCACCAGCCATTAGTCGTTCCAGAAAATGTTGTTAAAAGTTAAAACTTCCTTCATTTATTGAAAAAGATGGCCAAGAGTGGTTTCTTTTCATTTAAGTGTCATAATAAATCTAAAAAAAAAAAAAAAAAAAAAAAAAAAAAAAAGGTTAGAGCTAGTTAGAGCTTTCAGCACTTACTAAAATTAATGGAACGTGTTCAACGCTTAATGTTGTGCAGATGTGATATTGATGGTGAAATTTTTGCCACTTTACCAATGTTTCTGTTTATGTTTTTACGGAGATTTGTATGTAGCTGCTCTATTTTTTTTTACAATAGACACGGCTATCACATCCCATTTGGGGTCACTGAGTTACTGGAGCCTATCCCTGCTCCTGGGCGAGAGCGGGGTACACCCTGGACATTATGCCAATCTGTTACAAGGCCACACACACACTCTCACTCCCACCAATAGACAATTTAGAGGTGTCAATCACCCAATGAAGCATGACTTTGAATCAAGGGAGGAAATCAAAGTCCCCTGAAAAAAAACCCACGCATACACGAGGAGAACATGGCCCTAATATCAAAATGTTCCTACTGCTCTTTGTCCTATTGTTGTTTAACCCCCCACCACCACCACCGACCAACACCACCACCACACACACACACACACACACACACTTATAAAAAAAGACCTCCTTTAGATTAAAAAAAAATCTTTGTAATAGGGGCAGCAAAAGGGGCAGTACAGTAGCAGTGGTTTTTGTCCTCATGCTCCCTTTGCACAATTCGAGGGTTTTTTCGTTTGTTTGTTTTTGTTTTGCTTGGATGAAGTACCAACGCTTCTTTTTTTCAATAATGTGCTTCAGAATTGATTTTGACTGTGAAGGATGACAGTCACGTTTTATTCTAAAGAATATTTTTTCTGAAGCAGCTGTGAATGCTGTTTATTTCCATGGCCAGTCCATCTTTATAGGCTTTGGTGGCAGCATTTCTTAGAAGCTTTTCATGAAGAGAAAAACTCATTTAGTGGATTTGCCAAAATAATAATCTTTCTTGAATGAGGAGTGTTTAAGTGTATTATAGCCCAGGAGTCTGTGTTTCTCAGCATATTTGTATGATTTCGGATAAAGCTGGCCAAAATAGAAGATGGTTCCATCAAATTAAAAGCCCCAAGTTGCCTAAATTCTCTGTGAACCTCACAAGACACCATAGGATGTAAGTTTTCAGTCCAATACCTCTGTTTGATGTCTGCAAAGCTGGGAAAGGGAAAATGTTTTTGTGCTGGAACAAAATTATGCTGTGGAGCTGTGAGCAGTGTACGTATTTACGAGTGGACATTCAGAGTTCACAGGGAGGTCAGCCTTGTACATGATTAGTTTTGGTGTACTTTATGGTCATTTCCTTCTGCTTCTGTATCCAAACACAAACAAAAAAAGTCTGGCCTTGCCACACAATGATTATTTATGAGCACATTATGAAAAAGAAGTATCAAAAAAGAAGAGACAAAAGAAAAGAAACAAAAATGTTTGATTTGTGCGTAACTGGGGATTTATGCACACATAATTCTTGATTTCTTTGACTTGCGGAATTCTTAACTTGTAACTCGTACAATACATTTTTTAGATAGGTACAAAAATTACAAAATAAAAAAAATACATAATACAATTTACACATGCACAACTTTAAATTACAACAGCTTGAAACTATATATGCACAAATCTTTAAAAATTACGCACAAATCGCTTGTTACGCATCCAGAAAACCGCATTTACACACAAATCTGATGTGAGACTCTTTGCACGTCTCCAATATTCATATTAACAGTAAGTGATGCGTTTAAATGCTGCTAGAATGCTGGGTTACCAAAGTTTTCTATGACTATAAGGAAAAAGCAATATGGGCCCTCCAAGGAGGTAGTAAAACATCATACAAGTAGACCCCATTTACCATTTTTGTTTCTGCATGTTTTGCTTTTTTTTTTTTTTTTTTTTTTTTTAGTTTTTTAAAGTCATTTGATTGTCAAATTAAAATTGATTTTGTTTTGTCATCAGGGCTTATGATAAATCTTTTTTTGTTTGTTTCAGGTGCTCCATGAGGCAATTTTAATGAAATATCTTGATGACCTTACACAAGCCAAACCAAGTAATCTTCTGTGGTAAAATCGTGTCACTTCTCATTAATGTAAATAATTGTTCATGAGTGATAAAGTCGTGTGAACATCTGTTTTAGTTAAGAAATGCTCTTTGAACTGTCGTACTTGGAAGCTAGATTAATGTGGCATTCTGTGCTCTCTCTTTCATGACAGGACTCCTCATTTGTCTTGTGGCATTTATTAGAATCCCTTTTTACCAAACTCTTGGTGTCTTTTTTCTTTGTCTGAAATTCTGCCTTTTTAGTTCTGCTGTCCGGATCCACTGAAAGTGACCCCTCTGCTCTAGTTCAGATTTTTTCCGTTAAACAATTGATGAAACTGGAAAATCAGATCTATGGTTACACCAGCTGCTTAGTTTCTACATAGAACAATATTACTCAAAGGATACATCTGCTCTTTACTTTTTTCCTGTTCCGTAATACTTTGGGGTGAAATTTTCTAATTTATATAGAAGTATTGATTCACAAATACACTTATAAAACGCCCTGTAATCCTCTGTCCCTCTGACTTTACGCAAGAAATGCTAATATGAGCTTTAGTCCTGTGACAACCATTGTAAACACACTTAGGACTTTGTTTGAGCATCAGAAAAGAGCTAAGCTTGACAGAGCAGTAATGAATTTTCCCATGAGTCTTTAGAAAGCCTTTCATATGTCTTAATGAGAAAATGCAGAGTGACTGCATAATGTGCGTGTGCACTTCTTGTCAGAATACGTCTGTTCTTCAGCATTTGTGTTTATGTGGAGGCATGTATGGATTTCACTCACAGGGACATAGCCACATTTGCAACTAAGCCTCTTAGCACTTCCAAGCCTGGCACTTGTTCTTTGAGGTTAACACTGCTGTTGAGACCCGTCACCACAATTATCCCCAAGGTTGTCATTCCTGCCCTCCCGCTGCTCCCCACACCACCAACCCTGACAGAGATAGTTGAGTTAAATTATCCACGGCTCGTACACTGTGGCAATCAGTTGTCATTTAATAATCAAATCATACATACATTTATCTTGCTCAGAAAATAAAGCGTTGGTCTCTTTAAAAAAAAAAATCCTGCATTAATTGAAGATTTAATATGTTGAAGTTACTTCTTTAACTGCTAATGAAAAAAAAAAGGATTACATTATTTCTTTGTGTCATTTAGAGCCTTTGAAAAAATTGTTTCTAAAAGAGCAAATAACCAAAAAGTAATAATGAAATATCCACTAAAATAGAAATACAATACTTTTTTCCCATAATTTTAAAGGGCATTTGTCAGGCAACCATGCCTTTGAACAAGCTGCAGTTGTAGCTGTTTACATCCACAAAAGATTTTTTTTCCTCGCTTTTTGTTGAATTGTTTTTTCAGCCATCCATTCATTTTCCATATTCACTTATTCTATCCAGGGTCATGGGGTCGCAGGAGCCTACCCAGCTACATGTCAGGCATAAGCAGGTTGGGCCAGTCTGTTTCATGACATTACAAGCTGCGTTTCCATTACACAGATGCGCAAAACTTTATCGACATTCTAGAAATGACAAAAAAAACACAATTCCCATTAAATTATAATTATGCGAATAAACACAAAGCAACTCACGCGATAAGTGATTCAAATCCACAGGGATGGATGAGAACTAGTATTGTTTGAAGTTGATTCACAAAAAGGGAGCATTTGGTTTACGTCACGGTTTCTGGGGACCGCGTGCAGCGTAGCTAGACCATTGGTCATGTAAATAGATGTAAACAGACACGCAAGAGAAGGCTGTTCAGTGATATTAAAAATAGCAATCCTAACAAGTAAGCATTTGGACCATTTTTTCTGTTTGATAAGATAAGATTCATTCAGATTTCCGTCACGGCTCTAGCGCTCTTCATCATCTGTGCTGACCACGAAGCTGCAAGCAGAACCGCTCCTCCTGGGTGGAAGCGACGATTTTGATGAAATCTTGGTTAGTGATTTAACAGAGGAGCTGTGGCTCCAACGATTCCGTTTGATACGTAACTTTTAATGAGCTGTGATGCTGGGGCGGGGCTCAACACAGCCACTTCCACCCAAGAAGCACATTTAATTCGAAAAAAAGTGTTTCCATTGCAGTTTAGTGAAATATGTCCATTCCAATACACCCCAAAAACCACCTCAACCAAGCGCAAAAACTTTTTTTCAATAAATGCCATTTTTTTTCAAAATTGTTGTCTTAACATTAAGCGAATTTAGTTTCTCAAATTCCATTTGTGCAATTTCAGAGGTAATTGAAACTCGACTACAGAGACTGACAACCAAAAACGTTCAAACCTATGACGCAAGTTTTTGGACTGTGGGAGGAAGCCAGAGTGCCTAGAGAAAAGCCATACATGCACAGAGAACATGACAAATTTACACAGAAAGAATCTAGAAGGGATTTGAACCAGGGTCTTCTCACTATGAGGGGAGAGCGCTAAACACTAAACCAAATCAAAAAAAGCCCAAATAAACAGTGGCTCCACCCACTACCATTCTTAAACAACTGACTTTGGCAACATACCTTGAGCGAAGTCTATGTAGACGTGCTTGTCAGGCTTTTGCATTCAAAACTCGTGTGTTCATGCATTGCTACAAGACACACAGCCATTGAACACACTTTAAAAGTTAAACCACTTGAACTGGGACTTGACTTTGGTAATGTATGGATGGCATCCCTTTTAATTCATGGAGGTGACAACCGTTTGAAAAGTGACCATGAAGGATAAATTATTAGTTGCGGTTTTTGCCCTGCCAGAATTTGATGGCACCAAGTCTTTCATTTATCTGAATAGAGCTGAGTAAGCAAAAGCTTGGAGCAAGATACACGAAAAGGTGCCTTTGAGTAAATGCAAAACTTGTGTTCTCAGCCTAAAAAGTCTAAAAATGTAAAAATTGCAATTTGTTTCTGTTTTGACTTTTAAACTTACATTGTAATCAGGTACATGGTTCTTGATCAAAATGAGAGTATGTGTTTTTTAATGATTTGTCTGCTCAACTTAATGTTCTCAGCCTTAAAAAATCTAAAAGCGTTAAAAAAAGATAACTTTGCCAAAACTCTTTCTGTTTTAATTTTGAAACGTATTTTTTAACCAGATGACCTACATTTTGGTCAACAATGAGAGTATGTGCTTTCTCAAATGTAAGTCTAGTATCGGCTAGTGACAGTGTGAAAAGCCCATGCTTGCAATTGAGTCCATGGTGTGGACTATGGTGGATGCCAAAAAGTATCTTAAGGCTTTGTTTGAGGCTTTGAATTTAAAGAGGAACCTTATATGAATGTCCTTCATCTGATAATATTTGATCGAATCTGTTTTTATTCATGATTGCTTTTAATTTTAAGATTCAAAATGTTTGTTATATTTTTAGTAAACTCAAATAGCACTCTAACACAAGTTAGAATATATCATTATTAAGCCACTTTGATTTGTCACATTATAATTTCATCATATTTCTAAAGACACAGGATGAACAGTGTAAATGACGTGTTACTTCCTGGAAGTATACTTTCAAGAGTTCATTGAGACATCATGTAAGAGTTCACTGTTTCTCGGGTTGAGGCACCTCAAAGAATTGAAAATAATAGACTTCCAATAGCCCAAGCAGGTAAAATCCTCTTACGGAACATTTCCCACTTAGTTCATCGACAGATATTTTCATCCATCTCCATTTTTTTGTCTTTCTGTCATCCATTTCCGTCTTTCAGACACACTATAAACATATGGATGAGTTTGTCTGACGGCTGTGAAAGGCAAACCCTTTTTAGTGCTCAAACTGGATATTGCTTCACAGCTGGAAGCCTCAAATGCGATTGTCATGCAAGGAAAATTACCATTGACTTGATTTGCTGAGAACAATTATGAAGTGTGGCCCAAGCCCTCAAATGCTCGACAGCATTACCAATACCAGCTGAACCACCTAATTGTTGTGTTTAGAGGTTGGGGATGAGGAGGTTGAATGGCGATGAGTCTCTCTTTTGATACTTCTGTCAAACTGTCGAAGCCTTCCGTCTGAATGCCGCTGTGATTTAAACCGCCTTGTCAGTGCGCTCATTAATATCATTGCTGGCACACATAAGCATCTTGCGAAGGCACACACCAAAACACACACAGTTTACTTTCCTCCACTTCCTAACAATTTATGTCTGTCATTGAAAAACACTTGTCAACATAATCTTTGAATTTATTCAGCAATATGTATGAGCTCAGCACGCATCACTGTACACTTGCATGTAAACAGCTTCTGGAGTTGCTAATGCTTGACTGTGTACTTCAATGCTTTATGGACCCAATCTGCAAACTCACACAATTTACATGAATAAGCACTGGCAGGAGTGACTGCAATATGACAGAGAATGGAGAAAACTCAGAAAGTTTTACGTGGGAACCTGTAAGCGCAAGGGTGTATTTTAGAAACAATCAACATTGATTATTTTCTGTATGATTAGACATGCTTTTTTAATGGAAAGTAAAAACCACATTTTTGTTAAATGTGCTTTTCTTTCCAGCCTGATCTTTCTTTCTTGATACCATGGACCTCTGTCGAAAAGTTTATCCTGGTCATTTCATTCTTTGCAAGCCCTTTTTCTGTGAGATTGTCAAGGTCTCTTCTTTGGCCTATCTGATAAGCAGGTAAAGGAAGACTTTCTTTCAGCACCTCCACCTTCTGCAGATCTAATCTGACTGTGTTATTGACTACAGAGATATTGCAATCCTTAAATAGTCAAATATCAGTAAGTATCAGGTTCAAAGGGAAGCATGAGTGCTTCACAATGTGACCTGAGGTAGAAATGACCTTATACTGAAATATTGATAAACTTTGGAAAATAATAGACAAAAAACCCACGAATTAAAATGCAAGAATTACAAAAAAACAAAATTTATTGATTTTAGGTTAAATAATATGCAAGAATAACATGAAATTAGGATTTTATGCATAAATGTAAATCCGACCCACTCATTTTTTTTTATTTTTGCAATTGTTCCCCTCCCTCAGTTGCATAACATACCGTAATAAGGCACATATATGCATATGAACAGCCCTATTTGTATTTGCAAAGGATAAATTTGGATAGATGGCAGAAGTAATTTCACATGAAAGTCACTTTAAACCAGCTCCATACCTCTGAGAGAACAAATATCTACTTTCCTGTCGACTATTAGTCATGCTTTTGTTGAAGGACTTTAGAAAAAAACATAAAAGGTCAGAATACGAGCAGACATAACTCAGCAAGATGAGAAGAATGCATGACAAAAAAACATTGAAGAGGTGAAAGTAAACAGATTTTTCAGAGTTTGCCCAAAGCCGAGCGGCTACAGAGGGATAACAGTGCAGGCAGAGATGGAGGAACAAAAAGTTTAGTGACTGAGCATCAGAAGTGATCTTTAGAGGACGCAACATGATGTCAGGTGCTACTGCTTCTACTCATGCAGGTATAGTGGGTTAACCCCTGTGTTTCCACAGACTCTGGCACTGTTCAATTTCTTCCTGTCAGCCTGGTTAATTTCAGCCCGTGGACACTGAAGAATGATTGATGGGACTCTTCAGCACAACTGAATTTCCTCACACAGCCCAGTCAGAATTCTTTAACGGGGAAGCATACACAGTTTTTAAGCTTCCTCACACCCAGAGCAGCACACACAGCCCTCATCTAATGCCTTAGTCATGTGCACCCTTTTTACTGTGGCCTTTTGGGTCACCTGAGCCAATGGAGGTGGTGAAGTGGTGAGTGCAGATGTGTTCCTTAAGGCTCGTTCGGCCACCTTTAGGGACATCATAAAAATAGAATGTCATGTCATGCATGTGGTAAATATATCATTAAATAATTGTAAGGATAAAGTAAGTTACACATACGTTTGGGTTATGGTGTGCCTTTATGCTGTGGGTGGAAGTGCCTGTAGGATGTCTGCACAAACTGCACTATAACTGTTTAATTACCTAATTTCTAACAGTCAGGCTACAGGTAGGGAGCATGCAATGGGCACGAAACACTACTAATGATCCCTCTGAATATGGTGTTCAGATTTCAGGGCTCTTGCCTCACAGCAAGAAGGTTCCTGGTTCAAGTCTCGGCTGGGGGACTTGAAATAGTGTCAACAATGGGGGCCTTTCTGTGTGGAGTTTGCATGTTCTCCCCGTGCATGCGTGGTTTTTCTCCGGGGACTCAGGCTTCCTCCCACCGTCCAAAAACATGCTTCATAGGTTAATTGGTCACTCTAAATTGTCCCTAGGTGTGTGTGTGAGTGTGTGATTGTGGCCCCTGCGACAGACTGGCGACCAGTCCAGGGGTGTCCCCTGCCTTCGCCCATGAGTAGCCGGGTTAGGCTCCGGCAGCCCCGTGACCCCGAAAGGGATAAAGCGGTTTAGAAAATTAAAAAAAAATGAATGAATCTATTAACTATCCTAAGGGTTGTTTAAGTGAATGCTACAACCTGGTAATTAAGACTAAGGCATGAAATATTGAATTTCTGAATTCAATCTATAAGTTTCAAGTGTATTCAAACATATCTACACATCATAAGATGTGAAAAACAATGTTTCAAACCATAGTTGGACAACCTAACTATGTAAGCAATATGTAAAAGTGTCATAAATCCCTAAAACTATTGAGTTATTTAACATTTTTAAGCTAAATGTCTTAAAGGTTTTTAACTGTTTTGTTCTTGTTTGTTTAAGATTGATGATCCAAAAACTCAGTAAGCATTTTGGGGGAAATGCAGTAAGTCTTGAACGAGATTCTTTTTCGTCAATGAATGTGGACAGACAGGGTAAAGTATGTATCATGGTCATGATGGTTAACAAGCTATAGAACAAAGGAAAAAAAGTAAAAACCCCAATATTTTTAAATGGCATCTAAAAAGTTTCCATTTGTAATAAAAAAGTGTAATTAATTTGACAACAACTTAGACAAATAAGGCAAATTTTGTCTCTATCTATATATAGGATCTAAACTGAGCAGTGACACAAAAAAGCAGCATAGATAGTCAACTGCAAGTTTGTTTTGTGAAACTAAGAGGTTTAAGGAAACACTTTCACAGTTTGACTGTTGCTCTGCAACATTTATTCAGGCATTTTTCCCTTGAATGGAGTCAACGTAACCTCAGCGACCTCTCATCCATATGACGCCTAGTGAGAATCGCTTCACCTCACACGTCCTCGCTTTTTTTAAATGCAAGCATGTTCTAATCCCCCCATACATGCTCCGCCTAACATGGGATCCTCCTTCCTCCTCCATGCAGCCCTGTCAGTGTCACTTTCCACGCTTTTCAGAAACCTAGTCACCCCTCGGAAAGGCCACACACAGACCTGGCTCCGGCCTAATGCACGGACAATCTAACATGGCCCCCATGTGTTTAACAACTGACCTTTATCCGAGGTCCCATGCGGCTGAAACACAGACGCCACCATCCTCTGTGATACGGATGCTTTCGCCTGCAGTGCAGCATATTTTGGATGAAAAACAAACAGTAGACTCTGGAAAACAATTTGCAGTGTGTTTTTATTCATTTATTTTTGCTTATTTGTTGTTACAAAAAAAGGATTGCGCCAACCTGATGTAAAAAACAAGAAAAAAACCTCCTAAATCCACTTGAAAGCAGCAATGATGGGTTTTGGAAAACTAAAAGCTAATCTAAAAAAAAAAATCATTCTTTAAAAATCAAATGAAAAAATCATTATAAATAAGTAGCCAAATTTATGGAATAGGGTAACAAAAAGCACTCTCTTCTTTAGACAAACAGAACATTAAGAAGTGAATGATTAAAATGACATTTTAAATGAAAACCAGTTTGCTTTCCAGAGGGCACAATGAGCCTAATCGGCTAGACTGGTTATGGAGACACAAAGGGTCAATCCCCCAGGTCTGGGTCACCCTGTACCAGTCCACAGCCCAGATTAAATACAGGGTTGAGTCAGGAAAGACATCCGGCGTAAAAATCTCTGCCAAATAACTTGTGCGAATCAGTGAAACCTCTTCTGCGGTGGAAACACCTGACAGGATATGTCAAAAGGGGAACAACAACATGTTTGTTGGGCCGGTAATGTTTGGTTTGGGTTGTGATCCTGGTTTGGGTTTGGGATCCTCCTCGCTACCGGGGAGCAGGTGAACAGAAAGCTCAGTTATCTGTGATGGGAAGTGGGGCAGATTGCTCTGAACCATTGGTACCAACCACAACTCAGTGGCGAATTTCTATTGAACTAACGAACTACTGCTGCTCTGCAGAGACTATGTCCTGGTAAACGACATAGGTTTTTTGACCATGGCATAAACAGTGGAATTATAATTAAAAGACTGTTGGGAATAGTTTGAACATAGATCAAAAGATGATTGGAATTGGGACTTTAAAAATACAAATCAAGTCATTGTTTTGTTTACCATCTAACATTGAATGTAGTTAAAATTGAGATAAAAACGTTTCTGTACGTTGATGTGAAATTTCAGAGTAAGCTTGGGTGACAGAGGCAGAGTTAGCTCATACTCCAGACAATCCTGTTTCCCTCACGTTTTGTTGCACCCCCATAGCAGATAAAATCACTCCGATTTTGTGGGGTTTGTGTAAATCCTGACAAACCCGCGTGACAGCCACGGATCATGTAATCGAAGGAAATCGGAAAGACAGACACTTACTGCCTTCCTGTATTTGCTTTAAAAAGGCTGCAGTGTTTTGGTGGAATGTGATGTTCTGCAGTGCTCCTGTATATCAGCGCACATGTTTGACTGCCAAGGTCACCATCATTATCTCCTCTGTTCACTTTGAGCTTTAAGCTGCAGTCTCAATGAAATCCTATCAGCAGATTGAAGTCAGGGAAAGAAGAGTGCAACCTAAAGCAGATTATTTGGAATTCTTGTGAATTAGCATGACAGTTGGACCTGCTGCAGTCGACTCAGTACCAACCGTCCTCTCCTTCCTTGATTACACAAGGTTATGAATTGAATTTGTCAAACAAAGTCCTGATTAATGTTAAAGCTATAGGAGCTTGCCCCCTCATATTTTCCCAGATTCTAATTTTGTTCACCCTTTAAGAGTCTCTCTTTGCTTGTTTTTTTAATGCTATCAATGAACCAACATGTAAATTTGTATTTTTTTATTTTTATTTTTTGGAAGGGGGTATTTTTATTTTATTTATTTTTTGGTCCATGCAATATTTACATTTTAAACTAATAATTTGTCATAATAACATTTACAACTAAAGGAAGAATAAGTAATAAAGATACACCTGATCACTTGAAACAGACAAAGATAGTTAACTAAAAACAGGAAATTATAATTATAAGTTTACTAATTTGCTTGTTGGCATGACATGGATATTAAACCCTTTAATTTGACATTCTTTTGACTACCAGAACTCTTCAACCATTTACACAATTAACATAATCCCAGCAGGTTCTGTTTGCATATCGGTTCAAAGCCAATATGCGAACAGCTTTTCACTGACTCAAAATCAGATATTTCACGTAAACGTTCAAAACGTTTTGGTCAGAGAGCATATGTTATGTCGGTGTCACTGGCGACATCTGTGGTGTTAAAAAGTTAACCAAACTTAAAGCTATAACATGACCATCAAATGTCTTAGAATTTCTGATTAGATTTTTTCTATCAGGCCTACAAATGCAGCGTATTGGTTACGGCAAAGTAGTTCATTGAAGTAAATGAAATACATTTCTGTCTTAGAATAATCCTTTTTAATAAACACACATCGAGTTGGAGCAGAACATTTTTGGGTCTTGAAACCAGACACCCTGAAGCACAATGTTGAGACATTTCATCAGTTTCTTTAATTTTGTGGTTGGATAACTGTCTTTAAGCTTTAACAAACAAAAACTGTCTCCTTTCAAGATTAGACAAATTGTTACTTTGGAGAAGTTTCCTAGCAGTAAAATTCCACGTTGTAATTTCAATTATATCCCTGAAATAGGATTTTTATAAACTTAGATTACTTTGCTTTTTAAAACGTTAGTTTTTTTAAACAAGGCATGTATTTCTTTTCTTGAAATGTAGCTTGTATATCTTTTTTTTTTTTTTTGCCTTATCTGGTCTGAACTTGCTTTCAACTTTTTTATCATTTTTTTTTTAGAATTTTATGTAAGGTTCATGAATAGATATTTAAAACGTGTTGATCAGAACTTGGAAGTTGGGGCTTACATTGTAAATGTATGTGCTTCACTAAGACTTCATAAATTAGTGAAACATAAACATGTGTAAAATTCTGTAACTGCAGCTTTGCATTTGTAATTCCTTCTATACATACAGAACTTTGCAAAGTGCAGATTTAAAAAGGTTTGTGTCACGATCAAATGTTTTTCTAGTCCAGATGACCAAAGAACTCCTGTCTAAACAAAGATAATAGAAAAGTGTTTGACTTGTTTGTTTTATACAATATCAGCAAAGTTTGCTGCTCAGTGGTGTATTGGTTGGCGCTCTTGTTTCACAGTGAGAGGGCTATGGTTCAAATTCTAGCTGGGTTCTTTCTATGTAAAGTTTGTGCATGCGTAGTTTTTTTTTTTTTTTTCCCAGCACTTCTGTGTATCTTCCTGTAATCCGAAAACATGCTTAATAGGCTAATTGGTGTTTTCAAAATGTCCCTGAGTTGGAATGTTTGCGATTGTGTGCCCCGCAACAGACTGGCAACCTCCTCAGAGTGTACCCTGCCATCACCCAAAAGTAGATGGGATAGGCCCCAGCAACCCTGTGACCCTAAAAAAGAATCAGCAAGTTCAGAAAAATGATGGATATCAGCAAAAGTCTTCTGTTGTTCAGAAATTCAAATTCCAAAATTCACAAAACTCCTGTGGGGGCATCTAGACTAACAGCCAGTCAGAGACTGTGTGTGTTACATTCAACTTAGAGGTGAGGTGAATCAGTCACTCCAAGTTTTACTTTATAGCTGCTAGCAAGAAGGAGAGCTGTCTACAAACCTGGTTGGTAAAGAAAGACTGGAAAGGACAAACCAATGTATTTATTTGTTGTGAAAAAAAAAAAAAAAAAAAATACAATAGGAGAATAATAACATTTAGTAGCTTTGTCGCAGACCTTTTGAGCTGTGGCCAGTGTCAAAATCAACATGCTTAACATCAAATACAGAGCAATAGGCAAGAATGCAAAAGATATTTAGAGCGGGAGTCAAAGAATCAAGGCCTGAAGATAACGATATTTGCATTCACTTATGATTGCATTTTTTTTTTTTTTTTTTTTGGAGTTTTAGTGCATTTATCAGGTATTTTTTTTCTGAGTGTGCACTCATTGATTTATTTATTTGAGGTTGTTCATTTAAACAGTTTTCTTTCTTCTTGGTCATTTCAGTCTGTTTTTTTCTTGTTAGAAATGCACGTACCATTATTTGCAGCTTATCATTTGACGTTTCAATTCATTGGCTTTTATCAAGTCTAGATCTTTCTTATACTCGACGATCCTTAATAATTTGCATTGTCACTGTAGCACAATAGTTCATTGGTAAGTTGGGTTCACTTTGCTTCACAGAGTTAAGACGAGGGCATTTTTATCAAGTGAAAAAACTCCAGTGCATAAATGGAAAAAAGATAAAGAAAGCAGATTGCGTGGTGCTTTTATTGTTAAAATGTACCAACATCAATGTTAAATGCTGTTTTTGCTGAATAATGAATTAAAAATGCATTTTTTTCTTGTCCATTCCTCTTATGAACCTACCAGGAGATAGCCTCCAATTTTCTTTGCTCTAATCTTTCCCCTTTAGCTAAAATCTGCATCTCGGCTCTTCTCGTTTTCTGAGCAGATCAATGAGATTTTCAATCATCTCGCTTTGTTGCCTGAGTAAAATGTCTCTGTGTCTGTGGGGAGTCTTGCAGAGCGTGCACCTTTGGTATGTTATACTCTGCTGGCTGATTTGCTTGGAGCCTGGTTTAGTACTATTGTGATCAGCAACTCAACAATAATGAGCTGTTTTAAGACCAAACGTCTCCAAGCACGGGTAGTAGAGGCAAGGATCCCCAGTCAAGGCAATCTTGGTTCTTTTGTCATCTCTAGACATGTATGAAAATCTGGTTCCATGGACCTTTGGATGGAGTTGCAGATCCATTCTCAAGTTTTCATTTAAAAGAAACATTAGTCAATCTTGAGTAACTTTCTTTTTTTGTTCATCAAATGAACAGAATGTTGTAATTTGTCAAGCCCCGTGGTTCTTCATGGCAGAATGATATCATACGTAAACCCAATAACCCTGTGAAATGGGACCCTCCAAAAATTAAAGATTAGCATTATAATATCCAGTCTTTTTTTTTTTTTTTTTTTTACATCAGCAGACTTACAAAAACAACATAAACCTCTTAACTGATTTACTTAGCATCAAAGCTGCAATGAGCAAGGAAACATGGCAGTGAATCCTTAACTTGAGGAGAAGAGAGGTGTGGAAAAGAGGTAGCAACAGTTAGAAGATAACTGTCCCCTGTGGGAAACTTTAAGCAACATCAACCTGCAGGTCAAGTTGCAATACTTGTTAAAAGAGTCACAATGCTTCTCGCTCAGCAAATACTTGTAACTGTTAGCACCTTTATATCTACTTTTCTGATTAGTTTAATCCTACTCACATGATTCATATACTTTGTAACAGTGCATGATGTTGTTATTAAATGGGAAAATAAGAAAATTTTCCAAAGCAGAAACATCCATTTTAATGAAGTTTAGTTCAGAAAATGACTGAAACCCCCTAAAAAAGCCATGATTAAAAGGCACCATTTTCCTTTTACCATCAAATGGCAATATAAAGCTATGTGTATGTTTTAAAATGGAATGTAAATAGTGTCTAAATATGGATTTAATCAGTTTCTTCTCACAAAATGGCTGGATGTCTCAGTTAGCCAGGTGTAAGACTGGCACGGAGGAAACCTGGGTTTGCTTCCCATAGCGTGCCATAACCGTAATCCAGTGTGGATATTTAGCGGAGACCCTTCGCCTAACTATGGCTTAGGGCATCCAATATAAAACTCTGCCAAACTGAGGGAATCGCTGAAAGCTGGTTCGCTGGCAACCCCTAATGGATAAGCTGGAAGATGAATAACAAACATAAGATCTCACAAAAACGCACAAACCATGATAGGTAGCTAAATAATGTCACAGGGCAAAACTTGACCATGAATGTGAATTTTTTCTAAACAAAGTACCCTTTTGCTTTATAAAATTAAGATTTTTAAACCAACCAATTAGAGGGCAGCTTTAAACCAACCAATGATAGCACAGCTTTAAACTGACTAGTGAGAGGGCATTTACAGCAGGCTACATAATATCTGATTACTTCAGGGAAAGTTAGTCAGTTAAAAGGTATCAATTGGCTTTTGAGACTTTAAGTTTTGTTTTTTTTAAGTAAAAATACAGAGAAAAAAATATTAGGCTACAATTTTTACACTCAAGAAAGAATGCAGAAGCAGCCCTAGAGAAGGAAGGAAATAGTTTTCATGATACAGTTTTATGTCATTTGTTTGTGACAGCAGTAGACAAACATAATTCATTAGTTTGTGAGGATTGTGTATTTGTTTTGCTTTATTTAATCTCAGTCATGTTTTTTTTTTTTTTTTTTTTTGGTTCTTGTCAGGATATGTTATCAGGTTTTCCACCTGCCAGCAGCACCAGATTCAAGTTGTCAGTTATCCTTGCCTGTCTTGATTTAAGTTTTTGATCCTCAGAATATATAGAAGTGTCTGGTTTTCAGCTCTCCCTGATCAGGTCATCTGCTTTGTCACATATTAGTTTTAGTCCCTTCTTCATGGTTTTAAGAGAATGTGTATTAAATGTTTAAGGTTTTCTTATTCTCTCTGCATGTAAATCACTGACAAGTTGTCACAACAGATTATGACCTAGGAAACTGAAAATAGCTGCAAGCCATGCAGTGTGTAAAACTCTAAAGCAGATTTTCATCTAAGTGCTGATCTCTAAGGCCTTTTTAGTATTGATACTCAGATCCTAGTGGATTGGAAAGAGATCTCCCAGTTCATGCATGTCTTATCCCAGACATATTATCAATACCTTCTTCAGCCCAAGCATCTTTGTTTTCTGTTCAAATCCAACAAGGAGACACCTTTAAGCCCCAATGACTTAATTCAAGCAAAAAAAAAAAAAAAAAACTGGTGCTAATTATCAAGCTAAAATCTTAGCATAAATCATTTTTATGAACATATTTATGAGTCTTTTTTTCATTTTTTTCTTAATATATCTAAAAAATATTTTCTTTGGAGTTATCTTTTACATTTTTTTCTTACTGTTGTCTTGTAAGATTTGTTTTGTTGTTACACTTTAAAAAAAATGCATTGATATGGAGAATGGTGACCGTTCAATGAAAAACATGATGCAGTGAATGGTAATATTTTTACGTAGCTAAAAGGTTTTTAGTGAACAGCCTTACAGATGATCAGTTTCAAATGGTTCTTTTTTTCTTAAATCAATGGATACAAATGTTTCATAGAACCTTTGATACAAACATTTGGAAATGCTGGGGATGATTTGAAGCCTCAGAAAATAATTCTTGGATTTGAAAAGGAAAAAAAAATAAAAGTAACAGATGTAAGAAGAGGAAAAAAAAGGATGCTGAAAGCGGTGGAGTCTGAGCTCAGCAGAATGGAAAAAGAGAGAAAGGAGAAGCAGCAGGAAGAGATATAGAGGAGATTTAGAGGGGAAGTACTGATAGCAGGAGGAGAACAAAGGGGAGCAGGTGCAGGGGGAAGGAAGCAAAAGACGGAGTTGGTTTCATGGCAAAAGCAAGGTAGATTTTCTGTCAGAGGAAGACGAAGGGGCTGATTGAACATTGATCCTAGGATGGAAAGTTTGAGATCAAAGTGCAAAAGTTGGTAATAACCGTGGCATCCACATTTATAAGCTGAATTATGACTTTTTTTTCAGTTCTTTTCTATACTTAAAACGTACAATAGATCTGATCTGATGGGGACTTAGAGGGTTAGGATTAGGACTTAGAGGTATTTACTTAGTAAAACATTTAAGCAATTTAATTATTTATCCCAGTGTATCCTTGTGTATTTTTGATGAGCATAACATTTTTTCTGTCTTCCAGAAAATTTTTTGGAAACCGACAATACATGCATTTTTGTTTTTGTTTGTTTTTTTAAGGGGTGGGTGGATGTGGAGGTGGGAGGAGGGGTTATTTTGTCCTTGTTTCTTTTACTATTATTTACTGTATGAAGGTGATGACAGTCGAAACTGTGCAATGGTATGCAGGGGTCTCCAACTCTGTTCCTCGTGAGTCTTTAAATGCTTGTTTTGCAGATAACCCTGCTTCAGTAATTGCTTCTCCTGGATCAGGTGTGTTCAGTCAATCAGAAAGAGGGCTCATTCAATCCAATTAGTTATATAGGCTAGAGACGCTATGATAGCCTGCTACCATTGTCCAAGATACATAAAGAGCTACGCCATATTGCAGGGGTGTTGAACTCCAGGCCTCGAGGGCTGGTTTTCCTAAAACACTGCTGTATCTGCAGCTGATTACCTCGATCAGGTGTGCTAGTTTGAAGACTAAACTAGCATAGCGCACTTAGCTTATTTAACTCATTGATTCAATCCAGCTAAGCAGCAACTCCTGAAGCAGTGCTAGCAGGCCCGGCCCTGGGCTGCATGCAGAATTTATTTTTTTAAAGATTGCAGCAAACACCTAAACAATACGCAGGGTGAAATACGTGAAGTGCAGGCAAGTCCTACAAATTTTTCATTTTTTCAAATCCCCCAAAACCTGTGCGGTGCGAATGTGGCCCGTTGGTGCTGTTCAAGTAATAGGTATGAGTTACTTGTTACTGACTTTTAGAATTTAAGAAATTCGGCAAACAGGGTGTAGTTTGTGTGGACATTCTATGGGCACATGCGTTATCACGTGCACAATCCGTGCATCAGTATTTGCACACGGGTCAGTACGCACGGCTTAGTAATGACTAGAGTGGCGTTAAGGCATTGTGCGACAGCATCACCTGTACGTTAACCTTAACTTTCCAAATACTTCATGATACACTTACCACAAACAACAGTGGTGTGTTCTATTTTCACGACGTCCCTTGAGGTGGCCGTGTGATCCTCAAAGGATCTGCAGGACACACCAGAGCTCCACTTAAGATCTAGCCGCACATGTCAACAACTCCACAGGTCTGACAATCCAAGAACCCACAAATGCCCTAACAGCTATGAGAACGGGCAAATCTGTAGGGGCTACACAAGCATGCACTTATCATGTGAACAGCACTGACAGGCCCTTGTGCAGACGGCAGGAGGGTAAAAAAAAATGAACGATATCACCTATTTCACCCTTACTTTTCCTTTGCATGTTGTTTACATGTTTACTATTACCTGTTGTTATCAACATGTCTGGAGAAAACAATGAGCATGAATATTTGTGCTCTACCAGCTTACAGGGCGGTCTTCAACCTTGATATATTGTGCGGACCACCTATGATTTGTCCATTTTTCACCCACAAACGGCCCCTGTCCACCCATAAGGGCAATTGTTGGTGAGTCATAACACATGAAGCAGTTTTTTGCCATTTTTTAAATAGCAATTGTAGTGAAATTCAATTCTGTGAAGCCAGGTGGTTTTTGACAGGCTGTGAAATACGTTCCCATTTCAATGATCTGCAGAGGGAACATTTTTTTCACTGCTTCCCCCTTTATTTAAATGACACATCTCTAAATATACCGTTCAGTTTACACAGATTAAGTAAAATAACATATTAAGAAATATAAGTACACAAATGTTTACGGAAGGTTTTATTTTGGTCTTTTACGACCACTTTTTCCCCCCAACATCTAAATTAATAACTGAGTCATCTTCCTTCCTAAACTTTTTTTCCATCATTTTTTTTTATTTTGTTGGTGCGTTTTTAGAATTTACAACAAAAAAACGTGTTTTTTTTTAACTGCAGTAGTGTCTTTTTTATTTTTATTGTTTTACTTATCAGTCCATATTTACTCAAACTGCATTGAGAAGTACAATTAAAAGTTAACAACACTTGCACTCAGGAAACAAAATAATGTAAAAATCTTAACCGACTGCTAGCTTGGTCAGCTGCATGTTACAAGTCTGTTATGACAATTTTTAAATTAAAAATAAATAAATAAAATAAATATTAAACTGACGTGCATTTGTTTGCTACTGCTTTTAAGTAGCAAAACTATGTTTTTCATTCCTATAACCATTACCATTACATACTTTTAAAACCATGAGCTTTTTTCTTTGTTGACTTACTAATTACTGAACACAATTCATGTCACAAATCCTGTTTCTCTTTCCCTCCTCCATTCATGATCCTTCTTGTCCTGGTTCTGCCTTTCCCTTTAAGCCAACAACCCTAAACTACAAGATACGTTGTTTTTTTTTTGTTCATGTAGTTGTGTTGTGCAGTCATTGTCCAGCTCCTGGGAACTTTGCATGGGAGTTTGTCTCTCGGTGCTGAATTATCCTGGCAGGCTGGTTTTGAAACATCTAAAGGGAGGAGCAGTTGTGTGGAAAGGGAGGGGGCAACAGCGTGCACGTTTCATTTTTTCACGCGTGATCCAGGTGACAGGTGCTGGTGCAGAAAAATGGACGTCCCTGAAGGGCTCCACCTTAGGGAACCGCTGGTGTATAAGTGTAAGTGGGGGTGTGTTTGCATGCAGAAAGGATGCCACAGCTTATCTTATAAAGACATGTCACCTTCTGTGGGTTTGTATTCACTATTTTGTATAATGCAGTGTGCGTGAATATGCATGTGTTATTATAGTAATACTTTATGACAGAATGATTACACTCATCTCCCCACAGTTCCGAGGAGCCTCTACTCTCCCTCCTTGTGACCCTCAAAGGAGCTGTGTGCCTCCACGTATGTGAAAGCCTGTTTCCCTGCAGGCAGCAACACTTCGCTGCCTCTTGTTTTTTTTTTGTTTTTTTTCGTCTCCCCTGCCTTCTCTGTAATCTCAGGAGTCTTTAGAATTCTGCACGACTAAACCAACAGAAATCATTTACAGCTGAACATACGGAGCCCACGACATGATAACATTTAACCACACTGTCCATCTGGCCTGTGTTTAGTTTGTGGCTGTCTTCTGAGCTGCTTCCGCATGTCTCCACTGCAGCACATAATGAGGATTTTAGAACTAATTATATCCCTATTTGTTACTGCTTAATGAGCTGAGAGAAGTTTTCAACCCAGATGTGAAATTGAGAAAAAAAAAAAAATAATAATAAAGATGATATACATGACATCTGGTTCCTGTGAGATAAACTATAGTCAGCTTGCATTCATAATGAAAATGATATTTGTTGTGTTGCAACAACTTTTTTTAGATAAAAAACAGCCAATTCTAATAAAAGAAGCCAGAGTTAGTGATTTCCATGCACAAATATACGATGAAAAAAACGAAAATTAGGAAAATAAAAACACCTTCGTTTAACTTACGTTCTTGCAAGAAAAACAGTCTTGTCAAGAAAGTTTTCAAAAATTAAAATAATCATAGTTTGAGAAAACATCTATTGGGGACAAGATTTTTTTTTTGAAAATAATAACTCTCGATGGTAAGACCATTATTTATTTATTCCTTTTATTATTTAAGGAAAATCTGCAAAAAGGGTTTTTGAATTATTTGTAAAGGGCCTGTTTTTGCAGCGTACTGGTAAAAATGAGCAAAAGAAAAAATACGATGGACAATTCTGTTGCAAATTTTATTTTAGCAATCATAAACGATCTTAATGGTCAAACGTAATTAGTGCTTTTTTTAAAATTATTATTATTATTATTATGTCCATGTCTTTTTCTCTTTACTCTGTCTGTACTGTCTTCCTGCTACTTCACTTGGACCAAAAATGTGTCATTCACATTGGTGAAAGTCTCTAAATCATTCAAGAGAAGTGAACAAAAACTGTACAGAAAGCTGCTGAGTGCAGGCTCCTGAAAGTTATCTCATCTAAAATCTTCGTATTTCTTTTACTGAACTGTTTAAGGGATGCATTATTATATTGTATTGTATGGAGTGGCAATACCAATCAGATGGAAGTTGGCAGTCTTTTCCACACAAGAACTGGAATTCCTGAGATGTTTTTTAAATGCCATGAGCCAGGGATCAGATGAAATCTGCAACCAGACTCCATGTCCATGTCCCTGTGATGATGATGTTTTTGTATTATGTTCTGGCACATTTATTTATGGACGGACAGACGGACAGGAAATTGCATTCTTAATATGTCTTTAGTCAGTTCGTTGTGAGTCAGGTTCAGATTGGAGAAAAAAATGACGTTTGAAAAACACCCTCAGTAGCCAGAAGCTCTCTGCTCCGCTCCATTCTGATGCATCCACTTATAGGTCCATGTACGTCTTTATTTTTCTCGTTTAAGCTGGCATTTGGCTCAAAAATGTATGAATGGATAGCTCCAATATTGTTCTTCATTTTTTGTTGCAGCAGTAATGTTAGTTTAGGGTAAAAGGGGATGTAAACAGATGGATAACGAGAAGTAGGGGCAGGCTTACTTCACGCCAACAGTCCCGTCTGCAACTCAGAGGTGAATTTCTTATGACCTACTTCAGCTATGCATTTTGGCTAAAAACGGCATAATCATAATCAAAATACCACTAAGATCGGGTTGAAATAGATTAAATGTTGATGATGATGATGAGTGGGACTTAAAGTCTCCAACGCAGAAGAAAGTTTGACTTAACTTCAAGTCATAAAACTTGCTTTCCATTTTGACTGCTTCTGTTTGTGGGTAAATAGGTTGGGTGGGCAGCGCATGGAAGATTGTGTGTGTATCTTTATGTGTCCTGATAAGCATGCTTTGGTTGACTAACTGAGCAATCGTGCATTAGAAGCATTCTCTGATCAGGTCTTTATCTTTATTGGATTTTTCTTCCTTCCTCTCTATGCACCTGTTTGACTGCATTCTACATATCAACAACCCAGGCTTCTGTGAGTTCAGTCTTGTTTGGACAGATACAGTTAAGACAAAGATAATTTGTGTATGGAAATTTGTTCTCAGTTTTGTTTGTAAACCAATCTCTTTATGACACACTGGCTTCTCTAAACACACTGCATCACTTGTATACCTGGTCCATGCATAGCGGTGAGTACACTGAGCAAAAGCTGAAAAAAAGAAAATCAGCTGATCAAATTCTCCTTTGCTATCTTTGCCCACCTGCCTTGCACACCCGTTGCTGATTGCGGTGTGCATGCTGAGCCAAAATTGATTTATTGCAAGGTTTCTCCATCCCAATGCCCCCTCTGGCATTTATTTGGTAGATGCCAAGTTAAAGTTGATCCATATCTAAGCCAACCAATACCCCCAACCCCTCTGCTCTTGTGATCCCATTGTCCTCATCGATTGGTCTGTCAGTTTGCAAAGAGGAAAGCTGTGAGGGCTGCATAATTTTACACATCTGTGTTCCTGGGTGGTGACACGGGGGAGGAGGAGAGAACATAGAAAAAGTCTGTTTCCTGGAGCTAGCATGTAAAAACTACAAACGAGAACGTTTGTCTTAGCAAGAACCACCATTTGTCTACATGTGATATCTATGTAACAACTTTTTTCAATTTTCTTTTATAGAGAAAGGCTGTCTGGCTGTGAAGAAACAACTTAATCTGAAAAGGAGAAAACAAAGTTTAAAAAGTAAAAGAGCAAACATGGAAATTAAAAAGTAGACAAAGGGGTGACTGCACCCCAGGCAGGAGTGGTAAAGCCCTTTGAAAGAAGCAATGACTCATATCCTTAGATATTCTTCTTTGATTGTTAAAGCACAGAATATATTTACTGTTTTTTTTCCAGTATAAAGGCGGTGCATGTGCCTTATAATCAAGAACGCCTTATATATTGATAAATTCTGGTTGTGGTTTTTGATGTCAAAATGAGTTCATTAGGAACACCCCTCTGAGTTGTGGGCGGAACGGTAGGCCTCCACTTACTTCCCATAATCCCTATGTTTACACTCTCTCCTGCTAGCTTACAACCCCAAGCTAACATCAGTGGTGCAACAAAAATGAAAAGCAATATCAGAGCTATCCTGCCGTACAGTCTTGAGCCGGTTGCCAGCTTGAATGAGGAAAACTAAGACGTAAATAGATTTATTTGTCTATTAGAATGTATCTATTTGAAAAACAGTTCCTCCATCCACTTAAGCAAAGTATTCATATTCGAATCAAGATGCCGATATATACAGATTACAATAGTGTTTTGTTTTTTTTTTCATAGAGAATTTCCACAGTTAGACATTCCAGTATTTCCTCTACAGCCAATAACATCTGCTTAAGTACCATATATTGTAATGTTTTGTGTATATGTAGTGCAACTCCACCTCCCATTTGATTGTTTTCTGTTTATATATTCCAGGTTATAACCTTCCATTTCAAAATTGTTTCCTTTGTCTTCGTTAAACCATGTTTCTGAAATGGCAACAATACTGAATTGGTGGGTACAACGTATTCCTTTATAGAATTGTAATTTGTACACAAACTCCTGCTGTTGAGAGTAATTTTGAAAGTTTGCCTTCTTTATTTATAATGCTGTTGAAGTGTTCTTGTGAGTGATATGCACAGCTTTTGTTAATGGAGACATTAAACCTATTATCAGGATCTATTTCAGTTCCTAAATCTTGTCTGATGTAGTTCATATACTCAAAGGTGTCAAATTCCATTTGCTCCAATTCTGATAATATATATTTGATGTTCTGTGCTTGGAGTAGATATGGGAAGTCAGGTACAGGTATCAGTGAACCATTTTCTAAGGGATTGATAGTATTTGTCAAGTTCCTCTGTGTTTCTCACCACCAACACTTAGGCTGCTTCTCGAGTTCCTTTATGTTTAATGAAAACTTTACAATTTGCCCCCCAGGTGTGTTTTATTTTTTTGCTGCTTTTTCAGAAATCTTTCTTTTTTTGACAATATGAGCATTTTTCTTAGTTATATGCTCATTAATGAAAACATTTGTACCTTTCAATTTACGTCCTTGTTTCAGAAATGCCGCATTGTTTTTCTGTTCACGAACATTAGTATAATCGGTGGACGTTCCCTGTTACTCCAGGGCAGCGGATGAAGTGCCTCTATGGGATCCAGCTCTATCCCCTTGCTTTGTTGATCTCACATCCTCCTCGCTGGCTTCTGTGGTGTCTCGGCTACAGCGCATGCATAGCTGCGTGGTTTAATTTTCAACCCTGTAATGACCACATTGTTCATGCGAGAATATTGTTCCAGTTCATCCGCTCTCCGCTCCAAATCCATGATGCACTGGTCCTTTTTCCACGTTCCGGAGCCGCATCTCCTCCAGAAGATCCAGAATCTGCTTCTGCTGCGCCCTGACAGCAGTCACCTCATTAGACATGAAGTCAAGTGACTTTTTAAGGTCACAGTCTTTCAAAATGCCAGCTGATTGCGGCTTGGCTGGACACCGTTCAGCAGTTGGCATGATACGTTAGCTCTTTGATATTGTATAGCGCTGAATCAATGTGAAGCTCTCCGTTCAATCAGAAATCCAGAAGTTCATTAAACAAGTCGTCGTGATAGTTTTTCATTCTCTTTTTAGGACTTAAAATTTTCTTCAAACTTAGCAAAAAAAGTTTTGCTAAGCCTTTTTCGACACTTAGCAGACAGAAGAGGTTGAGGACACCCAGATGTTTGCTGAACTGAAAGCCTGTGTTGGCAGCTGCTGTGAGCCAATCACAGAGGGAAACATGCTGTTCAGTCTTTAGATTCTGTCTTCTGTCCTGGAGTTTTAATTCATTCAACATTTTCTCCTTTTATTTTCACGTTGCAAGAAACATGTGCAATTAAATATGTGTATTTGCTTACCTTGAAATGGTTCTGAAAAGTTGGTATTCCATTTCACAGGTAAAGACATTGTGTTGCATGTAGCCTGACTGTTACACTTTTTACAGTCAGAGAGCATAGTTTGTGGTGATTTTACAGGCTTAGAGCAGCCACTTACTGTACATATCACTTGCACACCCTGTGCATGCGGCTTTTGCACATGGTCAGTAAGGGGCTAGTGCTTGCACCTTTATAACAGCCTGAGTGGTGTAAGAGAACCATACGACAAGATCACCCGTATGTTTGAAGTCTGTGCAACTACATTAGCCTTATGAATACTTAATGACACACTTACCACATGCAGAATTATCATACATTCCATTTTCATGACATCCCGTAAGGTGGCCTCAAGGGAACTGCAAGACACACCTGTGCTCCTCTTAAGATGTGGTGGCTCCTGTCTACAATCCCTCACCGACCGCAGGACCCTGACAGTTTAACCCTCTATACAGGTGCATGTGACTGAGTCTTGAGGTGGACCAAAGTCAGCAGGATGTTTCAATTGAAAAACAAAAAAACTTTTCTCTCAAAAAACGCCACTTTATTATGTTATGTGCAGGTCTTACATAAAAGAGCACTGACAAATGTTGTAGCAACATATAAAAACATGCCAGTTTCTCTAAAAGACAGCAAAATAAAGCAGAAAACAACTCATTTTTAATAGCAAAGAAGGAATAATCAACATGGAGTGGGTATGTTATTTTTTTGTTTTGTTTGTTGAATCAAGCATAATTGTTAGAGTTGAGGACAAGGCCCCCGTTTCACTAAGAATTATCCGGACTCATGTGGAGTAGCATGATTTTAATGCAGCATGAACAGCCACACTCAAAACTCCTGATCTTGAGCCTGAGTTCAGTGCCAGTGGCAACACCATTTCTATCAAGAAGAGGTCATTGCTACAACTTTTCTCTGGCACTTGACTAGCAAGAAAAGTAGCAATTAGCTAACCTAGAAGTCACTATGTGATGCCATAACTAAATTAGCATGTTATTTTCAATAGAACCTTTTGAGGATTCATGTTGTGAGAGAGAAAGGAAAGTGAAAAAAAAAAAACGTCATAACCATTTTTAAAGCTACAAATAAAAATCCTTTTTGGCTTTTCAATATTTTAACTTTAAAAGAAGCCATCCATTTTCACTTTCAAAATACTAAAATATTTCATTAGCCTATCTCGGTCTACATGTCATATCTCAATTACATCAGGACTAAGAGACTCAC
This sequence comes from Oryzias celebensis, assembly GCA_014656515.1. Lineage (NCBI taxonomy): Eukaryota > Metazoa > Chordata > Actinopteri > Beloniformes > Adrianichthyidae > Oryzias > Oryzias celebensis. The sequence continues at coordinate 16,741,751 of BNCR01000011.1, read as the reverse complement.
CCCCGCTCAATAAAAGACAATTATGTAATTTAATATAGTCAAATCTTCTAGGCCAAATCTATGGTCACTAAGGCACACGGTAAACTGAATGTTATTTTAAAATATGTGCTGCTTGACCCACTTTTAAGATCTTGTGATAGAAATCAATCTCACAGGACGATTTGCTTCCAACATAATCAAATACACAATAAGTGCAGCGTTTGTAAGATATTTAGCTCAGGAGGCCTCTACAGCCTACATTTTTCAGTAGCTGAAACCGGTAGTTAGACTGTGTGACTCAGTAACAAAAGGGACAAAGTAATCATTATTGTGGAATACATTTTTATTTGTCGGAAAGAGTATTTTTTTATTGGAATTCTGTACTTTGGATGAACAATGACTGATCTTTTAACCCTTCCCTAATGCTTTTCTGCATGCCACTGCAGACAGTACACCGCAGCTTTTGTTACACATATGATCTACCAAGTAGTACCAGACCATGTTTTTGCAGCAGGGTTCAAAAACATTGATAACTGATCCATGCAGAGGGATGTCTTAAAGGTTAGTCATGCAAGAGAACAGAATACATTTGCATCTCTGGGGCCAAGTCCATGTTTGATTTGGTCCATCATGTTGATGGTTAACGAATTGTACGATCATTTGATATTTTTTTTAAATACTTTAGTATAACTTGTTTTTCTTATTTTTCTCCTCAATCTTCTGAACAAAATAAAAAAATAAAATAAAATAAAACACAGAAGTAAAAACAGAAATTATTGGTAAATTAACACTTCTGGACCACACTGGGATAAAATGATCACAAGTGATCCCTTTTGCCCCCTAAAACCACACACTCTAATGTGTTCAGTACGATTGGGTCAACTGATCTCAATGTTTTCGTCAAGTTTATGATGCTGGAGTCAAAACACATTTAGTAGGGCAACAGTTTAATTATTATTTAATATATATATTTAATTAATATTAATATTAATTAATATTTTATACATAACAGGTTAATATTTATGGCTTACCTAATAGCAACAATGTTTAAAAAAAGTTTTGTGACAAAGCTTGATACATATCTGAATCAGCAACTAAAATGATCCAAAAACATTTTTTTTTTTTCACTAGCCATTTTCTAACATAAAAAAGTCATAAGGAATGACAACATCTGGCTGGAGGGCAGGAGTGAAGACAGCAGGGAAAGTTACAGTGGCTGGAAGATGGCCTCTTGTGGGAGGCAGAATGCATTTGGAGCACTTAGTCAAGAGTCCCCAACGAAGAAATGGAGACAGGAAAAATGACAGGCCACTTTGCCGAACCAGCCTCACTGTAGAATTAGACAAAATTGAAGCAAAATGTAACCTAGAGACAACAGTGAGGTAAGGATTAGAGTCCACTCCATTTCTTTCCATTTCTTTCTCTGCAACCATTTCAATTGATTGTGTTATTAAAAAAATAAAAATATTTTCCATGAGTGTTTGAGGTTCCATCATCAAAATGTCAACATCTGTCGTTCTGCAACTTTAAAGCCAACCAATTCTTTTTAACAGTGACAGTCATATTTTGTGTTTACCATAAAACCTAAATATTGACATTTATATTAAACCATTTTTAGAAGTGTTGATGCCTTTGTAATTTTGTAAAGCAGAGGTTTTAAAAGTAATAATTAAAGTCCCACTCCAATCATCTTTTGATCTAAGTTAAAAGTGTTCCCAGTCGTCTTTTTATTATGTATTGTTAAAAATTCAAAAACCTGTGTCTCTTTATTAGATGCACCTTGTTCGTGGATAGGACCCCTTTTGCCTTCAGAACTGCCTTAGGGTTGGTCACACCACCCGAATTTTGCTTGAGTGTTACTGGAGCGATGACCGCTCGGTTAATCACCATTTAACAAAAGTTGGCTTCCATTAAAGCAATGCCGCATACGCTCGGCCACCACTCATGTTTCTTGAGGGTCCCTCCCACCGCTCCGAAAGCTGCACAAAGCTGCACAGAGTATTGCGAGCGGTGAGGAGAGGTCCATTCTCCGCTGCTCGCTGAACTGCTGCTCGCTGGATATTTAATCTTTTTCTGACCATCTTCTGTAAATCCAAGAGATGGTTGTGTGAGAAAATCGCAGTAGATCAGCAGTTTCTGAAATACTCAGACCAGCCTGTTTGGCACAGACAACCGACAATAATGTGTTGAGTTGCTGCAATGTCACTGGCTGATTACAAGTTTGTATTAACAAGCAGTTTGACATGTCTGTCTAATAAAGTGGCCAATGAGTGCAGTGTCTGCAGAGCAGCAGCAGTCATTAAAAATTCTCATATGAGTTGTGGGTGGGACCTTTGGCATGTAGCAACCCCGCCCCCTTCCCCATTACAGAGCAGAGTGGAGCAGAGAGTGTGTGGCCACCTACCATACTTTATATGCCACAGATACACTGTTTTTCAAACAGCCTTTTATTTGGCTTCTACTAATCTATGGTCTAAGTAAAGAAATTATCATAAATGCAATTTTTGGTTACAGTGGGGATCAAATTTTAGGCAACCAGGTAAACTGCTGGAGTACACTGAATAAAAAACCCAAGGAAAGATTGAAAAATTTTCTAAAGGCATCAGTTTACAGATGAGACATCCTTTTAATATCTAAAAAAATATGCTTTTTTTCTAAATATGCTTTATTTCTGTAATAAATATGCTTTATTACTTTTTCAAAATAACAGAGAACAAAATAATGGTGTGTGTGCAAAAGTTTGGGCACCCTGCAGAATTTATAGTATACGCACCCCCTTTGGAAAAGCTGAGACCTGACAGTGTCATGGTCATATTCACAATCATCGTTTGCCAAGACCAGGTGATTTCAATCTCAAAGATTTGTAATAATCTGAGTCATGTGACCTTGCCCCAACAATCAGCATCATGGATTCTTCCAACTCTTGTCCAGAACAATGAAACTGAAAATAGTTGATGCTCACAAAGCAGGAGAAGGTTATGAGAAGATAGCAAAGCGTTTTCATATGTCAATATCCTCTGTTCAGAATGTCATTAGAAATGACCATCAACAAGAACAGTGGAAGTTAAAGCAAGATCTGGATGAACAAGAAAAATCTCAGACAGAGCAGCTTGTAGGATTGTGAGAAAAACAAGTCAAAACCCACGTTTGACTGCAACATCCCTCCAGAAAGACCTGCAGGCTCTGGAGTTTTGGTTCACTGTTCTACTGTCAAGACATACTTGTACAAATATGGTCTTCATGGAAGAGTCATCAGAAGAAATCCTCGTCTACATCCTCACCACAAAATTCAACATTTAAAGTTCGTACATGAACATATAAACAAGCCTGATGCTTTTTGGAAACAAGTTCTGTGGACCGACCAGGTTAACATTAAACCATCAATAAGCAGAAGTACATTTGGAGAAGAAAGGGTACAGATTTCACTGAAAAGAACCTCTGTCCAACTGTAAAGCATGGGGGTGGATCAATCATGCTTTGGGCTTGTTTTGCAGCAAGCGGCACAGGAAACATTTCATGAGTAGAAGGAAGAATGAATTTCACAAAAATTCATTAAATTTTGGACACTAACTTGATGCCATCTGTGAAAAAGTTGAAGAGAGGATGGCTTCTGCAAATGGATAATGATCCTAAACACACCTCCAAATCCACGCCGTCTTACATTAAGAAGCATGAACAGAAGGTTTTGCAGTGAACTTCCCAAATACATGACCTCAACATCAAGAATGGATGAAGAAACCTCAAACAAGAACTGAAAGACTCTTGGCTGCTACACAAAGTGTTGAAAAGCTGTTCTACTTGCCAAGGGGGCAGTACAAGGTACTATCTCTGTAGGGTGCCCAAACTTTTGCAAACGCCATTATTTTGTTTTCTGTTATTTTGAAAGGGGAAATGATGGAAAAAAGCATAGTATTAGATATTAAAATTATGTCATCTGTAAACTGATGCCTTTAGGAGATTTTTCAATCTTTCTTTGGATTCTTTATGCACAATAATAAAATATTCTAGCTAGGGAGCCCAAACTTTCAGTCCTTACTGTTATTTTTTATAATATGCTGTATGTCCTACATCATCACAAAATGTTAAAACACCAAAAAATCCTATTTTTATTGAAGTGAGTCTTTTAGGAGCAAAAGTTATTTACTAAAAAAGAAAAAAGAAAATAAAACAAGATTTCTGCTTTAATAGGATTTTCAAACCCCTTAAGACCCAGATAGATTGTACAACGCCTGTGGCCTTCAAGGAGATTTGCTCTATTTAAAAGTTTAAAAGCACCTAACAGAAAGGCAGTATTTCAAAGAGCTGTCCATTTTGCAAGTCATGTAGGATCAAGAGTCCACATCAGCAATTCATTTTAAAAATCAAGCAGATTCTTCCTGAACTTTTAAAGTGTGATTGTGGCGCACCAGTACTGTAAAGTCCATAATGTATATTTTGCACAGTCAACTGCGGTGCATCCTAACCTCCCCACAACAGCATCTATGCTTTATTTTACTGTGAAGGCGTCATTGTGTTAACCAATTTTTTTACAGGAAAGTGAAAAAAAATCTTTAGAGCTGTTAGTTTTCAACCATTTAGATGAAGACATTAAACTTTTCAATTGATCCAACTAATCACTGAACCATGGAGCCATACTTTTAGGTGTGAAAAAAAAAGTATTGAAGCTTGTGGAAGATTTAAAGGGGATTATGAAAACCACATTTCAAAGGTAATTCCTCATCTGCATGATTTGGATGGAACACAACCATTTTGTTCCAATCAATAATCCTCTTCTCAGAGAACTGCAAGGCTGGTAAACAGATTCACACACTACTCAGATTTAATTCTGCTTCTGGAAAAATGACATTCAGGTATCTATAGTTTCGGAGAGTGGACGGCAAGTGTTCGCCAATGGACACACCAGTCGGCCTGACTAAAAAGCATTTATAAAAACCACAGGTAAAGGATGGAAGCAGAGAAATAATTCTCCTTTTATTGTCCTGTGAATATATGACTCAGAAAGCACACATTTCTAAGATCTGACGGATGCAATTACAAGGATTTTAGGCATAAAAGAAACCAAAGAACAAATTGTTTTTCACCTCCTCAAAAAGAGTTCACTCACAAGTATGAATACACCCACATAAAGATGTAGATATGAGAGCGTAAAAGCCCTGTCACGTTGGGAGTTGTGACTAATGTGCTCACAGGGGTAAATCAATATGAACAAAGCTTAGCAGGAGAAAAATAACTAATCTGGAGTCACACACTGTTGAGGTAAAGTTACAGTGCATGTATAATTGTTAGCAGAAGCATTACAATCAAGTATCATATACAGAACTGCCAGCTACGACTAGAGAGAAAGAAAAAAATCCTGGTTGTACTGTAATGTCGATCATTTGGGAAACTGGCAGCTTTGCCTTCTTGGCCAAGTTGTGTCCTTAACAGATTGGGCCCCATCAATCTCTGTGCCTCAACAACATCCTCTATGTTTGAGCTATTTAGACTAGAGGAAAGCTTGGCAATAGCTTGTACTTGTTAATTATAATCAGTTCTAACCCTTCAAACCCATCAAGTGACTACTGCCTCGCCAGTTGGATGCCATGGACCACAAAAACCAGAAATGTAACTAGGAGTTGTGTCCATAAAAGTCATAAAGGGAATGAAACAAATGCACCCGTTGAAGTCTAGCATTCATGGCCCGAACAGCCAGCATCAGTTATTTTGTTACTACTGCTTAAACAGATATAAGCTTTTTTGTTGCTTATGAAGTTAAAGAGAATTTTTTTCCACATCTACATGGTTCTGATTCTCAGTTAAAAACTTGCACATAAAAGTGGAGTCCATAAATGTATTTGCTAAGAAAGGTGGGTGGGTGTACTGACATTTTGATGTTCATTTTATGTTTTAATCCATAAAGGAACCAGGCTCCCAATGACAAATGTGATATTTGGGATATCATGAAAATTTGGCAAATCAAAGCTGTTTGATTTTAAAATTGATTTTTAAAATTTTGAGGAAAATTGGCATGTGGCCATTTTGTTATTAATAGTTGTTCATACACACAAAGGTACAGCAAAATTGACTATTTAAAATCAGTTTGTTACAGTGTTGTTTCTTACAGCCTGAGACGTTAGGAGACGATCGCAAAAAAAAAAATCCCTGGGGCTAAATTTTGATTTTAGCTGGTATTAAAAAAGTTTTTTTGTGAAAATTCAAGATGGCAGCCTCTTTCCAAGTTCAAAGGTCGACGTAACTCCAATGGTCGTTGTAGATGGCGGGATGTGTGAGATTTCGTCACAATTGCTAAAACAAAAAGGCTTGTTTTCACTTTCGTAAAATTTGCTAAATCTTACTTTTTGAAAATAGAAGTAGCCAAACAGTAGGTCGTAAGGCCATCCCACAATACTTTCAAAACTTCCTTTGGATAACGTTTGGTAACGTTGGTTTTGTTAGTGAATTCCAGCATTGTGTTTTTTCACGAGAATATTTTTTAGCTTAGTAAGCAGTTTTTTTTTTTTTTTTGCTTAACCTGGCCTACAATTTTAACATTGTCATATTGTTTGTTATATTACTTCATTCAGCTTGAGCCACCGAACACGTAGATACCCTTTTTACGACATTCCGTAGAAAACTTGCAAACTTGCTAAGATCATAACAGTGGCAAGCTCGCCACGTGCACGCTTTTCATATTCTACAACTTCTAATTCCAACATTTTTTCCACAGTACCTCATGAGTTTGAAGTTTCAAAACAAACAATGAAAGTCCCTAGAACAAAATTTCCTTTGTAGCTGGTACTAAAGGTGCTTTTTAAAAAAAAATAAAATAAAGACGGCGGCCTCTTCCCAAGGTCAAAGGTCAATGAAACTTCTTTGGTGGTTGTAGACTCCGGCTGGCGGCATGTTTCTGAAGGTTTGTGAGAATTAGAAGATCGAATGTGTCATTTCCCCCTATTGTGGGAAAGTGAGAAAATCGCCAAATCACACATTTTGCTACAAAATGGTCGCCAAGCTGTTGGTCATGTAGCCATCCCATAATAATTTCCAAAGTTCTCCTGGATATCCCAGACACTTGTGTTTTTTTTTTTTTTTTTTTTTTTTTTTTTTTTTTTTTTTTGGCCCCAATAAGCGATTTTTGGCCTATTAATGTTTTGGTTTTGCTAGCTGTACTAATGGTGGCTGCAATTAATAACTTTCAGTTCAAATGATGAACAAACGCCATCATCCAATCAGAGATTACCATCTGTGCCTACCTTTTCCGGTGTCTGTAAAAACGAAAACACATTTTGGAAACAAACAAAAAGTTGAAAAACGAAACACAAAGAGAATCCGGAAAACGTAACCGACGGACATCACTGATTGGAGGATGACATTTGTCCATCATTTGAACTGAAAGTTTTTTGGCTTGAAGGGATATTGAATATCATCATCCCGTGATGACTCATAGTACCTACCTTTTCCCGTTTCTCCTTGTGTTTCGTTTTTTATCATTTCATGTTGTTTTCTGAAATGTTTTTTATTTGTTTTTGTCCTTTTTGGTTTTCTAAAATGTAATGCTGCTTTTTAACGTTTGCTTTGTTTTTTTTAATTGTTGTTGTGGTCTTTAAAATGTTTGTGTGTTGTGTGATTTGTTGATGTGATTTGCACTTCAGTTCATTGCTGGTTTATAAACTTGTGATTTATCACACTATGGCTGACATTTTTGTTTTTATTTCACTTCTTCCTGATCTCAATTGAGTTCAAAGTCACTATGGCTTCTCTCTGCAAAAAGTTTCCTTTACGGAATTCCTCACCCCAGACATACTGTGTTTGCGTCCATATGTGCTCATATTTGTTCAAATATGTGAGTTGCTGTGTGTGTCAGTTTGTGTGTTAGATGGAATCCATGGTGATAGATTTGTGCTGGAACTAATGTGCTCGTCCACATGTGAAATGAGAACCAGAGGAGAAGGGGACTCAGGGACGAGCCATCACATCAGTCCTCAAACAGACTCACCCTGACAGTTTTAGATTATTTGATGAGAAACTCTGGAATATGTACACCTTTGGCCCTCCACACTATCTTTTTCTTTTGTTTCCCAGATCGAAAACAGACAATTCAGAGAATTGCTTGTACTGTGAGATATGTTCTGCCGGATCACCAATACAAAAACAAAAAAAGAAGAAAAAAATGAGATAAGCTGGGGATGAAGGGAACAAAAAAAAGAACAATCTGGCACAGCTGATGCCCCCGGAAATAGAAGTGCGACAACTTAATGCAAAACATCGATAGGATCATTCACTGGGACTGACATTTTTTAAAATCTGCATTTTGTGTTCCATCTCTAACAAGTAGGGAATCCAGTACTGAATTGTATCTTTTTTCAGATATTTTTTATCCTATTGCCCAGATTTGACACTTTGTGCATAAAAACACTACAGATTGTATGCAGGGTCTCACATACATTTACATTTCATTGGGTTGTTCATCCAAACAACGCATGATGTTTTATTGTTTTGTATTGTAAACACACATCTCAGTTTAAAAAAAAAAAAAAAGAAACACAAACAGCATTCTTCTCCATTAATTGCTTTGCTGCAATTAACCTTTTAGAAAAATGATTTAAAAAAAAAAGATGTTTCATTTATATTTAACTTTTCTTAATTATGTGGGACTGATGTCACGTCACTGAAATGTAGATATCTCAGGCTACATAATTTCCAAAGGTCTTCTTGTGTGATGCAGTTGTTTTGTTGTTTCAAATTAAAGCAAATTTGGTGAAAGAGGAAGATTTATTTCTGTCATTATCATTATAAATTTAAATGTAAATACACTGTAAGTGTTCAATGATTTTGAATGTTTCAACATCCCACAGAAAATATTATATATAGTGTCCCATGAGAAAAATAAACACATATAAGGTAATACTGCCTTGTGAGGTAAATTTAATGATCATTCTTTTCACTTGAATTCCCAGGAGAGCAAACGAGGGGGTTGCCTCATCTCAATCCAAGCCGCCTCATAAACATCTGAGTTTATTTTTTCCTTCATCTTTCAAAGAAGCATTTATTCAGGTGCTTTATAGATTTATAAAAACAGCCTAAGGGAACCCAAGCTTTTACTTTTCTATGATTACTTTTTCAAAGAAGGATGTTTGACAGGTTGTACCAAGTCCATCTGTTTGATGTCGGGTATCATAGTGTTGTTGGGTGGGTGTGCTTCGTTTGCAATATGCTCACACCCCTTGCATATGTCCAAAAGCTACTTAAGAGTGATAATTTCCCTGTGATTACTCTAATGTGCTTCAATTCTGTCTGTGATTGTCTGTTGCTTGGCAGGACCACACACACCCTCCATATGCTCACTGACTGTCAGGAGCTCAGACACACACACACATCACAGAGAACGGAAGCTATGAAAAGATGAAAAGGGAAATGGAAAGGCGTGGGTGAGTGAGGGGTAGAAGAAAAAGAAGTAAAATTGTCTCCACTTTGTAATATGTGCATATTTTAATGAATTCTCCCATGACAGCGCTCAACATTCCTCATTGTACCTCTTTGTATTCAGAGTTGCAAAACCAGGCTGATAAACAAGCGTGGCAAATTAAGCAGTCAGAAACTTTTGAAACAATTGCAGTCTAGAATGAGCTGAGGGGAAATTAATAAATCATATTTGTTCATACATTAATGAGGAGGAAAGCTGAGGACTCAGAAATGGGCTGGGCCCAACATCAGTCAGATCTCAAACATCAATATTTCAGAAGTCTTCACGGTTTGGAAGCACCTCCATGACGGCTGTTTTGTTTATCTTTTTGATTGGTATCAGGAAATTTGTTTAGAGTTTTTTAAATCTCTCTTGTTTAGTAATATATCACCCAAAGTATCTCCTAGAATAAATTCCTTTAAATTAGGAGCACCTGTTGGGTTTAAAAACTGTAAACACTCACTGCCTTCAGGTTAATTTGATCTCAGATAGACATATAGCTTTTGAAAAAAATCCAGGATACTTTGAGAAAACACTCGAATAGTCCAAGAAGATGGTGGTCAAATCCTGTCATCAAGTTTCTTCTCAAATATTTAGTCCCGTCTAGAAGTGCTTGAGACAAAAACTGCAAGCTCAAAATAAAAAGCACTATGTTTTTTTGAGTATTAAGTGGGGATCGAAATTTGGGCACCCCAGGTAAAATGCTACAGCACATTGCATAAAGAACACAAGGAAAGATTGAAAAATCTTTAAAGGCATCAGTTTTCAAAAAAACATTCTTGTAATATGTCAAATAAATGAGACTTTATTTCCATCATTTACTTTTTCAAAATAACAGAAAACAAAATAAGGGTGTGTCCAAAAGTTTGGGCACCCTGCAGGATTTATTGTAACACTGCCCCCTTAAGAAAAGCTGAGACCTGACAGTGTCATGGTCATGTTCACAATCATCGTTTGCAAAGACCAGGAGATTTCAATCTCAAAGATGTGTAATAATGTGAGTCATGTGACCTTGTCCCAACAATCAGCATCATGGGTTCTTCCAAACAGTTGTCCAGAACAATGATTAGTTGATGCTCACAAAGCAGGAGAAGGGTATAAGGTTCTGAGACTCGTTTTTAGACGTATATTTGTTTTTCTTATGCATTTTTTTCTGCTAAGACTTATTCTCTGCAGTAACCTATATTCTGAAAACATGCAATTTGCAGGTGAATTTAGAGCCTGTTTTAGCCAGCAGAGATGCACAGAAACTTCTTTTTTTGGACCATTCAGCAAATGATAAACCTAAGATCTTAGCATGTTTGTGCATTTTAAAGACTAAATTGATATGTATTTAAGTTACTTGGTTGTGTTTCAAACACGTGATGACCTCCCATAGCTAATCCGATGGGCATATTTTTTAATTAAAGAGATACAAACGAATACATGTTCTCAGTACCTGTAGAAGGCCTTTGCAGCAATCATTAAACATCTACGCTCTTGGATTGCGTGAAATGGGACAACATTTCTTTCAAAAAAAAAGGACATATATCTAAAAAGAGAAAAGTAAAAGAACAACAAGAGGAACAACAAAACAAGCACAAATCCATCCGAGAGATACACTTTTACACCACGAGCGGTCAAATCAATAGTGTGATTCTTTCTGAGATAAAAACTAAATCCTGGTGAGCTTAGAAACACAAAAAGCTCAGAGACACTGAACAGCAGTGTCTGTGGATGATTGTATTACTCTTTACATAACAGCCCCCCACCCCCACTCACTCTTTTGAGCATCCCACCAAGGGTTGCCAAGGGAATAACAACCTCCAGGGGGCGGAGGTATCAGCCTATGAGGGAGGACTGATGGGAAAGAGATACAGTGAGTTCACCAAAAGGTGCAAAATATTCATGATTCGACAGAACAGGAAAGACAGGTTTGGCCCATCTGGTTTTGTGTTTTTACAAATGAAATGAAGCATTTAGATGAACAGGAGATCAATTTGAAGAAAAAAACACTCACCTGAAGTGGAGCTTTTAAATGTTTTGATAAAAATGAAATTGAACTTTTTGCACTTCTTTTTACCTGAGTAAAATGAATGTTACTCAAGCTCATATTTTAACATTTAAATCTGAAATATGCCCCTGCGACAGACTGGCGACCAGTCCAGGGGTGTCCCCTGCCTTCGCCCATGAGTAGCCAGGTTAGGCTCCGGCAGCCCCGTGACCCCTTAAGGGATAAAGCGGTTCAGAAAATGAATGAATCTGAAATACTGTTCATTTGATTGAAAAAAAAAATCAGCAAAGGTAACACATAAAGTAATTGTATATTCTTACTTAGTCTATGTCTATGTCAACCCTACATGCTGACAGAACAACAATTCTCAGTTGCTGTACAGCATGACACCAACGTTTTGGTGAGGCTGTGGTCTACAACAAGCTGGAGGTGAGATGAGGCTCATTAAATCCAGTTCTTGCAGCTCAGCACGTGTATTTGGTGTATACAATGCCAGACACATTCCTTTTCAAAGTAGCGAGACCCTTGGCATAGCTTCTTATTAGTGTCCCATGTGCGTCACTTCAGAAAAAAACCACAGGTGGATGAGCCTGCTGAGCTAAGTACAGTTGCTGTGTGCATGCATTCTCAAATAAAATAGTGCAAAGGGCCAATTTATACCTCAGAGTCATTTCGGGGCTGCTGCTGTGGAACTCAATACCTTTGACTATAAGCCGACATGCCTCCCCTGGAGAGAAAACAAAATCTGGGCTAAACTTACCAGAACAGCTTTTGAGTTTTAAAGCATTGTTTTAGGTTTTAGGAATAAGAACAATCTACCGCTGCTTAACCAAAATCTTCCTTGTCTGATCAAGGTCAGATTTCTGAGCTGGTGGTTTTCTGTCCAACTTGTATCTACCCTTCTTAAAATATGTTTTAGCTTTTAAACAGAAAAACGGAAACTTGTTTTGGGAGCAACAATGCCTTATCCATACAGACCTCACCCAAACCCTATGGGTCAAACTTTAAACTGACCTTTGCACTGTCATCCAGTCTAGTGGTCTCAAACCTCCAGACAGAGAAATGAATAATACATTATGTTGTTGTGTATCCCAAAAATCTTTTATTTAGAAAAATAACCTGATTTTCTCAGCCACACCTTCTATCACATGAGCTGTAAATGTTGGTTAGGGGAGAAAAATGACTACGTCTGAATAAACTTTGGGTTTTGAAAATCGACCGGATGCTCTCGACTACATTTCAGTCTCAACACTAAAAAGGTTGCATGTGGAAATGGTCTTTGCAAATGGGATGAGTGAAGGAACAGACAAAAGAACAGGCTATAACTGCAAGACAACAAAAAATAATGAAAAAAAATCATTAGAAAAACTGTGGATTTATTGCAACGAGAGATTCCCACACACCATTCCTGTTTGTTTAGAGATGCAACTTTCACAAACGAATATGTTTAAATAAAACCTCACACAACCTCCTCCATACAGATGCACATTTCACATGAGTACGAACACCCAACTCATGCAAGTACCACCATTAAAACAGAAAAGAGGAGTTTGAGTTGTTCTGAAATGTTTTTGTGTTGAAATGTCTCACCTGAAGATTTTTCATGGAGGTTCAAAGTCTGATTTGTTCTTTATTGAGTATAAAAATGTAAAAAACAGATTTGTTGGTTGCATTTTGTTACTGAGATAATTTTATAATAGTAAAACAAAGTCGTTTTTGATCAGTCCTGACACCACACTAAATTAAGAGGTCTTAATTATGTTTATTGTTTGTGTATTTAGGTTTTTTGCACTTCACTGACCCAAACCAGTGGGTGATGTCTGATCAGTGGAGGAGGCCAAGCAGACCAGCATTGATTTGTATCATTTCATAAACCAATGACAAGACAGGAAACACACAATTATACAAAAACAAATCACATTGAAGTTTATAATCGTGCTAAAATACTTATTTTCTACAAGCTTTTCAGATGATTCTGTAGATAATTTTGCACACATCTGACCACACATCCCTACGATTCATCGTGACAACATTCCAATGGTGATATGCTTGCTTTCAAACACAAATCATCTTCTTTTAATTTACTGCCGTTTGCACACACGGCTGAGCTATATTCTACTCTGGAAATGCAGAAAGTTTTATTGGTATAGCATTTGCAATGAGTACCTTAAGCTAGGGGTGTCAAACTCGATCGCACAAAGGCCAAAATCCAAGACACACTTTATGTCGAGGGCAGAAAAAGAGAAACTTTTATTAAACACACTAAAACTACATTTTTGAAACTTTTAAAACATAACGTTTTAAACATAAATATGAATAGAAACAATCAAGAGTATTATTCCAGAATAAATCAACTTAAACCTTAAGTAACTTTCAAAATTTTGCTCTACATAAAAACATATTCGGTCAAAATTATACAAGTTAGAAATAAAGTAGGCCCAAATATTCAAAGAAAAAACACTCACACATTGGTACTTTCATGTTGTTTTATATTTTAAAAAAATGTATAAATGTCCAAAAAATATTTTGCTCTCCATAAAATATATCCTGTGACAATCATACAAATATAGACATGCTGCAGAGCAAAACAAAGCCTGGAAATTGAAAAAATGGGAGGGTTTTCAGCAAAAACTAATCAAATCATTCAGTTTTCTTTGCTTTTGTGTTGTTTTGTCAGAGTTGGACTCCTGGCATCGTTTTTTAACACCTGCTCTCTTGTTTTTAGTGCAGTTTGATGCCAGATACAAACACTAACGAAAGAATAAACTTAAAACAGATATAAGTAAAAAAGACGTGATACAAATGAAAAAATAGTTCATAAAGAAATATTAGCATACCACTGGGTAAACTAAAGACATTTGGCACAATGACCCAGTTTATCAGGGATTGCGCAATCAATGTTGCGCTCGTGCGTCGTTTCATCTCACAGCCTGCGCCGTAATTTTATAGAAAACACGCAAAATAGAGCGATTTTGAGGCTAAAAAATGTTAAGTCAGTTATATAAAGGACTTTTAGAGAAAAGAATAGTGGACTTATTTTATTTCATTATTAATACCTCACGATGGCAAGGATATTTTACTCTTGAGTCTCTGTCTTACCTGTGTATGGAAAGAAATGTTTCCCTTCAATTTGTGCGTGCGTAATCCTTGATTTATGCGTAACTTTCGGTTTGTGCGTACAACTCTAGACTTGTGTGTAACTTTGGATTTGTATGTGTGTAATTCTTGACTTGTAACTCATAAAGTACATGTTGTACATAAGTTCAAAAATTACAAAATTCAAAAAAATACAAAATGCAATTTACACATGCACAACTTACAATTACAAGAGTCTGAAACTAACTATATCCATGAATCTTTAAAAATTACTCACAAATCATTTTACTCACACAAAAATGCAATTACACACAAATCCGATATAAGACTTTTCACGTCTCCCAGATTCTTGCGTATACATTAGATTTTTATTTTTCAAGGGATACGAGTTTTAAAAACCCTTATTATAACTTTTTTGTATTAATTAGCAAGCTATCTGTTTAAGAAAGTTGGAAAATGTCAAGTTTAACCAGATATTATTCACAATCTCAGTTCAGAACAGATGATAAGAAAACTCTTATGACCCAGCATTCCAGCAGCATTTAAACTCATCACTTATTATGCAAAAGCTTGTGGTGAAACATTTTAACACAAGAAGTTTTCAACAAAACAGGAAAACAGAAAAACTTCAACTCCAGAAAAATGAGTAAGATGACCCAACTCCTCGCACTGCTGTGATTCTCTTTTTCAGGTTGATCAAGTGTGTACAACTCATAAAATGTTTACATCTAAAATAAGAAGGATGAGCTTGTTTTGAGCAGTTATGACAACATGTCAAACACGAGGGAGGAAAAAAAAGACTGGTTCCAAGTCAGACAAGGCTCGATTCCCATCATTCATGTTAATGAGCCTTTCAAAAGATTCGGTTCATTAGCACACATCACATCTCTACAGATGGAGTCCATGCCAGAAAGGTGAGGCCAATCCTTTTGAAAACTTGTAATAAAACCATTGACATGTTAGAAATGGCATCACAATATCTGCTTTGCACTAGTTTGTCAATCAACGGAAACCGACAGAAAAATGGACAAGGAAAAATGTAGTTGTCTTGTTATGAGTGAATCATTTCATCCTTAAAATGCCTTTCTCTAAACATTTCTTCCAATCTTAGTTTCACAGATTCTTTTAGTTTCTCGTAGTATTTGAGAAAAGAAATCCACATTGCTAGAAGTTTGAGTCAAAGAAAACATTGTGGAGGATAGGAATGAAAGAAAAGTCAGTCATACTGGAGAATAAAGGTGCTCTTTTCAAAAAAGCTGCTGTCATATGTAAGTAGAAAGGCTTCTTCACTTCTATAGCACTCATGTCCAACAGGGATTGACATGAAATAGATTAGCTGCTGTCTAATGGGTTTATTTTGGTGTTTTCAGTATTGTGGTCACATATTGAACCATTAAAAACGATTTTTCTGGTGGCCTACTTTTTCAAAGCACATACTGCACATTAAAATAACTTTTTAACTAAAAACAAGAAAAAAGCGTCATCACACATTCTTAATGTTAAAAAATAAATGGAATCTTTTCTTTTTTTGACTCAGACTAACTACTGCTCTTTGGTTCCCACCTGTGATCTGTATTTTTCCTGGGCCTAAACTGTGCCTTTATTGTTGCATGAAACAGCTACTGATGCCACTTTGTACTCTAGTCCTCCTGCTATCGTAGGAGAAAAATCTGTGTCAAACACTACCTGATAGTTTTTAAAAAGTCCTTTTTATGGTCTCTTTGTCTAAATAAAGCAGATAAAAACAAATAAAGTATATCAGGTGGTTTGTGTGGCAAACTTTGGTTCAAGCAAAAGGTAAAAACCTTTTCCTGTTTAATAATTCAGTCGTGTGTGGTATCAACCAGTTAAATAGCTTCTCTATTCTAGATTTATAGTATTTCATACTGTCGCTGAGTGGATCATGACTTTGAAGAAAATAAAAAGTGAAAAGATGACTTCTTTACCAGCTTGTGAAAATGATCAATGGCAGCATTCATATGAATATATTCTCACACTAAATGCATGTTGTTGCTAACAAAGTTTCCCAACATTTGTTTCCCACTAAAGATCTGAAAACATACTGTATGTCTGTAAGCACACTAGCACACAGAGCATGGAGTTGTTGTTTTATAATGGCTTTGTGTCAGCATATAACGGATGTCTCCTAACAGCCCCATTTATTCCCATCTCCAGCTAGCCTACGCTGTCCAAACAACAGCATGAAACAAAGGATTGAAAACAACAAGGAGAGACAAACACATCAATCTGATACTAAACCACACACACGCAAACATTTATATGAAACACACTCGTTCATCGACCTCACAGATGCAGTCTAATATAAAGTGGAGACACAGCTATTGAAGATCTTAACTCATTCCTGGTTGTGGATTGATATTGGTGAAAGATATTGAATAACAACTCAAGAGAATGACAACCGCTTCTCTCAAACCCACACAAGAGAGATGAGGAAAAAGCTGGATGAGAGCATGTTAACAGATTGTAGAAATGGCAGTTTTTGTGTCTCTAAATGTTTCTTCGTCAGAGGTTTTGCATGTGAAAGTAAATTTACCTTTTTGTGTTTTCTACTTTTGCCTGCATTTGATAAACTCTTATGAGAAGAGCAATGACAATTCTTTATAACCGTGAGAGAAAAAAAGCCTTAATGCGGATTTCATTCAAAATATGTATATTGGAGGTTTGGCGCCTAAATTAAACTGAGTGGGATTGCAAAAAAAAGCCAGTCTGTTTACAGGCCTTTTGTTTTTGAGCATTCTCTTAGCTTCTAGATTTATCATAATGGTATTGTTAGAGACTTAAGAGCCAAGTCTGCACCATTGTCTGTGTAGTTTGTCTCACTTAGGAAGCTTGAACAGTTATTGTGTGGGCTGCTTGTTAAATTTGAGAAATGTCAAAACAAGTAAAACTGGAGAACCAAATAATAAATTCCATCCTAATTCAGTAACAAGCCAGTTTTTAAGGTATAAGTATACATATATGGATTTTTTTTTTGTTTTGTTTTTGTATGTAGGGATGTTTTGATCTCTCATGTGACTATATTTTAATCAAACCGTTAACTTAAAACTATAATATGTTTACTGAGGAAAAAATTAAACTTTTATTACAAATGTTTAAATCATTGCTTTCCCTGGTAAAGTAATTTTTAAACACAAATTGTATCAGACTGCTTGAGTGTGCGCTTTCTCAAATTGTGGTAATAAAAAGACAGAGAAGCAACCTTGAGCTTTGATTATTTACAATCGTATTTGTTTTATTTCTCTGATTTTTACTGCTGCGGTTAGTTGGCAAGAGAGAGAGGGGGAAAAAAGCACAGAAAGAATAATAAACCTGAGTATGGATCAATCAACTATGACAGTCATGTGTCTCTGAGGTCCAGTGGGCCCGAAAAGATAAAGTAAGTGTGATACAAAGAAGAACATTTGATTGGAGCCAAAGCTTAATGGCTGCAGCCATGCAGCTGCCTCACTGATCATAGCACAGGGACGTTTGATCTGTGAGGGCTCAGATGCATGTTTCAGTAAGAAAGTAAAGAGAGATCACACTTGCAAAATGCACACAAGGCACATATTTTTGGGGGACGGCTCAAACTGCAGCTCTTTAAAAAATTTAGGTTGGTAGAAAGCTAGAAACAATGTACTTTAATTATTATTTGTGTATAATTGTAATCTTTCTAACTAAATCCTATTATAATATGATTAAGTCATTTGTACATGTATCCCAAATGTCTTGCTGTTATGTTGCATGTTTACAATACAAGTAGTCTAAATATCAAAATCCAAGTTTGCTGTGCTTTGGGGTATGATTTAACAACAATGGCCTTAATTTAGTTTATAGTTTCAGTCCATTTTCAGACAGTGATGAAGAAAGCAGGCCACAGGAGGGAATAAAAACCCAGTCATGTCTGGTAGTCAGTGTGCTGGTTACAAGGAGTAACATCAACCCCAAAGAGTTGTTTTTGGCTGGGGAAAAGGTTAAGTTTTATTCAAAGGGTATCTGTAACATGAAGCAGGGGATGCAGTTTACTATTCACTTACAAGCAGAGCCATGGAGATTTGGTTTTTCTTGCTGCTTGTTCAGAGTACACCCTTTTATACAAAACTTATGATACAGCTTATTTGCCAAAGAGTTTACTGCCAAATTTCAAATGCCCAGTAATGTGTTGAAAAAAGTAATTTGGTTTGTTTTTACTTTAAGTGTGCTTCATTTTAAAAATGTTCTTGCTTTAGATGAAGTTCAGTAGTTGATTTTGAGTTTATAGTAACCCTTTACCACTGCAGTTTTAGCTCAAGTGTTTACATTTTTTCAACTGTCGTAACTCCTCAACTGTTTACGCAGTTAATGAGATTTTTTAGCAGATTCTGAAGCTGAGAAAAGCAGCTTATGCTACACTTTACGTTAGTAATGTGTGTAACGGTGCAAAGCTGTTTGTCAACAGATACAAATTCATCACACAAACAGTTGAAGAGTTACTGTATGTCAAAGAGCATGTGATGTTTAAACGACATCTAAAAGGTTAAAGATACGTCCCACATGGCACCCAGAGAAGTTCAGTGTGCTTGTTGTAAACTATTGCAAACAATAACAATAGTGCAAAAGTATGTGAGATCGAGATGACAATTCCTTTACGTGGCCTTTTTAGATACCAAACCCCTATCGTTTTCTCCTTCATTTTGGAAGTAGTTCTGCGTAACTCAAGTCTGGAAACCGTCAAGTGATTGCAAAAAAAAAAAAAAAAGCAAAAATCAGATAGAAAAAGACCACTTAATTATGGGTTGTGAAAAATATGGGGATGAAATATTATAACAGCTAGAAGGAGGCAAACGTAAATAAGCTTGTGCCAAATGCTTCTCTGCGCCCTTGTGGCAGCGCTGGATTAAAAGTCCTTGTTAGCTTGTTCGTCCCCTCAAATGTTTCTTTTGTGTCACTGATAAGGACTTTGTATTTACATTCACTAAAGGGAGTTGACTAATTAAAACTATTTAAAGCCAGATTTAAAGAACAAAAGCCTTGAACTGAGTGTAGTGGATTTGCATAGACACAACTATCATAGTCACTTGCATCTTTTAAGATTGTGCAGCGGTGCTGATGACTCTAAAGAAGAGTAAAACTTTATTCAGCATGGTCATTTCATTCAAGGAATGTGACACTGTTTACTGGGCAGGTGAGTTTCACCTCTTTAACACCGGCTTATGTGGGACCAAGACAACTAAAATTTAAATGTTTAACATTAAAATATTCGTTTCTGAATTAGACAAATACATTGTGGCATGACTCTAAAGGGTGGACAGTGACATAGTGGAAAACCTTACAGCGAGAAGGCTCTAGTTTGATTCCCAGCTGGGATCTTTTCTGTGGAGTTTGCATGTTCTTCTTGTGCATGCGTGGCTTTTCTCCGGGCACTTCGGCTTCTTCCCATAGTCCAAAGACATGTGTCATCGGTTAAGTAGTGATGCTACTTTCTTTAGGTGTGCATGTCATGCTATGTTTACACTGCAACGCACATTTGAGTGACCACTTTCAATAACAAGTCTATGTAAGCTCACAGATATGCGTCCGTTTTACAAGTCTGCTTTTGGGCTCTACATACACAAAGTGCAGCAATTGTGCACACATCAAAAGTTAAACCAGATCAGACTTTGACCAATTAGGAATTCTGATTTGGTAGTGACGTTTGGATAGCACCCTTTTTAAAACACATAAGTACCAAGCATTTGAAAATTGATTACAGAGGAGAAATAACTAATTTTAGTCTGTGCCAACAATTGTATGACTTCAAGTCTTTCATATATCAGACTAGAGCTGTAAATGATCAAACCTGGAGCAAGATTAACAAGATTTGCGCCACTTCAGCATTTCAAGCCAAGCCTCTCCCACCTCTGAGTACATGCAGGCAATGAACATGCAGCCTGAACACCATATACTAAGAGCATGTTCAAAACCCACATTCAGCACCTTTTTGAGCCCAACACCAATTGCTTGTGTGTATGAAGCATGAGTGCTTGTGTGTGTGATCATCCAATACACTGATGACCTATTCAGGGTGTACCTCATCTTCATTCAACAGATGCTGGGTTGGCTCCAGCAACCCTGTGACCACAGAAGGGATTCGATTGGGCTGATTGGACAGCTCTGCCATTTAGTAGGTCAGAATCAGCGGAATCAACCGTCCACCTCCACCTACAACCACCAGAGGGAGCTCTTGCTGGGGTACGAATAGCATCTGATTCCTCACTCCAATTCCCATCAGGTCTTGCTCTCTGTGACTCATTTCCTCACCAGCTGCTTCTCTTTATCCTCATCACTACTTTGTGTAAATTCACCCTCAGACTTCTGCTCCATGTGAAGTCTTGTTTGTATAACTCATGTTACTGAGCATTAGTTTTCTGTTTGCCTCTCAGTGCCGGACTCTTACCTGTTTCCCTGACGTACTCCATGTTTTTGACTCCTGCCTGGTTTATGACTACGCCTTGCCTTCCCCTTGTCTGTGTTGATCATTAAACCCAGTTGCTCATGGATCCAAACATCTCTGCCTCTTCAACTGCGTAACATCAACAACCATATTCTTTTATTTCTTCATAATCACCTTGAATATTTTTTTAGCATAACTGTCAACTATCTTCCTACTTTATCAGATAAAATTTCCTAATTAGTCAAAGGACCCGATCATAGATTTGAATCGTCTAATTATTTGCCTGTTTAGAGTTTTTTACTATGTTTGACAAGTTGTGATTGTTTTGGCCTATGAATATGCTACTTTGGTGAAGTCTTTGTGTTGGTATTTTCATGCCTTTTTTTGATTGTTTTGGCCTCTTTGAAAGTCAGTGTGTAGATAAATGGAAGCACATTTTAAATGGGGACATATTTAGCTTTAATCTGACAGAAAGGCTCTCCTCTGTCAAAACTTATCCTGATCATTTGAATAGAAGTGTATGCATTGTGGCATGAATGTGTACAGGAGAGCATCTCAGTGAGCATCAAGCTTCAGAAAGCGGTGAACTTCAGCAGGTTAGAGAGATGAAAGAGCCATTTCCCTTCCTCCCGCCCCCGTTTTCTGCATCTGCCAAACTGGAAAGCCACTTATTAGAAGATCCTGATATGTCAGCAAAAAATGCACACTGCGGGCATACATTCAAGCAGTTTGACACAGTTCCTCTGGTACATTCATTCATCTGTGCATCTTTTTCTGCCTACATAAAGAAATACTGTTCTGTCACCATGTTAATAAGCTTCACTCATCTTCTTTTTTTTTTTACAGTACTACAGTACTTTAGTTGCTCTCATTCGGATAACAGTAAGCAAGGCAACGGTTTGCCTTTTGTCTGTAAGAGCTCACATGCAGCATGTTGTGCAAGCCAATAAAAATTCTTACAATAGAAAACACACAATACGATGATAAAATAATAATAGTAGTAGGAGAATTTCATTTTCATGACTCGAGTCAATGTCTAGGAAATGCATTTGCAGCTTTATTAAACAAGCACACCCTGGACCTTTTTCTAACTCATGGTATAGAGATCAGCTAACTAAGTGTTTTCCCTCATAACCTCATATATTCAGATCACTTTCTTATTACCTTTTAGTTTGTTCTAAAAAAATGCAACTGCTCCAATAAATAAAAAAAAAACAGCTTAGAAGAACATGATCTGACCGTTGAAAAACTCATTCATGCATGCATTTGTTTCGTCTAGACTCTAGACTCTTTGCTCGCACTGTGTCCTAAAAATCTCTTAAAGTCTTCAGCTTGCTCAAAATGCAGCAGCTAGCTTTTTAGCAGGAACCAACAGTAGAGAACATAGTACTACTTACTGTGTTAGCTTTACTTCACTGGCTCCCAGGTGAATTTAGGATCAAGTTAAAAATCCTTTTGCTAACCTACTATAAAGCCATAAATGGTGTGACCCCATCCTATATTAAAGATTTCATAGTGCCTTGCCAACCAAATAGAACCAAATAGAACTTTATTCACAAAATGCAGGACTGCTTGTCGTTCCTAGAATTCCTAGAATCTCTAAAGGCATAATTGGAGGTAGAGCCTTTAGCCACCAAGCCCCTGTCTTATGAAATAAGCTCCCAGCTCATGTAAGAGAGGAAGACACAGTTTTACATTCAAAGTTAAGCTTAAAACATTCCTCCTTGGACAGGCTTATTGCCAGGATAGCTAGCAATCAGAGAATATCTAAGTTACTGCTGCCATACCTCACCTACTGTAATAAAGTTTTGAGGAATAATTATGGCCTGCTGCAGCATTGTCTGAATGAAAACCATATTGTTTTCTCAGTTGTAAAAAATTCTGCACCTTTGAGTCAAAGATGATGTGGCGATGAAAACATTGCTATTGCTCCAACACACACACAAAAAAAAAACTTTTTTTTTTTGGTTTATATAAATATTGTTTAGAATTCTGTGTTGAATTCTTTGAAATTTGGAGGAAAAGGGCAGAGTCACCAGCAAAGGACTAAAAGGAGAAAAGTTTGGGGCGTCGGCAGCTGTCAGAGGAAGAAAGAAGGAGAAAAGGCTGGGGAAGGTCACAAGGGACCCCAGAAAGAAATAAAAAAAGATTAAGCTGCCCAAGAAAGCTAGATAAATGGAGACAATCAAAACCAAATTCATATTAGTGAGATCATTCCACTTTTTTTGTTGAAAGGGATAAGAAGCACCACCATGAAGAAAGTGGAGAATGAGCAACCAAATTTTCACACATGGTTTGGAACGGTTTGGAATGGTTGAGGGCAAACGATCTACTCAGACAACCCACAACAAATCCACAAGGCAAAAAGAAATAGACTGGCTAGTCAAAAAGAGGCGGCAGCACAAGAAACAGAGGAGGAGAAGGAGGAAAAAAGCCTCCTGCAGGAAGAGATTATGAATAAGTTTGTAACACTGAGAAGAGCAGAAACCTCCTGAGAAAACGCAGAGGGAAGGAGCAAACAAGACTGTACTTCTAGAAAGACCCTGTCAAATTCCTAAAGAGTCTCTTCAATGGAAGTCTTTCTGCATTAAAAGCCATCCTGGAAGAACATCTGAAAAAATCTTGTGCAGTTAACCAACGCCAGGAGGAGGTTTCACTCCCACCTGACATGCCAGCAGTAAGCACACCGGAGTTCAACGCCATGCGTATGAGTTCAACGCCAGTCCACCCAGGCAGAATGAAGTGGTCACAATTTTGTGACCATCACAGAAGTTTCTTTGACCTTTGACCTTGGGAAAAGGCAGCCATTTTAAATAAAAAAAAAAAAAAAACACCTTTAGCACCAGCTACAAACAAAAACTCATCCAAGGGTTTTTCATTTTTGTCTCGTAACTTCTCGAGCATCATTGGAATGCTACTGTGGAAAAAAATCTTGGAATTAAAAGGTGTAGATTTTGTATGGCTTGAATGTGGCTAGTTCGCCACTGTTGGAATCTTAGTTGGCTCTCAAATTTTTAATGTCGTAAAAAGGGTATACATGAGTCCTGTGGCTTAAGCTGAACAAAACAATAAAACACACAATATGACACAGTTAAAATTATGACCGTGGTCGAAAAAAAATCCAATGACGTCAAACGTCCTACCCCTTGGTGGCCATTTTGTGGCAAAATCTGCAATTTTCACATTTTTGAAAATTAACCTTAACCTGATTCTTATGCAATTTCAAACACTTGCCACAAAACTTAATTAAAAAAAAATCATCTTCAAACAAACAAACAAACAAACAAAAACTTGCTCCAAGGATTTTTAACAATTGTTTTCTAAGTCCTCGCACATCATTGGGAAGCCATTGGAAAGAAAAAAATGTTGCAATTAGAAATTGCAGATTTTTAACGACGTGTGCGTGGCAAGCTCACAAATGTGGTCTTTTATTTACGATTATGCCATTTTTATTTAAAACCAAAAAAATGTTCATTCATTTCTTGGAATAAAAATAGTTAATAAATATAGTTTCTGCAAAGCAACAGTAGTCCATTTTTTTTCATCTGCTCCTGATTCACAACAATTTGAATAAAGAAATAAACAGAAATGACATTCTGAGCTTTTTTTTTGTGTGTCCTCCATCATGAGAAATTTGCCACAAGAACATGTTTAAAAGACAATTTTCATCAGAGAGGGTTTTTAATAAGTTTCTTAGGAGCAGAGACTATGGTGATATTCATTTATATGATAACCAGATTAAATACCAATTCCTTTTTCAGGTTTCGCAAAGATTTCCCTTGTATTTCGGCCTGCATGTGTGTCAGTCCACAGATGATGCAGTTGTGTGTCACACAGCTCTTAACAGCCTTCTCCTTTCATTTGATTACAGCAGCACATTTTTACACCAATCCAGTTGTTTTTCTTGGATCTTCATGGGCGAAAGTACTGAGAATGCTTTCATATTTTCTCTCATGAAACATATTTTAGTCTTGAAATACTCTGCTGACAAAAATATTTTCAACTAAAGAATGATGTGAGGAGGCCACTTGTTTGTCTGAAAACCACAGAAAAAGTTAAAATTTTCTCAAGTTTTAAGGCTTTCGGTTTCTGACAGTAAAAAAGAAAACTACATGTAATGAATTAAAAAATGTGTGGAGCAAAATAAAATCAGGTGACGATGAATTTCAGGACATGAATAAAAAGCCCACATATACTTTAAAAAAATGCTTTGCCTAATTTTCTTACTGAATTCACATAAACAAACGTGTTTTTGCCCTGGTGGAATTACTACCAGTGTTTGTTATCAATGACAGTCTAACAGAGATTTGAAAGAACCCAACTACCATATTAGCAGAGTCAGAGCAGCTCAATCATTTACTCTGTCGGGGTTTTCCAGCTGTGTTGAGGCGAATCTTGTGGACCGTAGCTTTTGGTGTTCGAGTACAGTGTCACATTGTTGCTTTTTACATCCAGCATTGATTAGTTTAGTGGGTTAATGTGTTCTGTTGTAGCACACAAGGGAATGATATAAATAACAGGAGAGAGCAGTTCCTCCAGACACCAAACTCTTCAGGAGACAAAGCTCGAGTGGGAAGAAGACACTGTCTCCTATCATGTTGAAAACCTTTTTTTTTTCTTCAGCAGTTCTATTCTCACATGTCAATAACATAAGATATTATGGATTTTGTCAGAGTTCTAGAATAGTATCAAAAGATTCATTGTTTTTTCATTTTGTTAGCATGAGGCCTGGCATGAGTTCTGCTGCTCTTTCACGAGGGCTTTAGAGATCAGAGGCAGCAACAGATTTGAGATTTTAGAGAGAAATACTGGAAACATTCCATACTCTTGTTATTGTGCATTTATGTAGTTATGTTTCCTAAAGAAGGAGCTCATTTGCAGTTTATGCATTCTGTTTATCTCTTTGTATCAGCATTTTGACAGAGAGGACACAGAGGATCATAAGTCTAGGATTCTAGAGTACAAATAGTTAGTTTTGCTTTAAATGTTCAATTAATTGGATGTCTTTGATCGACAGATGCTGATTCAACTAGAAATACTTTTTGAAACCCTCCTTTGTTAACCCTTTTAACGCTGGAAATCGATTCACGCAATCACCGTAAATCATCTGAAGTGACTTTTCATAGAAGCTTTGCTATGCAACATATTACTAAGGTAAAGGTTGTTATAATGACACAAAGCTGCTTCTCTTTGTGATAGAATCAGCTGATTTATGTTGACTTACATGAGCTCTCCACTGCTTTACAGATGCGAATACGATTCATAGTCTATATTAGTTCATTTTGAATGATCCAATCCCATTCACTGACCTGAAATGGCTCCAGGACATCTTCAGCCAAAACCTCAACCAGTGTGACTCAGAGATAAATACCTGGTACTGAACAGTGCAGCTGAAGTTTTCCAGATTCCTTGTATTTCTTGTGAGATAATCAATTGTAAATAAAGTATGTGTTCCAACAAACAAGTAAACAAGAATGAATGTCAAATCAATTCACATTTTAGTTTGATGAAGTTCAGCTCACTGTTGTTTTTCCACATCAGAATAATACAAACAGAACATCATTAGAACATTCTACCTCGCTGGATGGTGCCGTGTCTTTGCTAAATTCAAAGTGTTTTCACACCTTGGACTGTAATGATGTTTGATCAATTTTTCTGCCATCAAACATGAGTTGTCCGCAGCGATGCCCTTTGTTGTGTTTAGGTTATACTAAAATAAACCTGCCGTGCCTCAATCCAAATGAGATAATCCAAGATAATCGATTTATCTCATTTTCAAACTACGTTTTGAATGGTATAAGTTGATTCCATTTAATTTGAATAATCGATAATTGTTACACCCTACTTTGCAGTGTTACATGTCAGTGCAAAGCTGCTTTAATGCTTTAGAATACGGTAGAATTACATTAATTGCATAAACGGTTTAAGAGTTACAGTAGTCAATACTGGAGCTAAAGCTCCTGTGTAAAACAGCAAATACAGAATTTGACTGTAATGGGTCTTAGAGCGTTTCTATTAATGCAAAACATGTCCGATAAGAAATAAAAAGTAATTATCCACAGGTATCAATCGGCTTGACCTTTGTGAAATGACTTTTTCTGGATGGTGTGTTGTAAGGTCAGGTTTTTACATGCTCTGTTGTGCTTGAGGTCTGACCTCATCTCCAAATATACTTTGCAAAAACAGTTTTTGGATTATGCAGCTTTAAAGTCTTTATTTTTTGCTAAAAAAATAGAATGAAAAAGAAAAAATGAAAGAGAGCCTTATATTTTAATTATTTAATACTTAACTCTGCAGGGCGGCACGGTGGGGCAGTGGTTAGCGCTCTTGCTTCACAGCAAGAAGGTTTAAGTCCCGCGTGGGGAACATAAAAGAACATCACCAATGGGCGACCTGTCTGTGTGGAGTTTGCATGTTCTCCTCTTGCATGAGAGGATTTTCAGCTTCCTCCCACAATCCAATAACATGCTTCATAGGTTAATTGGTGAATGCATGTTTATTTTGTAATTTTCATGCAAACCATCCACCTACCCGTGCAAGGTTTTACGTGTAAACCAGTGGGTTTTGAATAAAATCAAGCTCTGAGACTCTTTGACCAGTCAATCTTAAGTACATAAAAAAACACAACTGAGTAAAATAGGCTTAAAAAAATGAAAGGGCCGCCATGATTATGAGGGTTGTTAGCATTCAGCGAACTGACTCCTAACTCCTTTGTGTTTATATCACTTCCATTTACCCTTCTCAGCATGCCTGATCATTTCCCCAGTATGAACTGATGAAAGGCACGTCCAATCAGCTTCTGGAATAATCATTCCATGGCACTGTGAAAAATTGATTGTGGGGTTATGGCTGACTGAGTGTGTGAATGGTGAAGGTGTGTGGTAAAAGTGCACGTGTGAAAAGAATAAACACAACTACATGAACGTTTTTTTGTTCCCTGGACAACGGCAATCAATAAAGCATTAAAACGATCACAGAAAGGGGAACAAGATGTTGCAGCCATCTGGAACTGGTTATGGTATTAATCCATTTGGGAAGGCCTGCTCCCCCCATACATCAACTACAAACACAGAAAATTCAATAGAGCCACATAGATGTCTCATGTCCCAACTGCAGAGGAAATGACACAAATGAATTTGTCATTCATGTATTCCCTTCAGAGAGCTCTTTTCTCCACCAATTGATCTTGAAGCTAGTACAGGACAAACATAGTTCAATGAAGAAACTGCACATTGCTCCACAGCAAACATCTCTATTTTTAATTGAAATATTGGCACAATGCCTGTCTAACTTAGTTGTGGCAGATCCAACGGGAATTCTTTAAAACTCAACTTCCATCAATTCAAGTTTGATCTATAGTACAGTAGGATTGTGCAAGTTCGGATGTGATAGTTTGAGCGACAGGTAAAGTCAGAGTTGAATGTTTCAATCACACCTTCTCTGTGTTGCATTTCTCAGTAGTCTGGTCCCAGATTTACAGACATTTTCAAAAAACTGTAAAAGTTCTTGCTGAGAAAATTCCCTATAAAACTGTACAGATGTATTAGTGCTGTAAATGGCTAACTTCCTTCCTGCCCAAGGACACTTTGACACATGGTAGTGCAAGGGGGGAATCAAACCTGCAATCTTCTGATCAGAGGTCAACTGCCCTACCTTTTCACCACAACCGCTCTCACAGTAATGTATTGGTTGATTGATTACTTTATTTCAAGCAATTTTCAGCCGAAAAAAGGAACAAGACAATAACAATAAAGCTACATATAATTTTATGTGTATTGTGATTAGGAAATATGGCTTCTAATCATGATATATGCACTTAAACAAACAATACATACTATCTCTAACCAGTCTTAATTCAGTTAATATTTGTCAAATAGAAATGGGAGACAACTCTGACTAATCAAGAAAGAATATCAAAGCTCAAATGAGCTTAAAACCAACCAGTTGGAGGAAGTGAAACTAAGCCAACATTTTACTAATAATTGAAGCCAAAAAGAGAAATGTTTTCATACAAGTTCTAGCCAATTTTTTGACACTCCAGTTGTATCTATGCTGTAAAATCCAAGATAAACCTGTGCTAAGCTCTTTTTTTATGATTTTGTGCAAAAAATGTCATAATCCAGTGATATATGAGCTTGAAAACAGCTCATATGCAGTAGGAATGCTGGTTAGAGCTGGTTAGTTGTGTGATTTACTGTATCAACCCGCCTTTACAAACACAACCTAATATTGCAGACTGACTACGACCACTGGTAAAGGGAGTCCATCCTAAAGGAGTTGTGATGATAAAGTTGAACAGCAAATCAGCTTACTGTGCCATGTTACATAAACTTAGCAACTAACTCAGGGGTCTTCTGGAAAAATATCATGTCTGAGATTGGGAGATTGTGGAATTGATTTTACAGTTGAGTCACACCAAAGACTTTTGATGCCCAATGGCTCTCAATTTGACACTGAGTATCAAGGGTTTGAGGGTTAAATCACCAAATGGTTTTAGAGTGTTGCCAGTTCCCCTTGGGAATGAAGAAATGCAGAAAGAAATTTGGTGTCACAGCAAATCCCACGTTTTAGGTTTTACATAAGTCAAGACTGAACATATTCAATGGAAAAAATAAAAATGCCCAACATCCAACAATTACATGTCTGCTTCCTTTTAAGTTTGTGACAAATTTCAGGGGGGTTTTTTGTAACAGAAGACTGAGGATAAAAACTACTGGCCAAAACTTTTAGAACTCTGTCTTTTAAAACTTTTAAAAAAATGTCAAGACAAGGGTGACTAACTTTAGGACTTTAACCACCATAACACTGATTAATGTATGTCTTTCTTTCAGAAGAATTGCCAAGGAAATAAAGGTGTCATTGAGTACAGTTTCTGTTTCTTCAACCATCAAAGGCTGCTTGAACTGGAAGAAAACTGACAGGAAGAGGTCTGGCAGATCCCAAAGTCACAAAGGAATCGGAGGAAAGTTTCTGAGAGTTAACACCTGCATGACTGGCGATTCGTGGGACAACAGCTTTAAGCAGTTTCATTTGGGTTTTTGTAAGGCAGTCCCAGTTTTAACTGTGGGAGGAGAAGACTTTGAACTGTAACTGAAAAAAAATGAGTTCATGCAGGAAATCATTTTCCAAGATGCCAGAATAAGAAAAGGAGACTTGATTAGGTCAGAAAACACTGGACCACTGAAGAACGGAAGAAAGTATCCTGGACCAAAATTAGAAGTCAGGCAGAACCTTTTATGTCATCAAGTGATAGTATGGCTCCTCTGTGTGTGATATCAACTGTCAAACATGGTGTAAAAAGTGTGTTGATATGTGGTTGTTCAAGTGGATCTTAGATCTGCAACATGTTTATGATAAGATCCCACAAACCTTTCATTTGAGAGTGCATCAAGATTCTACCCTGTATAGTTTTTATTTAAAACTGGAAACAGAATTACATTTAGATGTTAAATGTGAAACATGAATTAAGTGAAAACCCTCTAAAAATCTAAGAAAAAAGCAGCAACAACATAATTAGCAGCAAGCATGTAGGTGATGCACAAATAGAATTTGTTAAACAAACTGATAATTTTCTCTGTTTGTGGACAAACAAAACAAAAAAGACCAAAAAATAAACGTGTAGTAAAATGATGTAATAAACTTGCATTCAGCAATGAAGTAGACTTTTAAATGCACCTTTATTATTGTTTGCAAGAATTACACAACATTTTGACTTTGGAGATAAATAGATTGGTTCTGATCAAAACTCTACAAGAAAACACAAGAACCTAATGCAACGTCATTTTGTGGGCAGTAAAAAACAAAGTTAGTCACAATGGTTTAGTAACAACTGCCCTTACGGGCTTTCTGTGGGCAAAATCTGGTTAAACGTTTTTGGGGCTCGCAGGTGACCTGCACGAAATGTCAAAGATGTAGAGCACTCAGTGAGCCAGTAGAGTAAACATGTTTGAGTTTTCCTACAGGCAGCTGCAGGTGACACATTGTGGAGAACACTTTTACAACACACAAAGTTAAAGTAAGGGTCAAACAGGTGAGACGCAGGCTCAACGTACTTTTTTTTTTTTTTTATCAGCCCCCACCAAATCCTGCAGACTGCTCAAGGGGCCCGTGAGTGCAGCCCTGTACAGGTTTATCTGTTTTTTTTCTCCATATACATCCCGCATCTATGTAAGGGCAGTTGTGACCAACCCTTTACTAACGACTAGTGTGGCGTTAGGGCATCATCCTATGGATGACGTCTCAGCATCATCCGTACTTCATAAGTGTGTGCAACTTACAGACACTCTGCAAAACATTTACCACAACTGTATGTTTCCTTTTTCAATGAGCCTTAAGGGAACAGCAAGAACACCCGTACTCCCCTTAAGCTGCAGCCGGTCTTATCCATGACCCCACAGTGCCCTTACGGGTCAACAGGTACATTTGACTTTACCTCAAACAGGGTGTTTTTAAGTAATACTAAATATACTTTATGTAGCCTTAATATGTTATACATGTAAACTTTAATATCTACAATTTAACAATACAAACAATTGCTGAAAAAAAAGTTTGAATGGTGTGATAAACAGTTCATGTAATTTTTATTATTCATAAAACAGGTTTTTCCTTATAGGGTTAATCTCAGTCAGATCATTTAATTTGCCATCTTTGTGACCGGAGTTTCTTGCTGATTCTAAATGTTTTTTTTTTTTTGGTGTTAAGTAACACATCAAACTTGCTCAGGCAGCAAAAAATCTCAATTACAGTCATAAAGCATATTGTTGTGTGGGCAGCAAACACTTGATTCTGCTCCGTCATTCAGTAGAGCTTAGCTGCACTGTGCCGCAGGTTGAAGATAAACATTTTAAACACATCTAATGTTTGCAAAGACATATTATCTCTCAAGAGACTTTTTACTATTTTGATGATCACCATGGTTGAAACCAACATTTCTTGTGTTAACGTAAAATCTTATTTTTTAACTTACAAAGTAAAAATATAAACTAAAAATAATGTTTGCATTGTTTTAATATTAAATAATAATACAGTAAAACTTTTAGAAAGCTTGTATACATTAGTTTAAAAATGTTAGACGAAATGAACTAAGAGGTAGGAAAGGAGAACTTATTCAGATCACGGGTTCTCCTTTTACTTTGGGAAAATGAACCCCAGATTTCTACAAAAACTGGTCTTATTTTCCCCAAACTACCTTTGCTTTTCTCTGGCTCACTGCTCCTGGGATTAATAACAATCAGTGTGTGCTTGTCACTGATGCTGGTGGGTAAACAAGCTAGCAGCCACTCCTGCTTGGCTCTGAAGCACTCCATTAGCAAACCAGGTGCACCTGATTTTTTTTTTTTTTGTGCACCATGGATGCACAGGTATAATAAAGCTCCTTGGTCCTGGGATGCAGCAGCACTATGTGGCCAAACAGAAGACACTGAAGATGCATCTGCCTTGGTATTGAGACAGACAGAGATCCCCCTGTGGAATTTACATGCACATGTGCTCGCAATACAAATGCATTCAGACACACAAGCAAAACTGTTTCAAACTCCTTTAGTGGGAAATTTCCCAGGTCTACCTGGAAGCACAAAAGTGGGAGAAAATAAAAGCTTTATTGAACAATATACAATGCTTCCATTTATTTCAAACCACGAGTCACACTTTTGGAAGAAATTCATTTTACCAAATATGGGAGCAAGAACTGACATTTCATCTTGAAAGACAAATCATAATAACTGAATAGACAACAATAGTAGACTGAATATATGCACGCTTCACTATCACACTGATGCCTTTTTAGCTTTATGAAACATAGGAGGAATCTAGCGCAACATATGAACAATTATAAAGAAAACCAAATCATGAAGAACATGCTAACAAGTCAACTAATCTGTAATATGTATCACTTTAAATGACTAAATCCGTAGAAGCATTTATCTGCCAAGCATGGCGTAAGACTAGGTGGCGCTTCTCCTTCTGCGGTGTGGTCAGTAGCAAATATGATACACACCTGCAGTGCCCTCTAGTGGTTATTGATTTTTTTTTTTTTAAATCATAGAGAAGTCGCATCTACATCCAAACTATGCAAAAAAATAAATAAATAAAATAAACACATCTGACTTATACTGTGAAAAAGATAGTAACCATAATTACAAGACCACTTAAAATAGTTCTAAAATAGTTCAAAAAAAGGATTGTAGTGGGACTTACAGGCACCAAAGTGAGCGCATTGTCGTTTGCTTGATATGAAGGAGCTGTACCGAGTGTCCTGACTCCACCATGTCTTTACACTCACTTCCTTTACCAAAATCCAGAAACATTTACACAAACATTACATCACACTTTCCCTCAACCGTCCTTCAGCCTTCAACATCCATTTGCCATTTTGACTCTGTTGCTGTTAAAAATAAAAATTAACCAGTAAAACATGTAAGAGCATAGCTTATATATATATGGCTCTAAATTATTGTTCATGAGATCTAGACACGAATCACCATAACCACACCGTCAGAGCTGTTACTTCCTCTTTAGAGACCCACAGGAACTAAATTTATATTTATATATAGCAAAATGACAGCTCTATAAATGAAGTCATACGTTATTTTTTTTTCTTCCTGTGAAAGAGAAAAGAAGTCAGATGATGTTGCCTAAAGCAACTGAGCAAAATCATTAGGGGAATTCATTTCCCCATGAGGGAAAACAGCTTCCAGCTGTGAGTAACACAACAACAGTCTCTCAGAGTTCCTGCAAAAATCCACTACCACATTTGACATACTGTTTGTCTCAGTGCCTCTTTGATCCGACATCACACAGAGGAAGGTGATAGATATCCCATGCAAGGGTAAACACTGCACCGTCACTCTGGTGGCCACAAAGGGCTTCTGGTCACGGATGGAGCAGCAGCTAAACAACATCACAAAGGTGTGCTCCCTCTGATCAATGGTTATGGCTGCAACACCAATTGATTCACGTGCACAGAGGAACAGAAAGTAGCACTTTTCTTGCTCTCATTGTGTGTGTTGGGGGAGCAGTGAACATCTTTCAAATAATACCTGGGAGCTTTCCTCTCATTAGTACATCTTCAGCTGTGGCTTCATTTTTAACTCTGATTTGTGGCTTATGGGAAAAGTGGTAGATTTGAAAAATTGTGGAGTGCACGGACATATATTTGTATGTACTCATGTATGCAGATGTGCAAACGCAGTCCCAGTGCAGAAACTGATTTGACAAGGTGGGGGCTTGGCCTAGAAGAGAATGAGTGAGCACAGCAGGGGCACAGCGAGGAGCAAGGACAGTAATAAATCAGGACGGAACCGCATGACATTACAAAATCCTCCTCTTCCAGAAGGACTGTTTTCAGGCTGTAAGCCAAGACAACGCGTATGGGATAAACACTCATTTATATTTCTTATTAAACTGCTTTTTTAATGTGTGGAATTAATATGCCTTGTCTGGCCCTGGATAATTCAATAACACAAACAAATGAATTGGAAAAAAACAATGATTTTACAATGAGTTATTGTGTAGTTGTTCAGCGTTGTATCCTCAAAACAGCAATATGACTTTAACAAACAAGCATAACAAAATAAATCAGACAATTGGCTTTTCGAATCAGCTGCTGTATGCCCAACATGAAGAAAATTGTTAACAGAGATGTTTTCATTATTGCTGCTTATCTATATCTAGTTATTTAGAATAACCTACATAACATGCTTCGATATTTCATGCATATTCACAGAAAGTTCTAGATGGTCTTCATCAGAAGGACAACTCTAGTGTTCCCAGCAGTTGAGCAAACAAAAAGTAGCAGAGAGCCTCTTGTTTTAGACAGAATTGTTTGTACAACAAAGGATTTAATATATACTCCTCAGGCAAACTGGGGTATATTTGTATAAACTCCTTTTGTGTCTAAAACTGAAGAAAGCTGGAAAAGCAGATTGAAAGCAGGGAAGAAGTATAGACTGCCAAGTACAGAGAAACAAAAACATTGGCAATGTTGAGAGCAAAGTTCAAAATAGGCAGCAAAGTTGCTTGAGGGTAATGCTGAGTTCACACTGAATGCAATTTGCTCGTCAATCTTGTGTGCGCTGCTTCTCTTTTGACATATGTCAAACTAGCTGCTCAACGCTTAAAGACGTGTTCATAAACCTGATACACCCACTGCGTCAAAAGTTTTAGCCTCATTGCTACATGGAAGTCATAGACGATGTTGAGAGATCACATTCAATTGTTTTGAAGAGCTCTACAAAGGTGTCGGTAAGCACCATTCACTGTCTAAGAGATCTGGACCAGGTGAATGTGACATCACCAATGAAAAGTGGCTTACTCCCGGTTCTAACAAAATCTCTGAGAATCTATCAATCAAATGTTTTGAATGTTTGAGGTGAGGGCCAGCGGGCATCACATACTTTTATTGAAGCATCTGACTGGTCAGCTTATAGCTCGCAACAAAGAAAAAAATATATGGAAAAATATGATTTATGTTTAAAAAAAAGATTTCAGAGCAAAAATGGCTATTTTGATAAATGTCAGAG
Source organism: Oryzias celebensis (assembly GCA_014656515.1). Lineage (NCBI taxonomy): Eukaryota > Metazoa > Chordata > Actinopteri > Beloniformes > Adrianichthyidae > Oryzias > Oryzias celebensis. Next base: position 16,706,310 of record BNCR01000011.1, on the reverse strand, counting down.
TACTAGGTTTTTATTTCTCTACAGTCTATTGGATTTTGGCTTCTTGGAGTGAGAGGGTAATTCCTGTTTGGTTCATGAGGGGGAGAGGTCACTCAGTCCGGTTCTCTTACACAGTCAATGACGATCACATCTCCATGGGTTCATGAGATCAATACACACGTGGACAAAATTGTTGCTACCCCTCAGTTAAAGAAGGAAAAACCCACAATTCTCACTGAAATCACTTGAAACTTACAAAAGTAACAATAAATAAAAATTTATTGAAAATTAAATAATCAAAATCAGCCATCACTTTTGAATTGCTGATTAACATAATTATTAAAAAAAACATGAAACAGGCCTGGACAAAAATGATGATACTTCTATAAAAGATTGAAAACTATTTGACCAGACTGACATGACTAACTCAGGTGTGTCCTTTAATTGACATCACAGGTGTTACCAAACTCATAATCAGTCAGTCTGCCTATTTAAAGGGAGACAAGTAGTCACTCTGCTGTTTGGTGAAAAGGTGTGTACCACACTGAACATGGACAACAGAAAGCCAAGGAGAGAATTGTCCCAGGACATCCGAAAACAAATTATAGATAAACATCTTAAAGGTAAAGGCTATAAGACCATCTCTAAACAGCTTGAACTTCCTGTGACAACAGTGGCTCATATTATTCTGAAGTTCAAGACCCACGGGACAGTAGCCAACCTCTCTGGACGTGGCCGCAAGAGGAAAATTGATGACAAATTGAAGAGACGGATCGTTCGAATTGTATCCAAAGAGCCCAGAACAACCCCCAAAGAAATTAAAGGTGAGCTCCAAGGCCAAGGTACATCATTGTCAGATCGCACCATTCACCGTTGTTTGAGCCAAAGTGGACTTCATGGGAGACGACCAAGGAGGACACCACTGCTGAAAAACAATCATGAAAAAGCGAGACTGGAATTTGCAAAAATGCATGTTTGACAAGCCCCAACGCTTCTGGGAGAATGTCCTTTGGACAGATGAGACCAAACTGGAGCTTTTTGGTAAGGCACATCAACTCTATGTTCATAGACTCAAAAACCAAGCATACGAAGAAAAGAACACTGTCCCTACGGTGAAACATGGAGGAGGCTCAGTAATGTTTTGGGGCTGCTTTGCTGCATCCGGCACAGGGTGTCTTGAATGTGTGCAAGGTACAATGAAATCTGTAGACTATCAAGGCATTCTGGAGAGAAATGTGCTGCCTTGTGTCAGAAAGCTTGGTCTCAGTTGCAGGTCATGGGTCTTCCAACAGGACAACGATCCAAAACACACAGCCAAAAACCCCCAAGAATGGCTGAGAGAAAAGCGTTGGACTATTCTAAAGTGGCCTTCCATGAGCCCAGATCTGAATCCCATTGAACATCTGTGGAAGGAGCTGAAACATGCCATTTGGAGAAGACACCCACCAAACCTGAGACAACTGCAGCAGTTTGCTCATGAGGAGTGGGCCAAAATACCTGTTGACAGCTGCAGAACGCTCATTGACAAATACAGAAATCGCTTAATTGCAGTGATTGCCTCAAAAGGTTGTGCAACAAAATATTATGTTATGGGTACCATCATTTTTGTCCAGGCCTGTTTCATTAGTTTTTTTTTTCTTTTTTTTTTTTTTTATAATTATGTTAATTAGCAATTTAAAAGTGATGGCTGATTTTGATTATTTAATTTTCAATAAATTTTTATTTATTGTTACTTTTGTAAGTTTCAAGTGATTTCAGTGAGAATTGTGGGTTTTTCCTTCTTTAACTGAAGGGTACCAACAATTTTGTCCACGTGTGTAAGAGATTCTCCCTGTACTGTTAAGACCTCTTCAGCGGTACGTCCATCTCTGTGACCCAGTTTGATGATTTGCTGTCCTGCATTAGTCAGAGGAAGGAAAAAAACGAGTATACATCTTGAGGACTTTTATATTTTTGTCTTGATGTAAAAAAAGACAAAGTCCATGAAGTTCAGGAGGAGAATAAACAGCAACAATCATCTTCTCCTCCATGTTGGCTTTGGACTCCAACCGCTGTTTATGCCATGAACACATCATGAGCCAAACCAAAGCTTCCAATTCACACCAATTCTTTGCCAAAATTCAAATATTTCAACCCTGGAAACATTATGACGCAACGTCCAAAATGCACTGCTGCCAGTAGTATTAAAAAGTTGAGTTCTGTTGAACATCCGCTGCGCTGTGCCTGATGCTCAACACTCATTGCAGGACCTCTGATTGTATCTGTAAGTTGACTTAACATTAAAACTGAGCACTCAGTGTGAATGTAGCTTTAATGTTAAACACTGATCAACAATAATAATAAAACAAAAGAATGCTCATTGCTACCGACTAACCAATCAATGTAGCAGTTTGAAACAAGGCTGTAAACTTTGTAAAATTGACAAAAAAAAATGTGTGGACTTGCTTTTAGTGGGAGATGGATACATTTTTTTCTTTACAGAAACTGGAAAGACCATAACTAGATTATTTGGTTTTTTAAATAAGTGCACATTCTTACTACATACAAGCTGTGATTAAGAAAAAGAAAATACCCACTGAAAATGTAGTTATCAGGCTTAAATAGTTTCTTTCCATCTCCCAATTAGGATGGAATATTTGCCATGTTTGGAAGGTTTGACCTTGTCAAGAGGATTTGAAGGACCCGAGTTTCTGACTAATCTCATTCAGACTCTGCTTTGAACGTCTTCTAATGGACAATCAGTTCTCTATATCTGGTTGACATTTTCCTCCAGCTTATCAGCTGCTTTGTCTATGTGCAGGAGTGATGTTCAGGCCTGTTATTACGCCTTGACCTTTCGCCAGTCACGGAGATAAACAACACAAAAAGCTGCTAAATAACAGGACATGCACTCTTCAGATTTTCCTGCACGTCTGCCAGAGTTTAGTGAAATAGCGTCTGAACTGGCAAATGTGCACACTGGTCTTCAATAAGTAAAATGATGGGTACTTTCATCATTCTGTTTAACTTTTATTAGAAATGACAAAAGAAAATGAATTTGTCACAGTGTTCACGAGCTAATAGAAATTGTATCCTGTAGCTAACATTCACCTGTATCTCTTATGCCAGATTTATACAGGTCCATGTCCAGTTCATCCTCCCCCCAGCTTCCAAATAAGTGGTTTATCCTGTGACCCATTGTCGACTGGTTTGTCCCACTCTCTTCATTCTTGGCTGTCTATGCTAATGGCTGCTTTGACAATTAATCTCCTTCTTTTTCCCAATCAGTTAGTATATTTTATAATTTCAACATCCAAAACATTGTTAATCAGGCTCCATGTCCTCTCCTTCCTCACTAAGTCCTTGAAAGATGCATGTTTTGTATCAGAAATAATGTTTTTACTTCCGAAATTAAACTTTGGGAGATGGTGTTATCTGCGGTGGTAACATGCATTTTTGCATCAGCATGCCTCTCTGAATATAAAATACATTTGTATATATTTGTATTTTGAAAGTCCAAGAGAAGTTTTTATTTTGAAACTCCAACCTGTTTCCCATTTGTCCGTTTTTTTGCCCTGAAATTAATGTGTTGACGAACTGGAAATAGAGCTCCTGCATAACACATTACTCTCATTCTAAAATCGCTGCTTTGGCTCCCTGTGCATTTCAGGATTGACTTGAAGATTCTTTTATGGTTTATAAATGTTTTAATGGTTTTGGGCCTTCTTATTAGTGTGATCTTCTGTTAAAGTATCTGGAACTCTGGAGGACCCTGATGTCCCCTTTGTGGGGCTGTTTGGTCTCCGACTTTGCAGCCTCACGGCAGTAGTAGGACCCCGTTGCTGTCCTGGTCTGGGTGGGCACTGCGGCAATGTTCCTGCGGCTGAGCTGGCTCCTTGTTTGAAGAGATTCCCAAAATACTGTTTCCCCACAGCAGAGCCAAGCCTTAAGTTTCTTTTAGAATTTATTTTTATAAGTATTCATTGTTTGAGTGTTTTAATGTGGTTGTGTGTGTAAATGGAGGGAGGGGGTGGCTAAAGAGTGGACTGGGTTTCTATCTTGTTATTGATTTTTTTTAAATTTTAAGTTTTTGTTTTTAATGTAAAGTGCTTCGAGTTGCGCAAGCATGAGAAATACATTTTTTAGAAATAAAGTTCAATTGATTAATTGATGAAGCTTATGTCACATTGTGGAGGGATGGATATTAGATGCAGACTTGACCGTGTAAACATTATGATGAACGTTCTATTTTCGGTGTCAATGCAACAGAGACGCACTTCAGAGAGACCAGTGTAAACCATGTTTTAGGTTGTCTTGCATTCAATTGATTAATCAGTTGGATTCAATTTGCTTTTGCTGTATCAATTATACAGTGTATAAAGAGTTTTGGAAATCAAGCTGCAAAATACGTCCATTCAAACACTGCACTCAGTTTATTTTTTCTAAAAGATTGAGAGGCAGAAATGCCCCTGGAGGTGGGAAATCAGGCTTTATGACCTTTTATCGGTTTGAAAAATTGATCTTTTAACAACTTATATCATAAAACTTTAAACAGTCAACTTTGTAATAGTTGCAGCAGCAGACATCTTCCAAAACCCTTTTAGCTTCACCACAACTTCCCTCTTCTATTTTTAACACAGATTCTTACACCTCCGAACCAACACTAGCTATGGTTTGTGGGTTTTTTTCACCCCTTCCATAGTCTCCACTTGATGCCCAAATTTGTGTATATCTGTTAAATATCCCAACCTTGCTGGCTGATCATTTTTTGGCACTTGCAGAAACAAATAAAGGAGACCACCCACATGGAGGCTAACTGAGAGATCTTAGCAAAAAGTTTGACCCACATTGACATATAATATTAAGCTTGGAACAAAGAACATCAATTAAACAATGAAGTGAAATGTCTCATGTTACTTACTTTCCTCTGTTACATAAACACCTGTGGGATTCATTCGGAGCAAAGTCACATTTCCTTGACAACCTAATATTCTGAATAATAGGAGAGAATCTGTCAATTTCCAAAGAAACTGAAATGTATCTATTTCTTTTTTAGATGCTAAACAAATCTGTAAATCTTTAATTAAAAGTTGATTGCTTTTTTTAAATTAAGAAATGAAATTTTATTTACATTAAGATAAATTGACCAAAAGTATTTTTTTCTTCAAGGATCTCATATTTCTCTAATCGAGTCTGACTTTTTCCTTTTTTTAAAACTCAAACTTTTTACTAAAAATCAAACAGAATGCTTTTGGTCTTAGATTAGAAAAAAAAGGCATGCATACCTATCTGTCCAGTTGTATTTGAAAACTCTATTTTCTTGTCATATTTTCTTTTCTTGCAAACTGACAACTCTGGTGATGTGTCACCCAATTCCCCCCTATTAGTGTCATGCACGTACGAGAAGTCATGACAACGGCGTCTCTCCAAAAAAATAAAAAAGGAATAGTTTGGCCTTCATTGCAGCTAAACCCCCAAAAACTTTACATTGTGTATGATGTTTGTAAATCCCCAATTTTAACCCGTTAGCTCTCAGCTTTCATTTCTCATTTTGCAGCTGCTGAAGCAGAACAATTTACACAAATAGGATTGAGTTGGCATGAGAGTGGGAAGGGAGACATAATCACTACAACTTTCAAATAAAACACCACATACAAACTCTACATTACCTTCAAATAAATGTATGCCATCAATAATCCTATGGTCAGCATTTGGAGTGGCTGTGCTCTCATTGGTCAATATGTTGGACATGCGGCAGCTCTGAGATGTGCATGTCTGTCTTGCAGTTATATTTTTGGTGGTAGGTGTGGTGGTAGAGGATCTTCCAGGCGGTTAGTATAGAAAAAAAGTCTCATATACCTCATTGGGTTGAGATTAGTGATGCTTTTATGGACTTTCCTAAAGGATGACATTAGGTGACATTTTCCAGCTGACCAGGGTAGTGTACCTTAATACGGGCTGTTTATAGTTGCCTGTGAGAAGGCTAAGTAGCTTTTAGTTTCACCTTTTGAACCAGTTCCCCAGATCCAATCCTGCAATCAAGAACACCAAAAATGTTAAAAAGGAACTCAGTTAAAAGGTTTTAAGAAGCATTGACTATTGATAGATGAGTGAGGATCCAATTTCATCATGAAAGATTTTTTACAGGTTCTTTTTCCTTTTTGTTTTAGTGTTTAGGAGTACAGAGTAAAACTAATTTTTCACGTGACATTTTTGCAGCAAAATTTTACAGATACAAAATATTTAAAATGTTTTGATAGTTTAATCTTTATATTACAGTTATACCATGTCAAAATGTGTGGATCAGATTTGAGACAGTAGGTAAATAAGGTAATTTTCACAATTGCACAATTTGCATCTTAAACTAACATTGTTGTCAAAAAGAATGACCAAATCTCCCAAAGTATCATAAGTGATATTATATCTCATTTTAAAAACATGATATTGCATTTTTTATGGATTTCATCAAAGGCTTTAGACAATTTTCTTTCAAGAAAAGTTGCCTTTCCTCTTAATTGTTTGGTGTAATGAGCTTTACAGGGTAGTTAAAAAAATAGAGAACCTAAAGGAGCTTTGCACAAAGAAGCTCATAAATTCCTCATAATCTTATTCTTACAGATGGAAGAAGTATTTAAAAAAAGGATCTACAAAAAAATACATTTAAGCCAGCATTTGCTAAGGTCACTTTCTTTCCTATTACATGATTTTGTGTAATTTTATCTAAATGGAATATTTGCATAATTCAAAAATCTAATGCTTTGAGCAGGCAGGAATCACTGATAAGACATCATATATAGAAAAGAATAAATGGTTTATTGAAAAAGAATTAAAAATTGAAAATGGTTGCACGTACTCAGAATCTTAAATTGTGAACTATCATTTTAATCTGTGTGAAATGAGCAAGCTGCACTGTCAGCTCACTGCACAAGACGTCAATCATTTAATTGTGTGGAAACGGCCCCCTGCTGGGCCAAAACCATTTCTTCCTGCTTTTATTCTTAGTAATGTTTTGGCCATCCGTACAGACAAATGTTGTTGGCACCTCTGAAGTTCCACATCATATGTTATTCATGTTGTTTGCTTCTGAGCTTTTAGCTTTATATTTAAAAAGTGTTCTTAAAATAAATATTCCCTTTTGTAAATTTAAAAATGTTGACTTCTTTGAAGTCCTTCTCAATCTTCATATCTTCGGTCATTTGTACTGCTGGATGTTTAAAAATACAAAATAGAGAATGTAGATATAGAAAGTGGGATTTTCTTTTTTGTCATTTCATGAATTTCAAAAACACACAATCACATGTAGTTACATTCAGGGAGAACAAGTTATGCAAAAATGCTGATGCAACACCATTAAAACCCTTTGTTTCTTTGACTAAGACCACAAGCAACTGTATCAGTCACCTTTACACAGCTTTTTTTTCTTCATATGTCTTCTTTAAAAGAAATAAAAAAAGAGGTCATTCAGTTTCCTTATTCCACTCACACTCTTTTTCCTTCAGGCTTTCATCTTCACGCCATCAAAGCTGCTGTAGGAGGCCTGAAATGACACCTATTTCTCTGATTTGCTGTGTGCTTGAGTACAGATGCAGACATGAAAATGTGAATCTAGGCTTTTAATGTGCCAAACTACTGTAGCTGTGCATGCGTGTGCAAAAAGACAGACATATGTGACATGTGGGCACAGTAAATGCGATTGAAGATGTAGAAAGACAATGACTCACTTGCCGTCGGCTCATTTCCGCACAATGGACTGGACAGAATAGGAAAAAGCCCTAGGAGACAGGCAAAACCATCATAGCATGTAAGGTCTTTAGGGAAATGTCAAAAAGGTCCAGTTCACAGCTGCAAATGAGTATACTCTGCCTGTCAAGTCAGCCTATTATGGTACAGCCAACCAGCTGCTACAAAGAGTGAGAAAAACACACACCAGTGAGGGTTGCAGATTTGCAAAATAAGAAGCAAGACGATGGTCTTTCTCTCTTGAACTTCTCACATAGAGAAAAGAGGGGAATTTTCTTTGTAGCAAAGGCCTGTCACATTGCAATAATCTTAATTCACCACAAATTTAATGAATTCCTATTTCCACATTCCTCCTAGCAGGGGTTTGTTACTTGTCTCTCCAGGTAGACTGCAAAATTAGCAAAGCCAATGGTGGATTTCTGTTTGAATTCAGACTATAAAAGAAACAGCGCACTATTAACCTCTGTTCCCACCATTGACTGCGGTTTTAACTCTTAAATGCCGAAACTTTAGCTCCAGTGTCAACATGATTTGAATTCCATGACTTTGTTTAACTATGCTACATTCACATCGGGCAGGTGATGCGTGTTCACGAACGCATGTTCACACTGGACTGTTGCTACTTGATGCTAGCGCAGGTCCACTACCTACAGTTAAAAGAGGCTTGGTACGATACTTGAAAGACTTGATGTAATAGAATTCCAGCCAGGGACAAAACACAATTAACCCTTTCTCGTCCATGATCAATATTCAAACGGTGGGGACTTTAAATTATTGTTAAATAAGTTACTACCAAATCTAAGTCCCTGACTGGTCAAAGTTTGACCTGGTTTAACCTTCAATGTACATTCAATGGCATCACGTTTTGACATAAAAATAAGGCCCTGAAAATGTGCATAACAACACTTGAACACTAGAGTTTTGTACACGGAAGCTACATGTACATTCGTTTTACATAGACTTTTCATTGAAAGTGATGGCTAGAACGTGCATTATCGAGAGTGTGAACGTAGCTTTCAAAAGTTTAACAAAGTCAAAAGAAGGATTCTGAGTGAAACTTGGATTCTAAAGAACTTTCTGCCTGCACTTCCCATGTCTTGGACCGAGTACACATTACACTCAGTGTGACCAATGTCCTTTCTCTGAGGCAGCATCTCCCTGGATGTCCACTGATAACTGACCTGTACATGTTCCACTCACATCATCTCACTTGCCGAAGTATCTTAAGCCTGTTACAACATTGTTAGTGCCATTCACCCTACCGAAGCCATCACAACTCCAATACATTCAGAAGAGATCCACGGAGGTGACAACCCATCGCGGTGTGTGCTATTTTGACAAACTGTTACAGCCAATAAAAACATGCTCATTTGTTCAATGCACCACGTTTCTCTTGGAACAGAGAAACAAACCACAACAAGTTTTTGAACATGGCTTGCTTTCTATCTACTATTACAAACACAGCTGTGCGTGACTGCTCTCCCCTTTAACTATGTGCACGGCTTACCATAACCACAATGGTGACAAATGTACCTGATCCTATTAGTCATGCACACAGGTGCATCAGAACATTTTTAAAGGAGAGGGGATCAGGGCGTCGAGGGGGATTAAAAAGCTAACCTCTTTCATACAAAGCTCAAATGAAGGCATGCAATGCACAGGAAATGTATTTTTATGTTAAGCCAAAAAGTACATTGACATTAGAGTTGTTAAAGTCTGGCATATTATTTGTCAGCTTAAATGAGAAGTAAAATGCAGTTGAGTTAAACTTATATTAACTTCAACCCTTGCATAATTTTTAAAAGTGTTGTAGAGAATTATCAAAATTAAGTCATTGCATCTGGACTTGTTGAAGTCTTCACTTCTTAGGTTTGTAACTTAAATTACTTAAAGAAACACTTACCACAAGCAAAACAATGCTACATTCCATTTTAATGACGCCCCCTTAAGGTCATGGTACGAACCTGAAAGGAAATGCACATCAAAGCTGTGCTCTGTTTAAGATTCTGCCGCATCTCTCTACATTATCTGGCATATTGATGCAGCTTGTCGTTTAATAATGAAAGTATTTACCCAAAATGTTGAAGACAAGTCTTAAAGATTTGCCTAATTAGCATAGAGGTTAGTTTCAGTTTAAGCTAAGTGTAGCAAAACTGTTTTTTATCGACTCATAATGCTGAAAACGTTTAAATAAGGTTTAATATGGCTCCCAAAAGAAAATCCCAGAGTACTTTTTGGCTCTTTACTGTGAAAAAAAAGGACTGTCACTTACGATCAGAGTTTTAGTCAAAGAATGGCTCTGCTGTGTCATTAAGCTTGAATTGTTCTCTGTCACTTGTGGGCACTCACTTTTGCGGCTGTTATGTGGCATCTAAAGATGCCATTGATATCCATGTGTCGCAGAATGAATGAATTCAATAGCTTCTATTTTTCTACACAAATCCTGCGGGTGATGATCTGCCTGACTGCACAAATCCTTGTCCCACAAAATGAATAGAGGCTTGAAGCTTTGGTGGCAGTGCCAGCACAACAAGCATGTGTGCTCACACGTTCATAAACAGTCATTAAACAGACAATAAACCTTCCACTTCTTGAAATTAAAGGCTATGGTCTGTGTGAGGTCATGTACACATAAAATCCAATCATGTGAAAAACCCAGTTTATTGTAAATGACATATTGAGGACTTAAAAGTTGAATTGTTTTGAATGATTGAGTTTTGACTTTACAGCTACACTTGATTACAGGATTTTTTTTAAACAACTGATCCACACACTCACTTTAGTTGCATTGAATTTAATGGGCCTTACATGTCTTGCATCATACACACACATAAGTCGTTCACATATGTCCTCAAGGTAAATTTTAATACTATGTAGCTAATTGTTTAACCCTGGTATATTATTACATGTTTATAGACTTTGTCTCTTGGATTTTCTGAAAAACAAATAAACATTTCAGAAAAAAAACTGCCTAATTTGTTTGTAAAAACTATTTTCACCATGATGACCCGCTGAATCCCTTGCAGGGTCATTGGGATCCCGGAGCCAGAAAAATGCACCCATTGGGGCAATTTAGAGTTTAGGTAGAACATCCACAAATGCATGAGAAGCACATGCAAACTCTACACTGAAAGGTCCCAGCTTGGAATGCTAACCGCTACACCACAGTGCAGCCTTACTTTCATAAAAGTGAGAGTGAGAAACAAGAGTGAGAGTGGACAGGACAAACACAGGAACACTATGCGACGCAGCAGGTAATTAAAGGTTTTAGACTACCAACAATCAACAGTGAGGCCGTTTTTGTCTAAAACCTCAAGCTGCTCATATCTGAGATGTGTTCAGTGGAAGCAAACAGTGTTTGATGTTTGCCACAAATGTTAAATAAGCAGGCTGAATGATGTGTTTGCGAGCAAAATACGCACACCTGCGGCACGAAGTTCCGCTCATCTAAAAAAACATGACGACCAAAACGAACTAAGACGATGACCATGTTCGACTTGTGTTCGCGAGGTGCACCACCTCCCAACGATGTTTGCCAAGCAACACAAATGTTCGCGAGTGTGCACCGCGAACTTGTGGTTCAGTGAGCAAACAGTCGCAAACGTTCACTTCACTGAACACAACTCTGGTATTTGGAGAAAGCTGAACACAGATGAACACAGATTTTCTGAAAAGTCTTAAGAACACTTGAAAATGGTTTACAAAATTTAGAACTTGAAATTGTTGCTTTAATGCCCCATAACAGGTTCTGTAGGATTTCCAAGGCAATGCTAAAAGGTTTTAAAATCGACTAGTCCTTCAGAAACTGGTGTTCCCTTTTCTGATTGATTTAATTTTAGTATATAGTGCTGATTTCAGTTAACCCCTTCAACACCAGAGATGTGATCAGCGACACCTAAAGAGCACACATTCTTTGAAACACTGTATTGTTTACAAGATTAACATGAATTAGCCGATAGTGATGCGAATAAAGGCGGCTTTGCACTGATATGCAACACATTAACACCATGAAGTATTTCATAACGGAGCAAAGCTGCTTTTCTCAGCGAAAGCTCCATTGTTAAAGGGTTAAGATAGATAGATAGACAGACAGACAGACAGACAGACAGACAGATAGATTTTTTATATTTATTTATTTATTTTTTTTTAGACATGTTCCTTGCATTCATTCCTGAACATTTACAGAGTAAAATATTACTAACATATGATAAGTCATACCATTCACTAACTACTGTGTGGTATATTTCAGTCTGCAATAAAAATGGTATTGATTTGTTATTGACATGATAAAATGTCCTAAATTCAGCTCTAAAATCTCTTTGAAAAACAAAACAATAATTCTCTGATGTCCTCCACCAATTTCCCTGCTTTCCTTCTAGCGGGTTACTTTGCCTAAGACATTAACTTTTATTAACTTTCCAGTTTTTTGTTCTAGTTTTGAATAAACAGATTTAAACCTGAAAACTCCTTTTTTATGATTTTGACATTCAAATGGCATTTTAATTATTTGAAAATGTCATTTTTTCAAATACAAAGAAACGTAAAAGTTTTTTTTTCTACTAAAATGGTAGAAGGTTGAATTTTGATGGTAATTAGTATGTTGAAAATGTCAAACTTTTGCAATTTTTTCTTTTTTTTTATTTATTATAATTTTAATTAAAACTTCTTATTTAAGATTCTAAAGGGAGGGTTATCTGCCATAAAATCATATTGAAGGATGATAGCAGTTCATATTTTAGTCAAGTTGTTGAGTAAGAAATGTATAAAATTAAAAGAGATTAAACCTTTTACATTTTGGGGTAGCATGTAAATGTCATTAAACTTCCAAAAAGTTTTAATACTACCCTATGAAGAAAGTAAATATTTGTTGTAAAAACTCACTTTTTTGTGTATGATTTTCTGGACCAGGATCAGAGCTAAATTTAAAACGATGCCAAAAAAAAAAAAGAAAAGTAAGAATAAATTAAATTATTTATTTAATTAAATTAAATTAAGTGCTGGTTGACAACATTTCAAAATAAAACTGCATATTTTTAAGAGTTTTTATTTTATTTATTTATTTATTTTAGTTTTTTTAGGGAGAGAACTCGTTAACACATGCTAGCTGATATTATATACAGTAAAACAAAAGTGTGCAGTCACATTAAAGCTGCAGCAGGTAGATTTGAAAGATGGCTGTCATACTTGCTGGAAAAATGGCTCCGGGGTGCTGATTTCAATATTATGTCTCCCTAAATGAGACATTTTCCCGTGTCAATTTAGATACCATCACAGATGCTGATGCCCCTGCTTTTGATTGAGCTCCATAGCTACTTCCATCTGCCTCAGAAGAGGAAACTAGTGTAGATAATTGACAGGCATGCAGGTAGACTGACAGTGTGCAAAAATATCCAACTTCGGTTTTTGAGCCTGCAGGGATCCCTGACCACACTGGGTCCTTATTAGTGTCCTCATTAGGAGTCTGCTGAATATCACTGCAAGTGTGTGTTTGTGTATTGAAGCAAGTTTTTTCTTGCTTGCTGTCTGAGGAATTGTTTTGAACTCCCATCTCCTTTGTCACATCGAAAGTGGTTTGGGTTACACCCTTTAACGGATGGATGAGACAGGAGGTACAAACTTCTCTCCACTCCCATGCAGTTTATCTTGCTGACTTTTATTTCCCCACCTGAGACCAACTTGGCAGCCTTAAAATGCCCACAGCAGACAGAGGCTGGAGGAAAGTGTGCAGCATTCTGCATTGAAACTCCTGGAGTCCTTAAGAAAACGACAACAAAAATGCACTAAATCCGAATATCATAAACATTAGAATTGTAAGGTTGTTGAAAATATGTAGTATGATTTGCTGCAAGCAGGCCACTTTCTATGGAAAATCTTCACAGTTTGACTTATCAGACTTTGTAAAATCAGTTGGAAAACAAACAGTTTAAATAAACAGTATCTTATAAAACTATAATTCAGAAATGAGGACAGGCTTGCAAAAGCACATACAGACACTTGTCTCAAGACTAAACCTAAGAACATAGAGAGTTAACCTGAGAGTTGAGATTTCTGAATAAAAGAATTTTCCTTTATTTTACCTTCAGGCCATGATAGTCAGATCAATATCTGCTTCTTGTTTTCTTGCCATTTGGTTGCATTTGTGGAAACACAGACTCTGTAAAAGTCTTATGTTGGGTCTGTTCTACTGATGTTTGAAATCACCATAGTGACATTTTGTGACAAAGCCTCACTGGGCCTGTAATCAGCAGGTTGCCTTTTTGAACAGTCCAGTTGTGTCAGGAAAGACACCCAGACCAAACCTGCCTGTCAATTATTTCTCTGCAGTGACTCCTCAGTGGGGATATGAAAACAGTCTGGAAACAAAATACCAAAGGCATTTCCACCTTATGTGTGACATCTAACAGCTGACTTTCAGTGAAGCTTTAAAATGTAATCCTGCAAAACGGGACATGAGAAGTTTGGCATAATTAGAAGTAGCCGCTCTTAGGCTCTCAGACCATGTTTACATCAAATAGAAGTTTTACTGAGAAACAATTACACTGTCATGCTATGTTCACACCAGGCATGCGACACACATTCAGCATATGGTGTTCGCACTGAACTGTTGTTACCCGACACTAGGTCGAACATGCACTTATGGTTAGAGGACACTTGATGTGAAATGTCGAACCGGTAAAAATTTCATTAATCTTGCTCCAGACTTTTTCTTTCACAGCTCAATCCTAATACATAAAAAATGTGGTGTTGTCCCATTCCAGTAAAGCACAAATAGCAATTATTCATTTCTCGTCTGTGACAAATTTTCCAACAGACGGCACTTCGGTGAAGGAAAAGGGATGTTTTTCAAACATCACTACCAAATCTGAGTTTGAGATTGATTAAAGTTCAACTGGTTCAACTTTAAACGCATGGTCAGTGGCTGTGTTTTATCCATAGAGCCCAAAAATGGTTGTAGAAACTTAAATTTACACTTTTGTAGTGACGTGGATGCTAGAGTTTTGAACCCATAACCCTAAAACATGCATTTACCCGTGTAAACATTAACATTTTATTGGAAGTGTCATAAACATTCACTTGAACTTGTGTTGCCAAGAGCGATGCAAAGGTTTCATTCTTAGTGTGGTGTAGTTCACCTGATCACATCTGACTCATGAACATAGTAGGTATCATATGTTTGTAAACCAATTACATCTGAAGTAAATAAAAAAAAAACAGACAAAGGTGAAATATCTTTAAACAATACATGGTAACAATCTTGGTAAATAATAAATGGGGCATAATGCTTTAACTACTGTCCTAGAAGCTCTAAAGTCCCATTCACAGCCATTCGTCACACTGATGGCTGCTCCGCTGCTGATCATAATGCCAACCAATGAGCAATGTGGGGTTCAGTGTCTTGCCCAAGGACACTTTGACACAGGCAAGGCGGGAACTGAATCTGCGATCCTCCAATCAGAGGTTAACCGCTGTACCTCTGCACCATGGCCACTCCATGAATGTTACATAATTCAATTTTATTGAAAAAAGACAGAAAGCATTTTATTCTCTTGCACAGGGACCTGATGTTGATAGATCCTTTATCAGAGTGCCAGACTCTGGCATAAATATCAGTGCCTTGTGTGTCCAAACTTCCAACAGGCTGAAACTTGTTATCGGTACCATGTCCTGATTGCGTCTCAGTCTTCTCTGTGGAGGCCAGATTGGATCTCTGCATGTGATTCTGCCTCCTGCCCTCACCAACCAACAACACGTTTAACTGGATGCAGTGAATCAGGATGCTCGTAGACCTCAGGTGAAAGGACCTACTTGCTGTCAGCTTCACAAGCAAACAGTGTTTGAACCAGCTGAGGGGAAAGTTACATTTAAGCTACACAGATGGTCACATTAAAACCACACATACTGACAGCTGTCACCATTTGATCTCTTTATTAAATGTTTACTGGGTCCTTGAAGACACACTCTAAGGATAGGCCAAAAAGTATGAGAAACAATAAACATATTCGTCAAAAAAACATCTAACTTCCCAAAAGTCTAACTACATGAAAGGTCACCAGGTTCAAATGAGGGTTAGCTTTGTTGGATTGTCAGAGTAAGGTGCAAATGAGCAACAATAGTATTTGTTTAAATGTTTAAAACAATTTTGTTCTGTTAAAATATAATATTGTTAAAAAAAATAAAGACAGATAAAAAACAAAAGCATCAAATGACATGTTTGAGATTTGTCAAATGCTGGATTTCAAAGCTAATCCTTGACTGTATAAGAGAACTGGACTAAGCAATCCCTCCAGACTCACATTCCAAATAAGAAGTACCTGCTGCCTCCAAGAAGCCAAAATCCCATAGACTTCTATTGAGAAATAAACATTTCTTACTTTTAACTTTATTTTTTAATGCATTCTTGCTCATCCTAAATTAAAGCCTGTGGTATCCATTGTCCCCCACCTGGAACATTCAAAATGTTTGATTGACAAATTGTCCCAAGGCCGCTTTCAGTGAAAGAGGTGGGGACTTCCAATAAGCTCCCTTTTGTTTGGTGCAAGTAGCTGTCAGTGGCTGTCATGACTCCAACCGATGCGAATCAACCAAGTTGTTCTGGTTCAAATTCCTGTGATATTTCCTCCGTTCTGTGCAACTACAATGACGCATGCACTGCTGCTCTGGCAATACTTTACCTAATTGTCTTGTGGAGTGTGAGGTTCTTTGTGGCAGAGTGGGATGTTGCTGTGTTTTGTCAATGTTTGTGCATCTTTTTGTGCTTAATGTGTTCAGTTGTGGGTTGCTAAGGGACGGAGGCTGTGGATTGGACCAGGTATCAATAAAATCTCTGAGTTTCCCTTCATTTTTCCTGTGATGGGAGCTCAGCTTATATAATGTCATCAGCTGTTTTAAAATGAATTCCCCCTGACTGAAACAGAGTGCATTTGACTTGTGTGTCTCCTTCCTTTACTTTGTTGTGCTCAATTCTTTTTGATTACGTAATTTGTTAGTTTATTAGTTCTGGTTAAAGTAAAGCTGTAGGAGTGGGCTGCATTTTTATATTCCCTTTGCTTAATCCTAAAACATATTAGTCTTAGTCATTCATTTGCCTTTATTACAGAAAAAATAGCACTTGTTTTTTTCCTCTTTGGTTTACCCTAAAGTCTTTTTTTAATTCAATTTTGTCCATTTTTTTTAATTGCATTATAATTAAGCCATTTTACTTTGCAGACCATTCTGTATGTTTTTTTATTTTTTTGTTTTTTTTTGGCACCTATGTGCAAAAAACTGAGGAGCACAACCTTCATGCTACGACCCATAATCTGTACACAAAACAAGACAACAGCAAATAGATGTTACAAAATAACACAACATGTCACAACAAGGTCTTAAGCTTGTTCTCCAACTACAGCCACAAGTTGAAGTGACTTTTTTTATTAAAATACAAAAATCCTATACAATATAAAAACCCTTTAGACATTATTTTGTTATAAATGAAAAAAGAAAACACATTTTCTGCATCTTCAACAACAATTATTTGGGGTTAATATTGTACACCCACACAGTTTTTTTGGCAGCGCACCATTTTTTTCTGTGCCAGTGTACCCACAGTCCTGCTCGTGTGGTTGATGTGATTGCTCTGATTTTGTGCTGTGGCATGGAAACCTGTGGTTCCTTGCAGTGGTGGTCCACTGTTCCCTGGGCTCTATGATTGTTCTGTGAGCATGAATGTGTTAGAAAAATTCAGATTTCACCAAAATACTGCAACCAAGACCTGCAGTCTATCAGTCCTAAACAGAGGCAAACATGTCCAAGTTGAGGTGTTTACTGCATTTATCTGGATAAATATGGAGGTATGAGTAGAGGCATTCAAATTTTTTGTTAAGACTAAAGTAAAGTGGCGCTCGGTCCACTTTCTAACAGATTCTGGTTCAGTTCACTAACGGTGTAAATACAAGTAGCTCTGGTTCTGGCAGAACTCCATCAGCCTTTAGGAATTAAGAAGCCATCGCAGTTAGCCATTAAGAGGACTAACAGCTGTAAAACTAACACTAAAAGCCACGAGCCATGGACAAACCCAAAACAAAAAGGAGATGCTGTGGCACTTTGATATTTGAATAGAGACTCAAATGTTGCAGCGCCTAAAGAAAACACAAAAATACAATAAAGACAAACATATGTTTCAAGCTCTTGCAAAGGCCCTTGATAAAGTTCAAAACCCTGGCAAATCTACGGAAAAATTCAAGGGGCAATAGGTAAGCGTGAAAGTTCTTGTAAAGAAAAGAACACTTTTTTATAGTTTGACCAACCTGATAAAATAGTTGGAACGAGAACAGATGTTCATCATGTGTCCCTTGGACATAGTAGGGATCAGAAGCCCTACAGATGAAGCTTCATCAAGTGTTGCTTTAAAGCTGCAGAATAGCGAGAGGTATTTGCCAAAACAGACTTTGAAACAACTGCTTCTGAAATACAACATATGGTTTTCAGAGATTGTTTTTCTTATGTTGCATTTCCTCGTCCTTGTGATTTAAAGACAGGGGTTGTTGCAATCGCCACACACATCCTTTTGTGTATAAATATTAGATCACTTGCAAAAAAGAAGAGTTGCTTTAAGAAAAAGTATATAAGAATACGAACTAAAAAAAGTAATGTCCAAAGACATTGACTAATAGGTTATAACAGTGTGAAGGCTCCTTTAGAGACCAATCAACTTGAAAGGAAAACTTATCAACACAGAGAAGTGTCCAGTTTGAAACTGAGGCTGATTGTTTGCTGGGGTCACAGAAAATGCACAAAACTAAACAGTAGCACAATGGTCTTGGAAACACTACCATCTACTACTCAAGAGTTTATCACAGCTACTGTACTTTGGTACGGCAGAGGCATGTTACTGAGGAGGTGATGGCTAAGAAGCTATGCTAATAAGTGTTCATGACGAATAGATTGTTGGGATAACAGTTTGAGAAGCAATATGTATCATGTTAAAGGTTGATTTAATGAGCCCGCATTCATCTGACCACATTTCAATGAGTTGCTGTGTCTCATCGTTGCTCCACTACTCTGTCTACATCCCATGATGCCCGGTTACAGTGGCGGTTTTGGTCCAGTCGTTCCACCCACAGAGCCTATTCAGACCACAGAAACGCAGAGCGAACCGGAGCTCAGCCCCATTGGAAATGGACTGTGGTCACGTCAAATGATGGGTCAGAGAGTGGTTCCTTTGCCCCGGACCAGGGTCCACTTGGGTATATTCAGACCAAACATCTGCTCCAGACTATCAGGGGGACCAAACTCTGGTTTACTTTAAGTGAAAGAAATGTGTCCAGTCTGATTAAACACTTAGTATTTAAAAAAAAACAAGATATTTTTCAAACTGCATTTTGTACATCTGCTCCCTATTCACAGTAGTGTGTGAAACACTATCCAAATTTGAACCAAATTTTCTTCACATATGCCCTCTATTATTAGAAAAATGCCACAAGAACATGATGCAAAAAACAAAATTGTATCAAAGAAATAGTATATGAAATTACATGTAATGATTGACTTCAAGAAATAAGTTCAATGATAATTTGTGCAATCACAGCCTGTTTGAAAATGACTGATGAGGATTTATTTGTCAGATTACTCTGGCAAACTATCATGTTGGGTTTACAGCTTTGTGCTCACTATAGCTTGTTGTGTAACAGCAGACTAAAAGCTTGTGCTACCTCTTTCTGATGCACTTTCAAGCTGTACATTTTATTTAAAAAATAAAGAAAAAAGAAAAAAAGTTAGTCCTTGTGTTCTTCAAGGGGCATTTATCAAGATTTTATTTTTCAAAATGCTACAAGGCTGCTTTATTTTCAACAAGGCTGTCAACAACAAGAATAAGTTGTCTGGTTCTTCAAAGAGCATTTCTAACTGCCCCATTAATTTCCCTTCTAACACCGTTTCTGCTAAAAGGAGGTATCACTTCAAAAACTATCTGGAACCTTAAGGATGGAGGTCTTACACTCTCCCAGTGTGATTTTTATTTTTAGTCCTGGTTTGTCTCCTCTGTTGACTTGATGTCACAGCGCAGAAATAATTGTTGCTGTCTGCCCATTTTTTTCCTTCAGCAGTCATGGTTGCACCACTCAAACAAGACAGGATATATTGTAAACCTGCGATGGTAGAGTGAGCTCCACAATAAATCAGGGAAGGACATTCTGGCTAACAAGATGGCAATTTCTGCTTATGGTTGTTTATGCAATAAAGAAGAAAAACAAACAATGGAAAGAAATATGGAGCAGATTGTGTGCTCACATGACTGAACTGTACCCTTACCTGATAGGAATGCCTTAGCTGTGAGCTGCTCTGACATTTTAGCGAAGAGCGTAAAGGAGAAGCTCATTTCTACAAGCTTAATTTGTCCTGAACTTTGGATTGCAGAGGAAGCGCAACTGTCTGAGATGTGAAATACGCCTTATTATTTTAGCGTCTTGAAGTTATGGAGACTTCAGGTCAAAATTTCTTCAGTCCAAAATTGAAACAGCATCCTAATGAAGAGATCGTTATTCAAGGTAGATCATGGCTATGAAATAAGAGTGCACTTGTTCTTACCAGTCTTTTTTAATATACTGTATATACAGTTTTTTGAATCACTATTAGGATAAACCAGTTAGCAATTCTACAATTGTTATTGCTAACCAATGAGTATAATTAATTATTGTGAAGCTTTGCTGAAAGCCAAAAAGCCCCAAATCTACCTCATGAAAACTACAGCAGTCAATAATGTTAAACTTCACATTGATCCAGACATTAACACTCGGTCAGTGAAATATAAAGTTTTAATAAGTGAGCTATCCTGACGAGGATTTCCATGTTTCTTTGTCCCGCCTTTGTAATTCATAATGACTGAAGAAGTCGTTAGTCACATGGTTTTGTTTACAAGCTTTGGTTTGAAACAGAGCAGTCTGGTTGGCAGTAGTCTGAATACAGATCAAATGCAGCACTCGACTGAGACTAATTCAAGCGGTCCGCCTGATTCTGTTGAACAACAACCAACGGACTTTTCCAGCTTGAAAACACCCCCTTGTGGACGATTAAATCCACGAATGTCTTCGTTTTCCTAATCCAAGCTGGCAGCTATCTCAAAACTGTACAAATGTATAGCTCCAATATTTCTTGCCATTTTTGTTGCACCTGTCATGTTAGGGTGGGGGTGTGAGGGGCTGTAAGCTAGCTGAAAAATGTTTAGACAGAGAGCTCTTGGCAATAGGTAGGGAAGGGAGGGCAGGGTTGTTCTGCACCAGCGATCTCACCCACAACTCAAGAGGTAAATTTCTCCTGCCGCTCTGTAGAAACTATGTTCTAGAAAGTGAAACAGGTTTTTCATTTTAGCTAAAAACAGCAAAATCATAATCATAATCAAAAACTGCTGGTAACGCTTTTGAAATAGATTAGAGCCTGTAAATTAGTCAAATCCTCAAACATTGACATTTTAACCAAATGTACATGTATTTGCAAGCATTACCTCTGTGTAAATCTATTTTAAGGAAAAACGTGACAAAATGCACTTTGTCACCAAAGTGTCTTACATTTAAAGTCACTAAGTAAACTGACAGCCAGTACAATACCTGTAGTTTTATTCAGTCCAACAAAGGAGCTGTTGTCAGAAAAATCTTTTACTTCCAACACTTCTGTTGTTTTTGGGGGATCTTCAATCAATCACTATTACCATTCCTCTTGGCTGTTGTTCCTCCAATTAATTAAGTTCAACAACTCAAGTCAAAATCTCATGTTGTTCTATGATCATTCATTAAGAATGAAAGGGTTTTATTGCATATTTAGTAGGACTAAGCACAAATAAATTAGGAAAGATTAAAGAAATCAAACGTTTGGGATTTTATAATTATCAGCTTTGTTTGCCTGCACACATATCTGGGAATACGTCTGAGGTCCTAAAGTCAATTCGAGTAAACACTGCAGCAAATACTCCTTTTTTTCATGTCTCACATTTGTATTTTGTGCTGCAGTTCAACAGGAAATAAAATGGGTTTGTGAAACTCACCATTGTATGCAACATAATTGGAATAAAAAAAAAAAACATTCTTGATGCATTTGCTCATAACTGATTTCTTCCATAAATAGAAGAAAATTCAATAAACTTCATCTGTTTAAATATTGGTCCAGCGTTTCATCCCCAATGTTGTTTACTTTACGAGCTTTTTTAACTCATCTGTTCATTCTTTATGGATAAGGATTCCAAAGCCAACCTTTATTATGGTGCTTTCCATCCTCCAATGTAATAGATCCACATTAAAATTTGCAAATTAAAAGCCGTATAAAAATTTTTCTAGACTTTGTTATAAAACACTTCAGTGAGTTTATTACCAACAATCGGCTTGAACTCAACGAAATAAATACTTTTAAGTCAATGTGTTTTGACTCCTACAAAAAGTTCAAAAAAAATGAAGAAGGATGGTTGAGGTTTTAAACACAGCAGAGGACTGAACATGTTGGAAAAATAATTCAGCAGCAAAAAAACATAGTTCTGGGTTAGAGTGACTCCATAAAAAGTCAGGCTACAAAACTTTCTCTGACTAACTGCAGAATATATTGATTGAGCATGCCTGATCTCTCCTCAGGCAGGCTGTTCCAGAAGCACAGAGCCTTTGATGAAGTACGGCTGATCACCGTTATTTTTCAAACTCAACTTTAGAACAAAAACAAAAAAACAAAAAAAAGCCAGGCGTGAAATGAAATCACTCTGCAAGAGAGGTGTGAGCTACAGCCGGGACAAAAGACTACAAAGCTTTGGAAAACCATTACTGAGGTCTTGAAAACAATTAAGAATCTCCATATTGATAAGTTAAAGACCCACTGCAATGAAAATCATGTTTTTGGTGTTTCAACATGTTCTTGTGGCATTTTTCTGATGATGAAGGACGTCTATAAAGGAAAATTAAGCTTTTGTTGTACCAGTAATGTTAGTTCGGGGTTTCAAAGGGCTGTAAGCTAGCAGGAAGGCTTGTAAACAGAGGGATGATGGGAAATGGGAGAGGGCTTACATAGCACCAATGGTCTTGTCCACAACTAAGAGGCAAATGTCATAGATAGACACAGACAGATAGAAAGATACTTTATTGCTACCGAGTGAAAGTGGTTGTGGTAGGGCAACACATTAAAAGACACATTGCCTAGTGGTGGGCAGCAGCCATTCAAATTCTGACGGCAATATTCACCCATAAAAGACACATGAGGGAGTACAGCAATGATGTCAAAAATCAAGCATCTTCGATCTATGTCGCAGAAGAACAACATAGATTGAAGAATACATTGACATACTGTATACGCAACAGTGGTTCACAAAGACGAAAAGTCCTCAAACGAACTCCCACATTTCTGGCCCTGCAGTACGTCTTCGCACAGAACTTTACTACACAGCTGGGTGTGTGTGAGTGTGTGCGTGCGTGTGTGTGTGTGTGTCACCATGGAGTTGAAATCTAAGGAAAGGGTTATGGAGACGAGAGGAATGGAGTTATCGCACTTGCAGTGAATTTGCATTGGTTCGGTCGAGCGAGTGTGCCTTTGGCCTGGGAACGTCTGATGAGATAGGACTGTTTAGACGCAGGCAGACACAGCTTCTGCCTGCCAATTGAATGTCTGTGTACTGCTTGTGCTGGAATATTTACTGATCCAGGTACATTTTCATGGTTTCCTCCAGGTTGAACCATAACTCACACCATGCTGGTTTCCATCCTCCCAAGAGAGACTTCAATGAGATACACGCGGGCAGACAGAGCATTGATCCAGTTTATCAGTTTGAGTCTGTATGGCGCCAAGTGGCCCATTCCAAAGCACTCCCAACCTGCCATTTTCTTTATGCCGCTTCGCCAGGTTCTGACACATCCAGATTCTGACACATCCAGATTCTGACACATCCAGATTCTGATACATCCAGGTTCTGACACATCCAGATTTTAATACATCCAGATTCTGATACATCCAGGTTCTGACACATCCAGATTCTGACACATCCAGATTCTGATACATCCAGATTCTGATACATCCAGATTCTGACACATCCAGATTCTGATACATCCAGATTCTGACACATCCAGATTCTGATACATCCAGGTTCTGACACATCCAGATTCTGACACATCCAGATTCTGACACATCCAGATTCTGATACATCCAGATTCTGATACATCCAGGTTCTGACACATCCAGATTCTGACACATCCAGATTCTGACACATCCAGATTCTGATACATCCAGGTTCTGACACATCCAGATTCTGATACATCCAGGTTCTGACACATCCAGATTCTGATACATCCAGATTCTGACACATCCAGATTCTGATACATCCAGGTTCTGACACATCCAGATTCTGATACATCCAGATTCTGACACATCCAGATTCTGATACATCCAGGTTCTGACACATCCAGATTCTGACACATCCAGATTCTGACACATCCAGATTCTGATACATCCAGATTCTGATACATCCAGGTTCTGACACATCCAGATTCTGACACATCCAGATTCTGACACATCCAGATTCTGATACATCCAGGTTCTGACACATCCAGATTCTGATACATCCAGGTTCTGACACATCCAGATTCTGACACATCCAGATTCTGATACATCCAGATTCTGATACATCCAGATTCTGATACATCCAGGTTCTGACACATCCAGATTCTGACACATCCAGATTCTGACACATCCAGATTCTGATACATCCAGGTTCTGACACATCCAGATTTTAATACATCCAGATTCTGATACATCCAGATTCTGATACATCCAGATTCTGACACATCCAGATTCTGACACATCCAGATTCTGATACATCCAGATTCTGATACATCCAGATTCTGACACATCCAGATTTTGATACATCCAGATTCTGATACATCCAGATTTTAATACATCCAGATTCTGATACATCCAGATTCTGACACATCCAGATTCTGACACATCCAGATTCTGACACATCCAGATTCTGATACATCCAGATTCTGACACATCCAGATTCTGATACATCCAGGTTCTGACACATCCAGATTCTGATACATCCAGATTCTGATTCATCCAGATTCTGACACATCCAGATTCTGATACATCCAGATTCTGACACATCCAGATTCTGATACATCCAGATTCTGCCAGCTCCAATCAGCAGACAGCAGGAGTTAATTAATCGAATGATGTAAACATCTTCAACATCTTCCAAAGAAAGTTGCGACAGGCAGAAATTGCTCCATTTGTCCCATGTGTCATTCACATATCTAGCTGCAAACGTACCTCCTGGGCAAGAGGGATCCGGTTTCCCACTTCTCATGATGGAGAAGATTTAGTCAATCGCATTTTCAGCCCAAACAAGTCAGATCATATTTCTTGAAACTGAGAAAAATAGAGTGGTCACAAGGAGACGAGACAGAGCCTTTGTTAAGAAACCAATAAGGGGGCTCTTGATAGAGTTCCAGAGGAAGATTAAGGTGAATTATAAAATAAATAAATAAAAATGAATGATAAAATTGAGATGCCTTGCAGAAACTATGTCCTAAGAAATGTTTGGGTTTTTTTGGCCTAAATAAGGCAAAAATCCTAGGAAAGCTTTCACAACAGACAAAAAGATGATTGGAATGTAATTCTTTTACTTGTAGGTAGAAAACTAATAAAATCAAGACAAAAGTCTGAATTTCATAAAATAAAAAAATGCATCCAGTAGAGGTGACTTCTCACTGGCTGGGGTAGCCTAAAACAAATCAGAACTTTTTTCTATGGTTATGATTATATAAAAAACATCAACATTCTTCAATGTCTTTCCACCAGGGATTTTCTTCCTTTAAGTTAAATTGTTAAGTAGCTATTACTTTAACCCAGGACCCTTCAGTGGCCCATGAGTGCTTTATCTTCTGCACTAGCTTTGGAGTCATGGCTCATTTTACTGAGATAATAAATGAGGTAAGTGTGGATCAACACTCCTTTGGCAATACACAGTATTGTAGTTAAAAACCACATATTTTGGTTTGTAGCTGAAGATGTAGTTTAAAGTAACAGAGTACTGGCCTTCTTTTGTACAGATCGGCAGCCCGGATAGAGCTTTCCTCCAACAACAAAGACGAGAGATGACAAGAGGATAGGTTCAAGGACCTGAAAAATGAAATCAGATTTTTTTGAAGAAGTAGACATTATATTTTCATACCTCAAAAAATTCAGATTTGAAGTGTCACAAATGTAATTAGTTGAAGATTCACAACAGACGTTGTTTAGACAATGACCATGGACTCTTTGTAGATGGTGAAGCATCTTATGCAGAAGGTCATGGTGAAAAAAGGTAAAGATGTCACTAATTTTTAAGCAGAGATGTTTGTCATTAGACATACCAAAATGCTCATGGACACCGTTATTATTTAATGGAAAACTGCATTGAAAAAGTGAAAAAAAAAGTTAAGTAAAAAGATGTCAGGCAAATTCGCTTAAAGAAAAACACATTAACAGACCACACCACGAGCAGAGTTCTCTTATATATAAAAGAGAGACATGAATGCTGGGAAGAAACCACCATCTTTTTCTCAAAAGACTGCTCCTCTCCTGCTTATTGAAAATTCAAGTGGGATGTAACAACAAAAAGAGAAACAGAGTTGAAAAGTTCATTAGGGGTGTCGTTTAATCAACCTTTGGAGGCATGTTTTCAGTTCAAATGGCACCATTCCGTATCTGCTAAAGACACCATGTTGTAAAACCAAGAAAGCCAAGAACAAAATCATATGAATGAAGGTCAAAAACGTGCTTTTAATGAAACTGTGGCAATAAATCAAAGAAACCACTTTGAAAATTTGGTATTGTACTATTTAAGTTGCCCAGTGAAGAAAAGTAATTCAGACATAAAGGAGATTGAAAATTGTGGAAAGTGTGAGGAGCAGATTGAGTATACTAAAAAGATCTTTATTTTATTATCTATGCAAATTTCCAATTGTGTTGCAGTGTTGTATGACTTTATCAGAGGCATCTACAAACATGAAATTCAACTGAGACTGTTTTGAACCAAAAAAGTGTTAAATTCTTGTTCAACACCAAATACATGAATTAAAACAAAAATTTTTAAAAAAATCACTGTCTAGCTTTCTAATGGTTCCAGGGTGCACAGCTGTAGGTCTGAATGTCTAGTCACACCAGCTCTGCAATAATGGTGTTAATCACATCTTCAATATAGCAGAAGCCTTTAATCTGTGTTTGCCAACTGCTCACATATCCCTCAACAGTCAATAAAGATTATCTATTGTTTTGATGTTTTGAATGAGCTTGTGCTGGAGGCTATCAGAGCTTGTTTTGAAGCAACTCATCTCAGAATCGAACCACAGTTGAATAGATTTTTAAAATGTCTTTAATTTTTTTTGAGTTGATACTATCTCATATTTCATTTTTGCAACAGCTGTAGTTGTTTGACCAAAAGCTCTGAGCCCAGATAACAGTTAAACATGCACACGCTTACTAAACTTTGTGACAGCAGCTATGCCTGAGTAGACATAGCCTTGTGGCAAAAACTTTGTCTTTTTCATTGGGTTTGCTTTTTATTAACTTATTTTTTTCTGAAATATGTGACAAGGCTTAAAAAAGAGAAACACGATAGGTATTACCGTATTTTCCGCACTCAGAGATTGTAAGGTGCACTGTCAATGAAGGGTCTGTTTGTGAACATATGCTATATTTAAGGCGCAGCCAACTAAGCAGCTACATTCAGCAATGCACGTTCAAGTGATCACTTCCAATGAAAACTCTACGGAAATGCATGTATAATCACATATTTGGCATCCCCTTTCAAAGTTCTGGCCTTCATACACCACTACACAAGTTTCCAGGATCAGTGTACAAAAGTTGTAGCCATTGAACATGCACTAAAAAGTCAACAAGCTGAACTTTGACCAATCAGAGACAAAGATTTGGAAGTGAGCTGTAGATCTCCTTTCAATTCGCGAAAGTGCCAACTGTTTGAAAAGCGATCATGAAGGAGAAATCAAAAATTGGATTTTGTATCCGCCTGGAATTATATGACGCCAGTTCTCTCATATATTGAATTAGAGCTGTGAAAGAAGTCAGAGTCAGAGATAAGTCCGTCATTCAGCTAGACTTTATTAACTGTGTTCACAGTAACACTAATTCTTCATTGTGACATGATACACATTAGCGTTAGCCACTTTAGCGCATTTTGCATTCACTGTAATTTGTTTGGAACAGATGGATCCAGCTAGAAAAAGTGCTACTGCGGCTACGCTAACCTTCAACTTTTTAGTAAAATAAAGCAACTTTGTTAGTAAATTTAAAAAATCCAGTCGCCTACAACACCGCTACATGTTAGCTGCATTAGCGTATTCACACCCAACTAACATTTTGAGCACTGTGTACAAACTCAAAATCATTTCAACATCACTAAATCCAACCAGAATCAATTTGTGTAAAAAGGCCCTTCAGATTATAAGAGACACTGTCGATTTCTGAAAAAAAATGGAGGCTTTTACATGCGGCTTATAGTGTGGAAAATACTGTAAATGAAACACATTTTTGCTTCAAAGCTCATAATCCTACAAATAATGAATGGAGGACTTGGGACCCCAGGAAGAATAGTCACAGGCATGTCCAGCTGCTAATGGGGATCCTTAATAAAGAAAGAAACAAATAAACCTTTTTCTTCTTTATAAAATGATGAGCCTTGCATCAAATGACTTTTAATTTCTCAGAACACCAAAATATAAACTTTTTCAATTATAACGCTTTATTCCCTGACTTGATTGTGGTTAAAAAAGCTAGTCAGGCATTGTCTCTGAAAAGAATCCCAAATTGGTCTCACTTTCCTAAGTCAATACTTTTGTACTTCCTCACTGGCCATTTCATTGTCCACAAAGTGAATGACAGACAATAGTAGCTTGAATTGGTTGTAACTCATTACGTCTGCCACAAGCCCATAACAAACTTTACTTTCCCAGCATTGACACACTCCAGGCATTTGAGCTAATCCCATCCTCAGGGACATTCCTGGAACTTGTTCTATTTCCTTTACTGAAGTGTCTACACATTCTCCTTGCTTTAGAAGACTTTAATGATTAGTATGCTGAACAACATTTTCTGTTGTGACCTCCTAGTAAGATTCAACCTGTGCACCTTGAAAGATAACATTGGGCAACTCGAAGTCTTTCTTTCACCACCTGTAACCTTTTTGACACAGTTTTGCTCCATCCATGGGCTAGCACTAGCAGTTTCGGGAAATGAGAAATCTTTGTCACAGGATGAAATATTTGAAGAGTTCTGTTCTTGGGGAAAAAACATCCTTTTCATGCAGTTGAACCAATTCATCAGAATTTCTTTCACTGTCCAATACAGGGCCAAAGTAGTTAACATTAGTTTCAGGTAGCTCCATGATACGGTTGTGGTGCTCTTATTTTTTCTTTTTTTTTTCTGCATTTATTTTCTGTATCAGAGTGGGAATTCTGTGTTTTTGTGTATCTTTGTGAGCCTGTCCGTCTTTGATTGTTTACAGGTGTGCTGATGAAAAAGTGCGGCTCCCACTGGACCAGAGCTGATGGAGACGACCTTTCAAAGCATGATGTGGACCTCCAGACCTCAAAGGGAGCTTTGCTACAACCTGTGTACTGTGTAGCTTGGTGCACTTCTCATCTGATATGTAGTCTGTGTTGCAATATGGGTTTTTTTTTTTAGACAAATTCTAGGCATTCTGCAAACTATAACTAGATTAACAAATAAAAATCACAATTTTATTCACCATTGGTTTGCCGATATGACTTTTGTTTGGGTTAATTTCAGTATTATGAATCGGCAGGCTGGGAGAACCAACAGCACTCTCAGGAGAACAGTTTCAGGACTTGTTTTTTGGGACAGCGCCTCCTTCCTGCTGGGTGTCATTTATGTTTTTTTTTCCATGAAAATATTACAAATGTTGAAAACTGGGTATGTTTCATGCACAGTTAACTTTATTGCTTATGACTGATTATTTCTTTTGTCTTTCTTACTAATGAGTTATGCATGTTTAACTCTTTAGCCGCAGGTTTTTGAAGTGGGAAATATAATCCAGAACAAATAGAGGCTTGATACTTTTGTCTGGATAATCCAAACTGATTTTTTTTATTATTATTTTATACAACTGCTGATAGAGAGTTGACTTTGGAATTTCTCTAATTTTCTAAAACGTATCCCAAATGGAGAATATTGGGATCTGAAGACACAGAGCCTGGAATGACATGATGCAGAATTGCTGTTTTGGTGCTGAAATGGTTGAAATGAATTTGCCTTCACATTTTTTCTCATTCTGTAGCACAAATTTAACCAATTTCACAATCAAATAAAATGAAATATAATAAAATAAATCATGCCAGAAAACTAAATAAAAAATAAACCAAAACATCTGGAAAATTAAACAGGATCTGCTGAAGCGGGCAGAATAGCTTTCATTTATTAGGAGTTACAATAAACTTAAATAAAACTGGTAAATGGTGTATACTTGTGTAGTGCTTTTCTACCTTCCTTGAAGGCCCAAAGTGCGTGACAGTCACAGTCCCATTCACCCATTTACACACTGATGGCTGCTCCGCTTCCGAACACTGGCGACAGCATTCCACCAGAGGCAATGTGGGGTTTAATGTCTTGCCCAAGGACATTTGTAACCATGTAACAGCTAGTTTCTGTACAATAAATCACAGCTTTATATAAAAAAGGACAAATAGATTAGTACAATTTTTCTAAATAAACATAAGAATAAAAAATACATACTTTCTGGTTGGGGAGTATTTTTTTTTCAGTTCAATACCAATCCTGTCAAATTCCTCTACCTAACTAACAGAAATATTTTGCTTTTGGAAATGTTCTGTAACATTTGACATTTAAGGTTTTTTTTAGTGGCAGTGTCTTTGAAGACGAGTTTGAACCTTTGATAATTTTGTTGGTTGAAAAATACTTTGAAACACAAAATGGGTAGTGGTGATTGCTGAAGCATTCAACACAGTGTTTAAACTCTGGAAGAGACTTCCCCTTTTGAAATGTTCTATCCATCTAGAAAAACATACATAAGTCAAATGTACAATTGTAGACCTACAATATAAAGAGTTATTCACTTCTGAACATTACAGCATAAATACTTAATGTTAACATTTTTATAAGAAGCAATGAATATATAGCAATCAATACAGTTTGTATATTACACTACAAAATAATAAGATATGTATCAATACATATTTAGCTTTGCTTAGTAAACATTTTGTTTTCCCCTGTTTTGTTATAAACCACATTTGAGTTACAATTAGACAATATATTAATGAATTACACAATGGAAAATGATAGCATGTACACACAAAAGATGGAAATACATTATATATTTACAGACCAAGTAAAATGTTAAATTATGTATTGCTAATAAACCATCATGAATTTTAGATTTGCACAAATAGCATTATTTTGGTTAAAGTTAAGCTACATATACACATCAACGTTTTGTTTCTTTAAAAAAATAGAAATGTATCGGTAATTTACTTTTTATATCTTAAGATACATGTAATAAATTACCTAGTTGTTTATGTTTTTGCAGCGCTTCACTACATGTTTTATACTCTCACCACTCACACATGCTATGTCCCTCGTGCGGTCTGCAGAAAACAATCAAACAAACTTCCTCAGTCCTGAGAGTGTTGTCCTGATAGCTTTGTTGGGCCTCCGGGCCTGCAGATACATCCTTCTCGTTCGTTTTCAGCTCGTCAAAACAGCATATGCTCAGCCATCTTGTCACTATCTCTCTTTAATGTTAGTTCAGCTTTTATCCACTAGGTGTCTCCATGCAGAGGCTAGAAGTGGTCTTTTTAAGTTAATTTTGATTCGTGTGTGTATTCATTTTAAGTATCAGCATGTATCAGTGACCAAATTTGACCCAGTGGGTTCTCCAGGGTTAGCTGCTGTTGCTAATCTGAGGGCGTTTATGAGTTTGAATCCTTCTAATAAATAAAATCTGTCGTTCATTGTGTTCAAACTATTTAATCCAAAGAGCACACTTTCTGTTGCAGACATCTTGTCATAGCAAGATAGTCTTTTACAATAACTATTTATGCTACTCTGCAACCTAAATTATTATTCTTTGAATTGTTTAAGATAGTACAAACAATGTTTAGCCCCAAAACATTGCTTTTTGCCCTTACTGAAGTAGCACTCTTACAGACCAAGAAATAAAAAGAGTCCTCATCTGTGGAGAATATACAGTATAAAGGTTTCACATATCTACCATCTATCATCTATGTATTGGAGTGCACTTGACATTAAGGGTTCTTGAGCCTTTATCTCCTGGTAAAGCTCCCTCTTTGCAAAACGGCTACTGTACACAGTAGCCCTTGGCCTTTTACAGCCACTCTCACCTAAGTTCCAAATGTCAAGCCCACACAGGATTGCTAAACACTGCAAGGATAGAGTGGCTGTCAGACAGCAAGAAAGGAGCTTTATACACAAGTGCACAAACAAGAAATTTAAACACTAAATTAATATTTAAACAGATGCTATTAACCAAAAACAGTGCTAATTTTGTTTTAGTCCAAAGATACTAAAAGGGTATGATTGTAACATTAAAGGAGGGACTAAATTAGTTCTAGCTGAAGTATTTGTAACGTTGCAGCAAAACAAAAACAAATAGGGCCTACAGGCTCTTAAATCAAGCATAGATCGGACAACTGTGACACTGTTGCAGTCGGAAGAGGTAGCAACTATACAGAATAGAAACATTCTCTTTAATGCATTTATAGAACAACTTGTGCTCCTTTACAAAAAAAAAAGCCACCCACACATTTCTTAGAAGCAGATACCATCCCTTACCCTGACATGACATCTCATAAGTAAAGTGCAGCTGTTGAAGGAGCCAACCACGCACAGGATAAAGGAGTGGCGAACAAACAGCAGGGAGGCCCTGCACAGGCTAAAATGCATAGACGGAAAAAGGGAGTGTTGGAGCATTATAACTCAATTTGTTAGCAGCGGGTAAATAGAAGGCTTGGAGTTAAATCATCACGGTGAGGGCAAATGAAATTAAAAGGGGATGAAAAAGTAGGAGGGCACAGGGAGGAAAGGACGAAGAGTAGGCAGGGATAAACATGCTATGTTAATCAAATAAAGTCAGCCGTGTTTGTTTATGTAAGGTCATATTTTAATGCTGAGAATATAAAATGGCTACAAAGAGGAGTTACAACTCTGTATCCCTTGACTTGAAATCAATAGCTTAAGTAAATGAATTAATCAATGATGAGAACCAAAAGAAACTTCTTTCCATTACTGGGCTAAATGTTGGAGTCAGCATGTTTTTTTAGTTAGTAATGCATCCTGTTTTTTTCTGAAGCAAAATTGTAATTAATTAAAGCAGTTTTGAAGTAACATAAATCCTATTCAAAAATCTGTAATCTTACTTATGAAGATTGTTATGTCAGGCTAATTTCACACTGTGCTCTCTAGTCTGCATTCCAGTTTGTTTCCCGGTTTAGTTTGATTTGTTTGTGAAGGAACACCAAAATAAAGTGGTTCTGGTTTACTAGAAAATTAGGCTTTGGTTGAACGTGACCCATGGTGTGAGTCAAGAACAATGTATTGGAAATACAGACAGACTAATCTGAAGACAAAAGAGCAGTGATGACACAAAACACTGTGCAGTACACACAGGCAGGATGGTAATGGTGAACCAACCAGACATTGTTGTGGTGGATAAAGAACAGAGGAAAGCTGTTGTGGTGGATGTAGCAGTACCAAGTGATGGCAACATCGAGAAGAAGGAACATGAGAAACTGGAGAAATACCAGGGACTCCTCTACACTGGAGGAGTGGTTACAGCAGATCCCTGGAAAGACCTCAGACATCTCAGTCCAGAAAAGCACAGTGCTAGGAACAGCTAAGACACTGCACAGGATCCTTAAGCTCCCAGGCCTCTGGAAGAGGCTAAGGGATCCCTCTCCCCGCGTGGGGAGGGGGCTGCTGGGCCCAGGAGGCCGACGCCCAAGAGACAAGGCCGCTGATGCTGAAGGCCCGGTTCCTTCCAGCAGAGAGGGGTAGGGGACAGAAGATCAGTAGTCTCACCTTCTTTGTGTAATGTATTTGTGTGTTGGGGTGTGTTTCTAAAGGTTTAAAGGGTGTGTAATAAAGGGTGCAGTTAAAATTGGCGAGCAGGACATCTCCTGATTGCTTACAGGGACAGAGTTCATCTTTAAATGTGTTGCATTTGCTGTAAACAAAAAACAATTTAAATAAAAATTCTCATTTTCAAATTTAACAAGCTGTCAATTGGGCTTTGATGTTTGTTACAGCTGTTATTGTAGTGGGAGGAGACTTGCACGCGTAGAGTTTGTTTTTACAATAACAATGTGCAATTATAGTGAATTCTAAATAAATGACCCATTTATGGTGGAATTGCTTCATAAAATAATATTCATAATAACAGGATGATGATAGAAGCGTTCATATGTAATATCAAACAGGATGGATTTGGTGAAGGAAAACTGAAGGCTCAGCTCTGAAATGGACAGACCGCCACTGCTTAATAAACTGCTTGGATTCTGCTGCAACAAGAGTTCAGGCTCCATAGGTTGCCTAGAAAGACTGTTTCAGAGAGAGATCCTTCGTTTACCCTTTAACACTAGAGAACGTCGCTGGTGACATCTAAATCACGAACACTTAATGACGTCCTAAATCTTTGACCATTTGGAATGCAAGAATGCAAAGTGAGCTTCGGTGTAAAAGAGTTAACAGTTATATTCTGATCTACTTTTAATGAGAGAGTTCCACACAAGAATGTTACAGAAAGCTGGTGCTCTGTGTTGTGGGTCTTTTTTCCCCATTGTCAAGGTGGTCAACCCAGTGATGATTCGGCTTGGCCAGACCTCTTCCGGTCCATCCCACATTCCATGTTTGGAGGATCAAATTTGGTTTGTTCCTCTGTGTAGGTTCGTGCCCCTGCACCTTTACAGCCCCCACAAATTATTGATAGTAGAACTGCCAACACAATGGTCTCTTTTCTGTCCCCCTGACACAGTTGTGGTTAGCAGTATTTGGTAGACTGGGAGGAAGAGAAGGTCGGTGGTTCCTGCCTGTTACGGCTTGGATCCTGCTCTCATCACAGAGCACCATCATCACCGTCTTTCGGGGCTCTATCTTGCTCTTGCCTGGTATTTAAGATGCATCAGGTCACATCAGGGTTGCCAAATTGTAGTAATTGTAGCTACTTGTTCCAACATTCCCTATTTGCCAAGCAAAGTTCAAGTTCCCAACTCTTGCATTCCTTCCGACCGTGAGTTGCCACAGTGAGTTTGAACGACGAGCTGCTTTTCAAAGATCCTGACAACGGCCCATAACAACCTCTAGTTGCCTCCAGTTAAAAAAGCACAAACAAGCAAAAGACAAAGTCATTTTTTCTGAGGAAAAATAAATTGGTGATGTGTTTATTTATCATTTGGGCACAACAAATCATTCTGGCTTTTATTAAATCAGAAAAATCCCCTTGAAATTAAAGTTGCATTTCTATGAATGTTAAATAGTATTTTCGGGGTTAAACCAGCAACACTTTTTGTTCATTCTGTTTAGTTTTCATTGCTGCTCTTTTTTTTTAAAAAAAAGGGACAATAATCTTTGTTGGGAGGGGTTGTATAAGTGATCGTGGTATTTATTGTGATCACAGAATTAACTTTATCCTTTTCCAAAAGAAAATATTATCTGCATCCAATCATTAAATAATGGTTTTGTACACTGAAATGAAAACAATGTTTTTATTCAGCCTAATGGTATTGCTAAATGCTCAGTTTTCCAAAACAACAGTCTGGATTAATGGAGTAAAAAAAGACCATTGTAATAAAGGTTTAATTAATAGAAAAAAACCAAAGCTGGCAGGCTACCACTAAAGAATGACCACACTCAGAAACTTCCATTTAACACCACTTTGAAATCTTCAAATGTGGAATAATTCATATCTTTTGTTTACTTGTTTCTTTATTTAAAGGCAAGGAACCACTAACGGAACAATAAAACTAAAGATCAATATCTAAATCCTGTTTGTCAACACAACATGAACTCCTTAGAGATAGAGTTCAGAGGGTAAGCATATCTCTAAAGCGCTGCAGAAAGCATCACAGTTCCTCAACATGTTTTCTCAGTTGATTTTGACTCCCCAGAAGCCTTTGGGGAAAGACTTACTTGCTGCTGCAGTCTTGTAGATCAAAAACAGAGCTGGATGCTGTAAAGCCACTTCTGTTTACCCAGGTCGAGGCAGTGGTTTCTTCTGTTGTTCTGGATGAGTCTGAATGTCTTTCAAGAGTCTCAGTGGTTGAGTACGTCGGTAGCTTGGTTCCGTCGGGAATGGGAAGGGTCATCTGACTTTACTCTGAGCACAAAACAATAAAAAGCAAGAATGCAAGCTAAGGGAAAAGGGGAAGTTCCCACATATTCACATTGTACTGTGTTATAGTATGCTGAAATATTATCGTTCCCATAAATAAAATAAAAAAAGACACAATTGCTGTCTTTTTGCTTGAGGCAAAATTACATCTGTTTTTTTTTTTTGTTTTTGAACAAGCATCCAAGACAATAAAAGACACTCCCCCTCAGAAGGGGGATATACCACTGGGTTAGAATTTTGCCTGACAACACAAAAGCCTTTTTTTTTTTATTTTAAATTTTTCTGAACCTGCAGGAACAAAGCAGAGTTTCTGAATCATGTCAGGGCAGCGGTGAGACCTCGACTTCAGACTATACAACAACTCCCTCTGATTTATAGAAAACTCTAAGATTCAATAAAAAACACTTTTTCAAATGTTTTCATTTGTATGTGTGGGGTTATGGTCCCAGGACATTAGTTGTTGTTGTTGTGTTTGATGTCACTTCCTGTTTTATTTTGTTGTGTTTCCTGTGTTCACTATTGCCTTTTAGGTCACTTGACACTTCCCTCCCAGTGTGTGTTCCCTCCCTCCTTCTTGGCACACCTGTGTGTAGTTACCTCATCCTCTCTTCCTGTTATAAGTCCTCGTCTCCCTTGCACGGGTTGTCGGGTGGTTCTGTTCCTTCTAGGAGTGTTCTACTGGCTTTTTCGAGTGAATAAATGAAAGACTTTTCATTTAAAAGTGCCGTCTGCATTTGTGTCCGCACGTCAACCCTGACAGTATGAAACAAATGTTCAGTTTTCTAGTCTCCTAATGAAGAAAAAAGGCAAAAATTCTAGCCTGTGGGGTATAACGAGATAAACGTGTAAAAGGGGGGCATCTCAAAAACACATTCCCATCAAAATTGAGTTGCTTGACCACTGACGGCAATGAGGGCAAGGTTCAAAGGTTAAATAAAGACTATAATAAATAAAAATCAAGGAGAAAAGAAAAAGAAAAGGATGGACGTATATTCTAGAGAGCTTAATGCTAAGTTGTCATTTAGGGATATGTAGTTTATTCATAATTGCTTTTAAAAGCAAAAACATAAGAAGTGTTGGGAACAGCAGCACACATGCAAAATACCCACATATACACACACCCCAGAGCGCCCATATATCAGAAGACAGTTCTGATAATTGTTCTCCTTCTGTAAGAAGGATTTTGTTGGAGTGACTTGACGAATTGGAATACTGAGTCCAAGTTTTAAACCTTTACAGATTCATAGAAGTTTGTTTTATTTATACTGAGCTGGAACGCAAAGCTAAAAACATGAAAAAAAGTTGGTCTGATTTTAAATGTTGATATTTTATTACAACTTAATATAAAAGCAAAAGAGAACGTTCTCAATTGCTGCACAAAAAACTTTACTATGTCTGTTTCCTGAAATTTAGGACATGAATGTCTTGACTTTTTTAAATGAATGATTTGAAAGTCAGCTTCCAGATCTGCTTTGTTTCACTGCTCTGTGATGGGATGGCTGTTTTATTTACATTCAGTTAGTTGGAAATTCACCCCCCTTCCTTGCGTTTTGGTTGAAAAATACTCTTAAATTAGTTTAAGATTAAAAACTGTTTTCCATGACCACACTGACTCAACTTTGATCCTTCTCAAAGATGAAAGGATGAATTTAAACATCCATAAAAGTCGAAGCAAGGGGAGCCAAGAGAGACTGTCCTTGACTGTTTAGTATCACAATGGAATTCTGTCCTGTACTTACATCACATTTTCTGTCCCTGGTTCTTCGAGGTTGCATTATGGAATAGCAAATAACAAATTGTCCAACTTTTATTATAAGTGAAAAGAAGAATGCATAAAGCCAGAGAAATGAATG
Source organism: Oryzias celebensis (assembly GCA_014656515.1). Lineage (NCBI taxonomy): Eukaryota > Metazoa > Chordata > Actinopteri > Beloniformes > Adrianichthyidae > Oryzias > Oryzias celebensis. The sequence goes on along the minus strand of BNCR01000011.1, from coordinate 16,668,381 downwards.
AGAATGAAGAATTAGATGGTTTAGAGGAGTGGATGGAGGACTGTGGGAGAACTTTGATGGTTGGAACGACAGCTGTGTCCCCAGCGTCTTTGAAGAACTAGAGGGAGCCTTAAAATACATACCGGTACATTAATCGTAAATGCTGGTGGGGAGGATAAAACAAACCCAGTATGATGGAGATTTAGGAAAATACAGATTGTTTTTGTCAACTTACAATTTATAAACTGAGAGGGATGAAAGGCATTGTTGTCGTGCCAGAGGTTATATAGATATGAGCATTAGAACGGTTGATACCACATTGAAGGGCTGATAGGTGATCAGTTATGCATATATCATGTATTTATTTATTTAAAAATGGCAACAAAAATACACTGAAACATTAGAGTTACTTAAAAGTTGAAATGATGTGAACTGCATTAAACAAGTTTTAACCTTGAATGTTGCATTTGTGTTAAAGGTCTCAAAAACTGTGGATATAAAGCATAACCTTAAAAACTACTGAGTTGAACTGATTACAGACAAAAGAACTGCTTCTCATAAATTTAAATTGTCAGCGCCCACTCACAGTGTTTTGGATGTTTTTAGAGCAAGACCATATAAATAAGAGACTGTAGCGACTTTGATGATTTTCAGTTAAAAAAAAAATACATTACAGGGCCCTTGAGGGCCGGCCACTTGTTTTCCAGAAATCTTGTCTCATCTGCTGCTGACTTGGATCAGGTGTGTTTGGCCAATATGGAGCTTCAGTGGCATGGTGAGAAAACATGACCTGGATTTGGACATTCCTTCCTTAAAAAATACCTTTTCTGTAGAAGGGGCTAAGTCACTGATTGCCACAACAGCTGTTTTTGAGAAGAGAATAAGCTCTAAATGTTACGGGATGGCTAGTAAAGCTAAAACCAGCTCTACAGCTCCAGTATAAAAGTTACGTTCAATTGTCATCTTGTTAGCGTTAGCATGACTTGTAGATGAATTGCCTTTGATTGTCAAACAATCTACTGGCTTGCACAACTTTCCAGTGGACTTGGAAGTTAACCAACAGTTGCTGAGTATCATGGGTCCCCTTTGGTCTTGCAAACCCTCAGCTGTGCCAAGAGATGTATCCACTGCCAGAATTTGTCGCTGGCAGTAATGATTTGTTTTGACACTGGTATTGCAGCCCCAAAATTGGGTATTGTTGAGCCAGCGTCTTGAGCCAGCTGCACCAAACAATAAGATTCTGGATCATGAGCGCCTGCCTGTGGAGAAGGTGGAGGAGAAAAATCCTGAACCTCCACAGAAAGTTCTGTGGTGAAACTGGCATCACTTTGCTCTATTTCTCTCTCCATTAATGACGACTAAGCGTAAGTTACCTCAAGCTAACCTCACTGTCACTGTCAATCACAGATCGAGACCAGGTGTGGTCTCGAACGCTTGACATAAGAATTTTGATAACTTATCAGCAGCTCTGGAAAATGCTATTGCTTTCTAAATAAATCCATCCATTTTCTGGAACCTGTTGAATCCCTTTCAGCGCCACAGGGTTGCTGGAGCCTTTTCTGGTTACTGTTTGGTAAAAGTAAACTGTACCGTGGACAGGTTCCCAGTTTACTGAAGGCCCACATAATCACACACTTTCCCACGACAATATAGAGACACCAATTAACTATTGCAGCCTGGTTTTGGTCGGAAGAGGGAAACTGGAGTGCCTGGAGATAACCCACACATGCAAGAAGAGAATGTGGAAATTCCAAACAGTAAAGACCCAGCCAGGACTCAAATTAGGAACTTCTCACTGTGGAACAAAATTGCTAAGCACTACACAACCACGCAGCTGACAGCCGTGCATTTAGAAAGATTACATTCTAAATAAGAATGATCACCAAATCTAGGGAAGTTTTTTTTTGTTCATTTAAGCTTTTTGGCTTTTATTTTTTTCAAACTGACTTGTTTTTGTTTTGCTAATTCAGTTTACCAAATAAAAAATGGGGGTCAACAAACACAAAATAAAAAGTGTTTGAACTCATACTATTTTGCAGGTTTAGACTAATGAAATAAATGCTCTTTCTTTGTTTGATCTCAAGATTGACCTGATCAGTCATGCTGTGTTAACTACCTCCAACTACTCTTCAAAAACCATGAAAAAGCAGCGAAACTGTGCAATCTATCTTACTAAACATCTTCTTTGTTGAATTTTTTAAAAGGATTCCTGGCAGTGGAGCAGTCTTTAACATAACAGAGTTTATCCTTGTTTGCCAACACAAAGGCGGCAGGTGAAGTGAGTATCAGGTTCCCATTTAAGGCAGTCAAAGTGCACATCTGCTGCGTGTTCAGCGTGTTTGAAACTGATATGAAAGGATTATAATATCTGATAATCTCCAAGATATGTGTCTAAGGAAGACTGTTTCTCTCAGGTGATTTCCTTAACAGTCTATCTATAGAGCACAGTGCAACACAACTGCATAAAAAAACTCCTCCCACTCTGTCCCCCCCACATCTCCATCCTCCACACACCTTTCCCAGAAGAGATCTGCTCTATCCCTCTCCTACACCCTGATATTGCAGAGGCTCAACACGTTCTCATCCTTTTTACCATAAGCATTACCATACCTTTGATCACACCATTGCTACCTTTTCACCACTTCATTACCAATGCATACAACTCACCCTTTTTTCTTCAAAATATCTTTGTCCTAGTCAGCAGTTAGAATGTTCGTTTAACAGTTAGCATAGCTGGAATTGTAATTGTTAACAGAAAAGAAAAGATGGCTTTGAAATGGAAATTGAATGTTTGGGAGGACCTGGTGAGTCTCCTGGAACCTGATGACGAATGCCAGCATTTCATTCCACCTGACGCCAGAGACTAAGGCGGGCGCTCGTAGAACAAACATGCCCAAGAGAGAGGCAAGTGAGATTAACAAAGACTCGTATCTTCAGTTAATAAAGAACTATGCCAACTCCCTTAGATCTCCAATGGTTCTTAAAGTCTTGCCTTTATTTTTTATGGCCCGCAGCAGTCTTAAACTGCAAGGATCAAAGTGTTTCCCAAATTCTTCTTTCTGCTTCTTTGAACAGAATTTTGACCCTCGCTACATACTCCCAAAATCTTCCAAATTTGGGCACACCTAGTACCTGGAAAAAATACATTTTTGACATAGTGAATGACCCAACTCTGCAAAAAATGATGACATCACAATGGGAGAAACTGTCAAAAAATGTATTTCAAATAAAAATGGTTTAAAGTCCTCTAAAAAGCCAAAACACGTGTCTGAGAGTTATTATGGGATGACCACCAATTACGTGCTGTGAGGTTCATGGCTGGTGAGGCAGTGACGTCATCAGTCAGATTTACAAACATATGAACCCTACAGAGTAGCGAATTCACCATTTGATTGGCAACAAGTAAAGTTTGTTTTTTTTATTTGATTTCTTCCCTCATTGGCATAGGAAAATAAAAGCACCAACATTGTTATTACTTACTTTTACTTATAAATGAAGTCCTTTTGAGTGACGTGTCTAAGCAAAGCCACATAATCCTCCATTTAGAAAATGATGCTAAAGAATATTAAAGAATAACTGGACGGCTGCACTTGACCTGATACCACTAATTCTATTATTCTTTTGCCACTGAGGTCACCAGCACCCTCTGCCTTGAGGCACGATGATAGAAAGACTGAATCAGTAAAGCACATGTGTGTTTGCTGGCGCAGGCGAGGCACGGGCTGCCTATGCCTTCTATGTGTGTTGCATCTTGTGTATTTAACAGATAATTCATAAGTTTACTAGAATTTGACTAAAGAAACTTTGAAAACCCACACAGAAAAAAGTAATCACAATAGACACATCTAAAAATTCAGATTTGAATTTTAGTTTGAATAAATAAAGTTTATTCATTTGTTGCAGATTTTGAACAGTGTTAGCATGGCGGGTGAACAAAAGTGGAAAAAAATTGGTGTTCGCTTGTTGCTCACATTTTTTTCCGGAATGTTGTGAAAATGTAGTAGATACATGTTTTACTCAACTGAGCAAAAGGAGAAGGCATACAATATGAACATATTAGGAATGTGGGTTTGGCTATCAAAAAAGCATATCCAAAAGTTTACTTTTGCCAAATCTTTTAAGAATTACATAAACCTGTTTGTCACTCCCAGACGACAAAAAACTAAAATGGTTTCTATAAAGATAAAACCAACACAAAATGATGAAAAATGCATGATGGCCATACAACACTGCTGGTGGCTTTCATTTATATTTTAATACATTTTTGATACATTTGTGGACTAAAAGAAAAAATCAGTAGTCTGATGAGAGGAAAAAATTAACTGAGGAAGTCAGACTTAGAGGTTTTACACCTTTTTTGAGATGAGTAAACTAAAGCAATGCTTGTGGTGAGGAAAAGGAAAGTAAATAACTAACGATAAATAACTAACAGGCCTGTTTTTTTTAAACTGTCTGAATGGAGGGTATGCAGTTTTATTTTCAAGTTGAAAGACTTTGTTGCAACCTACACAATATTTTTAGGATTAAATTGTTATTCGGTTTACTTCTCTAAAAATGTACAATCACATGATTGAGTAAAGGTGTAGTGATTTTTCCAGCTCTGTGCTAAAGTGGTCTACTTGCTCTTTTCTTCCTGACCTCATGTCCACTGCTGACACACCTCACAACTGCCGTCACCTGAGCATTACTGCGTTTGACAGGATAGTGAGTTGTACTCAGTGCCTGAGGTGAGCAGGTTAAAGAGATACAGTGGAAGTGCAGTGGTGTGTTTTTGCTGCAATGGCCCACTCAGGAAACAATTCTTGTCTTCAAGCCAACTGTATTCTAACTATCAACAAATACAGGAACAACATCATTGGAAAAAGCATTGTTGACGTAATCAAATTCAGTATTTGGGCCTGATTGGGTGTCAATCTTGTCAATCAATCTCAACGATCTCAAATCATCCTGTTCAGCTTTCGAAAGTTTTCCAAATATTTGATCTTGAGAAGATCTGTGTTTTTATTCTATAATACTAGTCTTATTTTCTGCAAAGGTTTGAATTTTGAGAGTTTAAACAAGAGAGAAAAGTGTGAAAGTGTGTTCATGTCTGCTTGAGAAAAGTGAATGTAGTGACGGCTTTTTACAACATTAAACATCTGTAATCTTACTTTTGAGAATTTCACCTATTTCGGGTTTTTAATGGGACCACTGATTGGAGCATTGCAGGTTCAGTTTCCAAATGTTGCCAAGCCCATGTGTCAAAGTGTCTGAACCCTATTGCTCTTAGTGGTTGAGGGTGATTGAGTTTGGCAACAGTTTAAGGCAGTGACCGTCAATGTCCATGTGCATGGGTGAAAGGGATTGTGACTGTAAATCGCTTTGGGCTCTAAAGTCCCACATCAATGATCATTGCATCTATTGTAAAATAATTCCCAGTGGTCTTTTACTTTTTGATCATGCCGTTTTTGGGCCAAAATCCCCAAATCTGTGTAGTTTCTTGGTGCTAATTTCTGCAGAGTTGCAAGAATTTATTAAAAACACACCTATGAATTGTGGGAGGGACTGTTGGCTTGGAAGTAAGCCTCCACTCATTTCCCATAATCTGCTTGTTTACACTGTCTCCTGCTAGTTTACTTGACAACTTGACAAATGGAGTGACAGCAGTATCTGAATAGATAAAGATCCACCACATGCTTTGTTATACAAAGTAGTTAAGACCAGCTTGAGCAACAAATCAGTCTATTAGGTTTTGGGGAGGGTCCATGGTTAGCATAATTCAATTAGATTTTTCACATTTTATATATTAAATCCCTTAAGAGGGCTTCATTAATGTTACAAGTGTTCACCAGATGACTAGATGGCTATTTAGAATCATCTATATATTGTGTGATGTGTAAATGTTTCACATAAAGTACATTTATAAAATCAAACATCTTTACCTACTCTTTTCTGTTACAGGCTGAAGAACAATCATCTTGTTGTCAGGGGTTTTCGGGAAATAAAGGGAGGGGAGCTAATGCACGAGATGGAACTAAGGGGTTTGAGCAGCGTAGCTCCTCTAATAAATAAAAAATGTACTAAATAAAACAACTAAGGTGAAAGTTTCTTTTGCTGTTCTTGAGTTGTAAAAGCTGTATTAGGTTGGTTATGGCCTAGAGTAACCACAAAATAAAGAGACTTTATTTTAAAAAATAAAGAGACTTTATTTGGAAAAACAAATTATGTTTCAGTGCGAGAAAGGGACAAAGGGATGCTACAGTACATTCTTCATTATCTCATTATCCTGATAACAATCCTGACCCATGATAACAAGATAGTATGTGTGTATCATGAGGAAATCGTCTTAAAAAACGGCAGACCATTTTCGGCTTTCGTAAAAAAACTAATTTTAAGATTTGAAACAAAATTTGAAAATCATAAAATAATTCCAAAAAAATTACGCAATTCCAAACAAAAGGAAACAAAATAAAAAAAAGACAATGTTTCTGAAAACAAAAGTAATTTCCAGAAATCAAAGTTAAATCAAACAAAATAAGGGACATAGGAATGGTATCATGGAACGTCACTGATTTGATGATGACAGTTGTTCACCTTTTCACTCAGAGGATTTTTGGCATGGACAGAAAATATGTCTTTTGACCACAGTCACTGCAAAGTTCAGCAACTTTTTACCACAGACTGGGCAAAAACATCTTTCTGTTTTCCCTCTTTTTCAAAACTCAAAAATCATCATCCAATCAGTGATGTCCCTCAGTACTGTGGACGCCTTTTCCGATTTCCTTTTATTTCATTTTGATTTCTGGAAATTCCTTTTTTTTTCGAAAATGTTTTGTTCTATGTTTTTGACAGATTTGTTGATGTGATTTGCACTTAAGAGCCACTGTAAAAATACCTTATAGTACTTCTACACACACCCACAAAGAGATTACAACTCAAGATTAAAAAAAGGGGGCAGGACAGGGGTTACAAAATTGTTGTGCACCTTCAACACCTTTAAAATACTTGCCTTTTTTCCAATTATAGCCAATGAGGCCATGCTTCATAGAGACACCAGGATAAATAAGTGCTTTTATTTGACACACTCTAACATCTGAGCCCCACGACCACTTCCTAAGCCCTGTCCTCTTCTTCTGTGAATGTATTGATAAAGGCTTTGCCCGTGAAATATCAGATCCTGTCTACATGTAATTGATTGTTTGCAGTTTGATAATACATAAACGCAGAGACTCGCGCTTGTCAGCTGTGCTCTGAAATAAATGCAGCCATAGATTTCCAATTAAAGGTGGGTGGCAGGGCTATTAGTTAGCTCTAAAGGTAGCTGTCTGCGAGCAGAGTAAGCCAGGCTCGATAACCACCATGATAAGGCATTTGTGAGGGGTGTGTTTTCTTTTAAGCCCTAGACGCACAATCACACTACAACAAAAACACAGAACTAGGCTTGGAGGAGGTTTGTTGACATGATTTATAAACCTGAGGCTACACAGATAACATAGTAATGGAGTTACAATGCTGTTTGTCTCAATTTGATTACTTTTGCTTATTTTAAAGATTACTCGTGTCCAACTTGTTGAGAATCTTCTTTAAAATGAATATATAAGTCAAATTTCCACAGAGAAGTATGGTCCAGAATGAAATATAACAATTTAAAATGAACCAGGCAATTCAGGTGAGCGTTTTCACTCAAAGTTGGACCGTCACAACGCTTGCAGGGTGAAGCTAACAACAACAACAATGGAGGTCATCCACATACTCATTTTTTTTCACCTGGCTTTTAATACTTTGTAAATACAAATCATTTAATGATGTTTGAGAGAAGATTGCAGCCGGCAAAGGGGAAGACGGCCGCTTTCTTTTGTCACAATGACCTTCCGACAATCAACGGGTTTTAACAGTAATCCCGCACTAACCAAACTATTACATTTTTCTATGGACCCACAACCAACAGGGGCCAAATAATTGTATGGTTTGGTATGGCTTAGTGAAAACACTCAAAATATCGTACCGCTTAGTGGAAACAAGGTAATAGTTTATTATAGCCTATATCCTAAGAGGGCAAAAGTGACCAAAGAACTTAGAAGAGGTAATCTTCCCATGCTTGCAACATCTTATTTATTTTTTGAGGAAAAATTATAAGCATTTTCAATTTCAAGAGAAATATTTACCCACAAAAAAGATAAGCAGATTTGTTCTGGTTACGTTAAAGCCCACAACATGCACTCTGTCTTTATATGATGACTCTTTTTTTGCTGCTTATGAGAACTGGACTGACCCTCTTCACTCACTTTCCTAATGGTGTATCTTCCGCACTTAAAAGGCACACTTAAAATCCTAATCCTAATCCAGCGCACCTTTTGTGTGCACAGAGTTCCAAAATTTGTAAAAATGTTCTGGAAAGCGCACAGACAGTGATTCTGGCAAGCCGTGCTCCTGGGAAACAATATGGCTGGTGGTAAAGTTTTACCACATCCAGAGTTTTACAAGTTTTACCTGGCCTGAAAACACGGATGATTTTTCTGACAGCGTTCCTTTGTCTGTTCGTTCAGGAGGGGATCATATTACTACGTCATGTACTGAAATGGACAGTTGCTTTTGCAGTTGTTTTAGTTACACAGTCCTAAAAGGCACTCAAAGATGAAATAAACCAACAAAATAGCTGAAAATTGTGAGTCCTTCTAAAATATCATAATTTCTGTTTCTTTTTGAAATAGATGAAAATATTTAGTTTGATTTCTCTCTTCTCAAACCAACTGACACTAAAACCAGGATAATTACAGATAATTTTACTGGTTTTAGAATTTGATCATTTAAACTCCTCCTTCAATTATCTTTGCTGAGAGCCCAGAGCAGGCAGCTTGTGGCCCGCCCTGCTTATTTTCTATGGCCCAAATGCTCTTTGTTAGACCGCATTTTTCACCACAATATAAAATAAAATAATAATAAGTAAGATAACACTCAGAAATCCAATTTTAGACTCTTTTTTCTTAATGCATGTTCTCTATCTTTAGAAAAATACCACAAGAACATGTTAAAAGCACCAAAAACATGATATTCATCAGACACAGAAAAGGAAATGTATCTGTTTCAAAAAGTGTCAGCAAACGTGGAGATTACATTTTGGGTTATTTGTCCACAGCAGTTAATTCTGTTAAATAGGGGCCCTTTGACTACATGTTTAGATGGTTAATTCTAATACTAGCTCAGGTCCTAAGACTTTAGTTGCTCACAGCACGTTTTTACAAATGTCTACTGTATGGCAAACTGTATGTCTTTATGTGAACACTGCTGGTGAAACACAACAAGGTCTCAACAGAACAACACAAGACTCATTCCAAAATCTGCAGGAATCTTAAGAAAGAAAACAAATATCTTCCAGACATACTTAAAGCTCAAAACAAGAGGAAAAAGGGAACTGCACTTGGAAGATAAACCACTAAACCTTAAACTGGATTGCTGCAAAATGAAAACATACATTTTCACAACTGAAATAAAATCTTGACACAAAAGAGAAATTGATAAGACTGCTGTATGAGGAGAATCAGAGCTGAAATAAAGGAAAAGAAGAAAGTACAGGCTCAGATCAAATATGTCAAGTTGCTCTAAGATTACCAAACTTAGAAACAGCAATTTCACTAAGAGCAACAGATCCGGAAAGCTCCCTGTTTATGTTCATCTCCGAACAAATAAAATACAACAACACACTCAGACACTGCCACTAACTAACTAAATAACACAAAGAAAATCAAAAAGTTTTTTTTTATGGTCACAAAAAGGCTCATCACCAAAAGAGTCACCTCATTCCTAAGGAAGAAACGTGGATGATTAAAATCCTGAAATAAACGTCTCTGCTGCAGAGTAAACCACAAATACGTAGGTTACAAAGTTGCAGAAAAGGCAGGTTTCAGTCTTTTAACATGATATGTAAGAACACAATTCACTATCAGATTTATATGAAAAATAAACCAATTTGTTTTACTTTAAGCAGACTATACAGCCTGGTAATATTTTGAAGTGGGCCATAAGTGTTTCAGAGAAATTAATGATTGTGTTTTTATACAATCAATACAAAACCTCAGCTTTCCCAGCAGCTAAATCAGAGTAGGAGGAACATCTTGATGAATTTATGTTAGATACGAGAAACTCCAAATAACTTTGGTAAAATAACTTTATTCTGAATTTAATCTTTATGGCTTCATGCAACAAACACAAAAGAATGTGGATTTGCCAAATGGTCATGTGTCCTTGTTGGGTGGTGTTTCTCAAGTAACTTTGTGACTTTGTAATAGTGTCTCATTTGGCCAAGCCAGGTTAAAAGCCACTCCTCATAGCAGAGGCCGAGGAATGATCTCAGTCAAATTTACATTCCATTTTTTTTTCTGAACCAGCTAAATCCCTTTTGGGGTCACAGGGCTGGTGGAGACTATCCCAGCTAACCTAAACCAGTCTGCTGCAGTGCCACACACTCGCATTCACACCCAGGGACAATGTAGGATCATCAATTAACCCGTAAGGCCCAGAGAAAACCAACACATAAACAAGGAGAACATGCAAACTCCACACAGAAAGAAGCCAGCTGGGATTCAAACCACTGTGAGGTGAGAGCACTAACCACTTTGCTGGTATGCAGCACATCAAGTGTTATTGATGTACACAATGCAACTTTATTATTAGTAGATGCTGTGTGTTAAGATTTAGCCAGGAAAGGCAGTGGTGCAGGACCAAATTGATAAACCTCTGCTGCACATCATGACCACAATTCACACCATAACCTGATATGGACCAAGGATCAAACTTTATTAAAAAAAAAAAAAAAAAAAAAAAAAAAAAAAAAAAAGAACAATTCTAACCAAATTCTAACATAGTCACATAATTTTAGACGTTCAATTATGTAGGCTCAATCATCTGTAGTCTTTACAGACTATACAATTGTACATATCTCAGGTTGTATAGAAAATCTATCTATGAAAAGAAAGAATCAAAAAATGTTTGCACTTAAACAAAAGTAAACCAAAGCACAATTCAGCTCTTAACAGCTCACAGTTTCTTCATCAGATTACATTTTCCAAAGATGTATGTTGTCATAGAAACAATACGATTTGCTTATTAACCCATTCGATAAAACACCATTACTTTGGAAGCCATCTCCCTCTATTTCTTTCTCCCTCACACACACACACACACACATGCACACGCTCGCAAAAACACTAAAAACTAATCACCATTTTCTTCCCAAATCCCTCCTCGTAGATCTCCCAGTGCTCTCTGGGGACTCTTCAAAGCATATTAATCAATGTAATTGAAATACTTGATTACATCACTTCACGCCTCATCCCAGCTCTGAGGAACTGTGTGCACAGCAAGCATTAAAAATATAGTTAAAGAAGGAAAAGAGGCTGCCGTGTATGCACATATTAAAGGCTTTTGCCTATAAGTACACAAAATGTTTCAACCACAAATGTCTCCATTATTTAGTAAAGGCTCACAGCTTCAAATAGATGGAACACAAGGTCAGATATTCATGTCACAATTCAGTAGCACACCATAACCTGACTGCAATTTATTGTTTTTATTCATGAGATGTTTAAGGTAAGCATGTTTTTTGTCAATTTAAATTGATATCATTCATTCATTCATTTTCCAAACCACTTTATCCCTTTCGGGGTCACTGGGCTGCCGGAGCCTGACCCGGCTACTCATGGGCGAAGGCAGGGGACACCCCTGGACTGGTCGCCAGTCTGTCGCAGGGGCTAAATTGATATCGTGATCATTTTTTCAGCCAACTGCCCTGTGTCAAAAAAGCAACATCTGAACGATTTGCGGGCCTGGATCTAGTAATCAGACTAGCTACATGTCTATTTAGAGCTTTTTTTTTTTTTTTACTACTAAAATCGACTAAAATGAGCTTCTTTGTCAACTTATAAAGCACATAATTTGATAACGTGCTAAAATGCTATCTCTGCAACATATTCACAATCACTAATCCATTTCCTTATGCTTCCCATTTTCCAAGTGATGGTGCAACTATATCTTAGCCTCTTAAAGTCCCACTCCAACTATGCTGTAAAATCATTCCCAGTGGCCTTTTAATTATGATTGTGCAGTTATTAGCCAAAATCAAAAAGAATGTTTTTTATTAAGACATATTTTATGCCCAGCAGCAATAGCTCATTCGAAATTCAATTCTGGTTTGTGGGCGGGCTTTTGACTCAGAGCAACATCCACTGTTGCTGAGAGCTCGGTTTGTGCTCTCACGCGTGAGTTTGAGTCTAGCCCAGAGCTAGCATTACTAGCACAAAAATAATGGCAAGCAATATGGGATCAATCCGGCAGTACGGTTTTGAGCCAGAGGCCAGCTCAGGCGAGGAAACTAAAGGAAAGTAAAAGCACGCAAGGGGGCGGAAGAAAAGAATTCTCTGGAGAACTCTGGAAGTTCTCATTCCATATATATTTTTAATTTCACTTCTTTAGAGGCGTTTTGTCTCTTTGCAGGAATGCATATTCCTAGAGTAGGCAATCATACAGGTCATTTAAGAGTTTTAAGCACTAATTTCCCCAGGCAAAAGCAACATGTTTAACAGAACATTCATTAGAAAACGTGAACAGATGATGGGGATATCAGCTGATATATAAGGTATAGTGGGAAGGGTGTTAAGGGGAAGTCATTCCCCTTCGAAATTAGTTTTATCATTTTTTAATTTTCACCTTGATGCTTGATCAGTTAGACCTCCCAGTTATGTTCAGTGTCTTTAGAATGTTTTGGGAAGTTCACTGCAATGTTTAGGCTAGTGTGAGATTTGATATTTACATTTAATTATATTTACAGTGGGGATCAAAAGTTTGGGCCCCCCAGGTAAAATGATATATTATTGTGCATAAAGAACCCAAAGAAAGATTGAAAAATCTTCTAAAGGCATCAGTTTACAGATGATACATCCTTTTCTATATTATAACTGCAATATGACACTATCCCCACTGTATTAGGGTTACAACAACAGGAATTGTTCTACATTGTTCTATGACCCTCCACTGTCCTGAACAACCCAGAATTATGGGTCAACCCTTGTATCATGTGACTAAAGAATTAATAACTGATGAATTTTATTTATTTAGTTTTGGCTTGTTAAAGGCTGCATTTACTTAAATTTAGGAATATGTGTTGAAATAAGCCAAACCTTCACAAACAAAGAGCACACTTTTTTTAAACTTTTTTTTTTTTTTACACAATTTTTTTGGAACTATTACAATCTTTGAAGCCAGCCTCTGAAATCCATCGTTTTAAAATTCACAAAAAATCCTCGTCAGACAGATGGGCAAGGGAGAAAGGCAATAAATAATACAAAGTAATAAGCTACATGTTTTTAGTGCTTTTAGGAACATTTAATGGGTTGGTAAATGAACCACAGCTCTGGTCCTGACATGGCGTGTTTTTTTTAACAATGAAACTAGATGATGGAGACTAAATTTACAAGCAGATCTAAAAGGGTCATTCAGTTCTTTTGGAAATGGAAATTAAGAAAAAAAAAAAAAAAAACACGAGATAAACTCAGTGGCCAAAGGTAAAATAAAAAAAGCCACATAGACATTTTAAAAAATAGTTTTTTCACATATAATTAAAAAAAAAAGTGTTAAACACACCAAGGCTCTGCCTATGTGATATCCAAAAAAAGTAACTAGAATAATTTCAAAATAAAACACACTTTTGTCATGTCTTGTCATTATTTTTTTTTTCAAATCTGACATATTTGTTCCATCAAAACATTGTGTAATTATGTAATAGTTTGTCTAAATGAATTAAATAAATGCATTAGATCTTCATGACATCTTACAAAAGTATTTTAGTATTTTCTAAATTTGGAGAATGCAAAGTAAAAAAATAGCGAAAACACTGAAGCAATGTTCGCACTTCCCTTGGCAACAAGCTTTCAAGCGACCACTTCCAGTGCAGAGACGACAAACACTAGTTTTTGAACATACGTCAAATGCCTGGTGTAAACGTAACATTACACTCATGCCAGTGAAGGTTCCCTTAGCAAATAGACTTCAACAAATGGAAACTCTTTATCCTTGAAATGTTTCGCCACTTATCCATGTGGCCTCATCAGTCTGAGTGATGCTCGGTTCTGTTCACACGTGTTTCTGCCAGGTTCCCCCCCGAGCCACTTGGATGAGCAGTGAAAAGTTTCCAGGAAGAAGATTCTAAGTCCAGTTGCCATGACTCAACTTCAAGACACTTACATAGTGGATCTCAGAATTAGTAATTGCTGCAAAATATATAAATAATGCACTGAAATGATATATTTGCCAAACTATCAAGGAAGAAAACAAAGAGAGTACTTTTAAATAAAGACTTTTTATGAAACCAATACTCATAATAAATGTTAAGCAGATACAATTTTCCCTTTTATATGACATTTTTAACCACGGAATCTGTAAAGTTTTAAAACATCTTCTCCATAGTTAATATATTAGTTTAAAAAGAAGGCAACACAAAGCACTGAGCTTAAAATAATGGTGTGAAATTATTCTTGTTTGTATGCGGCAGAGTGCTGCTTAGAGCCTGCTAATTGTCTCTTGTGGCTATGTATCATTCCTGCATTTTCATAGATTTGAAAGGAAATCATGTATGATTTCTTTTTTTTTTTAACTTTTGAAAACAATTCCATTTTAGGACTTTTTCTTTGCTGTGAGCTTGGAAGCCTAGCTTGAAAGACAAGCTTCTAATCATCATGTTGTCTAAATATTCCAGACATGTTGATTACTAAAGAAGATTTTCCAAAAGCTTATTTGGTATCTCGTTAAAATTGCACAGTGCCACTTAGCTGCTTATATTGGTGCATAATGAATCTGAAAGCATTTACTTATTACCTTCCGTCTGTCCACATTAGAGGCAACAGGAGAACATTCCGTGACTCGTTTTTTTTAAGTGTCTAAAAGTTAAAATTGCCTCTGCAAAATCATCTGATTCAGTGAAACTGGATTTCAAGATAAGCCTTTCCTCAGCATTAGATCTATTTCCTATTGTAACTTATTGCACAGATATTTGTGCTAGAATATCTCTCATGTTGCGTGTGATGTTGATGATCATGTGCAGGATACTATGGCTATAGGTTACTTTCTAAGGCCACAGTCTCACTGATGCATTTGGTCCAAATGTGAATTTACTTTCTATGCAACAAAGATGACCAGCAGGAGTTCACATATTATAAATTCAGCGGAGCTATCTAAACTAAACTAAACTAAACTAAACTATCTAACGAAACAAAGTATGTGTGAGGGTGAAGACATTTTGTGTATGGTAGTGGGTGACTAGTAAGTTATCTTTGCTCTGGAGATGTGACATTCATGAATTAATTGACTCTTTTGAACGGCTCATCAACATGAATGATGTGAGTCGAGTTGCCATTGGCTGGGAACCATTCTTTTTTTGTTCTTAATTTCCCTCCTTCTCTAAGCTTCACACGCTCTCAGAAATGCTGAAAGAAGCGTAACCTTCTTATTTCAGATGTAAACGAGTTTTGCATTCTAGATTTACCAGAGAATCCTGTGATAAGAGATAAAAAGGAGTGTCGCAGCGTGTGTATTTAACAACTGCACGAACGTTCTGTTTATTAACCACAAAAATATAAATAAAGTTCATTTTTCGAAACAGTGTATTGAGATTTTGCGCTTCTTGCTAAGTTTTGTCATTAAGAAACTGGACCAAATATTTCTTTTAGCATTAAAAGTTCCTGGTTTATCTGGTGCAATAATAAGTGTGAAAGCACAACAAACCAAACTAAAAAAAAAGTTGCATCACCTGCAATAATGCTCGTGTGAATGCTGATTGCTAAATGTGGTAGCTGAATATGCTGAAGCTGTTGGCTGAAAATGCTAAAGCTATTTGCATAATGCTAAAGTTGCTAAAGAACTTACATATACAGAAAGTGCACAATGAACTCCAAATTAGCCCAAATAAACCTCAGTAAATCTCAAAATAACCAAAAAAGCTAGCACATTGCTAAAATACTACCTTAACTCCAAAGAAGCATAAAAAAACCTCAGTAAATGCAAAAATTACCAAAAAAGCTAGAAAGTTAGTAAAATACTAGTTAATTCATTAATTTTCTAAACCGTTTTAACCCTTTCGGGGTCACGAGGCAGCTGGAGCCTAACCTGGCCACTCATGGGCGAAGGCAGGGGACACTTCTGGACAGGTCACCAGTCTGTTGCAGGGGGGTAAAATACTGGCTTAACTCAAAATTAGCCCCAAATACCTCATAATATGCCAAATTAGCAAAAAAAAAAAATGTTAGCATTTTGCTAAATAATAGCTTAACTTAGAATTAGCCCCAAAAACCTCAGTGTACGCAAAGTTAGGAGACAAAAAAGTTAAGATGTTGCTAAAATATTTTCTTAAATTAGATTTAGAGGAGCCCCTCCCATTTGCACAGAAAGGGAAGAGCAGTGTGAAAAGAAGGTTAAACACTCAACCTCTTTGAGCAAAGAATGTTTACAAAATAATTGAACAAATAATGGTGCATGCAGGTATTTCTTTTTCTTTGTTTTTGTGTCTTTAACCGTTGTGTTATACAAATTCTAATGTTCTTATCTGTTCAAACTTAAACACAGGTCTTATAGAATTGCTGAATCCCCTTCCTCGTCTCACATATGACTGCCTTAGCAGAAAGCAGCTCTTTGCTTCTCATTTATGCTCATGCAGCTTCATGACATCTGATGGAATCCTATTTAGCTGTCAGTTGAAAGTCATTGTAATTCCTGTACGGGTCAGACAATTTCAAATGACCATCAAACTAATGTAATAATGGACTGACACGAGGGAAAATGTTCAAGTAGATGTTCACAACGAAAAAGCATGCCAGCTCCAGACAAAGGTTGCTGAAAAATACTATTTGAAATCGTAAAAGCAATAGTTATAATTCTGACAGCTTCAGTAAGTAGATCTGTGTTTGATTCACTGTACTGTAAGGAAACAAACTCTTGTGAATTACAGTACAGTTGCAATAGATTTAAAGGAACACTAGCAAAAGTCCAAATAGAAAACATATATTTAAATATTTATAAATGAAAAAGAAAAATATGAAAAAACCTACAGAGCATTAGATATAGAAATATAATGTGCCAAGGTTATCATTACTCCGTGACACATCAATGTCTTAAGGCACAGATGGATGCACAGCAAACATCTTTCAGCTGACAAACTGACTTGGACATCTTTGTCATTTTTGACAATGGCAGCATGATGTATAATGCATGCCCACAGAGATATAAACATTCTGCGGCCATTATGCGTGTAGCTGTGTCTGATATGTCTGTGTGCATCTCAGTTAGTGTCGTTACTGGACTGCATCAAGCGACAGAATAGCAGGTGTTTACATTCTGAGTTTTGCCATCAACAACATAGACATCACTGCATTTTTTTAAATTCCCAAAATATGATAAAAAACCCAACAAATTCTTAAAGGACATTGTCATAGTTTGACACTTCAATTCTTATCTCAAAAAAGGCAGACTCATGAATTTATGTAAATCCTGCTTTGGTAAATAAGAACACATTTAAAGTTTATGCTCAATCATGGTTTTATACATATGTTATACATTTCAATGACTCAAAGGGAGCGACATTACCTTAATAAGTTGTGTGGACAGTGAAGGCACATACTTTTTTTTTTTTTTTTTGGCAATGCTTACGCTTCCTTTTTAGTGTGTTTTTATACTGCGGCTTTGCAGTCCCATTTACACTGTGTTGGTTCCAAACTGTGGCTTTGAAGATCTGAACCAAACCTTATTGTGCAATCTGTTTTGAAAATATAAAATGTTCACAAAGCCTCTGTCTTATTCTTAGATTATGATGGGTCACACTTTTTTTTAGTAACAGATATTTAGAACGTGTCTGTGAGTACTTACCCGAGTATGTAAGTATCGTTTCGTGTCAAATGCATTTCAGTTTTAATGATGGACAAATGTCATCATCCAATCAGTGTTGTCCCATAGTATCTACCTATTCCAGTTTCTTATTTTGTTTAGTTTAGTTAGCTTTTTTTTTCATTTTGATTTCTCTAAATTAATTTTGCTTTCCAATTTTTCTTCTTTTTTCTGGGGAAGATAAGTACTATGATTTCAACTGAAAGTTATTTAACATGACGAGATGCTGAATGTAATCATCCAATCAGCAATGTCCCAGAGTCCTTTTAAAGTTTTTTTTAATTGTGTTTAGTTTTTCTGGAAATTTCTTTTGTTTTGTAAAATAATGTTTTTCTCTTTGTTTAGTTTTTTAAATTTTAGCATTGAATGTAGTTTAGTTTTTGCAAAATGTAATGCTATTCTATTAAAGTATTTGTTTTACTTACACACGGACAAAATTGTTGGTACCCCTCAGTTAAAGAAGGAAACCCTACAATTCTCACTGAAATCACTTGAAACTTACAAAAGTAACCATAAATAAAAATTTATTGAAAATTAAATAATCAAAATCAGCCATTACTTTTGAATTGCTTATTAACCTAATTATAAAAAAGAAAAAACTAATGAAACAGGCCTGGACAAAAATGATGGTACCCATAACTTAATATTTTGTTGCACAACCTTTTGAGGCAATCACTGCAATGAAGCGATTTCTGTATTTGTCAATGAGCGTTCTGCAGCTGTCAACAGGTATTTTGGCCCACTCCTCATGAGCAAACTGCTCCAGTTGTTTCAGGTTTGATGGGTGTCTTCTCCAAATGGCATGTTTCAGCTCCTTCCACAGATGTTCAATGGGATTCAGATCTGGGCTCATGGAAGGCCACTTTAGAATAGTCCAACGCTTTTCTCTCAGCCATTCTTGGGTGTTTTTGGCTGTGTGTTTTGGATCGTTGTCCTGTTGGAAGACCCATGACCTGCGACTGAGACCAAGTTTTCTGACACAAGGCAGCACATTTCTCTCCAGAATGCCTTGAAAGTCTACAGATTTCATTGTACCTTGCACACATTCAAGACACCCTGTGCCAGATGCAGCAAAGCAGCCCCAAAACATGACTGAGCCTCCTCCATGTTTCACCGTAGGGACAGTGTTCTTTTCTTCGTATGCTTGGTTTTTGAGTCTATGAACATAGAGTTGATGTGCCTTACCAAAAAGCTCCAGCTTGGTCTCATCTGTCCAAAGGACATTCTCCCAGAAGCTTTGGGGCTTGTCAACATGCATTTTTGCAAATTCCAGTCTGGCTTTTTTAGGATTGTTTTTCAGCAGTGGTGTCCTCCTTGGTCGTCTCCCATGAAGTCCACTTTGGCTCAAACAACGACGAATGGAGCGATCTGACACTGATGTACCTTGGCCTTGGAGTTCACCTTTAATTTCTTTGGAGGTTGTTCTGGACTCTTTGGATGCAATTCGAACGATCCGTCTCTTCAATTTGTCATCAATTTTCCTCTTGCGGCCACGTCCAGAGAGGTTGGCTACTGTCCCGTGGGTCTTGAACTTCTGAATAATATGAGCCACTGTTGTCACAGGAAGTTCAAGCTGTTTAGAGATGGTCTTATAGCCTTTACCTTTAAGATGTTTATCTATCATTTTTTTCGGATGTCCTGGGACAATTCTCTCCTTGGCTTTCTGTTGTCCATGTTCAGTGTGGTACACACCTTTTCACCAAACAGCAGAGTGACTACTTGTCTCCCTTTAAATAGGCAGACTGACTGATTATGAGTTTGGTAACACCTGTGATGTCAATGAAAGGACACACCTGAGTTAATCATGTCAGTCTGCTCAAATAGTTTTCAATCTTTTATAGAGGTACCATCATTTTTGTCCAGGGCTGTTTCATTAGTTTGTTTTTTTTAAATAAGTCTGTTATTTAGCAATTCAAAAGTGATGGCTGATTTTGATTATTTAATTTTCAATAAATTTTTATTTATTGTTACTTTTGTAAGTTTCAAGTGATTTCAGTGAGAATTGTGGGTTTTTCCTTCTTTAACTGAGGGGTACCAACAATTTTGTCCACGTGTGTATGTATTGTCGCGGTGCTCTTTGATATGTCTTTTCGTTGAATCAATGGTTGATGTGATTTGCTCTTCATGGCCACCATAGATGTGCCGAAAGGTAAACAACAACTAACTACTGTACATGTAAAAGAAAAATGAAATCAATTAAAAACTAATCCAATTTAGCTGAACCATCGCTGCCCCCATCTGTGTTCTGGGTCCTACCTGTAAGAATGATGCTGAGGCGTGTGGATCCATATGCACCAGATTTATTAGACAGAAGCACAAAGGGAGCAAGCAAAGGCGTAGTGAGTAACAGGCTAAGGTCAAAACACAGGAGCGAGGCAGGGATCGAGGAAAAACAGGCAAGGGTAGGCAAACGGGAAATCTGAACAACACTGAGGATGAACAAGACAGAAGGCAGAGGAGAGCTTATATCCAGTGCCAGTGATGATCAAATGACGAACAGCTGAGTAAGCAGGAAGTGGATGCAGTCCAGGTAGAGTGCTGGCGATCAGAACTTGGGAGAGGGCTCCCTCTGATGGTTGGAGTGGGAGGCATCTGGGTGATCCCTGACACTACCTCTTTCATTAGGATTGATTTTTATTTACATGTTGTTTCTGTCAGGAGTCAGAGCTCTTTCTCCCCTTCGATCATCGGCGGGAGCCATCTCCGGTATACTAACACACTACATCTCCCAGCAACCCTAGCGTCCAGTTCCCGGATGCCACTCACCTGACTCTCATTTGACAATCACCTACATGACATTTAAGCAGTGCACAGAGAATCGCTCAGTGTGAAGTATTGTTTGTATCACTCAGTCTGTATACTGAGCGTTATATCCTTAGCTGCTCTTCTGTTTGCCTGACCCCGCTTCGTCGTCGACTCTGTTTGCCTACTGCCTGCCCCCAACCCTCGCCTGGACTCTGACTGCTCTAATTTGATCTCTGATACTCCCCTGCTCGTGTTTAATCTCTGCCTGTCCGACTCTGCATTAGCTTTGTGGTTTTTACTTGCCATCCTGCCTCTGGTAATAAACCTGTTGTACATGGAACCAGCTGTCAGCCTGTTTGACAGTTTACATCTTGTTTATGTCCTCAGTCTTGCTCTTGTATATTGACGAACTTAACCAAAGGGACTGACTCCATGATTGACCAAGGCAAAAAAAAAGTTTCACATGCACACACACACACACACACACACACACAGTCCTTAGCTCTGTGGATATACGTTGGAATAACTGCTATGGTACACCATGGAGTCGATAACCGACTGAAAGGACAGTTAAACGCTCTGAATTAATGGATGAGCAATCGCAAAGAATCAAAATACATTTTCTCCAATAATAAACAAAGGATTCATCATTGACCAAGACAAAAAAGCTTCTTCTTGTTTCTGCTCACAGTCCTCAGCTTATTATGAGTGTTTTATTGGTTTGCTGATACATTAGATTGATTGGACAAGTTTGATTTGTGTGAACTGACAAATGTAAATTTCAATAAAACTAGTTTAATTGTTGTTCATCTGATCTTATCTGTACAAATCTCTGTCTGTCTGTCTGTCTAACTGTCTGTCTATTTTTTTTTTTCTTTGCAGGGTTGTTTACCAGTTGCTATGCAAATTTGGGAGTCATTGGAAAGTTAAAAATTTGAAATTTGAAGACACACTGCTGATTGGGAAAAAAACTGCCATTGACTCCCCCCATGTTCCCTGACCCTGCTTAGTTCTAGTTGTTTGTCCTGGTTTCAGCTGTTGTAGAGATACATAAGACAACCCAGACACAGAAAATCTGTAACAAGCATGTGGCTAAAAGAAAAAGACGAATAAATCAAAGCTCTGGAGTAAATAGGGGCAGAAAAATGTATTGTACTTTTTGGGTGTTATTTTACTTCAGTTTTTGTCTTGCACAATGTTGTTTCACAGCCATTATTCCAGTTAAGTCAAATGACCAATATTGCTATAATAAAATTATATAATGGTTAGAATGAGGACAACAGATAGCATTTTTTCTGCATGCATTCACTCTTCTCTCCTGCTTTATCCAGACATCACAAGCAAATTAGATGAGAAAATCTAGTATTGGCTTCAAACGTGATGGCTGTGAGGCAGAACATAAAGTTATTCTGTTACAACAGCTGTCAACAAAAAAACTAGTAAAGGACATATTTTAGAAACCACCTGTTGCTGTTGTGAGCTTAGCAGCTTCACCAGCTATTAATTCAAGGAAAAAAGACAGAAAAGGTGAGACAAGAATAATGGTATTTAGCCTCTTGGTGTATTTATTAGAAACAAAGAAGCGAACAGCTTTCTTAACAAGACGATTCACATCAGCTTTAAGCATCAATGTGATGATGAACATTCATCCATGACCTCCAAACCCGCTGCTCGTAGTGGTGAAAATGAATCAGTCAGAATGATAAAGCCACTTTCATCAGTCGTGAAACATTTTAAGATAGAAGACTAACTCTGGATGTCATGTCTTAACATTAAATGAACCAATATCGAAAGAGAGTCGAAGGAACCAATCAGACATTGTAGTGGTGGATCAATAAATCTTTATTTATAAAGCACTTTTTATACAAAACATAACACAGAGTGCTATAAAGAACAGAGGAAAGCTGTTGTGGTGGATGTGGCAGTACCAACCGATGGTTACATCAAGAAGAAGGAACCTGAGAAAACTGGAGAAATAGGGACTCAAAGAAGAACTGAAGAACACTTGGAAGGTGATAGTGACAGTAGTGCCCGTGGTAATTGGAGCACTCAAGCTCCCAGGGCTCTGGTAGAGGACCTGACCTTGGGGTGAGGTACCATCCGCGGAGGGTGAGAGGGGCGTATGTATATAATATGGAATGTAACAATTGAGTGCATGGGAGCCATTTTGGATTTTTCTTATTGCTAACATAATTTTCTGAATGACGGGATCCGTGCCAAATTTGATGCTTGTACCACAAAATGCAAGATTTATCTGAAACATCAACCTAACCAGCTCCACTATTAGGTCTCGTGTTTTTAGACTCTTTAGTATGACTTGTGTCTTTGGTATAGCCTCGAGAATCCTGGATTTGAACCCACTTCCTTCCCATCTTAGGATGAATACTAGGGCAATAGTGGTATTAGCAAGTATGTACTGTATTTTTCCCTGCAGGTTTATATTTTTCTCAGATTACCTGCTACAACCAAGAACTTATAATACGTTACTTATGGTAAATACAGTAAATATGAAAAAAAAAAACTATAAAAGTTTAGTTGTAGTGATAAAAAAATGTAAGCCTAAATGTTTTCTAATACACAAGAAGCTCAAAAACAAACACATCTCCAACACAGCACTGACACGAACAGACAGCTGAGCACAGTGACAATGCTGAGTTTGAAATAGGCAGAGAGCTCCAAGTCTGTAGAAAAGAGAAGGAAGAATTATTACCATATTTAATTGTAGAGCAAGTTCCACTAGTTGTCAGACAATGAGTGTGTAAGGCTTGTTCACTGCATTGGTTCTATCCCCTGGGGGGGGACTGCGCTCAAGTGCTCAAACCCCCAATTCAACCCTTTATGCTGAGCATCGTTCATTGGCTCCCATTTTTAGATTTAATTTATAGAATATTTTATACACAGAAAAAAAGCGTACCTTTAGACAGTGGTTTAGCCCATGCAGCAAAACCAAAAAAGACTTTTTCACTTCTCACAAACCCTTCTTATCTCTGAAAGGTTGAAAGCAAAAAAACGGTGATAGCGCCACTGTGAATTTTAATAAAATAGTGAAAAGAAATGGGACGACCATTTATCTTCAGATAGTTCTCTTTCCCCTTTACACAGCTGGAAATGTAATGAAAATGGTGTAAGACTGAATATTCTGTGTCATTTTCCCAGAGATGTGACACGATGGTAATGAGATTTTTGGGGCTGGTGTCAGTGTGTTCCTCAGCATGTGCCTGTCAGGAGCTCTGAAGAGCTGGTAATGACAATCAGTGGTCCTGCTAAGGATCAGCAATTAAGTGGCTAAAGAAGCACTGTAGCCAAGACAGGAACTCTGTATCTGAACTGTAAAATATCCTGGGAAGGTGCATACGTGATGTCGCCTCAACTTGGAAACATTTTTTTTTTTTATATTTACTGAAATGACTGTTAAAATTAAACAAACGTATTTATGCTTCGTGCCGATCTTCCTATGCATAAAATATATTTCAAAATAAAACAACATATGAACACAGGAGTCAGACAGAATAACATTATCTTTTTTGCCATGCTCCGGGTGAATACTCAATTCTGATTGGCTGCAAGATGTCCAATAAAAATGTTAACAGACATAGCCAGATATAACAGTCACATAGCCTGAATGTTCTATATTATTGTGCTGGCCTAAACACCAGTTGTCTCTACGGACATGCCAGTATCTCTATCAAATTTTACCATCAACAGCAAGGTTGCCTTTAATTTTACTAGTTCGCTGTCTGTCTTTGTCTTACAGACCTAACTGATTCAAACTGAGTAATTATATGTTTTCTTGTTGATTAATGAAACAAGTTGTTTGTTTTTTGATGCACATTTAATGATCAGAGTTAATGGAGGACAGTTCTTCCAATCAAAGTGGTCTTGGGAACTACTTGCGGACTTTGTTTCTTTGAAACAAAGTGATCGGCTTCATCATCTGGACAAAAACACGAACAAACAAGAACAAGAGGTGAACTTTCCCTCTTAAATGAGGCTTTGTATGACTTAACCTGGTGTTGCCTGGTGTTGCCATAGCAAATATACCAAGCAGCAAGGTTTGTGCAAGCTTGGCTGGCAATGCGTTCTATCGTGTATTAAATTGTTAGCTTAAATAACTAGATTGAAGCATTGATATTTGGTGATATATATTCATATATAAACCTCCCAATAATGGTCGGTTTCTAGTAGACGCTGGTCTCCAATAAAAGTTAGTTGTAATGGAAGCTGGTCTCTAAAAGTGGTCGGGCCCCTTTAGGACCCCCACCCCCCACCCCCCACCCCATAGTCTCCCTCCTTACCCCCACCCCCCTGCAGCATGCATCGTAATGAGGCAGGCAGAGGGTGGGGGCTGGGTGTCTGTGGCATTCAGCCAGTGTAGCATGGCTCACAATATGTTGGATCATTCCATTTTGTTGAAACTTTTGGAATATTCCAAAGAACATTCTGTTGAGAAATCTGAACCACATTTTGGGTGAATCCTAAACATATCAGAGAATGTTGTAAGTAGATGGGTGAAGGAGCAAAGAGGCTGTAGAAAGAAAAGCAGCAAACCCATTTTTTGGTGTTTAAAGTGGATCAATTCCTGCATTCTCCTGAACTTTATTAATTTTTCACAGAGAGAAGCTCTCGGTAGCTTGTAGGAGATTCTAAATGTTTTCATGAACCCAAAAATTGAGGCATCACCACTGATGCTTTTGTAGACCTTTTTAAAATAAATCAACCTGATCTCTTAACATCATCCATGTCTTTCATGCATAGTAAATGAGATAAACATTGCTCCATGTAGCTAACATGCTAAAAACATTAACTGCTAGCTCCACATAGCAATTCTGGGGTGAAAACAGCTGAGAGGCTGCAGAAAGACAGAAAAAAAGCAAGCCTGGTTTCCTGGTGAGCAGAGAAAGCAGCAACAAATTAAAGGAACTGGTTTGAACATGGATTACTGAGCAAAGGAAAAGGTGTTCCTATCTCCAGGAAAATTATTGGCATGAAAGCGAAATTGATTTTTTTATATGGAGATTTACATACACAGCCAATGCTAATCAGAACAGAATAAAATGTTTTCATGATTTCAATAAATTCTGAAATGTTCATCTTCTATTTTCTGCATTGAGTGATCAAATTTTGAATGAACCTGTGGGGTTATGGACCCAGGACATTAGTTGTTGTTATTTTGTTATCACTTCCTGTTTAATTTTGTTGTATTTCCTGTGTTCACTATTGCCTTTCAGGTCACTTGACACTTCCCTCCCAGTGTGTGTTCCCTCCCTCCTTCTTGGCACACCTGTGTGTAGTTACCTCATCCTCTCTTCCTGTTATAAGTCCTCGTCTCCCTTGCACGGGTCGTTGGGTGGTTCTGTTCCCTCTAGGAATGTTTCTACTGGTTCTTTCGAGAAAATAAATGAAAGACTTTTCATTTCTAATTGCCGTCTGCGTTTGTGTCCACACGCCAACCCTGACAGAACCCATAAACAATCATCATTCTTTCTAGGATGGAATAAACGTTGGTCTCTAATAAACACCAGATTGGCCGACATTTTTTAATTATCGCCCCGTCTACTATTGGAAGATATAGGATAATATATATATATATATATATATATAAATATATACATATATATATATATATATATATATATATATATTGCAAGTAACCATGGTATAAGTGGGGTAATGTCCTTTGACGTGTCAGAAGTGACTGGATTTCGCATAAATAGTCCCTCACCCACGTCCTTTATTCATTTCGGATAATGGACACCTCGTCGGTCACTATGTCATACTTTTCTGCTCTTTCAACATCAGCACATTAACACGAGATGACAACAACAAATAAAATGAAATATAAGGGTCAAGCAGTAATTTTTTTCAAAAATTATAACACCATCCAGAGCCCTTCCAAGTCATCAGTCCACAGTCTGAACTGTAGCCTTATTCCTTTTCAGCAATGTAGTGTTCCTATTAGATGTTTTATCCCTAAAATTTTAATGTAACTGTTTGTGCATTTTTTAAATGCTACGTTCTGCAATTTCCACAACTTAACACCATAAACTGATATATGTGTCTGGTATACGTGCATAGAAAATGTAGAAATATGCATTTTCTCCTGTTATTATCATCCTCTGAAACAGAACACAAATGAGAATTGAATAGTTTGTCGAAAGGGAACTGAAATATGGACTAAAACTGAAAGCAAAGCAGTTAGAACCAACAGAGCTGCAACAGCAGAATCATTACACATTCCTTTGAAGAAGCAAACATTTTCTTTTAAATTCACAGATCACATTTTTTATATTAGTTTAAATCAATCCAAAACATATAAATGAGATATTGCCTGACTAAATGTAATTATTTACACTATTGGGACTTTAAAGGGACATCATTTACATCAATTAGGGCTCCTCCATCAAATTATTCATTTTAATTTTCAGAATTAACACATTGACTATTAAGTTAAATGAAAGGTTTAATTAACCTAAAATAAGGACATTATTTTGATATTAATTTATCTACTTTTTTTATTTTTTTACTGTTAGTGAGAATCGTTCAATAACCAAGTTGTTTTGGGTCATGTGTGTCTAAATGGTAAAAATACATAAAAACTACAACAATATCACTCTAGAATGGCCAACTAATATCCACATATTAAAACATTCCTCACAAGTAAGACAAGATTACCACATTTAAAAAAAAGTTGACCAGAATTTACATTTTAAAAACTTTAACCTTCCTGTTCTTTCCAAAACTTACATCTGTCACAGAAACTCAAATGTTGTATTTTCATTTTTTAAGAGAAACACATTTTGAAAGTCTTAATTTTAGTTGCAATTTCTAACATTAGTATCACATCTTAATTATCACATTTATGCAAGGGACTGGCTCTTTTTAGTACCTTAGTGAGATAAGGTTACTTTAGGTTTTAAAGGAGAAAATATAAAGACAGTGTTTCTGACTGATAAACCTCGAGCTAAGAGTTAATTATTTAAAAGCACGTTTGGACTGAAACATTACATAAATAAATGCTGGATTTCTTCATGTTGTTTGAACGCCGTCTGACATCTTCAAGAGTGAAACTTTCAAACCTTCAGACTTCAGAACCTTAGTCGTGAAAGCTGTCAAACCCAATATTTCAACCATATGAACGAATATTTTTTTTAATTTACAAAGATATGGGTTTTTTTACCCTAAAAATAGTTTTTGCTCTGAGTATGATGCATCTTTAGTGTCACTGAGAAGGTTTCCTGGCTTACAATACAAGAGAACTGAAGCTACATCTGACATCCGGTAATGCTTTAGTCATAAAGCATTATGTCTGTGGGTGAAAAGTGGGCAAACCTATGGTACGCATAGGTGGCCCACAGGAAATTTTAAGATTGTAGACCACTGGGAGAACCAGTAGAGCAAAAATGTTCATGCACACTTTTCCCATGGGCATGGGCGACAAAACGTGGGATTAGTATGGGTGAAATGGGTGAGACGCAGGTATGTGGTACGGAACTACGCTCTACGGAGCCTGTGAGTTATTTTCACATGTTAAGTGCTCCTCTCTACTTCTCTTTCCATGGGTCTGGACGACCCAAAAACCTGCAGCACACTTTTGTTCAAATTGTCTGCTTTGTGTGGCATGTGTGGACCAAACAAAGCAAGGATTCTGGTGCTGTTTTGAAAGAAACACTGATGGGGTTCACTTTAAGTATGAATGCACAGGAACTTTAACAGTGGCCAAAAAGTTCAAATTACGTAATTTGACTTGCAACAGAAAAAAAAAGTAGACTCCCCCCCAAAGAAAACCTACAAATTAAGCAAAAACAGGAGTGTTGTTGGATGACTAAGAGTTTTGTATAAAGAATAAATTAAAATACAAAATAACATTTATAGGTTGGGGTAACATTTCTACTATTATATGCCTCTGTGCTTTTTGAAAAGCATAGTGTTTGTTTAGTAGCTTAATGACTTTTACCTCATGCTGCTCAATAGTGTTACAGCTATAAAAAGGTAGAAAACAAAATACTTACTTTTTTTTGCATTTAGAGTCAGCGTGGGGCCTCTGCCTAATGTTTGAAGAAGCTGTCATATGAGCCACGTGTTCTCAAATCACGTGTTCTTAAAGCTTGTTTGGTTGAGATTTCCCATCTCTAATTTAGGTTATTGAGAAGACTGATCAACTCTGGTTTGGCAGAAACCAAAAAGATTTTCTGTCAGCTTCTCAACTGCTTATGTCTAGTCACTATAATACAGTATCTGTGTATGTGTGTGTATTTGTACATGTTTCATGTTTATATGTTTGGTTCCAGAGTTACTGCCAGTGACAGGAAACAACACATCATCTCTGAAATACAGTATCTCTTTAACCATTGATGCATTTAACAGTATTCAAATGGAGTAAATCCATTGGATTTAGGTGTATTGCGTCAACGGGTATACAGATACAGTTGTTTAAAAACTGTCAACAACAGCACTAAAGCTCCAGTCACAGGGTTATGTGTATTTTAATATTTTAGTTTGAGTATGTTGTTTTGAGTGCTTTTTGAACTTAATGTTGTTGCGTCTTTGGGTCTCGTTGGTGTGCTTTATTTTCAGTTCCGTTATTTTTGGTTTCTCCTAAAGAATGTGTGAAAGCACACCAAAAAAATAAAAATAAATATACATAAATGCTATTGTAAAAATTGCTTTAATGTTCTCCTCTCATTGGAAACAAGCCCCCCAGATTATTTGAAAGATGGCGTGGCTCTCAGATGGTGTAAAAATACCCTTTGACTACCGCAATGATTTTATTAATCATGACATCCCTAAAGATATTTTAGAAAATTTAGAATGTGAGTGTTTGCCAATACTAAGACTGCAGGGTGTTTGAAATGCACAAACATGGGAAAAATCAATCATTTAGGGTTATGCTTCTTCTAACCAAAAGTATTTTGTCTACAGGGTTTCCTGATAATGCTGTCTCTGCTCAGTTACCACATTTACTGTTTTAGAGTTTCTGGTTCAGAGTAGGGTCATGCTTTTATAGGAATCTTCGAGGGTCTTTAACAGCCTCTTGAAAGCTCTTCTCCTCAGAGAGCTTTCGTACGCAAGGGAATGTGTATTTTCTGCAACCACTACCAATCATGGGGTATCTGAAAGGGTCCTTTGTGGGCTTTATCATGCATGATACCTCTGTGGTCCATTTTTTGGCCACAAAATACTTCATTTCTGATGAAATCTGTGTACTTTTGTCAAGAAACCCACTGCAATCTTTTTACAGACCAAATGGGGATGGAGCTCACGTTTCTTATTGGATTGTTAAAGAGTGTGTGTGTGTGTGTGTGTGTGGGGGGGGGTTGTGTGAACTTTTTATGAGTGAATCAGTAGGGTTCTAGAGGGCAAATGGACTGTTTATGGTAAAAATGAGTGAATTGAAGGTGACTGAAGAAGCGCTTTCTGTTCCATTCCAAAACAGAAAATATCTCAAATGTTCATGAGATTTATAACATTAACACATTGTCACCAAACCTGACCTTTATCATTTACAAATGCCCACAATATTCATGAAACCTACAAATTACATATTATTAAAAAAAAAAAAAAACTTTTTGTGAAATGAATGGAAAACAATGCTAAGCTATTCTAACAGTTAACTTTACATTCTCCTCTTCTGTCAAGGAGTTGAGTAAGAAAACTGTTTGTCAGAGTAGCTGTAGAACAGATTAATTAACAGGCCGGCAGAGACATAAAAATGATTCACTGCAGTTTGTGCCGTTTTTCAAGTGGAGTGCAGGTTTGATGCACTTAGAGCCACGTCTTTCCTTCAACTACACAACTGGGTGGTAGACATGAATAATTGAAGACATTTCCAGGCATTTTACCACTCAAAACTGCAAAACCACAGGCAGAACAGGTTTAAAATTTTTTTGCTCGTTTGTTTTCTGTCTTTGTCTAGTTTAGACAGTTTTTAGTGTGAAGTGAGCTTTTTGTGGACTGGAGTTTTCATCTTTATTTTATTTAACTTTAGGTATTTTTAAAATAAAATATACATTTGATACCAAACTCAAAGTCAACAAACTCCAAGTCTTCTTATTTGTTGACATTTTATTTTCCATCTTCATACTTTTGCGTTAAAGACCTTGTGCTCTTGTGCCACTTTTTGATGATGCATCACTGTCACAAAAACAGGCAAACGGATGGTTCCACTTGCAGCAGGTTTTTAAGCAAAGTCAGGCAGGAAGCAGTCAGGCTGCATAATAAGTTGAAGTCCAGGAACAGGCAGAAGGTCAGGGCAGGCGGCAAGGACCAGAGTCGGGAACGAAGCAGGGTCAGGTAACAGGTGGTCAGGACAGCTAGAATGCTTGGTATGCTGGCAGAAAAACACAGGCAATATTTCACATCGAATGTGTGTCTGAGCAGAGCTTAAATGTCTTGGTGGCTGATGAAATGATGAGCCAGTATTCAGGTGATTCATCTGGCTGATGACCAGAGGGGGTGACAGAGCGTTGCCTCCTGACAATCATGATGACCCCTAAGAACAATTCATATCCTATTATAATTTGTGGTTGATGGTTCATAGTCATTCATTCATAATCATCGATTCACAGACCTAAAATTGATCCACAACATCTTTTACCAGAACTTCAACCAGTCTGACTCAGAGAAAAATACCTGGTACTGAATTGTGCAGGTAAAGTTTTCCAGATTCCTTGTATTTCTTGCAAGATAATCATGTTTACATATGTAAAACAAGTAAACAAGAATTAGTGATGAATCCATTTACATTTTACTTTCAGCCCACTGTTGTTGTTCCACGTCAAAATAAAATGAGCAGAACATTTATTAGAACGTGATGCCACAATGTATGGTCACTTATCTTTGCAAATTTCAGTGTTTCCACACACTGGACTGTAATGAAGGCTTGATCATTTTTTTTGCTGCCATCACTCGTGTGTTGTCCGCTGTAATGCCACTTGGTTGTTTTTACGTTATCGTAAAATAAACCTCAATCCAAATGGTATTTTCTAAGATCGATAAGATTTATTTATTTGATTTTAAAACAATGTCCAGGTTGGTACAGGCTAATTTGATTCGACTAACTACTCTCCTCAATCTGGTTGGATCATAGGGATAGAAATTAGTTGATTCATTAATCGATTAAAACTTCACACCCCTAGAAGACATGTATAAATACCATTATGGCCAAAATTGCATTTCTGAGAATTGCTTTGAGGTTGCTCAGCGCCAATGTTCTCGTTCACAACTCAGTGGCGAATATCTAATGAATTCCCGCCGCTCTGCAGAAACTGTTCTGGAAAACGACACAGGTTTTTGATTTGGCCTAAAATGGCATTATTAAAAAAACACTTGGGAATTTTTTACAATATATCAATAGATGATCAGAAAGGAACTCAAAATTAATTTGCTTTCCAGTTGGTTCTCTGGCCCTCCTCCACCCTGTTCTCCACCAGCAACAGTGTTTTCTCATGGACTTGCCCCTAACCATCAGCGTCTAGGTTCTGGGGTTTATTCATCTTTGGTCCAAGCTTAAACCACACATGTAAGGACTTTTTCTTTTCTTTTTGAATAAGCTATCCAAGATAACTAGAATCTATGTATTTTATAGTTTATTTTAGGTTAAATATTAGTTTTCTCACCTGTTTATTATATGATTGTTTACTGTGTACTTCTACAACTGTTTTTATGCTTCTGCAACAATAGTTCAGTTCATTCATTAACTTTCCTAAATATCCTTTAAGTCCTCCAGACAGGCATTAATGGCTCTCTTTGGCCTCACTGTCAGATCTACTTTGAGTTGGTGCAATGCCAACGCTTTATTACCCACAATGTCCTGTGGCAGGTCGTCTCCCTGGCCTAAACAGCAACAGCTCACCAAGGTGGAAAAGCAAAACTGTCATCCAGAAAAATTAGGCCTACTCAGAATCAACCTGAGTTTGACCTGCCAAATTTAATACAAATGACTGAGCATTTAACTGGTCCAGTCAGGTGTTTTGGACCAAGTGACAGTGCTCGATGGAGCAAACTATGTCCACTGGATGAATATGGTAGAGTGTAAAAACTTCTGACAGTGGTAAACACTTACAGGATGCCTTGATTTAGTAAGGTTAGTCTGGAAAGTAGGGTTCCAAACACAGATTTTTTTTTTCTTCAAACAGATTTTATGAGTTTTCTTCTTCACCCCAGTCATGAAAATGTTGTATGTGGTTGTTTTATTTGGTTAGGAGCTGAGATAATTAATTAATTAATTAAAGGACCCTTAGGAGAGCCACCACAGAGCATGGTGGCTCCCAACCCTTACTGACACACATTAGCCGTGTTTCAATTGTTAAAACAAATTTGTTTTAATGGCAGTATCCCCCAAAGCTGTTAATGTCAAATGAGGTACTGAATTCATTTCATCCCAGCCTCCTTACTTTCTCAGACTGAGCTCCGACGCTGGTGGAGAACATTAGTGGGAAAAAATGACACATTCCTACAGTGTCAAAGGTCCACCACCTCATTACAAGTGAATCATTTTCACAGGAAAAATGCAATGTCACAAGCTTCCAGCTATGATTCTATTCAGTTTTGACAGGGCATTTTGACAATCCATTCAGCAGTCAATTTGCCTCCACCGCTCTGATTATGAGCACTGCTGCTGCAGCAAGGTTTGATAGCTGCTATAATGCTGCCAGACAGCCCAATTTTTCCCATCCTTTCTTTTCCATAACACACGTACGCACACACACACACACACACACACACACACGCACACACACAGTCCTTAGCTCTGTGGATATACGTTGGAATAACTGCTATGGTACACCATGGAGTCGATAAGCCACTGAAAGGAAAGTCAAATGCTCTCAAATGAATGGATGAGCAATCGCAAAGAATCAAAATACATTTTCTCCAATAATAAACAAAGGATTGAAAGCACAGCCAGCCATCACAATTTGAACAAATTAAAAGTTCTCAATAGTGGTGGCAGGCCTGCTGATAGACTTGGATGGTATCTTCTCAGGTTTCTTTTCAGCTGTTTTCTTCTTCTTTCTGAGACTTCCTATCAGTAATTTGTCTGCATTGCAAGCTATGGACTGATTGTAATAAGCTACTATTCAACAGCACAATCAGTCCTTAGGGCCTCGTGTGATTTTCCTTAGGAACTTTTCAACCTTTCTTCTAACAAAAAATGGTTGGGGAGAGGGAGATTTGCATCAGGTGAGCATACATGTTAGAAAAGACTTTTTGTGGTCACATTCAGCATCATAGGACAACATTTAAAAAACAATTTAGTTGCTTAAGGTTTCTCCAATTAAGTCAGCAACTAATGAAAAAAAGAGTAAATTACAACATTTACTAATATTTTGGCTATCTTTGAAACAAAAAAATAACTATCCTGGATGTGGGCTAAGATAATCTGCTTTGAGACAGTTGGTTCCACGAGAAAACACTTACTGTATTTCTGGGCTCCTGCCACCAAAACAGCAAAGCAAACAGAAATTGGAAACTGGGAACACATATATTAGCATACAAAGAATGCTGGAAAGTCCTTGGATCGAAAGCTTTGGTAAAATTCCCAGTAGATTTCTCACATCAAACATTGAAATCCTTAAGCATCTGAGAAAACTAACATTCAGTGTGAGGAAGAAAATTCCACAAATACGGTCAATTATGAGCTAATATGTGACCTTTATTTTCATAAGTAGAAGTTTGTTTTTTGTAAGTTATAAATATTTGTCTTGAAGAGGATCTGCCTTTCTTAATGTAAAGAATAAAATACAAAGCATCAAACGTTTTACGTATTATTTTTTACAATGCATCAATAAAGTAATTGGATTCTGGATCCTAAAATCTAATGCTGCTTACACTTTAAACTCCATTTGCGTTCACCACTTCTGTTTTTGACACTTGTCAAAGTTGCTGCTTCAGGCTTGTCTAAAGTGTGTTCATAAACCTGACGCCAATTCGTGTGTGGGAGGAACTTCCATCAAAAGTTTTTAACAGCTTTGATGACAATCTAGATGACATAAATGATGTTGAGCAAAAAAAAAATGATCAGTAAAGCATATAAAACCATGCATGGATGATTTTTTTTTCTTCCAGCCTTATTTACTTGATAATGGATTGATGTTACTAAGCAGGCAAACTATTGTTGTGTGCACTGGGAGATTTTTAAGTTTTGAGGTACATACCAATCCTGTTACTTTTTACTTTTTGGCTTTTTCACCCAAATCACTGAAACTGTCTTTGGAGAACAGAACATGGAGTTCCTGCTACATTTGCCGGTGTTGATTCGCCCATGTGATTAAAGCATTCAACATTTTTCCCAAGTTTGTTTCTCATGACAAACCCAACTGTCTTCACTCAGTGGTAAGGACTGCAGCATCTGCTGAAGATCTGTGGAGGAAAATAATCAAAATGAGGTACTGTGGATGAAGAGCTTCTCCTAAACTCAGCCTTGCCACATGGCCATCAAACTGGAATGATCTTTTTCTTTTAACAATTAAAGAGACTACAAGGACCAACAAAATAAATGTCTTCAGAACCATCAATATCCATAAGGACTTCTGACTAAAGCTGCATTCAGACTGAGCACAATTTGCTCATCAGGGGCGTCCAGTTTTATTGTAAAGTCAATGTACAGACGTGATCAGAGGTCCTGCAGCATGATTTGGGCATCGGGTGTGGCGCGTCTGTTTAGCAGCAGCGCATTTTGCGTAGAGAGTTAAAAAATCTGTACTTTGTCAAAGAAGATATGTCGCATAAACCAATCAGGGACTTGGCTTTGACCCATGGCATGTTAATGTCATGATCAGCAGCTGGGGTTCAAAACCATCATAGAGGAGAATCTGATCATTTTTGTCCTGAAAGTCATATTTTTTTTCTTCCCATCCTTTTTTTTTAAATATTTTTTACCTTTTCGGACTGCAACGGGACAGCAAGTCATTAAACTGGGCCACAGAGATACAGAAGTACTGCTGAAAACAAAAGAGAGTGAATGGAGCATGAGTGTTTTCGTTCTACACAAAAATATATTTTTAATGACTGTTTAGGGCTCTGTTTACAAAAAAAAAGCCAAAGAGAGCACTTGTGACTTAAGTTGTAGATGATGTTTTTCAAGTTTTTCTGTTCAAATCTTATGTGGTATTCATGTTGCATTTAAACCAAAAAAAAAGGAAAATAAATATCGGTCTCACTCATTGTTAACTATCCTGAACTTATGTCCAGTCACCATGCAGGTTAAGAATTGGAGTAAAATCAGCTCAAAACAGCTGTCTAAAAAATGTGCTGTGTGATTTTAATTCTCTTGACATTGAAAGACAATAAAATCTCTGCCGGTTTTATTGGCAGCTTCTTGTCAAATTTAGTTTTAACTGTTGTTGACAATACTGGACCTAGAAGAAAACGACGAAATGCTTCATTTCAATCACTCAGTTGTCCTAACAAATTGATACTGATGTCCCTTAAATGTATTTAAATAAGAAGAGTATGGAAAAAATAGGACTATACTTTGAATAAAGAAAATCCCACAATACGTTATTGGTTTTTCAGTTTATGTTTAATACCAATTGAAGCTGAGTTTAAAGCTATCTGCATTAGAAGCTAAAAATTCTATTTAAATATGAAAGCAAAGCAGGAGTCAAGAAAGAAAAACAAACAAACAAGCAAAGTGTTTTTCATAATTTATAGAGCCTCATACCAAACCATCATCAGTGACATGACTCATTCTCCTGTTCCTTGTCCTCTTCCAGATTTGGTCATCTATATTTAGGAGTAAACCCCTAAAAAGCCTCTCTCATAGAAGTTAATTGGTTTGTACAGCCTTAGGACTTGTGCTGAGCTTATGCAACTGCAAGCTGTGTGAAAAATTATGTTTGTTTTTCTTTCTTTTTGCCATTTTCTTGAGGTAACCAACCATAAGGGCAAAACTCATGTACTGAGTAACAATGAAAGCAAAACATGAGCTTATTTCTGTTGTTTGTCAGTAAAGGCAAAGCTGGTATGACAAATTATAATCATATTTGTGGGAGCAAATTGGCCTTTTCCTGAATGTTGTTGGTAATAAAAATAAAATAAATGTCATTTTAAATAAGCTGTAACTGTAGGCTGAAGGAGTCAATAGAAATTCTCTTAAGTGATATTGGAGTACACAGAGGGGAACGTGTTTTTCCAACCGGTGGTTGTTCCTATAGGGGTGTCAGATTATCACACCAAATCACAATTTAATTAATTAATGACATACAATTAGTGGGTCATTTTTTAACGTTAATCTCACTTTTTATTCATAACTATTATCGATTATGTAAGGAAGAAATCCCAATGAGGCATCTGTTATCAGAATTGACTGGACAAGAGAGGCCTGATTGTGTCTGACGCGAAGTCCACTCATTTCTGATAGTGGACACCTCATCTGGCTTTAATCCACACTTAAATAAATGAATATTAAATTCATTATTACTACTTTAATCTTGTTATTATATAAATGTAAATTTTTTTGGTTTTGTTTTTAAAGAGGACCATTAGTTATGCATTGGGACACGTTGTCATAGTAACGGTTACAGAGCCTGCAACAACATTACTCTGCAGCAGCAAAGGAAATATTCTACACATCATGATAGGTTAAACAAAGCATCATTTCAGAGGGAAATGTTTACTCTTCTTGCTTGTTTTTGTCCAGACACAACAAAGAAACAAAGTAAAACTCACAAAACAGGTTAAAGGAAACTAGAAAACAGCTTATGTCTGAATACTGTCTTGCTGTTGTGATAAACTGTGGAATAAGGTGTACCAATATATGTATTATGGCATTAATAAGAACCTTGTGGTCAATATTTTTTGGATCACTGTGTTTGGAAAGTGTTCCTACAGTTTTTTTTGTTTGTGTGTTTTTGCCTAGATCACTCTGAATCTAAATTTTGTTTTTATTTTTTTCCTTATTAGTCGAGACAAAAAATACCTTTCGTGGTGTAAAAGTATAGATTGTAAATCTGTTATACTAAAAAAACGTCATAAAACATTTTTTGTGATCTTTGACTGTGCCCCAATGTCACAATTTTAAACAAAAATACCTTAAAATGAGGCTTGTCACAGCAAATATTATTTAGATTAAAAATAGATCCATTTGATCAATTAATTACAGGTGATAAATAATCAATCGTTCAAAAAAAAGTAATTGTATGACAGAATTAGTTGTATCAACATACTAAAAAAAAAGAGGATTTTTTTCACATACAAAATCATTTCTTTGACTTTCAAGTATTTAGCTTAGATTTCTTCTGACCTTTGCCACCAAATAAAAATGCTAAAACGTAAATCCTGCCATATACCTGCCAACGCTGCTTGGGATTCCTCAGCTGTCAGCCGAAATCTTTAAATGCAAATACACAGAGAGTGTAAGGTGACAAGATCACTTTAAACAATTGTTACTTCACTGGTGCTCAACTTCTGACACCTTAAATAATGGAGACCAGATGAGGTGCCCCTATGCCTTTGTATGAATTTTTAAAATTTAACAAATGTTCCAATACACTGCCTAAATTTATATGGAAGCCTTTAGTTTGGTACATTTCACCAAAGTGTAGATTACTTCAACATGTCTTTTTGTACTATTGAACACTCACAGACAGAAAATCCAACAGAAATCTTCAGGCATGAACATTTGTGAGAAGCTGCATGGTTCCGTGCCAAGAATAAATGGCTTTTGCTGTGAGAGTGCTGATGGAGGAGAGCAGTGAGACCAGGAGGATTGGGCCTTTGAAGATTTGGAGAATGTGTATGACAGGCTGACGACTGTAGTGGCAAAGAAATATGTTGGAGAGGTGCAGGACACGTAAGAGAGCTGTAAGACAGTGATGTGGTGTCCTGTAAGTGTGACAGAAGAGTTCAAGATGGAGGTGGAAGTATATCAAAGATCAGCTCTGAGTTTTTTGGGGTTTTTTTCTGCTATAGGGATCAATGACCTGACAGATGAGTTGAGACATGAATCCTCACGGACTGTGATGTTTACGGGTGACAGTAGTAAAAGCAAAAGATAGAAATGAAGTTTAGCTGCACAGAGCATGAGGTAAAATAAAACTTTATGCATACACATTTAAATTGACCCAAAGAAAATGTAAATTAAAAACAAATGAAAACTACATGCAAGACTTCCACTGTGCTGCCAGTCCTAATCTGTGGAAATGGGAGAATTTTAGATCTTTGGCTAAACTTTCTTGTATTTCTTAATCTCACTAAGCCCATTACATGACATTTAGTCTTATTTACTTTGTTAAATTTTCTAAAATGTCTGAGGAGTGTGGCATATGCATCCTGGGGCAGCAGTTAAAGCAGATAAACGTAAGTAGTTGTTGTCTGTGTCCTTATGTGACGCTGTTTGTGTCTCAGAAAAAGACAGGCACTGTAAACAAGAATGTGGTTGTGTCCAGAGCAACTAAAAAGTACATCTGAGATGCTCTGAGCTGAAACTGCATGTATAAATTTAGAGTGGTTCAGTAAAAATGAATAAACCACAAAAGTAGATCAGTGCAGCAGAATTTTAGCTTTGGTTTGCTCTGCAAAACAGCTGGACAAATGCAGCTCTCTTTTCTACAGGGAATTCTGCAACAGAGCTTGGAAGGCTCCTTGCAAACGACAAATTTGTTGGAGCAATGTTGCTTGATCAAATGAGATCCAGGTGTAGCTCATAGCTCCTGCATGCCAGACTATATTTGGCCAAAACCAACAGATAAAAACAAACATAAAGCCTTTCCCACTTGCACCAGTACTGAGGTTTGACCTGTATGGGTGCTGTGGGTTTTTCGGTTGTCTGAGTCTGGACTGGTCGGGGCAACATCTTAAAACAGGTTTGTCAAAATCCAGGCCTCGAGGGCCGGTGTTCAACATGTTTTCCAACCAACCTCCCATTGAAGCTCCTTATTGGGAAAACACACCTGACCCAGGGGATCAGCAGTAGATAAAGCAGGATTTCTGGAAAACCATTAGGAGGCTGTTCCAAATGAAGAGAAGAAAATAGATGAATGGACACAAGGGCACCGTAATTATTACAGATATTTCTGGCTTAGCCTGACAGTTAGTTTTCTTGGCTAGTATGACCCTGTATAATTTCAATTAGATTGGCTTTGTCTTAGAAAGTTCTAGCTGCTGACACCACTTCCTACACAGTGCAACAAACCAACAGTGGGTTCAGCAATACGAAACAAGAAGCACATTAAAAACAGCATTAACTTCTGATTTTCATAACTGTTTTTTGTATCTTTCATCAATTGAAATGAGTCTTAGTCATTGTCATATTCCTCATTATTAAGGGCTTTTTATTCATTCACACACATATATTACACTAACATCAATTCATTTGCTACAAATAATTAACTAATTAGATCTTATCGTTATTTTTTTTTATTTGCTATCAAATTTATACTTGTGACTTTGTAATTTTGTTTTTGTTTGTTTGTTTAGTTTTTTATTTCTCCTATGTATATATAGTATAACTACATTTTTGAGTTACTAGATGGAAACCTTAAATAAGTCTTTTGGGCTGTTTGCCTCTCCCAATTGTCTTTTAATGCTTTTCTTCCAGTTTTAAGTGTGCAAAAAATAAATAAATAAAGCAAGTAAACTAAACAAAAGGCACTTCCTTACTTCTGCACACAATGAGCATCAAAGATGTACAAAAACTGGAGCGATAATTCCTGACATTACCCAAAGTTATCTAAATGGCCAAAATGAAACTACAACTGACGTAGCACTTTTGAAGTTTAATCCTAACTAGACAATGTTTAAAAAATTGGTTATTGGGTAGGACACCCCCCCCCCTGCTCTTCCAATTTTTGAGTCAATATTAGTATCGTTATTGACAAAGACTTAAAAAAAATGATAAATACAAGTGTTTTCAGCATTAGCAATAACACCTCAACTAAAATAACTTTAATATTAATAACAATAAGAATTTGAAAAACACGTTTCAATCCTTCCATTAGTAATGGCCGTTATCTCTGCTGCTCCCACTTGCATCCCTAGTAAAGAGTTCTGCCCCCCTCCTGCACCCCCATATCAAATGTTTTAGCTTTGCCACTGGACAGGACAAAGTAATGTGAAAGGTTGGTTTCGACAATCCAAAGTTCCCTCAGTCTGCCACACCACTAAATATGCAACAATAAGACCTAAAAAAAGAACAATGAAGTAGTAACTTTCTTTGTGAAACCTGACTACAAAAGTTTATGTTGGGTGTACATTTTTAATACAAAAGCAAATTGAAATTATTTTCTTCTAAAGCCAGCCTCTAGTGATAATTCATGGAACTGCAACTTGTTGTTGCCGTGTTGCTTTATTTAATTTTAGAGATAGATTGTGTGAGCTTGAGACCAACAAGTTATTGTATTACAGCATTTTAAGCAAAACTGCAAAAGCAAAATAAAAAGATTCAATGCGGCTTCCTCAAAATGTCAAGAAACAAAATAGAACAGAAGTGATGGAAAAAATATCCTGATGAAGTCCAGAGTAATTACTCAAACAGCATAACTTTTTAAACATGAGGAAATTGTAAATCTGTACTAGTTGTGTGCTTGTGTAATAAGTAACATGATACTTGTATCTGTTTTGGTCCACTAATCCCATGTTTCACTGGTTGTATTATTAAACCACAGCAGTATCTTGCGCATCTAATTTCCTGCCACCATGCAGGCTGAAGCTCCAGGAGGAGATACGCTGAACATTGTAAGGTTTTCCAGTTGTTGCCGCAGCTCAAATAACAGCATCAAAGATTACTGAGTTACACAGGCAGTGCACTTATGAAGCCAATGTGAGTAGGTGAGAAAAAGATTTATTAGAGCACTGTAAGCTTGTCGTTCCAGTAAAATGACCAGATAATTCATAATTCATAATGTTATATGTATGAATAATGTTCTCTAGCATTTTAAATGTCACATCAAATAAATATATAATAAAAGATTGTATAATTTAATGCATGGTACTATTATTTGTAGCCCTGCTCATTTTGAACACTTGCCCACCAACAAAGGAGTAATACAAATAATAATTGTAATAGTAGATGTATTTGAACTGCAAGCCAGCATGAACAATTCAAAAATGTTTCCATACAGCTTTGAATGTATTTGCACTTTGATGACTAAAGCAAGCATTTGGTGCAAGATTTCTGCACGTGTCTCTGTACAGCAAATTCTCATCTTGGTTTTAACTGGAAATGGGCTGTCTGCGAGAAAATTGGGTAACTCTGTGTGGGGTACATAGGTGGCCTGCAGGAAATGTTACATTTCTAGACAACCTAGTTGGCCCATAAGGCAAAAGTGTTCATACGCATGTTTTCTGCAAGCATGCTGGTTGTAGTGAACACGTAAACAACACACAAGGGTAAAGACTATTCACACTGATCTGTCTGCAGTGCGTCTGTGTTGCATCGACACAAAAAATAATGTTCTTCAGTCAGTCAGAATGTTGTGTCTGCATTTAATACAGACAGTAACACATCTGTCCATTTTCGCCACAGACAACGACAGTGTAATTTAGAAGTACAAACGAACATCATCACAAATGACACAAACATGTATTTTACAAGAACTCAGTTAGGAAGGGCAGGACATGGGGCCTGACTGCCAAAGTTTTGGATGTTGATAACTAGGGGTGGCAGGACAAACCACTCCTTCGTAGACACAGCACACTTCACAACTCATGGTTGTGAGACGGACTCCACACGCAACACAACAGAGACACACCAGGCATGTCGTATGTTTGTTTTTTAACCCCCCCCCAAACCCTGTACACAGTGCAGGGTGCTTGTTAGTGCTGATCGAGCGATCGGTGCGCGCTCCTTGGGCGTTCCTTGCATGCAGCCTGACAGAGCTTAGGACGTTAGACAGTCAGAATCTAGTTTTTTGTGGGCATCCTACGAGTGCTTATGAACTGTATCACCTGCACACCCCATTTGGGAGCAGTCAGTAAGGAGCCAGTGCACGTATCTCACTAATAACAGCATCACCTGGACGTCATGTGACTTACATTATCCTATTACTATATTATTAGACCTTCTCCTGGCTGGAATACATTGCAACATGAAGAAGCAGCTTTTCAAGTGTTACATTGTGGAAAAAGAGAGCCTGAAGGTCGAGTAGAACAGTTTAATCTTTACCAGAATTCAAACCAGAACTTCTTTGCTTTGAGGCCGCCATGTTAACAGCTATGCCACATTTTTCAGATGCGCTCGGCCCTATTGAATATTTAGGTGTTGCGAGCCCTTCCTGCCTATTTTTACTCTCTCATTTCCAGCCAATAGTCACAGTTCTTTACTTTGCCAGAGTTGTTCCTGCTTTTGTAAGCCAACAAAGGCAAAGCTCATGCCACAGAGCTAGCCGTTGAAGACGATGTCAAAACATTTTCAAGAAGCGCTTCACACAAACACATTTACAAACTAAAAGTTCAAGAACAAAAAAGAATAAGGGTATAGTTGTCATTTCTTCCCCTTTGCCTTAGTGTTTTCTGAAGATCAGCAGCCGTATGTTTTATTCAACAGCACCCTTTGATAACAGGCCTGAAGAGCAGAGCAGCAGGATCTAACAAAAGCAAGTTGGCACACTGTAAAAGCCAGGAATTCAAAATAAAGCAGGCAAAACCGTCAGACTTAAACCTGAAAACTCTTTGGGATGTACAAAATGAGCCAGAACTTATAAAAAACAAGGTTTATGAAGTATTTTAGACACTTTCACAACTAAACTTTTCAAAATAACTTGTACTGCAGCTATAAATTGTGTTAAATCATAAACAAAGCCGAACTAAAATGTTATTGTTCAAAGTCAAATTCTCTACACCAAACTAGACTTCCACCTTTCGAACTTTCTTCAGGACTGACTTTGAAACTTGTTTGTTCAAATTCAGAATTGTCATTACTTAAGCCAAAAAAGAAAAAACTTTTTTTTAATTTTTTTGAAAAGTTTCATGTGTCATAGCTTACAGAGTGGCAATGCAAGGTAACCTTCAACAGTTTAGACAGTCAGTCATGGATCACCGACACCAGGCTGACCCACTGTCCATGGAATGACAGGGACGACTATGCAGGAAAAAATAAAAACACAAACTTGTACAGTAAACAACCCTCCAGTGAAAGATGATGCTGTGCTGTTGGACAGCATTTAGTTTTCTCTTCAACTGACATGACTGAGGTGTTTCAAATGTCGATAAATAAGGCGCTTTTTGGTGGCTCAACTTTTGGTTGAGATTAACTCTTTTTACAAATTTACCCAGTAAAAAGGAACCAAATATGTTTCTTTCACAAGTCCTCTGTAACAACCAACAGCTCTGCTGCTCTTTTGCTTGATGATAAAATTTGCTGGTCTTTTTTTTTTGTTACTTTGTTGGTCATTTGGCTCAAACACAATGTGGTTCACTCAGCAGAGGCTGTGATAGGCTCCAGCATCCTTAGACCTCGAAAGGGATTGAGTGGGATTAGAAAAATGTTTGAATGGATGGAGTAAGGAACACAATTTATAATAATAAAAAGTAAAAAAAAGTAAAATTTTCACAGTTCTTTTAACATTTGCAACTGGCTTGACTGCAGTGCTCTGATTGATCACTCTTTGTTTTGCACAACTGGATGGGCCCATTGCCAGCACACCACAGTACATTTGATCCCAAAGAAGTGATCGCTCTCATAATGTTCTCTAGGATGGAAGATCATGTTTACTTCTAATGGTTTGCTGTGGCACATTGCCCTAAACTCGATGTAATGGTGGTATTGTTTTGAGTACAAAGTGTGATAAAACATGTCATGAAGATAATTGTGTGACAAAAGACTCCGACCTGTGACCCACAACCTACAGTATATCAGTCTTAGGAAAATCATTGATAAAAGACTATTCAGATAGGAAAATAAAAACTTTCAACAGGAAAATTACTAGTTTGGAGGTTTTTTTTCTTTTATCCTTGGTGTTCAGACAGATTTTTAAGAAGTTAGGTGCATGTGAGTATTCTGCCATTGGATTGTTGTGATGTTTTAGGTTTCTTCGTGTTCTGTTTTCCATGGCCTGGTCTCCT
The DNA here is from genome assembly GCA_014656515.1 of Oryzias celebensis. Lineage (NCBI taxonomy): Eukaryota > Metazoa > Chordata > Actinopteri > Beloniformes > Adrianichthyidae > Oryzias > Oryzias celebensis. Next base: position 16,623,756 of record BNCR01000011.1, on the reverse strand, counting down.
GCACATTGGGTCCCACACTACCAATTTCTGACAATGCGCTTTGTTTATTATCATGTTTGAGTCGGGGAAGCTGGAGAAAGTATGGTGCACTGGGGTTCTGTCCTTAATTACTTCTCCTCTTCTTCTCAGAGATGCCCACCTCATCTTAGTCGGTTTAGTTTAAGCCATCAGCTTTTGTTTATATGTTACGACTGACTTCATGTTCTTCTGTACCGGTGTGAAGCCAAATTAGACAGTAATGTTGTAATATTTGGCTATATAAATAAAATAGAATTGATTTTCATGGCTCAGATATCGCTTGCAGTTTTTGTTGCATTGCTAATGTTAGCTTGAACTTGTAAATGTAAATATGTAAATAAAGACACTGTGGGAATCAGCCCAGGCTTCCGTGCCAACAGTTCTGCCCACAACTCAAAAGCGCATTTCTAATGAACTCTTTCCACTCTGCAGGAACAAAAAGGACACAGGAGTTTTGATTCTGGCTAAAAACAGAATAATCAGTATTGAACTCACCAGGAATTATTTTTACAGTAATTTATACCAATTTAAATCCTGCCTGTGAGGCCTAAAGTCTTCCAGGAATTGAAAGCTAAAGCTCTCTTACTGATCATCATGAGTGTCGCTCCTCCTAATCAGGCACCAACAACTGATTGACCGGACCGCTGCTTGAGCTCCTTGTTGTAGCCAGTGTCACCCTCAGGTGCTGGGCTAGTCGTTGGCAGCAAAGCTCAAGTCCAGAACATCTTCAAGTGACCAACAAGTGCTGCTTTGCTGGGTTTATTATTATATATTGCATTACCTTGGCTTGGAGTCCTTTTTTTTTATTTGGTTACAGATGATAGACGTTAACTCAAGGGACCCGGACGCCATGCAGACATTTAATATTGGCGTAGCTTCCTGCCTTGAGATTATTTCTTGGCCTTTTTTAACTAGTGGTTTTTGTGTTGTATATTATCATCTTAACAACTTTGTTACTTGTTGCAATGTTAGGACTAAATGGTGGTGAACTGAAGTTGTGGTGGCTTTCATTTCCCAGAATGTCTTTGAGTTTGTCTTGTCTTTCGGTTCAATCACCAGTATGTTCTCATTTCTAGACTTTTAAGTTGTTGTACTTGATTTACCCTCTCTCTTTTTCTTATCTAATAACTTATTATTTAATTCTATACATAATTTTGATAATTGAGACTAATGTATCTTCAGTACGTCAACTTTGAAACTAACTCTTCATCCTGGCATTACTTAATTCCTGGAGTGTAATGACCCCAGGCGGCATCGGCTCTCTGTAACTCGTGCTGCCACACTTCCCCTCCAGAACTACAAAGTACATTTTGGAAAGCATCACCAGGATGTTCAGAAATGCTCATTTTGTTCTGACAAGTTCATTTGGCACCCCATTAAAGGAGCTTTGAAGTGTCTGAAAGGGGCTAAAGTCTTCACTGTGCCATAACTGCACCACGGGCGTAATCACGTCACTATTTTGTGTAGCCATACATGCTCTCCTTGGCGTTTATGTGTGTGTTTAAGAGTAGGACAATGATTCGCAGCCAACGGCTCCAGCATTATTCAAGCTGACTTATTTGTGGCCATGATGTGTTTTGTGCTTTTTTTTGGGTGAATGTGCGCTTGTGTGTGCATGTGCAAAAGCAGGCTGACATGGTGAGTGTGTCATTCAGCAGTGGGGCGACCTCATTCTGTCATAGTGCCAGAGCGCCTGCCTCACGAGCAGCCCTGTCACTGTGACTCAGTCATGCATAAACAAACAGACAACACACACACACACAAAAACTGTACACATCTCATACATCATCATTTTGAAGACTGGAACTTTTGTTCTGCAGGAAACATTAATACAACATTCATACATATTTACAGCTGTTTATACAGCTCACCCTTTGTGCATTTAAGCTGTTGGAATAAATTCATGGCACAGCTTTAATTCTCTACATAAACAATGAAAAGAGGAGTTTTAATGGTGACTTCACTTTGCAGGTTTCAAGTAAGTTCTGTGCAACATTTAAAACAGTTCCACTTCTGTAGAGTTCTCCAGAAGGAGGCTGCTTGTGTATCTGGATGTTTAGCCAAAAAAAAAAAAAAAAAAAAACGTTGGCCCTACCAACCCACAATCATTATGCTTATATGAAAAAAAAAGAAAACATTGCAAAAAAATCAAAACGTCCATCATCACCTGCAAAGCAAACCGAACAAAACCTCTGTCAAAACTTCTGAGTGTTAAATATTCTTTATTTTATGTAAACAACTTCTGTAGCCTGGCATTCTTTGATATTTAGACAGCCGAGATAGTTTGAACAAAGCTTTCATCTGATAACTGAAGAAATATTGCGGCTTAAATTGGATTTTCCTTGTTGGGGCTGATGTCAATTGCTGGAGTCTTCATAGCAACAAACTCCAGCAGAGCAGTCTCATCAGTGAGTTAGTGTCTGCATCCTTTTAAGTACTGAAATTGATTTTTTCTCCAGGTTTTTTAAAATCAGAAAATGGTTTGCCAATCAACTGCGATCTTCTCTTTTCTCTATGGATAGAAATACTGGGAAAGCTGGTCACTTTTTGTTACAAAAATACTCCAGTTTGGTATGTGTCCAGTGGGCATTATTCCAAAGGGTGCAAAATAAAACAGAATAATGTTTTTCAGAGAAAATATATGGGGTTCTTGTTAGGGATGTCCCAATCCCAAGATTAGAAATCAGGCCCAAACACCTTCCTGCAGACCCGATTAAAATTGGATGTAGCTTTCTGATCAGGAATCAAATATTTAGTTTATTCCCATTATTATGATCAAGTTTATTATTTCAAATAAATCCCCTATTAGAAGTCTGCATTTCCTTAACAGATAAAGACATTTCATTGTCGTAAAGAACAGCAGAACACGGCACCAGTTTGAGCAGGAACAAAAACAGTTCTGTAAAGTTAGCGAGATATTCAAAGATTCAGACTTTCAGGCTCAATGACTTTTAAAACACATGAAAAGCTAACAGCAAGTGTCTCTGGTAACAACAACAGCCATCTCAAAGGAACAAACATTTTTGTTTTTTGGTGCCAAGAGAGTGTCTACCAAATCATTTCACCAAGACAACTGAAGCTAATCAATGGTTACAGTAACTTGAGCTCATCTTAAATAATCTTCATATTCATTCTACAAGAACGATTTTAAAAGAAATACAGTTTTTCATTTTTAAGAATTTTTAATGGAGACATAAATTGGAGATTTCAACTGTTCAACAGCTCTTAGATACTACAAGTACAGCCATTTTCTCTAAAAGAATATTTATCACCTGTTTTACTTTGCAGAAGCGCTCTGCTTAGGGGTAAAATGTTAAAAATGAGGCCAATGCAATAAAAAAGGGAAAACCTTAATCTTTTTATTACATTTGTTCATTTTTTTTGATGTTCCACAAAAGTATCAGGCTTGGTATCGACAGATTCTTAACATCAAATAATCGGGACGAAAAAAAAACAGATCGGGACATCCCTACTTGTTGTAATTTGTAGCTTAGCAATAAAGGAGCTGAAGAAGTTCAGCTGTTGGTGAAAAGATCTTTCCTACTTGGCAACAGGTGACTTATGGGTATCATTCAGATGAGACTGATAAAATAAATCTTGTTCCCTCCAGCGTTTCCGTCAATCCTCTTCCACTCTTAAAAGTGGTTCTGTTTCATCATAAAGCGTGACAGAAAGAGGAGCCTGAAGCATTTAGTGTAGCACCTCAGGGGTGTCCTCAGCCTCCCACCTCCCCACAGAGCCAGCACGGGGACATGTTGCCAGTGATGGTGCTCACTTTATTTCTCATCTTCCCTCTTTGCTCCAGCCTTAGGGGGTGTCCAGACCCGACCAGAAAGTTACCCTCTTCCTTTTTTTGGTCCAGAGTATTAATGTTTCTTGCAGTTGCTGCTTTTATCTTTTTTTCCTCAGCTCTGGGCAGCAGAGAGTACCTCATTGCCCACTGACTCTTTGATAAGATGAACAAATTATTAAAAGAACTTTTACATTCATTTATGGTTCATTTTTTTCCCAGCAGTTCAATTCAAACTGTCCCTTTTTTAAAAACTAGGCTTAACAGTCATTATACTTATACTGATATTAATTTGATTCACAAGTTCATGTTTGCGTTTAAAATCCACTTCATTTTTCAAATTTTCATTCAAGACCACGTTTGTTTGATTGATATTGACATAACTTATAAAATAAACTGTAAAAGTAGAATCATTAATTTATACATGTAAATATTTATTTGTTTATTCACTCATAAAAAATATATTAAAAATAAATACCTATTTAATTTTGATTGTGTGAATGCTTTGCAGCATCATGAGGAATGTTTCCAATAACTTCTTGAATCTATACCACCAAGGATTAAGCCGTTCTGAAAGCAAAAGGAAGTCAAACCTGGTACAAGCAAAGTGTACCTAATAAAGCATGTGTGTAGATCATTTCAGTAACAGAATGGCACTGAATAAAGTAAGAGTTGGATAATGTAGTCCTGAAATGACAGATCCCCAAAAAGATGATCTTTTCATAATGTTGAATACTGCAGTTTCTGTCATATAATCTTAGAAAGGGAGGAATATTGAGTAAAACCTAAATTAGACTCGATAGTCACGTTGAAAGAAAGTTTACTTTAACTTTATGAACACCATCTAATTTTGATTTATGAACTAGGAGCTAAATGCTTCTGGGTTTTTTTCCAGATTAGTTCACATTTAAGATAAAAATATAGCAGACCTGTTGTGATAATAAATTAGTCTTAATTATGATAAAAGAAAATTCACATTCAAGAATGTCATTTCTTTAAATATTTTTACTCTCTGGAGATGAGAGCGCAACTGTGGGCTTAACTGAGTTGTTTTCTTTTGTCTCTTGTGTTGGCCTTCTGTTTAAAAGCACTTCTTTGTAGTATTCCTCTCTTATTTTCTTACATTTTTATTGTATACTGAAGGTCAGTGAAGCGATCAATTGTTTGATTGCTTCACTGACTTTTTACCCCTGTCTTCTTCTCAGATATAAGGTCTCAGACTTTCAATGGGACTCTCTTCTTTTGTGCTCTTCTATTCTGTAGGTAAAACTTAATAGAAGCTGATTGAAATGGTCAGTAACTGGTCTTTTAAATGACATTTGATGGTGAATAGGTAAATCTGATATTTTAATACTTGTTTTTTCCTTTCTTGAATTTCAAAGACTAAAGTTCTAGAGGTCCTACGAGAACTTCAAAAGCTTAGTATGAAGATACCTTTCAGTCCTTATTGTTTTCATAAGCTAACTTTCCCATTCCTGGAATAACAAATTAAAGGAAAATTACAGTAAAGCTATATTTTTCCAGATAAAATCACATTTACTTTCCTGTCTTTTCAGCTATTTCTGCTCTCTGGTTGAATTTCTCTGCTCAAGATCGACTGGCTCCGCTTTCATCTTTTGTTTGCTTTAATAAATTCTTCAGACTGCTCCTGCATTCGAGCTGTTGTGTTGTTTGACAAATCTTATTACAAAAATATGAAACTTTCCTTTCGCTCTAAAGGTCTCACAGTTTTGCTGATACTCATTCTATCACTTATATAAAGCAATGGCTTCTTTTATTTTATTTTTACATCAAGAAAAAGGATCATACGCATTAATGAATTACAGTCTGTGTCCAAAATTAGCTTTAAGTCATTAAGAAATTGAAACTTTGCTGTAAAAAGTTTGGAAAAAGAAGCTAATGTTTCAGACCACGAAAGCAGCGGTTCCTAAAGACCTTTAGTTACATCGCCATGTTGCATTATTTATTTATTTTTTTGTGAAGCTTTATGCAACAAAGGTTTTCTTTTTATTTATTTTCTAGAGAATGAAAGTAAATATTTGTAACCTTAAGCCCATGTGGGGGTCAGAGTGGGTCGACAATTCGAGTGGAAAAGAATGGAGCAGAGTCAGAAAAGAATGGGTTTTAAGACATAAATAGCCATAGCTGCCTTAGAAGCCTTAGGCTTCTTTTAAAAAGGCAACATTTTAGTGCATTCTGATAAACATTAGTGTAGAAAACGGAAAAAGCCAGTAGTTCTAAAAACCCAGTTCTAGGAAAAACTTTCATTTCATTTAACAGTGAAAGACTTTCTTCTCTTTTATATTTTATTTATGGATAGAAGGACAGATGTCAGACTGGAGAGCTCACAGTCTGGGAATAATGTTATATAACTGTATATAGTTAAATAGTTATTAACATAAACATTTAACGTGTTCTTTTGGAATTTTTCTGACAGTGGCGGACATGCGTTAAGAAAATGAAGCTTTAATTTGCATTTCAAAGTCTTTATTTATTTATTCAAATTCTTGTGCATCAGGAGCAGTCAGAAACTGCAGTTTGTAAAAAAAAAATGGATGTAGATGTAGAATCTGCAATTAGCTTTGCTCAATAAATGCCAGGATGAGCTCCAGCAGCCACATGACCCTGTAAGCAACAAAACAGTTTTAGAAAATGGAAGGATGAATGGAAGCTGCTCCAGAGAAATAGATTCATGTACGTCTTTGCTTTCCTCACATGGCTGGATAGCTCCAATATTGCTCGCCATTTTTGTTGCAACAGTAGTATTAGGTTGAGGGTATTATTGGCTTGTGGGAGAGCATATAAACAGCAAGCTCTCAGCAATGGAGAGAGGAGGCGAATTTCTAATGAACTTTTGCCGCTCTGCATAAACTATGTCCTAGAAATGTTTTTGATTTTGGTTAAATCATAATTAAAAGACCACTGGGAATGCTTTTACAATAAATCCAAAGATGATCAAAGTGAGACTTAAAGGTTCTTGAGGGACAGAATTCAAATAATGTAAAAGAAAAAATTTATCTACTACTTGAAAATGTGCAACATCCATCTGTAGGTTGTAATCATAAACAGAAAACGATGAACGAATCATCTCTGACGTCACCCTTTGACTTCTACAGTCCCCAACATGAAGCCTAAATTCTCAGCTCACGGACGTAGCCATGTTAGCTGGAGTTAAGTCTGCCGAACTCGGAACTATGCCGAACTATGGAGAAAAGAGGCGGGACTGGATGGAGTAATTTTTTCTATTTTGTTTTTGTCCACACTACCGGGTTTATGCCGGGCGGATGTCTGCGGTCCCTCCAAGCTAACGCTAACCGCTTTAGCTAAAGTTTCCAGCTCAGCAACGCAGCGGTGGACTAATATTCACATCATAAATCTTTGATGGTAAACACTTGGTGTTTTACACATATTATGCAAAGCGGTAAAAGTGTCATTTAGACAAGAATAAAAAACATATTTCCTGTTATTACATCTTTAGTATAAACTGAAGAACATCTCATTTCTGTGGTCCTAATCTATATTATTGTAACCTTAATATACACTTTTAAATAAAAAAATCTAGCAGTAATAAATGAACGCGTTTTATTGAATCACTCTTCAGCAGGAGTCATCTACAAGTTTTTGCTTTAAACATTTTTCCAAATCATAAAAAAAACAAGTCTACAGCACTTAAGCACAGTTATGTCTGTTGCTGATTGCATGTCTTTGCTTTTTGACAGAAGAAAAATGAGCGACAATTATGCCGTATTATCCAAAATGTTTAACGTTTAAGGCATTTCTCTTAAAAAAAGAAAAAAAAAAACGTGTTGACATTACCCATATAGCAAACTGTGAAACAATATTTCAGCATTAAAATGATAAATATTGAGGCTAATTTAAATCGGAGGGAAAAAGATGTTAAAGTAATAAGATTTCCCCATCACAAAACAGATGTCAAATCTGATGCATTAAATCCTGCACCTGTGCTATGTGACGTATCATTTATTGCATCCAGTGCCTCTAGGGCTTCAACTTATCTGAATGTAGAGTGAGAAAACAACAACACTGCTGTCATGATCATCTTTCTCTGACATCATTTTCATTTGTCTCTGTTTAGTGCATCAGCTCTTCTTTTCTGGAAAACCAGAAAGTTTTCGGATCAGAGTAAAACCTGGAAAAAGACAGAAGAGTCTTGTGTCTGTGGGCCTGCTGTGCATCTCATCCAGGTAAATTTGTGACGACTCTCCCGCACAACAGCGGCAGTAATAGTGCCTCCTGGCCAGGACTTTGTGCTAGGCTCATCGCAAAATGGAAGTAGCCCAAGGACAGCAGTCGGAAACACATTTTAACTCACGCTGCTGACATCCATCAAGCCCACGACACCGCAGGCACAAACCTGTCTCCTCTGCTCAACAACAACACGGTGGATCACCATTACATCGCCCAATGTAGCTCTTCAAATACGCGCATGAAAACAGAGTGTGGTAAAGACACAGAAATTCATGAGACAAATGTATTCACAGGTCTGATTTCTACATGCCTGTGCAGAGAACTCTTTTTTGCTTTCATCTGAGGGCTGTATGTGACTCGTGCTGGATGAAGTCAACAACCAAGCAACATCACTTGAATGTTTTTAGGAAGCTTTCAAACACAGTAAGTTTAAGTCATGCCAGGATAGTCTAACTGTGACTCTACTGAGTTGAGGATTTGAAACATACCCTACCCTACAAGTATATCATATCCCATACAGTAGGAAGTCTGCATCAGAGAGATCCGGACTGAGTGACTCCTCCTGATGTTTTAAACAGGAAGTATCTGCTAGCTCCAAGAAGCCATTACTATTGAGAAACTTTTGTTTATTACTCAGTCGTTCTATTTGTCAGAAAAAGACATTCTTGCTCTGCTACTTCTTTTAACATTTTCTTCCTAATCCTATTTTTTTTTCATGTCATTGTTTTTTATGTAGTGCAGTTTACTGGAATTATAAACTGACCAATCAGATGCCTCTGTATATTTTGTTTTGCTGATGAACTTATGCTGCTCTGCAGAAAATATATCCATCAAAACATTTTTTTAATGGTTTTGCCTAAAAACAGCAAAATCATACTCCAAAGATCACTGGATACACTTACAATAGATCACAAGATGACATGAACATGGGCATAGAAAAGTGGTTCAATTGGACTGTTTATGATTCAAATAATACAAATAGTACAATATCTGATTTGAAAAATGTTTTGTTTTTCTTCTGTAAAACACGTGTTATGTGAGCTTCCATTCCAAGATAGCATGATTCAGGCTGTGGATTGTTGTTCATCTAAAACGGGCCATCGTGTGATTTTCTATGCAGCCCCACTTCACCGTCAGGACGAGAATATGTTCAGCTCAGAGTGACATGACGCCTGAAAAAAAGAAAGAAAAAAAAAAAGAAATGTGAAAAAGATGTGCTGAATGTTTAATATGGCTAACATTAAAACCCAGTCAGCAAACACTGAAAACATTGATCAGAACCCAAAGTTCTTTGGCGTTTTAAATTAACCGTTTGCTGCGTTATCATACCATGTAACCCCATCAATCACTTGATGATTAAACCTAATGAGAGGATAAAAGCTGTGAGGCTCTCTGGGATGCTGCCAACCACTGACCATTTGATTGTGTATGTGAGTGATTAGCTGTGCGATGACTTGGGCTGACCTCCTACTTGCCATATAATGAAAAGCTTTCTCTTCTGCGGAAGAAACGCTGTGACCTTAATATCCTTCAAACTTTTAATAGTGGAAACATCTGGCCTTCCTCACAAGGCTGTATCAACCACCCTCCCGCTATTTCGACTCACAAATATACGCGTACATGCAATCACAGCAGACATTACACTATCCGCTTGATCAATCAACTTCCCACAGGCGCATTTACCTTTCTCATCTCAATCATGCAGCTAATATACTTCCTTTTCCTTGCTCAATTTCACCGAGGCGATGATGCTAAACGAATGCTGAGAACATGCTGGTGGTTTCCGTGCACTCCTTTTTTCTAACAACTGCAAAAGAGGGGGTCTGGCTGTAATTTCTGGAATTACTGTTTTGGGAAATCATTGTGCAGTTATCCAAGGGCGGTGAGGAAAGAAGGAGAGTCAAGGGTTAATACAATGGCCCTTGGAACTGTACCAAAGAAGTTGTTGCTTTTAGCCATAATTTGAACTAATGAGCTCAGTCACCTACGCAAATACTCAACAGTTCTGCTCATTACTCTTCCTTCTGAAGAAGAACAAAGATGGGAGAAAGGGACAAAAACATGGAACAGGGAGGGCGCCAGGTCAGGCAGTCAAGGACGTTGGGGGGGGTGAACCAACAAAGCACACTGGAAACAAAGTGCACATCCCATCTTTTGTGCCCGCTTGGCCTTTTTCGTTTTTTCCTCCTGGGAGATAAGAGAAAGGCAGAAAGATGAAAAACACTTGTGAGTGAAATTGTGTGAAAAGAAAAGGCTTAGAGCACTGGCAACATTCACAGAGGAAATAACATTCCTCTGGAGGAGGCGTCCCCTCTTTATTTGATGAGATGGAGGAGTGGGCAGAGAACGGGGCGGCAGCATCTGTGAGAGTGGCAGTGATATGGAGGATTGAACAGGTCAAATGAAAATGGGGAGGGCACAGAGGTTTGGCCTCATGGCAAGGACTCATCTCACCAAAAAATAAAAACCCTCTCTTGGTTTCATTCCACCACTATAATCTAACTTTTTAAGGGATCTTATGAAGTAAAAATAGACTTACAATAGGAAAACAATTCCCTACCTTTGAGCCATACTGAAACTTTTTACAATTACAAGTAATACATTTGGAACTAAAGGAGAAAAATACATACTTGACTTTATAATAAAGCCAGAAGAAGCTCTACTATTTTCAAGATGGGCAATTATAACCGACAAAGACTTACCTGAAAGTTATCCTGAAGCCATGCTTCAGAAGCATGCAACAAAATAATTAGAAAAATGTGTTAAAACATTGTTATGCACCTTGTGTCCAGGGGTGCAGGGCTTAACATTAAAAAAAGAGGACAAAATACCACCAAGTAAACCCTCAAATCACCAGCAAAAAAACAAAACAACTGTACAAATTACAGAAGGGTTTATTTTCCCAATTTTAAAGTTAACAAAAGAAAAATTAAGCATGTCAATTCAGGGTGAACCAAAGGCCAAAATAATTCAAACAGAACTAACTAAAATGTCAAATGCTCTACCTAACCTGCAAATAAACAAAAAGGAAAATAAATGACGTAGTCTAACTGTCTCCCTAAACCTAACCAAAACAGGACAAAACAGTCACCCGAAACAAAATGGCAGTTCCCCCCTAGTGCTTCAACTGAAGGTCTCAAAATTGAAGTTACAAAGTTTTCAGCAAACAGCCAAGGGCTACAAACCCCCCCAGTGTCAATGGTAGGGAGGAGGAAACCACAGGCTACAGCCCAAATTCTCCCCACACGGAGAAGACTGCAGATATTTAAGGCCTCCTCTTCCAATCCGGATCAGCCACCAATCTTCTTCCATCCAATCCTGAGCTGCCACAAGATCTTAGTTCACCAAGCTACATCCTGAACCAAAAACGTGATGAACCTATACAAAAAGACCCTTCACACCAAACACAACCCCAAAATTATAAGAAGAAAATACGACAATGGTCGTAATATGTTTAAACCGTCATATGCCTGTTTTGTTTCAAATCCCTCTTATTTCTAACCTGGTTCAAGAACCTCCAACTTCGTCTTCATCGCAATATTAACCCCTCTACTGCCTTTCAGTTTTCCACTGGTTTTAGTCAGATCTGTTACACACCTTCAATGATTGACAGTATGGAAAAGCTTCAGTAAAACCATAGCGTAGTTACCATCACTACAATATATTATGCGTGTTTGAGATGCATAATTTATTGCACGGTGGCACTGTGGTTAGCACTCTTGCCTCACAGCAAGAAGGTTCCCAGTTCAAGTCCTGGCTGGGGAGACTTGAAACAATATCACCAATGGGAGACCTTTCTCTGTGGAGTTTGCATGTTCTCCCCGTGCATGTGTGGGTTTTCTCCGGGGACTCCGGCTTCCTCCCATCATCCAAAAACATGCTTCATAGGTTAATTGGTCACTTTAAATTGTCCCTAGGTGTGCGTGGCCCCTGCGACAGTCTGGCGACCAGTCCAGGGGTGTCCCCTGCCTTCGCCCATGAGTAGCTGGGTTAGGCTCCGGCAGCCCTGTGACCCCGAAAGGGATAAAGCGGTTCAGAAAATGAATGTTTGAGATGACCCAGGCGGATGTTGCTCTGCGGAAATTGACTGGTGCACGGTGTATGCTAGTTTTTTTAATGCGTATTTTAGCATTCCTTTGATCAGCACATTTCATTTCTTTAAAGCATCACTAAGTTTTTTTCATTTCAAGAAAATGTTACAGTTTTTGTTACACTGTTGTTAGTTGCCTGTTTGCTTATCAATACATCAAATGAAAATCAATGTTGTAATGGTTCACCCTTTTAAAATAACTTTATGTACACAGTCAATGTATGACTGCATTTATTTATGGATTTGACCTGAGCTCCTTCTTTCTTATTTCATGTTATGGCGCATAAAAAAATAACTTATTTTTATTGATCAATACTTACATTCAAGACTTTCTGCATTTTATGTTGCCTAAAAGAGAGCAATTGCTCATCTGGAACAATGGGTTGTAGTCAAAGAAGTGGTTCATAAATTTCTGTCTGAAATCAAGTCATTGATGAACATAAACTTCTTAAGCCTAAATTATATTAAAACAGAGGTTTTTGGTGACGGCTCTGACGGCTAGTTGTAGTGATAGCTCCCTTTAAACAAATATGTGAAACCTCGTGTCATTTCTGAACTTGCGAGTTAAGATTTATTCTGAGCTGAAATCTGAGGCACAGATTATTATTTACTATCACTATGTACTTTGACATAGTTTATATGTTGACTTTTTGTTTATGTGTTTGTACATCACTTTGAGTCTCCACAGACAATTTTAAGTGTTTTATAAATACATTTGGTGTGGTATGGTAAAAGTTGTAGCCTACAAATATGAGAAAAAAAGACAACAGTTTACCAGAATGAAGTTGTAAAATAATTAGAAAAAAGTTGTACAAATATTAGAAATAAATATATATATTTTTTAAGAAAAAAGTCATAAAATCTTTAGATGAAAGTTGTGAATAAATAAGAAAAGTAAAACGTTAACAAGATCAAGCTAAACTATCAGCAAAAAGTCCACATTTTTGTAGAGTAAAATTATAAATTCATGATTAAAAGTCCTCATTTTACAAGGAAAAAGTTATGCTTATTCAAAAATGAAGTTGTAATTTTGTGAAAACAAAGTTGTAAATTCTAATTGAAAAAAAATAAAAGTTGATGTAACAAGCTCCATGTGCAGTGTGATATCCATCCATTTTTTTCTGAATTATCTGCAACAAAATAGGTTGGTGAATGTTTGTGTTCGTTATATTTTTTGAAAGATGAATTCAATTCTTAAAATTGTATGACTATATTCATGTAAAATGTTGACTTTTTTTCTTAGAATTGTATTAATTTATCCTCAGTTTTTAATGATTACTTATTTTGTTGTGGCCCAAATACACTATTGTAATAGAGTCAATGCAGCATAAATTTCCTTCTCAGATATATGCATATTCCAACTCCAAACCCTATGATTTCTGTGTGAGGTTTTGGGAGGAAAACAACCCTGTATTAACATCTTAAAATAACCCAAAGTAAAGTAGAGGTTCTGCCGTTTTTACATTTAGAGCAGAAATACTTCAAACTTTCTTTGCTGAACAACAGCACAGAAATGTTGACTTTCAGAAAAAACTAAATAAATAAACGAGCAAGAGAAAAAGCTAAATCAAAGCCTGCTCATATATCTATTTTATTCTTCCTTTTTTTCACTGAAAAAAATCTGCTGTTAGTGCTCTGAAATGTGATGGACAACGTCAAAATAATCTTATATCTTATGGAGTTCTTTCTTCAGTCACGCAGGAGAGGAAGAGATTTAGAAAGAGGCTGAGGAGAGATGAGGAGATCAGAAAGGGCAAAAGAGGGCTCCTGTTTCCCTCTCATGTGATAACAGGACTGCTTTGTTTTTGTCTTTGCTCTTGTGGATCAGTGGCCCTGTGTGAGCTACCTCCTTTTAAGTGGGCTTGTTGCTTTGAGCTAGTATACCACTCTGATCACCCATCCAACCGACATCAGTCCCTGAACACACAAATCCACGACTCCTCTTAATATCCTTCTTGGCTGTCTGATCAAAAGAATGAAAGCCAATTGATAGTTTTCAGTCATGTGACCTGCAAGGGCAAAACAGCAGCCCAAGACGGACCAGTATAAATCAGCCTTTATGGTCCAAAACTTATGAGAAAACTTATGACAAAAGTGAAGACAGCGGCCCGCACCAGCAGTCCCTGACTACAAGCACCACATTGTTTTTGCAGTTATAAATATTTCTGCACGTTTGAGTCAAAATTTGATCCCTGTCACAAGTGCGTAAAGTCACCAAAATTTACACACACCTAATAAAAGTTGAAGAGGATTTTTTGGCAAAGTGAAACACACACACACACACACCCCAGGATGATGACATTTTGGTGAGCAAAATGGTCAAAAACATGAATGTGCTGAAAATCGCTTATTGAGCCAAAAACATATTTATATATATGTAGAAATACACAAACAAAACCAAAACACACGTGTCAGAGCACCTTTAGTACCAGCTACAAATGACAACTCGTCCTAGGGAGTTTCATCAATTGTCTGATAACTTCTCGAGCATCATTGGGCAACCGTCAGAAAACATCGAAATAAATGCAACATATTTTACTTTCTCTTACTGTTGACTAAGTGCTCAATACAAATGCGAGTGTTGCCTGGTTTCCCCCTGGGGCCGCTTGACGTTTAAAAAATGCAAATCCACAACCTCCTTTTCTGTTGTGTTTTCTATCTCAAATGAAATTCCCTGCAAAAAAATCAAATATCCTAGTCTGACTCTTCAGACATCTGCGCTTCCAATGAAGCAACAGCTTTCAGGCATTCTTCTACTTTTGTATGCAAGGTGGTTCCGTTTTCATGAGTTGGTGCGCATGAGATGACAGCTTCCTAGCTGGTGACCTCATGTGATAAAGAACTCTAGATGTTTACAGCCTAAGCAGATCACATTAAAAATCACAATCATGAATTCCACAGAAAAAATATAATGTAGTAAGATGATGCCTGTGATGATTTCCCTTTATCATCGGATATAAATGTGAAATGTTGAGGAGGTCAAGATGTGATGTAAGATCAGGAAGTCAGAGTCTTATTGACAGAGCAGAAAAGAAAAAGAGGGTAGAACAAGCAAAACAAGGATGGTCCGAAATTTACTAAACAAAAACATCCTCGTGAGATAGTGAGGCTTCCAATGGAATGATTCATTTTCCATGCTTGTTTTTTTTTCCTGTTTAGGCCCAAAGAAGTGTGCTGGAACCGATCCCAGCCATCCTCCAGCGAGAGGCAGCATCCACACCAGACAGGTGGCCGGTCCGGCTCAGGACCACACAGACAAACAACCCCACCTGCTCATGATTAAGTGCAGGCTGGAATCACCAACCAAGAAACATGAATATTTATAAAGTTAAAGAGGAAACACACATACACACACGCATACACACAAGAAAAGGCTTCACAAAAATGGCCCAGATTTGAAAAAGGATATTTACCACCATGAAATCCAATATAAAACATCAATATAATGTGAAAATTCAAGTATTAGTCTGCATCCCATTCAGGAATTGAAACCCAAACTTGTATGAATTCTGCTAATACTTACGATCTTTTGCTTTATAAGGGCACATTTACATTCCTGCAGTAACGCCATCAATGTAACCTAAAAATGTATGTAAAAAAAAAAGTGTTTGTGTATAAATGCTTTACAATTTACCCAGCTGCCAAACAAAAACCCACAACCATGAAAATGCACAACCCTGAGATCAATTACTCCACTTAAAGTTGTGAATATAAAAGCACTACTTATATGTGACAGCGGTTCACCTTACTCCCGGTAGGGGGATCTGTGTTAGTAATTAAGGGAAGTCGTCACAAATGTTTGTGCGCTCGTACGTGCGCTCTCACACACGGACGCATGTACGCACAGGCATCGTGATGAAGAGTGTTTACATCAACCAAATGGAAGTGGACATTCAATGACTGGAGCAAAAAGCAAAAACGTGTCAACCTGACCCGCACCAAACACACTCAGTAGCTCACTATTGGACTTACCTTTAATATTACTATTTCATCATATCACATTTTACAATATTTTGGTTTTGGTGTAAAATGTATTATTTTTTTTTTATGTCCGATGCTACGTACACACGACGCATGTGATGTCCATTCAAGAACATGCTGTGTTCACGCTGTACTGTCACCACCAATATTAGTGTATGGACTCACAGTTGGAAGAGGCTTGGTGCGAAATGTCAAAGTGGTGCAAAGCTTGTGTTTCCTGCTCCAGGCTTTTTCTTTGACTGCTCCGAAACATTAAATACTTGGTGTTATATAATTCCGCCTGGGCACAAACATTTATTAATTTCTCCTTTGAACGCAGAGGAGTTAATAGAAAAGAGACACCAGCCTCCTATGGTCTTATGAGGAGCTGCATTAGTTGTTACTTACTAGTTTGCATTTAATTCTAAAATGGAAGTTGGAATTTGGATCTAATTTATTGTGAATGAAAAAGTAAGCAATAATAGCCTTTTCAGATTATAGAAAACATTACATGAGCAGCAAGGAAGATGGGTCACAAGTCTTTGGCTTCACCCATGAATGAATCCTGCAATCTGCCTCAGAACAAACACCCTCTTCTTATTGTTTTCTCACTTCTAAAGTGGAAATGTGATTTTTCCAGCACAATTTCCTATCTCACCACATGGAACGCCCTCCCTCTGACTGGTTTAAAATTGAAATTTTTCTGTAGGGGAGTTTTTAGCTAACATTTTGACCTTTTAGCCGCCTTTTTTATTGTAATTTACGAACAATGTTAGAGCATGTCTTATTCTGTGTAAGAGGCTTGTATTATTGCTTTGGTATTGTCTTGTTTAACTTTGTGAAGTGCTTTATGAGTTACTCTGTGAAAAGTGGCCTGTCTCTTTATCCACATGGTCTTCGTTGAAGACCTAAATGCTGAAGAATCTGGCCTAAATGTGACTCATAAAGTTTGATGACAAACCAACCTAAACTTGGCTTAAACCAAAACATGAAGCTAAAGCAGGATAAGAAAAGCAGAAATCTAAGTGAAAGAACATAAACAGCTGCTAAATTAAGACAACTAGGAAAAAACTGTTAATCACATAACTAAAAAATTAAAATCAGTAATAAACAGAGAAATGAAGAATCTGGTTGAATAAATTCGAGAAGGGAAATGAGAAAAAGGGAAAATATCAAATGCATGAACGTAATTATACATGTATTCTGGCAGAGTAAATACATTTTTCAAATGATAGATTTTTAATTAAATGAATGAAAAGTAAGTTGACACAATAAACTATATTTTATGGAATAACCTCCCTGGAAGCAATAATTAAAATTATTTTTCTGCATTTATTTAAACATAAAGTTTCCTAATTAGCAGGTGAATTTTATCCCAAAACCATTCTGCTGTTTTACTTTATTAAGATATTCTTCCTCTTATTTTATCCTTGTTTTTTTTCAAAAAACAAGGATGTAAATGGAAACTGGTAACATGAAGGCAAAACTGAAAGAGTTTCACCTTCTGGAAGACATTGCATATGACACTTTTGTTGTTCATGAAGGTGGTCTGGAAAAAATAAGGAAAAAGAAGTCCCATCTATAGCTTTAGACTTGTCATAAAAGATCCATGTGAGGCTGTAAAAAGCACTATGACCCAAAAACCAAAAAGTAAATGTATACATTTTACAGAAAATGTTCTTGTCAGAGCAAAAGAAGAAAAAAAATAGTAGGGGTTAGGATGGTAGAAACACAAAATAAGCAAAACTGAAGATGCTGCAGAAGCAGAAAAAAAAAATCCAAGCGTATCCAGGGACTAGCATGACTGGGAATGGGAGAGGAACACAAAAATCTGACAGGATGGGTCAACAGAGCAGACCACAGGGACACAATGGGCAAAGAGAACAAATGAGCTGACAAAAGCAGCAAGAAGCGGGATTGTTCAGGCGCATGCATTCAAGGCCTGATGAAACTGGCATGGTAACAATGATATGGATATTTGCTTCATTTCAAAATTGATTCATAAGGACTATGGTCCTGGTCACGACATGGCGTTGTAGTTACACCAACAGCACTAGTTGTTGCGTCATGCAGTTGAAAGAAGGTACAGGCAAAATCCAAATCTGCTGCATAACGGAAGAGATAAAAAATTCACAATAGTTGCTTGTTTGAACGATAACGTGTTTGTTTTTTTGTTTTGCTGCACGGCCAGAGTTTAAATACACAAACACCTAATAAAATAAAATGTTCTTGTCCAATTTCTGAGCTGTGTTAATGTCCCTGTAATACATCATGAATTATTGCCATTCTTGATGTGTTTAACAGCACATAAAAATTTGGTTTAAATTAGTAATATTTTGTCTCATCATCAGTGTCAGTTTAAATGGATCCTGTGCTAGTAAAATAAATCTGTAATGCTGTTTCCAACCCGGGGGCAGTAAAGGCAGATTAAATTATGGGGGGGGTACTCTATCTGAGACGTAAACTTACCTCAGAAAAAAAGGGGCAGCATATCCAATTCAAAAAAACAAGTTTTGACCTGAGGCTAAGACTCCACAATTCACCTTCATCTCAGTGGGATTTTGTAAATGTCTTCTGCGTTCTTAGATTGATTTTTTTTTTGTACTAGGAGTCATTTCAACTTGTTAAAAAGCACAAAAGAAAAGAGCATTGAGCATAAATACAAGATGCCTGAAAAAATTGGTGCATCTTTTTTTAAAATTTAGATTAGATGAGATTTCATCAAGAAAATATTTGATTTAGTGCACAGTCCAGAATTCCCACCTAAATACATGTTCGTCCATGTTGTACAAAGCATTTTTCTGGCATATTTGAACTTTATCGAAAATTTGAGGACCGTTATTCTTTGCTCATGAGAATAAAGTTCACAAGATCTAAAAAATAATACAATCCTATAATTAATTATTCACGCCTTAGAGGCCCACTCTGATGAAAACACTGTCTGTGTTGTTTTTAACATGTTTTTGAGGCATTTTTTCTGATAATGGAAGACATATATAAAGAAAATTCAATTCAAAATTGCTCAAACAAGCTTCCTGCTCCGCTCTGCTCTGATGCTTCCACCTGCACACGAATAGATCCATGTGCGTCTTTGTTTTCCTCGTCTGAGCTGGAATTGGGCTCAAAACTGTGCGGTTGGATAGCTCCAACGTTAGGTTGGGGTTGTGACTAAGAAAACGTAAGCTCGCAGTACAAACAGATGGATTATGGGAAATGTGGGTGGGCTTTCTTCACGCCAACAGTCTTACCTACAACGTAAAGACAGTTTGTTATTGAACTGCTGCCACTCTGCAAAAACGATCTCCTAGAAAACAACAAAGGTTTTTGAGATTTTGGTTAAAATAAAAATATAAAAATATTTTTAAAAAAATACCAAAATCACTTTTTTTTCTCCACTTAGTTTTTAAGTAGCTTTCCCTTGTGTTTTAATTAGTTTTTCCTGTTTGCGTTTGTGGAATTTGTTTGTATGTTGGGGACTGGTATGATGTCCATTTTTTTATCGATATTATTATTTACTTTTCTTTTTATTATTCATTTATTAAAAGCACTTTCAGTTGTTCTGTGACAGGAAAGGTGCTTGACATTTGAAGTTAAATTTGACTAAACAGTGCAATGTAACTAAAGCTAAAATGTATTTTATCATAGCATTTTATCTTTTTTTATGTCTCTCTGTTTTACTCCTGCTCGGCTAATACTCCCAATGTGTCAAACTTTAGAGACAAGAGTTGAATTATTCAGATTTATTGGTTGTTATGGCTCTGAGCTAATGAGGCTCTTGACATGATTGGAAAAAAACACACAATGACCGACACGGTTACAGGTAAACAGAAGAAAATGTATGTATACTGTATGCATATATACATAGATGTTCAAAATAGTCCCAACCCTTGTAAAAAACCCATTTCCTAGAGTGATTTACTTTATAGCTGAACATTTTCCTCTAAAATATGTTCTGAAGATGCATAGTCATTTAACCTCTGTTCTCCGTTAGTCTCTTTCAGTGCATGTCTCGTGCATGTTTGCTTCGGCAACATTTTGTTGAGACAAACAAGAATTAGGGTAAGTGGAGGTCAAAGGTGGCGCTAAATGGGGCAATGCACAAACACGTGCTCGCTCAAGTCTTCAAGTCATTCAGAACTTGTTCTCCTCGTCCCGTCTTTACAGCGGAAAAGAAAGAATGCAGGTCTTAGACATTTGACACCATGGCTGCCGTTCACATTGAATAATCCCATTTAATCCTGAAAGCTAAAAACTCCTAGTGTCTACCAGAAAAGGTGTAGATTAGGGAGAGAAGATGGAACTTCAAAAATGAAGACAGATTTTTTATAAAAATGTAACTTTATAAAGATGTGTTCAAGGTTTACAAGACACAAGCATTTTCTGGCCGTAATTATCCAGGTTCCCAGAGTCAGTGGAAGCACCTGGGCTGAGGTTAGCACCCTCATTGCTAACCTCACCCCCACACACCAGAGAGGGGTCAAACGTTTCAATTTTTTAACATTTAGATTTGAAACAGAAATAAAAAACCCCAAAAATAAAAGGGGAAAATTTGAAACTGAAGAAAGTTTTGGATGAAATGTTGAGTTATGAAACTTTGAAGCTGAAAAAAATTAAGTTTATATTATACAGTGGTTGCAGAAAGTTTCAGATGTTTCCTTTTTTTTCTTAGGCAAACATCAGTATTTCAGCTTGAATTTTTCAAGTTGTTTGATTTGGGTTTCAAATCTTTATGGCCCAGATTTTGCTTCATATTTCTGCACCTTGTGGAGAATGAGTTAACACACGCTGTACTATTCTGGAGAATCAATATCAACACAACCTCATCTGTCAACACCAAGAGCAAAAAACATGATTTCTGATCCTGACCAATTAAAGATGGAATCATTGTTTTATACTGATCCCAATGGAAGAGGACATGGAATATAAACCATTTCTTCTCTGCCATCACAGATAACTCCAGCCACTAGACTGACGAGCAACACAATTCATACATTAAATCTAAAGATACATTTTCACTCATTCATTTCAGTAGTATAAGCAAATGTTAACAATAATAAGGAATACTTGTGTAGTTTTTCACAACAATTTAGTGTGATAGTAGTCTCAGAAACGTGGTTTCATGCAGAGAAGGGGATTCAAAACTTTAATTTGGATGGCCATGAACTCAGATATTGCAATAGACTAAATAAAGGTGGTGGAGGAGTTGCAACTATGTGGATAAAACTCTGCTTTTCAGAGGATTGAATAGCATGAGCACTGTCATTGACAATATGAGTGAATGTTTAACAACTGAAATTTCTAAGCAAAATAAAAAAAAAATCTTGATCTAAATGTTTTTACAGACCTCCTGGCTATAATATGGATATGTTTACAAGTTGGATGGAGAAAATATTTGTAAATAAAAATAAAGTACATTTTGCATGTGGTGACTTTTATATAAACTTTTTGATCCTCATAAGATTGAAACAGTTAATTGTTTTAATACCATGTACAGCCTTTGCTTATTTCCAAATGACAAAACCAAGTAGGATAACTGCAAGTGGTGCAATATTCATTTATAAAATATAAGAATTTCAATTGCAATTTACGTTTCTCAATGGGATACAGCAGAATCAAAACAGAAGACTCCATCAGTACATTTAAGATACTTGATTATAATCAAGATGTAATTTATTAAAAACTGTTGTTGAGACCTATGAGTATTTTTACAAATATTGGATATTAGGTATACAAGTAGGAATATTATGGAAAACTTTTATAGTAAAACAAAAGTAATCTAAAAAATACTTCTTACTATTCTAAGAGGAGGTAACAAGGAAAATACTTTATTAGTAAGTAGGCAGATCCCAGAGTAGAGTCAGACGTGAGGGGTAAGTTTTAACAGTTTCTTTCTCAACAACAAAAATAGCTAAAGGCCAATAGGGCAGCGGAGGCAGGGAGTTTGGCCGACAATCGACACACCAGATCTAGGAAAGGGCCAACCGAAAAGCAATAATCTGGCACGGTGGAGGAGCCAGGAAGAGGCTGTTGAAGAGGTGGAAATTAATGACGAGAAGCGGGTGTGCAAGGAGGCAGCACCAGGATGAGAGACGGCCACGCCCCCTGCCCCACACCATGGAGACACGATGACGTCTGCAGAAGAACAAAAAAGGAAAACATCAGAATAAAAGCACAAAAAGGAAAGGAAAATGATACCAAACAATAACAAATGCAGGATATTGCTACATGTTTTGATGATTTTTTTGTAAATGTGGGACCCTAATCATAAAAACAAATTAGGAAAAGATGTGGAAATACTGATTGACAGGAATACTAGTTCAATGGTTCTTAACCCAGTAACTGAAAAGGAAATATTAAAGACAGTAAGAGGAATGAAAGATAAACTCTCCACTGATGTCAATGTCATTGACATCAGTGGAGAGTAATCGATGGGATCCTGAAACAATTAGAATAAAATTGTCATTTATCATTCATTTCATCAAATGAAAGTAGCGAGTGATGACATTGTACAAAACTGGAAACAAGAATCACTTCACAAACTACAGTGGCTTGCAAAAGTATTCACACCCCATGAACTTCTCCACATTTTCTCACATCATGACCACAAACATAAATAAATTGCATTGGAATTTTCTCTGAGTTCATCCAATTGCCTTCAGAAGTTGTTTGATGACTGGTGACTGGTCAAACATTGACTTGAGACTTAATAGAGTCCATCTGTGTGTAATTTCATCTCTGTATCCAAATCCAGCTGTTTTCTGACAGTTTCTGTGGTTTGTCAAAAAAAGATTTGGGAGAAAACGGCATAATGACGTGTAAGGAACACACCAAACAGGTCAGGGAGAAGGTTGTGGAGAAATCTGAAGCAGGGTAAGACTAGAAAAGGATTTACCAAGCTCTGAACATCTTACAAACCACTGTTCGTAAGACTTTCCACTTGACAATTGTGTGCCACTTTGTGTTGGTCATTCACATAAAATTACAATAAAATATATTTGTCTGTGGTCATTATGTGAGAAAATGGAGAAGTTCAAGAGGTTTGAGTACTTTTGTATAGACCAGTTTCTATGTTTCTACATCCAAAAACTAGAAAAAATGTTCAGAACTAAATTAGACTCTTTCACCAAAAAGCATATGAAACTCCAAGAGGGACAATATGAGTCAGATCACATCAATAAATGTAACTGGCCCTTAAGAATGTTATTGGAAATATAACAAATACAACTGACAACAAAAACATGTATTTGGCGTTTTTATTGATTTAAAAACTGATTCTGACATGATCAGCCACTGCATGTTAATAAATAAATTGGAACAATATGGCATTAGGGGGATATTGTTAGACTGGATTAGAAGCAATTTAAACAGAAAGCAGTTTGTGAAGTTTGGAATTCCCAATTTTTGGACATTGTTTGCTGTGTCCATCAGGGGTTGGTTTTGGGACCAATATTGTTTATCTTGTAAATAAATTATGTATTCAAGGTTTCCAATATATTACACTTAGTTTTATTTGCTGATGACGCAAATATTGTTTGTGATGGTGATGATTTGCATCAACTCATAGAAATTGTCAAAGACGAAATGGAAAACTGAAGGTATGGTTTAATGTAAAAAAAATGTTCACTAAATTTAAGTTACACAAAAATAATCTTATTTGGTTACTATAGTTGTAAAAATATAAACATAGGCATGCACATAAATGGGCTGAAGCTTGAAAGAATTTATAAAATTTACATTCTTGGGGTTGTAATTTTTGAAAAACTGAACTGGAAAGCACATACCCTATTATGTATTTACAAATGAAATTGTCCAGAAGTATCTCAGTGTTAATTAAAGGAAAACTGGTACTGGACCCCAAATCACTGCAGATTTTATTCCTTTCACTGATCTTACCATATTTTTCTTATTGTGTAGAGGTTTGGTGGAACAATTATAAAACAATGTAACATTCACTTTCAATACTCCAAAAAAAGCCATGGGAATCATACATATAGTAAGTTACATTGATCATACAAACAGATTACTTATACAATTAAAATTACTCAAATTTCATGATCTGACAGAGTCTTGTACAGCTGAAATAATATTCAAGACAGAAAACAATTTATTACCAACGGATATCCAAAGGTCATTTATTTAAAGAGAGGACATTTGTATGCATAAAGTACTTACAAACAAAAAAAGGTTGGAATATGTCGAAAAGATATGGGACAGAACCAGTAAATGCTTGAAACAATGTCCAAAAATACAAGAGTTTAAGTATAAATACAACAATATGACTTTTGATAAATATATAAATATACAAAACAAAACATTTGCACGTGATTATGTAATTCTTTTGGATGTCTTTTGAAATGAGAGTAACACAATGTACTTTTTGCTATGGCACTGAACTTTGATAGTGGGTGTACTGGGTTTAGGAATACTTATTACATAAGTTACGGCAATGAGAATTTATAGATTGTTCTTCTCACTCCCTTTTGGATCTTTGCTGTTTATTAACCTTTGTCTTATTTTCCTGCTCTACAAACATTTTCACGTCTGAAATCTCTTATTGTAACACCTTCTGTCTCTTCAAATCTGTAGTTATCCTTTTCTTCGTTACCTTGAAAACAGCCTGGACTTCGGCACTGTACAGCTAAGCAGACCATGCTGCTGAGCATGTGTACTGCTGTGGGAAGGGGCCCTCACTGGGCATTCAATCTCGTCATTGAATTTCAAACCTTCTGGCATTAAAAAATTCTGCTCTGGCAGCTGAGTTTGCGGGACACATGTTAACCAGCCTTGGGTAGAGGAAACAAGTTGGACAAGGTAGCAAAAAAACAGATAGTTGAGAAGTCATCCTCCATTTTTAGAACCCATTAAATCCCTGTTGGAACCAAACTAGCTGCTGATGGGTACACCCTGAACCGGTTGCCAGTCTTTTGCAAGGACACACACCTACAAATTACACCTGTGATATTTTAGAGATACCAGTTAACCTATGAACAACATTTTTGCACTGTGGGAGGAAGCACAGAGAAAACCCACGCATTTACAAAGAGAACAACTCCACACAGAAAGCTGAGATTCACTATGAGGTGAGAGTGCTGACCACTGCACTACCATGCAGCCCAGTTAAAAAGTCAGTGGACTTAAATCTGAAAGAAAGTGTGCAGCTATCCCGAGGCCAGACTGACAGTGACAAACAATTGACGAGAAAATGGCCAAATCAAAGAGAGCTCAGACAGGAACTTGAGTGATCCGGATAGTCTCCTAGAGGTCAAAGTATTGACTTCTGCTTTTCCTAAAGGCTTTTGATACTTCTCTTGTGTTTTGACCAGAAGATGTTTATCATTCTAGGTCATGCCTTCTTGTTCCATATTGAAACAGTTTTTTTCTTTCACTTGCCACGGGGCCTGTAAATAATTTTACCCTCATAAATTTAATGGTGACTGCAGACAAGTTCTCCACAGATCCAACTCAATGCTGAAAAGCACAACTCAACTTTGATCTGTCTGGTATACTGACAGATGGAAGTAGTACAGTAGAAGACCATCAGTGAACTTGTATCTGTCATGTTTTCATGTCATGTCTGAAAGGCCATCAGGTCGTTGAATTTAGGGGTAACCGAACCTAGAGCAACTGTCTCTACTGAATTGTTCACTTTGTCTGTACACCTAAGATATCAGATCCTTCAGGCAACAATTAAGTTCTTTGATATTAAATCTATCTTTTTATTTTTCACAAAGAAAACAAATAGCATTTTAGCAAACATGGAGACTTGTCCTCTTGAAAAATATTAGGAAGGAGTAAAAGAAAATATATAGAAATATGAATATTGATAAATATGTACATGTACATAAATTGTGTGATATATCTGTAAATATTGTAGGAGTGCACTTGAGTGTGTTGGCGAACACAATTTAAATGGAACCAAATGAGTGTTTGTACACAACAAATGTGTGTTTCTATGTGTGTTTGTTTCTGTGTGTATGTTTATCTATATGTGTAATTGTATGTGTGTTTATCTGAGACTGAAAGTGTACTCATTAGAGAGGAAACTGGGTACCAGAGGCACTGCGTACACTGAGTGTGGTAATACATTTGGTCTAGGTCATTGGGCAATAGGGCAATTTATAAGGATTTTTCTTCCCACTCGATTTTGAATATTTCTTGTTTTTTTTCAGTTTTTTTTTGGTCTCTTGCTTCCTTTAAACAAATGTCCAAAACAAATATGATCATATTATTTTATGGGAGATTAACTTATGTTTTGTGATCTTGCCTCACAATCGTCTCCAATTACAAATGACTTTTTCAAGCTAAGCTATTCAAACAGTAATCATATTGTAACACCGGAAATGAAGTAATGTTTATAACACTGTGAAAACAGCAAGTACAGCGAAAAATAGATTTTATTTAGAAAAATGCACCGGATGCACTTCGCTTGCATGATTTCAGGTTCAAGCCGTTAAATGCCCCAACTTCACAATAAAGTGCTATGGTTCAGCTCCGACGTCTAGCCCAAAATTAAATCCAATGAAACGGATATGGAGTTCTGGACTGCAGAGGCCAGATCGGAGTGGATGCAGTGTGTGTGCCTCTCGCACTTTTTATGTTGCATAAAGACTCCAGCATCTGCACCAGAGCTGGACCGCATGCAGTGTGAGCCCGGGATAAGTCTCATACAGGCTGATATGCATATCTAGGTTTGAAGGTTATAGGTTTGAAGATTGTTCTGCATAATATGCTGGAACCAGATCTCTATGTGTTTGAAGGATGCTGTTAATAGAGTTCTCTATACCATAAATTCACATTTACTATTATATGTAGAAAAATACTAGTTTTTATGACGGTTCCATGATTAGATTTGTTGTGTTTGTGAATCAACACCTTAAAGTTCCACTACAACTATATTTTTATCTATTGTAAAATCGTCTTTTAACTATGTTTATGCAGTTTTTAACAAAAACCAAAAAGCCTGTGTTGTCTGTGTCATCAGAAGTAGCCTTACATTGATATCCCAGCATTCCTTTGTTTACACTGTCTCCCAAAAGCTTACAGAACCACACAACCCCAAACCAACATCATAGCGAAGGAAAACCAAGAGACAGCGATCAACATTGGAGCTTTGCAGCCGTACAGTTTTGAGAAAGATAATATAGGTCCTCTATCAAAAGAAAAACACAACAAGAATTTTTTAAAAGCATGATTTTCAGTGAAGTGGGTCTTTAAAGCCAGTCTGGGAACATTTTGTTTGCCAATAAAATTGTTCATGGAGCAAAAAAAGTTTGAGACTGATGCCTTACTGTTAATCTGACGATATTTCAGGTTTGTCTATATCAGTAGTGAACATGTTGAGATTTTATGGACCGGAAACAATAGAGTTTCCAGATTTCACTTTTCACCCCCCAGCCCCTGCCAACAAATATGAAAAAGGAAAACACTTGGCTCTGCCCACATGTCCACCCAGTTGTTGTTATGAACAATGTACTTTTCCATCCCAGGAAGGTGGGGATTTGGAGAAGTAGGCAGAACAGATGCAGAGGCAGAAGATTCTCTTAGCTCTTTTAGTTCAGCATTAATGTTTTACTTTATAGTGCTTAAAAAAGTCGCGAAATTTCTTTTCACTATTTTAGTCTTCCATTTTAACTGCCAGAAAAAAAAGCATATCCCGGCACCAGGGTTCAAACCTCATCCATGTGATTGCCTTTAAACTCTGGCTTGCTTTCATTTGCCTAATAGATTTTTTTTTTTTTTTTTCCCACTTTACTCCCTTAGTAACCTTCCCTCAAAGACTATGTCTGGGTTTTGCCTCTTGCTTCACTTCAGCTTGAAGCTCCCAGCCCTCACTAAATGTCTTTTTAATGAAAACTGCTTCCTCTCATCACTCCGAGTTTCTAATGGGTCCAGTGTTGCTGCAGGTGGGAAGTTGTCCAAGATGTCTGGCAGACGTACATGCATCAGTGAAGGAACACCTACAAAAACATTTTAAAAAGTCAGGATCATTGGTAAAT
Source organism: Oryzias celebensis (assembly GCA_014656515.1). Taxonomy (NCBI): domain Eukaryota; kingdom Metazoa; phylum Chordata; class Actinopteri; order Beloniformes; family Adrianichthyidae; genus Oryzias; species Oryzias celebensis. The sequence goes on along the minus strand of BNCR01000011.1, from coordinate 16,595,693 downwards.
CCAGGAGGGCATGCAATTAGTTTGGCTTCTCTTTTAACCATGGTGAACAGCAAGAGTGGAGCGTTTTATAGTTAGATAATTCCAATGTCACCTAATTATCAGACTCAAAGGCAGGAAGAAAACCGAAGAAAAACTGTATTTTACAAAATGTTGTTAATGGAGCCCAAAAAATCACTGCACAAATGAAGGTAATTTTGAAATGTTATTTCAAATGGTTCAAAGGCTCACCTTGACTGCTCTTTCCAGACACATTTTGTTATTTTCCTTCTTTGTGTAAATACCTTTTATTGTTTTCTGTGTATTTTTATCCATGGGTTATTCTTTTCTGGAGCAGGAGTGAAAACCAAACGTGCTGCATTGTGTTGTTTGCGGTTAACAAATGATATATATATATATATATATTTTTTTTTTTTTTTTTTTTTTTCTGCCTTGACAGAAGATTAGTGCGTGCTCATCAACAGCAAGATGCAATATTCCCAGATACCAATGATGCAGTTCTCAACCTTCTGGAGTTTCAGTCTCATCCTCATTTATCACTTTCTAGACTTTACTTTGAAAGTAATTTATAGTACAAACCTCTGGTTGTTATCATTAACAGGTTTTTCCTTGTGTGTTCATACCAGGACACACATGCGCCACATACCAGCAACTGTGTTTATTCTAGAAAGAATGCCTATAACTAACGACTGATCTGCGAGACACCACATACTGTATTTATTCCTTCTTCTGAAGTTTTTAAAAGGATTTAAAGTGAATTTAGAAAAAACAACAAGTTATAATTTGTTTTGCTAAATTATCTGGAATGTTGTGCAAATGGTTCTATTTGAAAGATGGTCAGTGGGATCCTTTGGCGTTCATGATAGCTTTGTTTTCTGCTATGATTCGTATATGTGCAAAACATGCATCTGTATACATCTTTAATGCCACTTCCTGTTTTCCAGGAAGTAGTTTTCCGTGAAAGTATTTTTGTTCTTTTTTTACAAGTAAAAAAAACATGGTCTGAAAGAGAAATGATTTTTTTTTTAAATCTGGATGACTGTGTCTGTCTGCATTTATGGGAAGGAGAAACCACTTTATATTGTACTTACTAGGTGTTCAGTGTAACTTTATTCTATGAAGTATACTTGAGTATGTATCAGTATAGACCAGGGATGGCCAACTCCAGGTCTTGATGGGCCACGATGTCTGCATGATTTCCATATATCCAAGCCTGTCTTATGACTGATTGCCTGGTTCAGGTGTGTCCAGCCAATTAGAACATGCCAGAGCATGGTATGTTGGAAAACATGCAGGAATGTAGCCCTCAAGGCCTGGAGTTGCCTAACTCTGGTATAGACCATATACATGTAATGTAAGATGTTCAATAACTTATAGTATTTAATATAATACAGTATTTCAAAAACTGAACTTCACTCTTACAGATTTAATATATTTGAACGGACTACTTTTTGCTAAGGGTTGCTCTGATTGGTGAAAAAACAAGTAACTGCCTCTGTCAGTTGACCAAATAAAGAACCGGAACTGTGTTGAGAAACAGAGTTACTGTTCTTGGTACGTAAAGGAGAAAGGTTATGTAGGAAAATAATTTAAATGACTAAAAATAACTGTAAAAATCTTGAGCTTTATAATCTAAAAAGGAAGTGGGCTGTAACAAATTTGCAACATACCATTTAATCCAGGACTCCATTTATTTTAGCATCACCTTGAAAGGAACAAAAAAAAAAAAAAAAAAAAAAAACAGAAGAATGTTTTTCCAAGGATCAATCCAAAATCCTGGTCAAAGGTCCCTGTGATGTTTTTAATGTCTTTTTTAATCACTTCTTTTTGTTTTGTGTGTGTGTGTGTGTTTGTACTGTTACCCTTTTTTTTTTAAATTAACAAGAATATTGATGCATTTTTTATACCAATGGTTTCTAGATCTTAATGCAAAAAAAAGAGTTTATATGTAAAACGTTTTTGTTCTATTTGAAGGTTAAGTAAAAAAGTTTTAAAAAGATCTAATCCATTTAAAATACTTCAATGTAGTTTAAGAACATTCATATTATTTGAGTTAACTTTAAAAAAGGAAAAAGAAAACAAATTCAAAAGATGGATTATTGTCCTGCACGTTCATTGTTTTCTTCACCTGTCACTCCTCCTTCAATGCTTCTGTCTGCTCTCTGGGTGGAGGATTTGGCTGCTGATCCTGATCCCACAGACAAAAGGATGGTGGATAATCAGCTTCTTTTCTCATCCAGCCTGAATCGGCTCACTTCGGTATTCCCATTCAATGCCTTGCTTCCTGAAAAGGGACCGTGAAGTGTCATTCTGCTTCCACTCCTCCCTGATCTTTGGCTTTTATCCCTAATGTTTTTTACGCTGTTTTGTGCCCTAATGCAGTCTTTCCAGCAGTTACAGTCTGATTGCTTGTTGCAGTCACTTTTTTTGCAAAAACGTTCTGCTGGCTGTTTTAGTAAAGCATTCTAACAAAACTGGTTTTAAGGGAACAAAGAAAGAGAAAAAAGATCAATGAGGCCACATTGACAATAACTGAATAGTTAAACTTTGCTGACTTTCAAGAAACAAAACTGTCAAAAGCTACGGATGTCCAAACAGTGGATTGATTTCTTGAGCTGCTAATGGCAAGACATACAGAGTTGATTCATCAGCAACTTCAGTGGGCTGTGCTCTCTGAACTGAAGTGTTATGGGAATTCACCTATTGTTCTGCCTGGACCGCAGCAAGTAAAACGCTCTGCCAAACCAGAAACTTTGCTCTGGTGCTGGAAGAAATAAATCCCCTTCAAGCCCAAGCCGTCCTCCTCACAAGAACTGTTCTGCATCTTTTAACACAGGGGTGCCCATCCATCAAAAGTGTAGGTAGATCGCAATATCATCAAAAATATAAACAAAAACAATAAAAATATATATTTTTTAATTTCTTTCAGGCAATCGTTATCATCGCCATGGCATTGAATGACATGCAGAACTGTCAATCAAATATGTTCTGAGACATATGTCACTTGTTACACCTTGTTACACTTGTTTTGCTACACCAAGTTCCACAGCAGATATTGAGTCTTTTCTTCCTCCTACATTTCAGAAAGGTGTGAGCAGATGTAGCTGCTGATGTGCCTTATTTCTGATAGGCTAGAGCCTCAAACAGAACGCACATGGAATGTTTCAGTTGTTGGCACACCGTGTGTTGCAGCGCTGTTCACATTAGAACTACAAACACGTGTCAGAAGTGGCATAGCAAATTTTTCTAATGTTGTAATCGTAAACATTTATCTAAAATTATCAATGTAATAAAAGAAAAAAAAAATATATTTTTTATCTACAGCTAAGGCCATGACAACATGACAAAGTTAGAGGCATGACTCTGAATTAAATGAAGAGGCCAATCGTCCATTTTTATTTGGTTGGAGAGCGACAGGATTATTTGAGCACCAGTACCAGCTCTGTCCAAAAATTGTGGAAACTCTGCTCTCTGCCGTTGTGGAGGCAAGCAGTTCCCCTTAGAATAAAGAGGAAGAACCTGACACACCTCCAGCTGAGGAGCACTCCTGAAGTCTACATGGATCAACTCCAAAACTGTTACTCTAAAATAGTTTCTTTTTCTTTTATTCTTTGCCACTGACACAAAAAGGAAAATTTGTGAGAAAAAATAATTTAAAAAGCTGCAAAAGACCGAATTCCAGGAAACATTTTAAATTTCAGCCGTATACCCAGACTACATGTTCTCACTCCAAGTTGTCACATATTGACGCCTGGGTAAGGAGCCCTCCGCATCACTTTTTGACGACATGGGTGCTCCCAACACCTAGTTTTTTGATGCACCAGCTGCTCCGATTAAATCAGGGGTCCAGTCATTTTGTGGGATGCTGTACCATACGTGGACCTAACCTCAGGATGTGTCCAAACGTGGACTGAACCTTGGGACACGTCCAGTACCGGTACCCTAGCCCGGTCTGTGTGCGGTACAGATCGGCTTCGGGTACTTGGTTACGGTTAGGGTCAGGGTACTGGTGCGGTACCAGATTGCACCGGTATTGGTTCACAGCCTGGAGGTTGGGGAGCCTTGATTTAAGTTTTGACGCGGAGGGCTCCATACCCATGTGTCAATATGTGACGACTTGGGAGTGAGAACGGATTGACCCAGAAGACTAATAAGTCCACTTTGGATTTGAAGGCTGCAAAACACTGAAAAAAAAAATGCAAACTAGAAAACAATTAGTACATTTAAAATGAACTTACAAGGCATTTCTAAAACATAGGAAAAGCTAAATATTTTATTATTAATGCAAATAAATGTCTTCATGAGCAGCTTATTTGAACTCTGAAGTCATTTGTAAGACATTTACAAATACTAATAATGTCTTAATACACAACTTAATCTTATAAGTACTTTTATGAAGGAATCCTATTCTAACGCGTTAGTGACTAATTCAAATGTTTTGGGCTGCCTGGAAGCTGAAGCCATACAGACATATTGAAGTACAGACACCCTCTGTCACCAGAATTGCCTGGACCAATCTGAGCCGTCCTGTACCTGATTGATAGTGGAAATGAGGCTTTGTGTGTTAACTGAACAGAAACTGTGTGGCACAAAGTAATCTGTAATTTTCCATTCAAAAACATGTAAATTAGTTTGTTAAAAACATTTCTTCTCGCTGTTTTATTGAAGGTCTATTTAAAACTTTCCTTCAATGCTGTAAAAACGGTCAGTAAAACATTTTTTGGGGTTTCACTGCTAAATTAATCACTTTTTTCCAAACAGAATGCCCTATTTTTGTATGATTTTAGGTCTAGTGTGAGTATAACATGGAAAAATGACAAAAATAACTTAATTTCACATAAGTGAGGTTGTCCTGATTAAAATGTTACCAAATAAGCAACCAAGTCTTTCAAATAGAAAAACAGAGATAAATGCAAACGTAGACAAAAACTGAGATTTAGGTTCTAGGCTCCAAAGGGTTAAAACACTTTTCATTATCAGTCTGTGTATGTGAGTACATAAATATAAAAAGTATTAATACCCTATATTTACAGTACATCTTTTGGAGCTGGTCATTTCATAAGTAGCTTGCATGCTGAAAAGGGGTGGAAAGATTAAATAAAAAGACTTTGCAAAAGTTTGTAAATAAAGTTCATCCAAAAAAGGCTTGAATGTAAAATGCACTTTTCCTTTCATCACAAAGTATGTTGTGTTTTTGTTTTAAGTTGTGCTTCAATTAAAAAAAAAAAGCAAAAGTTTGATCTTAAGCACTAGCAGGATGCCACTCATCTTTCTGTCATCAAGCTTCATGAGAAAGCATTAAAACAAATATTCTTTTTTTTCTGTATTTGAGAGGAAGTACGTGATTATTTAACATGACTGTTATTAATTAATTCCTTAGAGTGGGGGAACTTAGAGAGAAGCGCTTTTGAAGCACACGATTTCAGTGTTTCCTGTGAAGGCAGCAGCTCCCAGGAGAATGGAGCTGTTGTCTTATTACTTAAGTAGAATCTCCAACCTCCTATCCTCCCTCTGTAGATTCCCATCTTGTCGTCTTTTATTTGCTAATTTTACTCCTTCTTAGGGAGCCTGTTTTGCGTTCAGTGATACTTATTGCATCATTTTCAGCTTTTGTTTTCCGTTCAAACTGTCTGTCCTTTATGTGCTTTTTCTTCTAGAATTGATTCATCTTTCAAACACAAGGGAAAACAGACATTTTTATTTTTAGTAAAAAGCAGGTGATGCAAGCTCTTCTTTTGTATATTTGAAGATGATATGCTGCTCGAACCATCCAAACGAAGCAAAACCTTGATGTTTTGTGTCTCTGACTTTTTTTTTCATCTTTCTAAAATATTGCTTTTTCAACGCAGAACCATGCTGGACATGAAAGAAAAAAAAATGTTAGAAATACAAGGAGCTGCAGCATATTTTGTATATGTGAGGCATGATTCATTCATACAGGCTGGTGTTTTCAGGCTGTTTCAGGGTAAAGCCCCTCTGTCTCTTTTCAAACTTCACATTTCAAAATTCATTGCTTTGCTCCTTTGCTACTCCTCAACCTGAGCATCAACAGGAGCTGGTTATCCCATCTGCTCATCAATGATTCACCTTTTTTTTTTTTTTTTACCTCTGGCTGCAGTTTAATAACACGCGGCATCAGAAAAATGGCACGCGAGTTTGTCTTTGTCCATGGGAAAGCTAAAGCGCAGAAATCTCCCGGCCGTCAACAGTTAAAGTGTTTGATCCCACAGGAAAGGAACAACTTTTTCGCATAACTGAGGATGTATCGCAGCCCGACTGCAGTCACCAAAGCACACGTCAGGTCAGCGTGTGTGTGCGTCCTCATTCAGTCAGCAGGATAAAGGTGGTTTAAAGCTGGTGTATTCCTTTTTGTCTTTTGTCCTTAAAAACAATGAACAGATTCTTTGTCCACAAAAATATTGTTCTCCACAAAGAAATCATTTGGGCCCAACAAAAGAAGAGCAACCAAAGGAATATGAAACTACGTGGACTGAATATAGCAAAAAAAACCACACACTGAAGTTAGGTAACACACTGAGGAAGCGTTATAGCTACGGACAAATCCTTACCACACACAAAGCAGGGCAGGGAACAACTATAAAAAAGATTTTAACCATTTCATCAAAAACTATAAATGAAGAAAAAAGCTGCAATTTAAAGTCTACCACATAGTTTAAATCTCCAACAAATAAATCCCTTTAAAACAAACAAAATAATGTTCATAATGAAAGACAGAATGGCAGTTTTTCCACTAGTCTAGTCTGCGTATCCCCTGTTTTATTTTTGGGTCGCTTGGGGATAAAGAAAACATCGATGTCATTTTTCAAAGAATTGGAAAAAATTAACAATTGAATTTCCTTTGCTACTGAAGTTGTGAGCTAACCACGGCCACATTCCTAATACAGTCATATCTGTGAGCTCATTTTCTTCCACTTGAGCCAAGGATTCATGTACGTTCTCATGTTCCGGAAAAAAAATCCAAAGTAGCATCCCAATGATGCTCGAGGGCTTAGGAGATGATAGGTCAAATCCCTATAAGGTGTACCAAGATGGCCACCAAATGGTGGTGATAGAATTAACAAAGCAGCATGTGTGAGAAATTTCATGAAGATTAAAGTTTTTTTTTTCCCATATTGTGAACCGTAATAATTTTAAAACTTCCTTTGGACATCACCGACACGTGTTTTGGTTTAACTAGTGGATTTTTGTTTTTTCCTTGTTGACTCTTTGTCAGAGATATTGGCAACATTTATCTTTTTCAAGGGTTTCACTCGCTCTGATGTCATCATTTTTGGTGGTGGTGGGGCTCTTTCACTATGTTTCTGGGTATTAGGTGCGTACAAATTTTGATACGTTTTTGAGTATACACTGGGGGTGAAATTTTCACTCAAAGGCGAGGTAAAAAAAAGAATTGTGTAGACAATCTGGTCCTTGCAGTCCAGGCCTGCTGTGGGCCATAAAATACTAACACCTAATTGGTGGTGAGTGGTTCACACCAAAGAAGACACATCCTTAACTATTTTAAAACTGAAGCCTTGGTTCCTTCATAGGCTTTTAGTCATTCACCTCTTTTTTGCCAACCAAGGAGAGAATGTCTGATGTTTGATTTAATGTGCTGAACTACGGTGTCCCAGAAGGTTCACACAACACATGACAACACGCAAAAAAAAAATTACAATCACAACACAAAAAAGTCAACTCACAACACAAAAGGTCAGGTAAATGTGTTATGTTGTGAGTAGAATTAGTAAGTTGATTTTTTTTGAGTTGTGAGTTGACTTTTTTGTGTTGTGACTTAGTTTTTCCACATGTGTCAAATTGTAGTATGTTGTGTTGCAAATTTAAAGTGTTGTGAAGCTTCTGGGCCACCATAGTTGAACAGATGAGGTAAGAAGTAACTAGAAAAATGTATTTCAGCTTTAATATCGGTGTACTAAAATTTTTCTTTCTTTCTGGCAGTTTCTTCCTGCATAAATGGAGCTTTCAGCTCACAGAGGTCCTGAGCATCAGGACAGATTTCACGAATTAGTTTCAACTTGAGTTCTGTATCAAATGTATTATAACTGTGTCCCTCCAGACAGAAGTGGCGCTTATAGCGAAACATCGCTTACATCAAACCTGCCACTCCGCTGCGCTCTTTGCTCATTTTGATCTCAGGTGTTTCATATCAGCTGCGTAGGTGAGAGGAGATCAGACAAGTCGATATCTCCACTCTTGACGCTTGGAGCAGAAATCTGCTCGAAAAACCGGTCGTTTGTGTTCCTCTGTCTTTGTTTTTTTCTTTAGAAGCTTTCTGGTTTTTTGTGAACAGTGATTTAAAATGAATTTTAAAAAAGTAATAAAATCAGCGTTTCATTTTCATATGCATATTAATAAAAAAAAGTCTCCACTTAATTTATTTTTGAATAACATTTTAATACTAAAACAGTCCTATCTGTAAGCAAAACTCTTTTCATGGAATATTGATTTCCCCATAGCCCCCTGCTATTTCTAAATAAATATGAATACATTTTGTTTGTCCTGTTGCAATAGTAGCGTTCCAGTGGATCTTCACGAAATCACAAACTCCGGCTCACATAGAGAGGCAGTAAATTAAATTGAATTATCAGGCCTCAAAGTCCCAAACAAGGATTTTAGAAAATCGTTTTCCCGGAAAGCCAATTTCAGTATTATCTTCCCTGTAACTAAAACTACTACTGAAATAAAAAAAAAAAAAAAAAAAAAAAAACAGGGTGAAGGAAAGTAAAATAGATCAGTGAAAATAGCAACTGTCAGTTCCACAACAGGATATGATTAGAAGGTAAACATTAGGGAGCTGGGTGTTGGAGGTATATAGGAGCTGGACTGCAGTGAAAAGTATCACCAGAGGCAGCCTCTCTGGCTCAGGCTCATTATTAGTCGAGCATTGTTCCAGCTCTGAATCAGGGCTGCAGTCTTTGAGAGAAAGTGATTCTCGGATCTGTCCAATACATTAGCCTTTGTTCTCTGGTGAGATAATGTCAAGGGATTTCTGTCACACCGGCACTTATTTATCCTTTTCTGGACACATTATGTGGCCCCAGGACTCGCCTGGAACTTTTACTTGCTATCTGTCAAGCTAGAGACATGCCAGACATGTGAGGCGCTTTCAAGAATGCACTGAATACAGGATTATAGCCCATGTGGTTCACACTGGACAAGTTGGGAAGGGCTTCTTATTCTTTTTCTACTGTTACTAGCGCTTGCCTGCCACCTACAGTTGGAAAAGGCTTGGTGCAAAACGTCAAATCAGTGGAAATCTGGCAAATCTTACTCCAGGATTATATTTTCACAGCTCTACTCCGATATAGCCTATAAAAGACATGGTGTCATAGAATTCCGGACGGAAAAAAAAAACACAAAAAAACACATATGGACTCCATCCATATGTCACTACCTGGATGGTCAAAGTTCGACCTGGTTCAACTTTCGACATTCAATCGAACCAGGAGGACCTGGCTGCGGATGTCAATGGCCAGAACCAGAAGTCCTTGATCTGAACCAGAAGACCCCCCCACACGTCAATTAAAAAAAAAAAAAAAAAAAAAAAAAAAAAACATTATTTTAAGAGGCGACCCTAACAGCTACTATTTTTTTTCCATTTTAAGCTTTTATAAAAGTTTTTTTGCCAATTCAAGTGAGGGTAGAGTAAGTTCTCTTCCGGCTGATGTCAGAAGCAATCTCGTCTGGAGCCAGGTTCCTCTCACTTGACCGGACTTTGCCGAGGGCAGTTTGAATGTAGCTTCACTCCAAGTCAGTAGAACTTCCTACTCAAAAATTTCTAGTCCCTAAAACTACACCCCTACAGGACCCCCAAAGGGTTTAGCTTTAGTTAGTGTGATGTTTCCCGGACATTGTACCCAATTCTACTAAATATGTGACAAAGATGTCCAGCAAAGCCTCTGCAGTAGCTCAAAGATGAAATCATCATTTTTTCTCTCTTATCCAGTCTTCTATGTAGGGATAACAGACAGAAGTATGAAATGGACTGTAAAAGTGAGAAAAAAATCTTCCTTCAGAGTGAGTGGGCCCAGGCCCTTGGGCAGAGACAAATCACTTGAGGCATATTACTTTTTGCTTTGTACTTTAAGGCGTTCTTTCCTCTTAGATGTCTATTTTAGTCATGAATAGGTATGAGAGAAAAATGAGGTATTTCCTCTAATTAGAAACACTAGGTACAAGGAAGAATGTGGGCTTTTTGTTCTTTACCTAATTAGACTGCAAAGATCTAGAAATATGCATTCTCTTCTTACTGAGGCAGAAGTTGGGGCCAACCTTAAGGGTCTGACCCAGTAAAAGTTACAGGAAGAGCTTCTACCGACGTGGAGGAAAGGATATTCTGCTAGAACGGGGAAGCGAGCGTGTGGTGTGACAGGACAGTCATGGCTGAGCCTGAGAAAGTGCAAGGATGGAAGAAAATGTCATCTCCCCGAGTGGGAAAGCGCAAAACATGACTCTGTAGGAGGAAAGTTCCCCACATGCGAGCGTGTCCACACACCTCCTTTTTCCTGTACACGCAGCTCTGTCGACAGCGGGTCTTTTGGGATTCCTGTGGAGAAGTTTGTGTTCTCATGCTTGAGCCGGTTATCCTTTGACTCACCCGTCTAACCAAACCCAGTTTTTCTGTGAAAGTCTTGTTTTTGAGCTCTCTCAACAGCCCCATCTGCCCTTTATGTTTGGCTAGCAAAGAAAAACTCTTCTGACGAGTTCAGAAGAAGGAAAACCACCTTCAGAAAGCTTTAAGTTAAGAATGGAATTTCCCATTTCTGTATAATAAAGGTCAGCATGCTAGTGACCATTTGTCAGTGATGGGAGTTGAGGGAGACATTTGCTTTTTAAATTGGGCATTAGATACCACTTTGAAATCAGCTCACATTCAAATACATTGTATATTTATTAGCTAATTTGACTGCAACCTGCACAGAATTCTGTTAAATGGAAAGTACTCACAAAGTTTGGGTTCCTCACAGGTTGTTAAATAAGAGCCAGAGTGCAACCAGAAAGCTCGCAGATTTGATTGCTTTTTTAACTGAAAACAACATCCAAACTTGTACCCAAGAAAGAACAGCTTTAATTTAACATATTAATGGCTACATTACTTAGAAAGTTCTGAGTAATGCTTTAAACGTATTGGATATGTATACAAAAGCCTTAAGCTGCATTCACACCGAACACGATTCGCGCGTCAGGGTCCTGCTTGTCTGGCAGCAGCACCTTTTGGGCGCCACGGCCCAACTTAGGAGTGGTCTTTGTTTAGCTCTTTAAAATATTTAAACCTGATCTTCCAACATCCTCCGTCCTGTCCTAACCCGCAAATCACACTTGCTGTGAATACACCATTCAATGACAACTCGCCTTACGAGGAGATCCGGGCAGTCTGTGGGTGAAAAATGAACAAAGCATCATTTGTTCAGGACACAAAACATCAAGGTATCTGTTCAGTGAGCAAGTAGCAAGGTTGTAGTGAACACTTATGCAACACACAAGAGGGATTACGAGGGAAGTAGTTGAGACGGAGGCATCTCAAATGGATTTAGTGCTGATCAAGTAAGAAGTGGGTGCTCCTTGTGTGCAGCCTAACTATTGAAATGTAGGAAATTAGAAAATCAAAGTGTTGTTTCTGTGGAAAACCTATGGGTGTCACACTAAGGAACCAGCACTTACACCTCACCAACAATCATTTACTTTACAAATACTTCACAATGCACTTACCATGCGCAAAACAGTGGTACTTTCCGTTTTCGTGACGTATTTTAGGGTGGCCTCAAAGGAACTGGAAGACATAAAATGTAGCCGCTGCTTTCTGTGACCCTCCATGGGCCCAACATCCTAAAAACTCTCAGCACTCGTACTGGTCAACTACCATGGGCGCATAAGACTAAGGCTTAAGAATATCTGCATCATTAACTTTTTGTAAACATCCCCTACAAACATAAATAGCACAAAAAAATTACAAAGATGTGATCGAATGGTATATTTTTTATTTTACTTTAGACTCCAACCGTCTCCTTTCTTACAAATCAAATCGAAGGTAAAACAAATCAAAATGAATATTCCCCAAAGAAAATACTAATGGTACGTTCCAACAACAACAAAAGCCTCACAGTATCAGAAGACAACATGTTTGTTAAAAATAAAATTCTGATATAGTTTCAGTCGTTGTCACCACTGATTTCTTGAAACACGCTGCTTTCACATGTGAACAGTGGGGGTATTTGTGAGGCCACGCCAACACACATCCTGACACTCCACAGCTCCTGTTGTCACATTTTTTGCTGCAGGAGATTTTCAGCTGGAGATGTTCTCACACCTTGAAAGAATTTGAATGGAGGAGGGCTTAAAAAATGTAAAAAAAACTGTCTAGAGCCCACAGGTGGTGTGACATGATGCAAAAAGTGTCTTGTGGAAACTCTTGCTTTCTTTTTAAGACAATAGTTGTTGAGATATGGTCTTTTTCTTGGCATCAGTGCAGAATGTGTTCAAACAAACCCACAGCAGTGACATGTAAAAGGAGACAAACATACAAGTCAAAAATAAAGAATATGGAGTCACTGCATGTTTGCACACAAGTGTGATGTTTTAGTCATGAAATCTGAGGGGGGAGTATCTCAGTGTCCAGGACTCAAAGAGTTACGGATTTGTACTTCATGTATAAAATTATTGTGATCTTAACAGTTTGGAACAAACTGAACTAAAAAAAATCAGCATTCTTCAACCTCTGTGTGATGTTTCTTTCTCTTTGTTTTGCCTTGACACAAACCCGGTTTAACCCGACAATTTTTAAATAAAGCTACTTTGAATTCAAATAACGTTCATTTTGGGGGAAAAAGGCCAACATTTAATTGAATATAACAAACTAGAACTGCACAGATTAGAGGAAAATCCAGAATGAAAAAAGTGAAGCTCTTAAACTGTAACTATTGATAGTCAATGTTTGTACTACTGGTCACGAAGAAAGATTTGTTTCAGAAAATTGAAAGTAGCTTTGAGGTATGAGCATCTGTAAATATATTTGGACGTATCGATAAAAAAACGGTTCAGTTTGATACAGTTGTAATCAGTCATTGAATCCCACTGAACCCAGTGGCTCAAATATTATATGAGATATGAATTTGATAAATGTATCCCTACATTTGGTAGAACTTGTCCTTTTGAATTTTAGTGGGTTTGTCAGTTTTTCTATTGAGAAAAATGTTGTATATTGTACCAAACCAGTTCTCTAATGTTGGTGAGATTTCTATTTTTAATACAGGAAATGTATTTATACTAAAGTAATATTGGGTTTCTATAAATCTTTGATATCATTAAAAAAAACGTGACTGTTTTGGACTGACTGGACCCAAACCTTGACCTCATTTGGACGTTGACTGAGCCGTCAGCTCATGGTTATTTAATAGGCGAGCGGCGTGCACGCCAGGAGGTGGTCACAGTGCAATTATAAAGCCAAATGAGACTTTGTAATAGGCTGACTGAAGCAAACGGCTTTATTGAAATCAATAAATGCATGAAGACCCAGACAGTGTCTGTTTGTCAGGTTAACAGCATGTGGTCACACAATCAATGATGTTTGACCACGGATGATTGAAAGCAAACACACAAGTGTTCCAGGTGATACACTCAAAGAGAGAAACCATTCATGAGAGCATTGACATGCAGGAATACAGCTTCTTTTTTTTCTTTTTTTTTACTAAAACATTATCAATGTGACTGTATAGCCTGAATGCCATTTAAATCACAGTGGAACATGGTTCCACTGCCAACACAGAGCTGTGAAAAACACTCAAGGTCAGGTCCTTTTGTTCTTTTGCAGGAGTGTGAAAATGTAGATTTACTCTGCATAACTAATGCGTTCTTCAATCCAATGCACGGCCCTGCACAGTGATGGATTTTAAGTCGAGATTTGTCTCTCGGGTTTATGACTGCTTTTCTATTTCTGTTTCCGCAATAACTGCTTATCTCACACAGTCCAGAAGTGGAATAATGTCAGAAATAGATTCTTTTTGACTGGGTGACTGTCTATGTCACAGCAAAAATCACAGCAGCTAAAATGATACCAAACACTGAGGGCACAAGAAAGAATTTTGTTCACATTTGAATTTTATTTTTTGCTTTCCAGCTCCCAGAAAGCCTAAATAACATTTTACTGTTCTGCTGCATAATTCTCTGGAGAGGCAAAGCAAGCCATTGCACTGTTCATAGCTCCTCTCTACCTTCCATGTTGACAATTCATGATGAGATCCCTGAAGACAAGTACTTACTTCCTGTGAGAAGGTAAAACTGAGGGAGATTGCTTAAAAACACATTTCTTTCCACATTGAAATTCTCCTTTTAGCACACAACAAATGCAATAATATGCAAACTTAGGACATTTATTTAAGACGCAGCATCAGACAAGATATTTAGCATTTATTTTCAAGAAGACAATAATGATTTCCAGGTGGACGGTGTATTTTGACGGGTGCATTTTTGACCGCTTGTGAATCAGAACCTGCAGCATCAGGAGACCAGAGCAAAGATCCAAACTGTGGTGTGGAACAGTTCTGTTATTGGCTGTGTAGCGGTCTTTGGAATCATCTCTAGAGGCTTGCGTCTGTATGCTGATAATCCTGTTGGAGCAGCATTGCAGCAGGCTGAGCTGAGAGGACACACTGGGCTGCTCAAGGTTGCATGACAATAAAAAGGTGAGGCATTTTCTGTGTCCTTATGAAGTGGAGATGCTTTCTGTCAACTGGTCATCCATGAGAACTCCTATGTTTGGGGACAAATCACAAGGTATTGACCATTTTAAGGGGAGATTCTGCTGTATTGAAATAAACTAGCAGCTTGGGTGGGGGTGGAGGGGTGATGCTGCCACAGCATCAGACATATCATCTTAAAATATAGTTTTTGAGGGTCCAGCTTCTTTTTGACAACTGTTTGTACTCCTCCTATATGGATCTTTTTTACTTTGATGATACTACTCAACAAAGTTAGGAGTAAATAGTTTAAATCAGAACACTGACTCTTATGTGATGTTAACTTTTTTCCTGATGGTGTAAATCTAATGCTGTGTTTATACCAGACTCAATTTAAATGTCAAATGTACGTGCTCCGCCTTTCTTGATGCACGCCAAATTCGCTGCTCGACACTTGTCCAAAAACATGTGTTCATAAAATCTGCGCTCCTGATGCGTGTGGGAGGAGCTACCATTAAAAGTTTTAGCCTCATCGCTGCCTCATGGAAGACAAGGATGTTGTTGAGATCCGGATTCATGACATCAATCAGAGACTCTCCCAGTACGATGCGCTTCCCCGTCCACTGCAGGAGCTGCATCTAAATGACGGCTGCTTTCAGCAGTACTTCAGTCTTTGTGACCGTCTTTTGACTTACTGTCCCGCTTTAGTCAAGGAAAGAAATAAAAGTAAAACTAAAAGACTTGTTTTGTTATTGTCTGGATACAAATAAGAAAAATATCATGAAGTTCAAAAGGAGAACGGTCAGCTTCTCTTCCATGTTGGCTTTGGACTTCACGCACAGATCACATCACCAACATGTCATGGACCAAAGCTGGGATCCAGATTGATTGATGGGACGCGAAGTCTTCACTAAAGTTCTGGTATTTGAACTGTAAAATCATTGCGCTTTGCCACCTCTCAAGTATTCTTTTGGTTTTATTTTAGGGGTATTTTTTTGTCATTTTTAAATGGATTTTACAAAATTAATAGCAGTCATTTTAGTGATTTTGATCTAACAAAAAGTTAGTAAATTTTTATTAAAGAAAATATTCAAATGCTTTTGAATATTTTTTCAGATAAAAATTAAGTAACCTTTTTTTTCACAGAATCAAAGTTTGCAACACTTCGTGTTGCTAAATGACAAAGAAACAAGTCAAAATAAAATAGGAATATTACTATAAATGTTATTAAAGAGTGAAACTGATTAAAGTTTTACTAATTAGGAAATGTTTAAAGACATTCTAAAAGAAAAACAACCGCCCAAAAAAGATACAATAAACAAACAAATGTTAACTGGTAATTTGAGGAAAAAGGTTTGTTTATGAAATTGGAAAATAAGATTCTAAATTTGCTTTGGATTCATGCTATGAGGATATAAACAAAACACACAGGGTTTGTCAACTTACATCAATTGACAGGTTTGTGGCATCATAAAGACTGAAGCACCCGCACACAGAAAGTATTCCAAACTGATTCTGCTTTTGTTTTCAACCCAACCGTGGATGTGATGAAACTGGAAACTTCAATTGTCTGATGCATAATGGTACTGATCATATTAACATTTTTTTTTTCCTCTCAGGACTGCGTATGAATATATTCCGACAGTACTGAACAATATCTACATCTGGCAGGTAATGAAATTGGCCAAAGAGTTTTCCCGGCAACAGCTTGTCTTTCCTGTCATTTGTCATGTCAATTGAATCTCCAGGGGGGACGTGTTCACTGACAGCAGAGCACATGAATGCCATGCTGCGCTAAAGTCTCTCATTTCTCTCTCAACCTGTCACTTAACTCTTCTCTGAGCTCTGCTTTTGTACCTACATGTCAGTCGTGCTGTCCACTGGTGTCTGTCTCTTTCCGTCAGAAAGTCAGTGAATGTTTTTTTTTTTTTTGCAGTCCTCAAAGCCTCCATCCCTCTGTGTGAGGTCTGCACAGAGCAGGTTAGGTCTCCATCCACTCTGACACTTATCTTGACACGACTCAATAACTTTCACTGAAACTGGATGCTTTGAAACCATGCTGAGATTATGTGACCCTGTGCTTTTATACCATTTGTAAAACAAAATACATTTTCCTTCACCAACACTTTAGTACAATAGAGACCTTTTTAGTTAACTTTGGGTGGAACTACATTTAAAGTCCTCAGTTTAATGGGCAGAATATGTGTTTTTAAGTAATAGCTGCAAGCTGGCATGAAGTACCGGATTTTCTTCACAATAAGGCTCACCGGATTATCTTATATTATTATATTAACTCTGAGCCAGACCAGTTGAAACCAGTTAGATGGGTGCTTCAAGGGACCAAAGTAGTACTTTTCCATTGAAAAACATAGTTATAAATCACCTTGCTGGCAGGAGCAGGGAGGTTGACACTGGCCACTCAAAACGTAGATTTGGTGGAGATGACCATATAAGGTATCAATGCCTCTGGGGGTTTCTTCTGTCCTGACAAACAAGGCCCACCTGGGGGACTGTAGTGGTCCTCGTCTTTTCATGGTGGAGAACCAGAGTACTCTGTACGAGTCTGATCCAACTTTTATTAAAAGGACTAAATTCCAATTGAGTTTATTGGTCACTTTATTTACTATTTCTTAATGAATTATTACATTGTTTTCCACTTTTGTGTGGTTTGGTGAGATGGTGAAGCTGTAGTACAGGGATAAAAAAATTCAGCTTTTCCTAAAAAAAAAAAAAACTCAAATATACAAGATTGTTTTAAGGTCGGTTAATGTTTTAGTTGAATCTGTTTAATGTCCACAGTTGACTTTGTTTGTCTTGACAGCTTTTTAACAATTGATTTCTTTGACTTTTCTATTGTAATAGAGAAGTGGTGTCTTTTTTCATTAAATGTTGCTCAGATTAAAGAAGTTTTTTTTTTTTTTTTTTTTACTTTTATATCAAGATAACCCACTTCCAGTACATGCTGCACAAGGCATCTCTGACTCTTGGCAAAGCTATAAACAGTTATGGGGTTACTTGCACATTTTAAGGTAATAATTTATTATGTTCTGACAGCTGTTATTTCTAAGTCTTTGCATCTTATGAAGGCAATTTAAGATCAGAGCAAAGAGATGATGCAGACAACTCAGAAATGTGTCTCTTACGTTAAGCAAAAGTGGCAGTCTGCCAGTTCCACATTTAATAAAACATTTGATCACTTCAGCTTAAATAAAAATCTTCAGGAAGAATGCAATAGATTTTGTTTCATGTTTTATTGCAAAGAGATTGTTGCATGATTGTTTGGCCGGACTGAGCTCCATTCAGAATCAGTTCAAGCCTTTAAACAGTTTCCATTTTAAGTCACTGAAGCTTGATGGCACAAAGTCCTTTAAAATAACAGGACCCAACCAAAGCTGGGGTTGTAAAGGTGTGCTAGCTCAAAGTCTTCGAAGTTCTCCGTTAAATACAAACCAGAGGATGCATCAAACACCTCCCTCCCTAAGCCTCAAGGTGAAATACATCACTTTCTTATACTAAATGTATTATTTTGGTTAACTTCAGCTGATTGTTCCTCTGAGCAGTGACGTTTTTTTTTTTTTTTTTTTTGGTGGTGGGGGGGCTCTGGGTTAGAGGTTGCTTAGGCTGAGGAGCAAAATATCTTTTGCCCCCATCTTTGCTCATGAAGCCCTGCTTGGGTCTGCTTAGAGACCCAATTTGATGAAAGTCATGTCCTTGGTGTGTTTAGCATGTTCTTGTAGTCTTTTTCTGATAACAGAGGACATATTTGTGAAAATCAGGACCTAAATTTGCTTTTATTAGTATTACTTCTTTCAAATCATTGTGAATCAGGAGCCGACAAAAAAAATGCAATTTGAAAAAGATCCTGTGTATGATGTAGAAACTATGCTGGGCAGGCTACAAGCTGCTCCAAACTCTCAGCAGTGGGGAAAGGAGGGAGAGTTGCTCAGTGAAAATGGTACGACCCAAAACACAGTGGTGAATATTTCATCAATTACTACTGCTCTGCAGAAACTATGTCCTAGAAGACAACAAGTGTTTTTTGATATTGGCTAAAAATGGAATAAACATAATTAACTGGGAACACTTTTACAACAGATCAAAAGTTGATTGGAGTAGGACTTTAACCAAAGAGTGGAGCACATTTTAAAAAAGCATTGCTTCTGTGTGTTACTTACCTAAGGCAATAAGTGCTAGAAAAAAAATGTCATTGATTTTTCTTGGTTGGGTTGTTAAAAAGTTACAACTCACAGCAGGAGTTTATTTTAGTATGTTTTTCTTTTACTGCCAGTTCGCAACTGTTCATACTCGTGTTAATAGATTGCAAAGTCATGCATAAAGCACATCAACAGTAATCTTCAAGAAATGGTTTTTGCCCTGCAGTGCAACGCCACAGTAGCCAAGAGAAGCACAGGAGTTTTGGCAGTTTCTTTTAAAAATAATGATAACAGAATGCATCCAAAATGTTACACAAGGATAACAAATTGAAGAATATTGCCTGAAACAAAGAAAGTTGCACTTCTCACACTGTTCTCACACTTATGCTTTAAAGACTGAGAGGAAAACGGTTTGTTCTTAGCAGGTCAGCCCCAGTTAGCTATTTTTTCTCTTGGATATCAAACTGCGAAAAGAGATTGAGGAGGCGTGAAGACAAATGTTACTGAGCAGAATGACAAGGAGAGGGGAAAAAAAAATGCAGAGCATGGACAGAAAGCTGTGAGACAGAACGAAGGGCATCATGTTGGTCGTTATGAATATGATGAATGCAGGGAGAAGGATGGGGTTGGAGTGGAAGTGGAACAACCTGGGAAAATAAGGAAGTACTTGATGTGGTGCTGTGATTCTGCTGTGAAAAGCAGTCTGGCACACCACCAGGCTAAGTCAGGGCTGTCCATTATAAAAAAGAAGAGCCGAGTCAAAAGACAGTGATCAGACTTGAAGTTTGACATCAGAGGTTTTTGGTCAGCAGGCTCTCTCTGCACTTAAATGCCTCTTCTTTGTGGTATTCCCTTTCAACCACCCTGTTCATCCACCCAAATGTGTTGCATCTGCACACTTTATCTGATGCTGACACAACTGGATTGAAATCGTTCATGCTTTTAGTTGTTTTGACATACAGAAAACCTTGGATGCCTCGTTAGCACAGAAGCAAAGAAGCTTCAATGGAGTCACTTTAATGTGGCAAACTGCAATAGGTCAAATCAGCTTCCTGCTCTTGTAGAGAATCTACAACAAAAACAACTAGACTGATTTTTCTTTAAAGAAGTCAAGGTGATTTAGGGAACAATGGCAGATGAAGGTCTCAAATAGTCATATAATTAGACAAAATCACAGTTAGCCTAAATAAAATACAGGATGGAGAATCCCTGCTGTCCCCCATTAAGATCCTGCACGGCAACAATGACGCCTAAAGCAGGACGGGCACCGTGTTTGGACTTCACTCTGTCCACCTTAACAGCATTCTAAAATGCCAGTTGGGTGGAACAATATAGAATCGGGCTTCTATTGGGTGCATTCACCCACCAGTAAGTAATCTACACCCCCTTAATAGGCTCAAATTTGAGCTCTAATAATATGAAAATGGCAGATTTTACAAAGTATCAAACCTCTCATAATAATTAAAGCCATGACATCTAAAAAACTTGTGAACAAGAAAAAAGTACGCTGGTTTATTTTAGCCGTAAAATTGTTTTTTTTTAATAGGAGAATCAATGATGGTTTGCGCTTGTTTGTACTCTGCCTCTAGTGGTATTTGGAGGAACTGCAACAACTGTTACTTCCAAATTTCACTCAGCGTGGTTTAAATAGCTGAAGTCAGGATTAGATTAAAAGTGATTCAAAATAGTAATTCATGTATGTTTTTGTTACATAATTGCATATTGATAAAGGTTTGCTGTCACAGTAATATATTTAAAACTTTTTTAAATACGAGTTTCGGTTTTGTGGCATTTTAGATGTTTTTTTTATTTTTACTATCAATCCTACAATTAAAGAAAAAAATAATAATCTGGAGGTGTTTTCAAACTGCACAATGTTTAAATTGAGTTTTTTACAGTCTTCCTTATACATATCTATTGCAGGTGATTGTGCAGTCTCCCCATCCTGTGATTATCAAGAACCCCACTCCCTCAGCATGTTTGTTCTGCCTCTCTGTTGTTTTACTTTGCTATGTTGTGTAAAATAGTTCTTGTAAAACACTCTAGCATTTTTCTCTGCCTCTGTAACTCATCTGTGCTGCCCCAGGAAGAACTAACTGAAGCTAATAATCAAAATGGAATTGTGGGTGTTGGCTGAGATTAGCTAATGATGTCTTGTTTGTAAAAAAGCTGAAGCATAACAGTGCTAAACCACTGCTAGTCTGAGCCCATTTTCAATAGAATGTAGCCAGTTTGTTGTTTTGTGCTTCAAATGAGGCTCGACATACTGGGATAAAAACTGCCCGCCATGCCTCTTTGGTTCGCCCAGCAGAAGAATGCCTTGCCAATAACTTGGGGAAGTAATGTCACGCTTCACCGGGACTAGTTTGTGCAACAGCAACCTTTATTCAGTGTAAGACGCTATCACTGTTGTAAATGAAGTGAGTAATTCACTGGTCACTGTTGCTAGGTTTAAACAAATCATCAGAAGCTTCTCAACATTTCTAGTGCTTTTTTTCAGAATAGAATATTGGTCTTCTTTTGATAAACTAAGTTTATTTACAGTATTGTGTAAACTAAAGGTCAGACGCAGATCTTTCAAAAATGACAGTTGGAGAAATCACTCATTGTTTTCAAGCCTCTTTGAGGATCCATGTGGATCATTGGGACTCAGAATCAGACTCTAGAATCAGCGCTTCTCTGCGTCTGCTACGCCTTTAGCATTTGCAGAGATCAAAGTGTAACAGAGAAGAGTCTGAGGTTGTTGGGCTGCATGGCTAGCTCTGCAGAATTGAAATGGTAATAAGATGGATCTAATGTGTGCCAGCTAAATCCTCAAAAGTCCTTGATTTGTCAAGTAAGTAAAAAAAGTTGTACCAAATAACCATAGGCCTACTGGACATAAAACAGAAGCAAACACAAGTGTTGCATTTCTGAAACACAATAAACACGTTTTCAATTGTTTCACTTTTTTAAAGGGGGTAGACTGGTCTGTAACTTATCTCATCATAAGCCTTGAGCTACGTCTACATGGTGCATTCACGAACTCGCTGAGCATGGGTTTTCAACGCGTTTTTAGCATACAGTGTTAGCATACAGGTCTGTTGCGACCCAATCCTAGCGAATGTGCTCACAGTTGAAAGAGGTTTGGTGGAAAATCTCATAAATCTTGATCCAGGCTTTCTCTTCGACAAGTGTATTTCAATATATGAAAGTCTATAGAATTCCATCCAGACACAAACTGCAATTCTTAATTGCTCCTGCATGATCAATTTTTAACCGGTTTGTCACTTCCGTATTTGAGAAAACCCATGTGTCACTACCTGATCCGAGTACCTGATGGGTCTTTCTTAAAGCCTCAAAACAGACCTTAAAACTTGCGTAGTGACATGTGAAGTGTTATGAACGCAGAAGCCCAAAACATGCAAATGTTCACGTTTACATAGACTTTTCATTGGAAATGGCCGCTTGAATGCAGGTTTCCAAGCCCGGTGTAGCATAAACCACATGCATTTACGTAGGGGGTTGACTAGTACATGTGCATGTGCATGTGTAGGTGATACCAAGGTGCCTGTTGGACACCTGATGTGCACACAAACCACACTCCTGTTGTCTATCTTCCTAAATTTTAATAGTCAGGCTACCCACTGCTCACTTGAACAGCACTAACGGACTCCCTGTGCAGTATGCAGAGTTCAGGAGTGTTGAAAAAAAAAGAAAAATCTGGACGATATGCCTGCATCTTACGTACTTCACCAACACGGGCTTGTTGTCATGGTGTTCACTTCGACATGTTACCTTCTGCATGTCTATAGGAAAATATGCATTTCAACATTTCACTCTATGGCCTCAGCAAGAGGTTTACGACCATGATATGTCCTTGCCGATGTTTTTTTCCCGCACACAGCCCACATCCACTCAATTGTGACTAAAGCTTAAGACATATCATTTCATGGGATTCCCTCTTCAACCCAGGTCTGTACTTGACTTTCAAACATGTATTATTATTTATTTACATACAAAGATTTATATATATATATTTGTCTGTTTGCTGAAAGCAAACAGAGTATGGTGTTCTATCGGTTTATTCTATTTTATTGTCTGTTTGCTGAAAGCAAACAGAGTATGGTGTTCTATCGGTTTATTCTATTTTATTATTATTATTGTCTGTTTGCTGAAAGCAAACAGAGTATGGTGTTCTACCGGTTTATTCTATTTTATTATTATTATTATTATTATTATTATTATATTTTCTTATTCCGTCAAAAGTTTGATAGGCTACTCCTCCTAGAGTTTAGGAGTTATCAAGTTGCAACCAATTGTAGTTTATAGTGCTCCTTTAGGAGACTTGTGCTATTACTTTTTTCACCCATTGGAATTATGGGTAATTTTATATGAATATTTTTATGATTTTTTTTTCCCATAGAGAATGCATTGAAAGCACCTTTAAATGGTTATATCTCAAAAAGTACTAAAGATAATTTGATGAAACTTTGTCAGCTTCTATGGTATAGGGGTTTACACATTCTGTGAGATTTGTGGCCCTGTGTGACTCTACTGCGCCACCAGGTGGTCGATTGTAGTAAAAAAAATTGTTTTGGGTCTATCTCGCGTCCCGTTTGTCGT